>OY744605.1:27157972-27902972 GCA_963556255.1 Allolobophora icterica | reverse complement strand
CTCTTCCTCCTACGTTGGTAAATATCGGCCATTGACCCGAAATAAGAATTAAACGAAATATGATCGTGTGCTTCGTCCATTAAGAAGAAATGGCCACTGTAACCGAGTCGTCGTTTAGGAAGAAGCTATTCGGCGGCCGACTTCAATTTTCTTTAAACAGGCACGGATCTGCGCAGTGGTTTTCAAACGGTGGTACGCGTACCACTAGTGGTACGTCAAATGTCGCTAAGTGGTACGCGAAAAAATTCAAAAGGTACATTCTTAAAATTATATATTAATTTTAAATGTGTCTACCTACGGTCCTACGCTAATTGCAAGGAGACTTCGCGCTCGCCTGTTGTTTTTGATCTGACCTTTGCTGGTGGTACGCCAACATTCGATTTTTTTACCTGGTGGTACAATAAAAGTAAAGTTTTAAAACTGCTGTGCTATAGGAACATAGATGCACCGAAGCAAGTCTTGACTTTTGCGGGAATCGGTTACGGATCTGAATATTCATTCGTAACAACTCTTTTGTTCATGCGATTTCAATTAATAAGCAACGCGCTTCCCTGTCTTTCTCTCCGTCTCTGTTTCTCTACCTGTCTGTCTGTTTTTGTGTATGTCCTTCTGGCTATCTGTCTTTTACCTCTGACTCTGGGTTTGTCTGTCAGTCGTACTCTTTCTCTTTCTTTCTCTGTCCTGCTTTTTACGCGCTCTTCCTCCTCCCCTCTTCTTCATCTATATACATCTTCGTCATCTTCCTCTTCTTCTGCTTCTCTTCTTCCTCCTCCATTTTCTTCCTACTGCTTCTCTCTTCTTTCTTCTCCTTTTCTTATGGCTTCTTCTCCACTCTCCTTCTCTGATTATTTAAATCTGTTGAGTGTTATTATTATTATTCGCCAGCCGTCGTTTTATGAGTCTTGCTGTTAACTCTGTCGATGGGTTTCTCTCTACGTACGTCCGTCCATTCTTCCATCTATCTCTGAATTCGGCTCCTAATCACCGACTCTTGACTTTACAGTCGACCATATTAGGCTAAGATCGCAAATGGCGGCGCTGACTCTTCGTGCGAGAGGTAAACACCGAAAGGTTTACGTCGAAAGACTGCATCTGAGGTCGTAAACTTTACGATCTAAGACCACAGGTGCAGTCTTTCGAAGATCCGGTTGATAGGTACAGACCAGAGAAGGTTTACAGATTGATTAATCAGCTGGGTAAAACCATTGTCATCAAAGCCAACCCAAATTGTAGATTTGTTGGGATGTTGTCGTCGCATCTCGTGAACTTCAGCTGAAAGAAAATGAGGGATAGAGGTTGATTCCCCGTCTGTTCCTCTGTCTGTTCCTCTGTTCCGTCTCTTACTCTGTTCCACCGTCTGTTCCTCTGTTCGTTCGTATGTTCCTCCGTCTCACCGTCTGTTTCTCTGTTCCTTCGTATGTCCCTCCGTCTGTTACTCTGTTCCACCGTCTGTTCCTCTGTTCTTTCGTATGTCCCTCCGTCTGTTACTCTGTTCCACCGTCTGTTCCTCTGTTCTTTCGTATGTCCCTCCGTCTGTTACTCTGTTCCACCGTCTGTTCCTCTGTTCTTTCGTATGTCCCTCCGTCTGTTACTCTGTTCCACCGTCTGTTCCTCTGTTCCTTCGTATGTTCCTCCGTCTGTTACTCTGTTCCACCGTCTGTTCCTCTGTTCCTTCGTATGTTCCTCGGTCTCACCGTCTGTTCCTCTGTTCCTTCGTATGTCCCTCCGTCTGTTACTCTGTTCCACCGTCTGTTCCTCTGTTCCTTCGTATGTTCCTCCGTCTGTTACTCTGTTCCACCGTCTGTTCCTCTGTTCCTTCGTATGTTCCTCCGTCTGTTCCTCGGTCTCACCGTCTGTTCCTCTGTTCCTTTGCTCAGATGTTAGGCGCTAAGCGGTTGACAGACCGTCACCCGTTGTGCAGATGTGATTAGTTGATTGCGCAGGTGTTCAGAGACTCACGTGCGAAAGCGCGCGAAAGATTTACAGAGAGTTGTTTTTAAGTTTTCTGTTAGAGTGCTGACTGACATTATGTTAAAATATAGATTTGAATTCTTATGTGGATTGAAAAGACAGCATACTGAAAACTGTTCGTGACTTGAAGGCTACGTTATAGTTTTAATTGAGCTACCAACAATAGCTAATCGTAGATTTAGATAAATCAGTGAACAGTTAATTAGGCGAAACAGAGAAAGAATACAGAGACGGTGTCGACAGAAGAAAGTGTTGACAGTAATGTTCATTTATGCTTCATTATCACATGAATGATGATGACCACTGATTGACCAAAATGACTGGCAATGTTTTATGCCTTAAATGTCTTTGCGACTTTGCGTTCACTTTTTGGCGTCTGGCGGCGCCACTGTATAGGGATAAAGCTGAGGAATGAGAACACTCTTAGGACTTAATTGAAATACTGTGGTGAACCAGACAGAATATAAATGAGAGTGAATTGACGAAATGCCTACCATATTACAATTACACCAGTCTTGTTGTCAAGACCATAAACCTCAAGACCAAGACCAAGACCAAGACCTTGAACCTCAAGACCAAGACCAAGACCAAGACCTTGAACCTCAAGACCAAGACCAAGACCAAGACCTTGAACCTCAAGACCAAGACCAAGACCAAGACCTTGAACCTCAAGACCAAGACCAAGACCAAGACCTTGAACCTCAAGACCAAGACCAAGACCTTGAACCTCAAGACCAAGACCAAGACCAAGACCACGACCCAAAAATCACAATCATATCCACACTATTCCTCAGAGGCGTATATATATATATATATATATATATATATATATATATATATATATATATATATATAGGGGCGTCTATCCCCCCTAAGTCATTGGAGCAACGTCCCTTTTCCCCCTCTTCTTCCCCCTCCCCGTTCTATATATCAGACACGATTAACCTTGGTATTAACCTGGTCAAACGTAGCCAAACTGTTTGTGTACACACACACACACACACACACACACACACACACACACACACACACACACACACACACACACACACACACACACACACACACACACACACACACACACACACACACACACACACACACACACACACACACACACACACACACACACACACACACACACACACACACACACACACACACACACACACACACACACACACACATTCTGAGATTGTGAGGGCAATGAGGGTGAGGAGTCATATCAAGGCCACCAGTATGAGAGTAGGTCCATATACGGACTTGACCTACAACTCCACATCCCGATATGACTAAGATGTCAACCATAAGACGGAGAGCGAGGGTGCATGATGTAAGATATTTCCAAGAGGAGTGTAACTGTGGCCCAGATCTTTGGCGCCTGGGCTGCGCACTGATCGCGGGGGTCAGTCTACCGGGGTTACCTGTGTGGCTGAAAGTCTAACTGCCTGTGACTCAGTTCGTCTGGCTCTCGGTTGACCAGACAAGAGCTATCTATTATTGGCTATGGGCCAGAGTGCGACCGTTATTGACCGCAATGGCGCGGAAAAATTTAAAATTTTAGGTCGGTCTTGGTCTTGGTCTTGAAAAACCAAGACCAAGACTTTGAACCTCAAGACCAAGACCAAGACCAAGACCTTGAACCTCACGACCAAGACCAAGACCAAGACTTTGAACGTCAAGACCAAGACCAAGACCAAGACTTTTAAAAACGAACTCGAGCGCACTCGAGACCAAGACCTTGGTCTCGAGGACAACAAGACTGAATTACACACCGCAAGGCTGCTCGCAGTCTGATAAGCACAGACCAGACGCCATGATTTGTGTTCAATGCATGTCTTATCCATCAGCGTCTGACCGACCAGCGGCTGAGTTTATAACCGTTCATAGGACTGGAACTAAGCAGGTGTTTCGCGTCTGTTACGTGTAAAGTGATGTTACGTAACGGATAATTTATTTTTAAAAAGATCAGAGAAGAAAATCACATAATTCACCTATAATCATGTTAATCAGGTGAGGAAGGAGGAGGAGCAGGAAAAAGTCTTCCAAGAAGAGGAGGAGGAGGAGGAGGAGGAGGAGGAAGAGAAGGAGGAAGAGAAGGAGAAGAGAGGCCAAAACGCGCTTTCCTTCGGCCTCGGTTGAACTACGGTGCAATATAATTCGTCTTATTATTATTAGTATTACTAAAATTATTATCATTTTTTTTGCCCCGGGTATCAAGGATCCCCCAGGTAGGTACACAATTGTTTATTATTATTATTATTATTATTATTATTATATTATTATTATTATTATTATTATTATTATTATTATTATTATTATTATTATTATTATTATTATTATTAATTATTATTATTATTTTACCACTACACTTGCTTAGACCAATGGGGAAATGAAAATACGTGGGCATATAATTTAACCGACGAAATCGCATCAATAGACTTAACAATAATCTTTTCTTTATCTAAGCGCTTGCTAACCGCACTGCGCTGTACAGTGAACATACATATAGTAGAAACGGCAGCCACGCAGGGCGCCTTACAATCCCTTACATACATGTATACAGTTGAAGGACATGATAACAGTGAGTCGAATATAACTGTTTATACGGCAGCCAACAGGGCGCCAATCACGGCCTACTATTCATTTAACCACCGCCGCCACCTAGCGAGTGGCAGGCTGAATAAACCTTACGGGGTCTACGGGATTCGATATTGGTACCTACTGCTCTTCACATCAGTGTGTTATCCATTACTCTACGGGCCCCCATGAGACGTGATTAGATCTGCCTATACAAGCTTCAGCAAATCAGTCGCTAGTTCTGTAGATATCATCAAGTATAAAAGGTCAATACGAACACGTGTACATAAACAACCATCGACTGATGATGCTTTGTGTGTTATGAAGACGGCGCTATAGAAGTTCTCCGTTTAGATGTGCGCAGGCCCTAAGTATGGATATGTGTATTTATGCATGCATATGTACTTATGTACGTACGTATACGTACGTAGACCTATACGTATGTATGTATCTATGTATGCATACATTCATTTATGCATGGGTGTATGTGCGTATGTTTGTATGCATGCATGCATGCATGCATGGATGTATGTATGTATGTATGTAGGTAAGTATGCATGTATGTATGCATGCGTGTATGCATGTATGTATGTATGTATGTTGTAGCGGGTTCAACCTAATAACAGCTCAAAGAAACTCGTGTCTAGTTTAACAGGTATAATTCTCCAAACAAAAATATCAAACAAAATTATCGATACATTACCCAACCGTAGATGACGGTGGAAAACGGTTCGTTATCACTCACGGAAGAACGCCCAAGAAAACCTGGTCTTCAATGCAGCAACAGGCCGACGACCAGAAAAGTAGACGCGTAGAAAGACGTCAAACACCAAACGTGTAAATCTTCACGAAAGTAACTTAATTACCATGCACAGGAAGTACTCGGACAAGACTACGGCCAATTGGCAGTATCATCAGAGACTTCAGCCACACACCCTATTCTCTATCCTTATATAGTAGATCTTTCCCCGGTAGGTCTCTTATTAGCCAAAGAAAACCAGTCAAGCAGGACTGTTACCCATCCTAGAACTAGTCAGTCATGGGATCCTAACATACCCCGGGACGTCCATGCAAGGCAGAAACCAGAAGGGTTTCTGACTTAACTAACTTACAATTAACATGCACAGTGCAACAAATATCAAAATCAAAGCATAACCTATGCAACAAATCATTTCACACAAAATCATTTAAACTATACACACTAGACGTCCATGTACGTAAGCCCTAAACACGATTACCCAGTGGCAACCATCGACGGTCGACTCAGCAAATCCGGAAGGTAATTGTCTCTCCCTGAACGGTGCCGAATATCCAAAGTATATTTTTGGAGTTCCAAACTCCATCGGAGTAATTTATCGTTCGAGTTTGCCATCGAATTGATAAAAGTGAGAGGACTGTGATTCGTATAGACCACCACAGGCGCAGATCCGAAGTATACGGAAAACGTCCGTACAGCCATGACCAGTGTGATTCTCGTTAACGTTAACGATAACGAAAATGTTCGTTAACGAACAAAAAATGATTTCGTTAACGATAACTATAACTATAACTAAAAAATATCATTAACTATAACTATAACTATAACGAAAATAACACTAACGAAAATTCATTGCTATTTTCGTTAATACGATAAAAAAGTGCAATATCAACTAACGTGAGAACGTGAAAATACACCCGTTAACGAAAGCAAAATGATTCCTATGTTCGCCTTGGATGTCGGTGAATATGGAGCGCTGTGTATTCATGAAGCTGAATGGACCCATTCGTCAAAGCTCTAAGCAAATTATTGTGTAACGCGTCTTCATAATTCAGTGTGATTTTCATTAACGATAACGGTAACGAAAATGTTTTCGTTAACGAAAGCAAAATTATTTCGTTAACGATAACTATAACTGTAACTAAAAAATAATATTAACTATAACTGTATACGGAAAAACCATTAACTATAACTGTAACTGTAACTAAAATAAAATCTGTAAGGAGAATCACACTGGCCATGACCAATGCCAAAGCCTCCTTCTCCACCGTTGAGTAGCGTATTTCATGCTTCCGTAGTTTCCGACTGTAGTAGCACACCGGATGTTCGATTCCATCGTAAATCTGGAATAGACACGCTCCAACACACACCTGCGAAGCATCAACAGCAACCAAAAATGGTCGATTATAATTAGGCGGTTTAAGAATTGGTTTCGACGCCAACCTTGATTTCAAGTCAACAAAAGCCTGTTCAGCCTTCGGCGACCACACAAATTTATTTCCCTTCTTCAAAATCTCTGTTAAAGGATTAGTCAAATCAGAAAAATGTGGCAAATATTTCCTGTAATAGCTTGCCAACCCAAACAAAGACTGTAACTGCTTCTTGTTAGTAGGAGTTGGGAAACGAAGCATCACTTCCACCTTTTGTGAACGTGGTGACACTACACCTCGACCTACATGATGACCCAAGAAATCCACCTCAGCGTCAGCAAAAATACACTTTTTTATGTTCAATGTTAATTTAGCATTCGCCACCCGTTGCAACACTTGTTGTAAATGATCCATATGATCAAACCAAGTCATACTGAAAATAATGACGTCATCCAAGTAAGCATCACAAAAAGACTCTAACCCTGCAAAGACCTTCTTAACTAACCGACTAAATGAACTCGGCGCGTTTCGAAGCCCAAAAGCCATGTATTTCCATTGGAAATGACCATTAGGCGTCACAAAACCTGTCAAAGCCCTTGCCGATGACGCTATAGGAATTTGATAATATCCTTTCGTCATGTCTAATTTCGTAAGAAATTTTGCCTGACCAACTTTGTTTATGAGTGTTTCCACTCGAGGCATAGGAAACAGATCAGGAACCGTGACTGAATTCAGTTTCCTGAAATCTGTACACAATCGCAATGTACCATCAGGCTTCGGAACCAGAACTATTGGCGCCGCCCACGGACTCTCTGATTCTTCAATAATCCCCGATTGCAACAACTCTTCTATTTCCTTATTTACCACCTTTAACCTGTCTGGATGAAGCGGATACGGTGATTGCCTCATAGGTCTCACTCCATCCAGCAACTTGACATCATGCGACACCAAAGTTGTCTTCCCCGGCTTGGCACTATAAACACATTCTGAAATTTGCATAACACATATGTCAAATCCATTATCGTCAAGATAAATCTGTTCCTTGACTTATCACAAGTCTCCAAAGGACCAACTACATCTAACGCAATTCGGGAAAACGGTTTACTAATAACCGGCAAATTAATCAAAGGCGCCCGAGCTTTCGTAGCTCCCTTGCCAAGACGCTGACAAACGTCACAAGTACGACAATATTCTCTGACGTACTTGAAAATACCAGGCCAATAAAAATGCCTCAAGACTCTATCAAGAGTTTTCTGTGTTCCTAAATGTCCACTCGAAGGAACATCATGCGCTACATGAATTATCTTTGACCTCAAAGAAATTGGAACGATCGTCAGTAGGCCTACTTGCGTTCTACCGAAACCTTCAGGCTCCAAAACACTCCTCCACACGCGAACCAAGACTCCATCACGCACCTCGTAAAACGAACGTTCACTTCTATCAGGTGAAAGCGCTAAATCAAAAAGACAATTGAAAGATTGGTCACTGCGTTGCAATTCAATCAATCTTTCCCTCGAACAAATTCCCGAACATTCAACACGACTCTCATCAAATTCTGTAAACAAATTACTTATGTCCAAGTCGACAGAGTCGATCACATCAGAATTCTTAATTAGAGGAGCGTCAATGTCTACAGCGTCCTGTCTCGCCACGCTCGACTGCATCGTAGTCCCGACTTTACTCTGAGCCCTCTACATCTATCGGTTCATCTTGAACTAAATCATTTCCAATGAGAATATTTATTCCTTTGGGCAATTTGTCTACCAACCCACAAAGAATAATTCCCGAAACAAACTCACTTTCCACTTGCATTTCAATTAATGAGACAGAAACTGGTTCTCCTACAATTCCCTGAATCAATCTATCTTCACCCGTAAAGACATAATCACAAGAATTAAGCCCATCCTTACTAGCTATTGACTGTAATGCACCCGAGTCTCTCAGTAGCACCACATGACAATGTGTACCCTGTCGTCCGTACACAATTCCACTCTTAACAAAAGGTCTGTACTGCCGATTTATCGTCGAGTTGCCCGAATGTACATCTACCAATCCAATGTTATTGTCTGGATAATTTGTGCCTGCCCTAGCCAAATTTCTTGTTTTCAGCTTTTCACAATTTGAAATCATATGCGTTCTCGCATGACAATATGCACAAGAAACAGGTGTGCCAAACGCACTTGTATAATTCCTGCTGGTAGTCCTAGGGCTGCCGAAAGAATTTTGACCTCCGCCTCGTCTCATATTATCGGTGTCATTTGCCCATCCCTTTTCAAATTTAACAGGTGCTACCATTTCCTTCTTGAAAGGTTTGTACAGCATGTCGTATTCATCAGCCATTCGTGCTGCTTCCGAAAGTGACGTTACTTTACGTTCGATCACCCAACGATGTAAATCCACAGGCAGACAATTCACAAATTGCTCCAGTTTGAAAATTTCCAAAACCTTATCTAAATCAGCCAATGCTCCTTCTTACTCCAGCCAACTCTTAAACGGAATATTCAACCGATATGCAAAATTTGAATACGTTTCAAGACTACCCTTTTGCAACGCTCGAAACCTTTTCCGATAAAATTCTGGTACTCTTGCATAAGCCGTAAGCAAAGCATTTTTCAGAATGTCATAATCCTTGCATTGTTCCAAGGAGAGCTCGCCGAAAATTTGTAAAGCTTTCCCCGTGAGTTTCGTGTGAATTAACGACGACCATTTATCTTTCGAAAATTGATGTAGCTCCATGGCTTTTTCAAACGACTGTAAATAATGTTCCAAATTTGTGTCGTCAAACCGAGGTACTAATTTCACAGCCGACCCAATATTAAATTTTGTCGTATGTCCAGTCCTTTCTGCATTTTCTTCACTGAAACCCTGTGCTACCTCATCGAAGTCACCTACTGTTAACCTTTCAACAGAACCTCCTAATTCTTTCATTCTCAATTGATGCTCTCTGTTTTTCTTTTTCTACCAATTCCATTTGTAACTTCCTCTCAGCTGCTTCCATCTGACTTTTCTTAACTTCGTTTTCCATAGACAACCTTTCGTTCTCTACCTTCAGCCTCCTTTCTGAAAGTTCTGCCTCTATCCGTAATTTCCTTTCTGCTGCTTCTGCCTCTTTATCTGCTTGTTCCTTCTTAGCTTCTGCTTGTTCCTTCTTAGCTTCTGCTTGTTCCTTCTTAGCTTCTGCTTCTCTCCGTAATTTTCTTTCTGTTGCTTCTGCCTCTTTATCTAGTCTTCGCAATTCTAATTCTGCTTGTTCCTTCCTAACTTCAGCCTCTTTATCCAGTTTTCGCAATTCTAATTCTGCTTGTTCCTTCCTAATTTCAGCTTCCTTAACTGCCTGTTCCTTCTTTGCTTCTGCTTCCGCCTGCATTTGTAATTTCATCTTCTCAAGCTCAAAATTTCTCTCAGCTTCTCTGTCTTCTCTGCGCTGTGTCCGTGCAATTTCGTCTTGTTCTTTTTTCTATTTCAATTTTAAAATTTTAGCCTGAACCCCAGACTCTGATTTTGGCGAAGAATATGGCGAAGTTAACAATTTAGACAGTGCCTTTTGCATCTGCAATTTAGTAAGACCTTTCACGTCTTGTCCCAATTTCTCCAATTCAACACGTAATTCGTCTTGTTTCAGTTCAAAAATATCCTCCACCTGTAACATTTTTACTGCCTCCGGTGTTTCCATGTTTCAAATTTCAACACAGATACGCCCCTAAAATTCTAAATTCCCTTAACGATACAAAATTCGTATTCAAGAGACAAATTATAGAGAGCAAAAAAAAATCCCGCGAGTCCTCATATGTAGCGGGTTCAACCTAATAACAGCTCAAAGAAACTCGTGTCTAGTTTAACAGGTATAATTCTCCAAACAAAAATATCAAACAAAATTATCGATACATTACCCAACCGTAGACGACGGTGGAAAACGGTTCGTTCATCACTCACGGAAGAACGCCCAAGAAAACCTGGTCTTCAATGCAGCAACAGGCTGACGACCAGAAAAGTAGACGCGTAGAAAGACGTCAAACACCAAACGTGTAAATCTTCACGAAAGTAACTTAATTACCATGCACAGGAAGTACTCGGACAAGACTACGGCCAATCGGCAGTATCATCAGAGACTTCAGCCACACACCCTATTCTCTATCCTTATATAGTAGATCTTTCCCCGGTAGAGGTCTCTTATTAGCCAAAGAAAACCAGTCAAGCAGGACTGTTACCCATCCTAGAACTAGTCAGTCATGGGATCCTAACAATGTATGTATGTACGTATGTTTGTGTACATGCATGCATGCATGCATGTATGCATGTATGCATGTATGCATGTATGCATGTATGCATGTATGCATGTATGCATGTATGCATGTATGTATGTATGTATGTATGTATGTACCGTATGTACGTATGTATGTATGTATGTATGCAGGGATTGTTTTAACGTGCAATGATGCACAAAACGTGCAGCGATAAATTGAAAATTGCAGTGATGAATGGCTGTTTGTGCAGGAAATATATGGCAATTCATAATTATTTAGGATTTTTTTATTGACCCCCACTATAGACTAGCGATTTTGTGCAGCGATAAAGTTTTCTTAAGACATCTCCTGTATGTATGTAAGTATGTATGCATGTATGTATGTATGTATGTATGTATACATGTGTATGTATGTAGGCCCTATGTAGCTTGATACTTATATAGCGCCTCGGTGAGAATCGTGATGAGTGTCGAGCGGTGTGTGGGCTTATAGGAGCAAGCGCTTCGATCGTGGGAAATCCTTTGTTCTTGATGCATATGCAACAAATGAGCAGACAAAACGGACGAATGAACGTATACCTGAGTACTAGCGCATTAAAAATGCTCTGCTTAAGATGCGATGAAGAGGGAGGCTTTGATGAGGAGGCAATGGGATTACGAGTTACGAGGAAATGTTGAAGGAGTTCTGCCAAGAGCTTGAAGAAGGCCTGGGAAAGGTCACGCTGCAGAACACGTTTCGCCCCATCATCTGTACACATAATAGCATGAATATATATATATATACACATATATATATACATACATATATATGTAGAGATGTCTATTGGAACATATACCATATTTGTATGTGTGTGTACGTGTATATACATGTACAGATTTATCAGAGGCGAACATGAGTGCTGGTCCGCATGCATGTACAGCAGTATATTTAAGTTACATAAAAGTAATCATGCATGTGGTATACAAGTAAAGAGACATGATTAGATCTACCAATATTATAGGCCTATATATACATGTAGGTCTAATCATGCCCGTATACCCATCGGTTTACTTATATGTAACTTATTTTCATAGTCTTCATCGTCGGCATCATCATCATTATTATTATTAATACTGGTAGAAAATATGTAAAGCGCATACAGTAGGCCCTATACACTCACCTACAAAAGTGACACTGAGTCGCCCGTTGCAGCGATAATGCAGAGGCCTATATATGTTACAGGGAATGTGTATTTTCAGGGAATATGTATATTCCCTGAAAATTTCAGGGTAGGCCCTATATGTATATTCCCTGATTCACTCAGGGAATGTATACATTCCCTGAAAAAAACCAGGGTATATACATATTCCCTGAAATCTTCAAGTGATTTCTATACACATTCCGTGAAAGCTTTCAAAGACACTGCGACATATCCTGAAGAGCTGACAGCTGACAAAATTTTATTAACTCTATAGCATGTTTTAAAAGAAGTTCGTGCACGTACATCTGTTAAGTCTTATAATAATTGTCACATAATGTGTGTCTTGTAGGGTTATAATTGGTCGCTAATTGGAAGGTTCTATCACTGCGTACCTCCTTTGATGCGCATATGCCGGGTTTTCTGCCCCCATATTAATCAATATTAATATGTAATTATGCATTTCACATTAGCTTTGAAGTGTTAATAATCAGTTGATTAGTTTGTTATTGTTATAATTAGTAGCTAATTGGTAGGGAATTGGAAGTTAATAGTCCTACGTACCTCCTTTGATGCGCAAACGCCCATATGTTCAATACCTCTACGTAAATGTAGGATAAAATCTTCAGAATAAACCACATCTCACTTCATAGAAGAAAGGTTTTTTCCCGTTTAGTATCAAATGGCCCTGAACTGAGTGCCATACAAGACACACAAGCTTTTGCAGCGATCGAATTAAGAGTCAAGAAGAAAACTTCAGTAGAGGTATAATAGGCAAAGCATGACGTGTTATGGATTTCAATCTCGTTTTCAATCTGGTTTCAAATATCATATATTGTAATACAGCACTTAATTCAGACTTCATTTCTGGTCAAAATGGTATATGGTAACATGCTAGAGTTAATAAAATTTTGTGTCAGCTGTCAGCTCTTCAGGATATGTCGCTGTGTCTTTGAAAGCTTTCAGGGAATGTGTATAGAAATCACTTGAAGATTTCAGGGAATATGTATATACCCTGGTTTTTTCAGGGAATGTATACATTCCCTGAGTGAATCAGGGAATATACACATACCCTGAAATTTTCAGGGAATATACATATTCCCTGAAAATACACATTCCCTGTAACATATATATGCTTATATTATATTAATCATACACTGAATAGAAGGCACTGGTTATCGTTGCTGTAGATGTATAGATATATATTCACATACTTTGAAATATTTATGCATAGTAATCTATTAATGTTTCCTTTACGTTGTTCTAGGACGAGAAGAACCAAATACTGAAGACAAACGTTTGGCTCAGAATGGTATGTACTGTATGTACAACACAATACGATACAACGCAATACAACACAGTACAATAGAACACAGTACAATACAACACAGTACAATACAAATGAAATTTGATACTGCTCCGTTACAAAGTTCTGAAGTACACACTGAAGCCGAGCAAAAAGGGATGATTGAAGAAGCCACAAACCAAAAACAAATTCTAAGGATTTCGCGCACGTATCTTTCACAGGCAGTGAAACTTGCTCAACTTGCCCGTTGCATTATCGCTGCAACGGGCGGCTTTTAAGTACCATCGTTAGGAATACAATGAAGTTCAAGAGTTCTTCGTATTGAGGTGATAGTTCAGTACTGTTCAACAATGTTTCTGTTGTCGATTTCGTATGAAAGACTCGTTAATACTCCACCCCTTATAGGCTATAGCTCTGCTCGCATGCCCACGTGGAGCCCATATATAGGACCCAAATAAAGACCATATGCATGGGTCCAATCTAACGCCCATACAAACGCGGGCAGGGTAAACGCTGCTTGATTACATGTGGTGCTTATAGTCTATAGGCCTATATTACTGTAAGCCAGCGGTTTTCAAACGGTGGTACGCGCAGTGGCGCAAACTTGTTCAAAATATTGGGGATGGGGGAATGGAGAATCAGTGAGTCTCAGAGGTTCAAAGCTAGACTTGATTGTCATCAATTGCTATCCTCCGATCTTCGTTAAACGCAGCTTATTATGGGTACGTTTCGTTTACATGTATATTTGTTTCATATTGAAGATATTGAATATATAAATAAATCTTTGTTTTCAATCTTTTCATTATGAATTTCTGATAGTATTTCAGTTCTTTGTCTCTGTTTTTGAAGAAGTTTGTGTATATTAAAACATGATATTTTAATATTTCAAAAAATTCTCCTCTCAATTTTTTGTGGCAATGCCCCTCCTTAATAATTGGGGGCACGTGCCACGGCTGCCCCCAGAGTCTACGCTTATGAACCGTACGCGTACCACTAGTGGTACGCCAGGTATCGCTAAGTGGTACGCGAAAAATTAAAAGATTACATACTTGAAATTATAGGGCCTATATTAATTTTTAAATTTGTCTACCTATACGGTCCTGCGCTAATTGCAAGCTGACTTCGCGCTCGCCTGTTGTTTTTGATCTGACCTTTGTTGGTGATACTCCAACATTCGATTATTTTACGTGGTGGTTCAATAAAAAAAAAGAAAAATTTGAAACCGCTGCTGTAAGCTATACAAGTCTTCTGTAGACCAATTATACGATAATACGAGGCAACCTGCTGTTACACTGTCAAGCTAATGATGCCAAAACAGACGCACCGGTATACAACATTAGCAATTGCGCTTAATGGCATTTCTCTGTTCAGCAAACTGCAGACCGATAGACTAATAAATAGACAGAAATGGGTTCATGGAAAGGTAGCCTACCTTCCCGATGGATGTTGATGCTTCTCGTCGTCATTTGCTCTCTCGTATCGAAATCGATCCCTGAACAGCAGCTGCGTGTCTCGGCAGCTCTCGTTTACACAAGGCTCGGAATACGTTCGACGGAAGCATGCGGTAATTGGGAGCGGCGAGCCATCGTGATATCTAGGATGTACTGGCTGACGCTTTGAAAAGACGTTCCAATACGTAAATGTTTAGGTTGCTCAGACCCGTATACATACACGTAATTCAGCTGGAGGGGATTCGTGTAATCGGGAGCAGCAGATCTGTTGTTCAAAACGCTTTCACCTTCATGTCAGTTCCTTCCGCGATCCTGTCTTCTCACAAATCCATTCATTCGTACAGTAGGAAACAGAAAAAGTCCCTAAGCTCTAGCCTTGAGAGGCAGTCATGAGTATAAATAGTTATAGCGACTTCGTTTTTTATATGCACACTATTTGTTAAAACCCGTTTTAAAAAACGGGTGATTAAAATGAAAGCAAGTTTTCTGCATGCGCGGCCTAAATAAATTGGCCTGTTTAAACCCGTTATTAAGCTCGTTTGTTTCATGAGCCTGTTCGCCACCTAAGTAAATTAGTCTAAGCCTTTTGTAAGCCGATAGTTTAAAAAAAGCAGCCGTTTACAGTATATTTAAATTTACGTTGAATTAAGTGTGAAACGAACGTCCGTTGGAATGTTTCCATTTGTAAACAGTGACGTCGACATTGGTCATGAATATTCATTTGTTGGAGGCGGTCAGTGAGAGGAGCGGAACAAAAAGTTCACGTCATGACTTCGTGACATTTCTGATTGCTTACAGGTCCTATTATTAATAAGAACAAGCAACCATGCAGCCATTTCCCTAAAGCTAAGTCGCGGGAACCAACTTATTCATAGGCGCTCAGACAAAGCAAATTCGATAGGTATAGGTACATGTAGGGTCAAATCGATTCCAGGTCAGGATTCAAAGGGTAAGGTATTGCAATCCAGTGGAATTAGTTTTTTCACACAGTCAAGCTAAAATTAACTTATCCGCCCAACATCTGTGGCTCTCGGTACTTGTCGCTTCAGGCGATCAGAAGTTGTAGATTTCCTTCAGATAGCCCCTTCCGAAGCTACGGTTCCCACGGTTTACGGTGACTCATAACCAGCGGCAACAACCGCGAATTTCGATGACTATTATCGTCAGTAAATAGAGAGATGGAAGTTGCATCCCTTGATTTAAAATGAGGAGAATACGTGTAGGGCCTACGTTATACTAATCTTTGGTTGGAAGACTAGAAGTGATGGTAAAGTAGTGTGTAAGTAGAACTGATGCAAAGCCGTGGAGTATTATAATTAATTGGATGGGAATTCACTGGTTGGTCTCGAATACGTGACTGCGCGATACGGCCAGTCACTGTAGACTTTCTCCAACTACATGTGCATCATCGTAAACGATTAACTTGCCATTAAAACTATGACATCAAGCATTGGAAAATGTGCTAGATGAAGACATCCTGTCACATTATAAGGATGATTTGCATGGGTGAGATTTCTTTATCTCTGATTTACTGCCTATAACACTGATGGGAACTTGTTTGTCTTTCAGATTTCTTTCAGTACAGATGAGTTGTTTGCTAATTGCTAATCATATAGGCCATGTTGTTTACTATTTGTACAACACAACTGCCTCAACTATCATGCTTTGGTGTTGTTGGGCAAGAATTTCTGAAGTTAGGCATTGTAAGTTTTTTTCAAAAATAATTTTGGATATATAAATTTTATGAATATGAATATGAATATGATTATAAATGTTATTAGATTTTTGGAAAAGCGACAGATGTCTTACTGTTGGTATTTATTCAACATAGATATGCAAGTGTAGGTCTGACTGATGACTTAATGTGGTTTTATTTCTTGGTGTAGTCTTTGTGCCATAGCATTTTTAAAGATATTGGCATCATTTGCTGATCTGTTTCAGTGTTTAGATGTGATGTGTATACGTACATATACCGGTTCATGCATTTGTCTCAGATTCAGTCTGACTGAGTTTGCATGTAAAATAAGTGTATATTAAATAAGGTCAGGTGAAATAAATACTCAATAGGTATTGTAGGCAAATAGGCCATTATGTAAAGTTTAAACTAGTACAAGTATTTGAATTAGGAGGGAATATGTGGAATCATAGTTGCAGAATCATGGAATTATTGATAGAGGAAATTTTGAAATTTTCTTCTGTTCCATGGTAGAAAGTTCATGTGCAAAATTGGCATCAAAATGTTGCAATTTACCCCTCAGACACCCAGTGTATGTATGCACGTGGTTGGTCTGTTTTCTACATTTTTTTATAGCTTAACCAGCATGTAACCCAAACACGCTGACCAAGTTTCATGTACAATGTCTTTTCTGAGTAGGAATTTAAAAAATGTACTGTATATATGTTTTGTTTGCAAAAAGAAGAAAACTAACATTTTCTTTCTTATCTGAAATTGTTCACCAATTAACAAAAAAACCGTTGACCTGGACTGTTCAGTTTTTCACTGACCAGCATAATTACCATTTAATGACTCCATATACTGGTAAGGGGCGCATTCTGAAATTTCAGGTGTTTTATATTGTGTTGTTTGCCTGGTAATAAATTATAAATTTTTCATCATACATTGTGATTCCAACCCCATCCTTGTCAAAGGCAACTGCATTACCAATCTGCAGCCTTCCTATACGTACTTAGGTTTGTTCTTGTCCTGTCTTCATCTGAGATGTTGTGGGGTTACAACTGAACAAAGGTTAATTTCATTTTCTAACTCATTGCTTCACTGCTTCAAATTCATTTACATGTCATAAAACAAATAGCAATGTGGTATTTCAGAGATTGTAAATTGGAAGGAATGGATAAAAACTGGAAAGAATACTCTCCACTGTCAGCAGCCACTGTCCACACGAGCAGCAGCTCTGATGAGGGTGAGGAGGATGGTGATGATGAAGATGCTGATGACACGGTCGTAATGCCTCAGCTGGACGGACCAACTGGGCTTAAAAAAAGTACGTCATTGCATGTCAACAGTTTTGTATTTCAGCAGAAAGCATTATTTCATTTTATCTGTTTTTTGTGTGGTTATTATGATGTTTTGATTCAAGTTATAAAATATTTCAGGTTTATAATCTTGATCCTTTAAGCAATGTACGTGAATCTGTATTTATGTCAGTGACTCTTGTTCTTTTTTTGTGTGTGATTTGAATAAAGAGCCACTGTACATGCAGATGATGAAAATGGAGATGAAGGCAATTGTAATGTAATGCTGGCGATTGATGGAAATAGAATGGTTTACTTTACAATGTTTAACCATTTGTTGTTCATGCTACATGTAGTCACATTACTCACTTTACCACTGCTGATCATGCCTTAATGAACAGCACTGACATTATAGCAGATGGTTTCCAATTTTAATCCAAATGGTGATGACATGGTCAGTGCTTTGGTCACAAGGCCTCAGCTTGGTGGACTAAATGGGCTTGAAAAGTGTTTCATTGCATGTGAACAGTTTTGTATTGCAGCAGAAAGCATGATTTCATTTTATTTGGGTTTTTTGTGGTTGTTTTATCATCTAAACTAAGTAATAGTGTAAAACAATATATCTTAGAATTCTTTGACATGATGGTTACCTGAAATAATACTTTGGTTGCTAGGTGTCCATACTGTTGCCAGCTTTAAGCTGGCAACAGTATGGACACTGACATAATATTTAAATTCCAAGGTTTGAATTACAACAAATACACACACAACTATGTATGTGTGTGTATAATATATATATATATATATATATATACAGTGCTTTTTTCTGGAAAAAAGGTTCCGGAACGGAACAATAGGTTCTGGAACGGAATAATTATAGGTGGGCTAAAATACCGAGAAAAACGGGATAAGGGGTTGGCAGAGGTCTCAATAAACACTGAAAAAAGTTCAAAACACAGAAACGAAATTAAAATAACTAAATTATTGTTTTTATTATTGAAATAAATAAATTATTTTTAGTACCTGAAAAAAGGTGCTGGAACGCCGTTCTGGCGTGTTCCAGCTGAAAAAAGCAGTGTACGCAAAGGTTCATCAGTCACTCTGGTTCAGAGTAAAGCAGGGAGGCGACCTGACCGACGTCTCTTAGGAGCGTAGACTCGGACCCGACCTGGGCTGGTGAACCAAAGTCCTCCGTACCCACCTTCACGTGGTGCGGACCGTTATTACCCTTCCATTGGTAGGGGAACGAACGGGCACGGCAGGCAAAACCAGGGGAAGGCAATGGCAAACCACCCCTGCTAACATGCCAAGAAAATCGTCATGAGACACACCAAACCAAAAACGAAGCAATGGAGAATGTTTATCATGACGATCGCTAGAGCTCCAGGAGTTGACAGCACAAGGTGATGCATATATATATATATTAGGGACCTGCGAATCACAAATTTTTAGTCGAATCGAATCTCGAATCGAATCGGGGGTAAAGGTTCGAATTCGAATCGAATCTCGAATCGAATCAGCGGGTACCAGTTTGATATTCATGAAGCTTGATTGCACAGGCGTACCACAGTATCGATATATCAATGACTGTTCTGCAGTTTAAAATCAATTAAAGTAAACATTAAATAAGCTAATCAACAGAATCAAAAATAACACACATAATTTATGAGTTAAGTAAGTAAGTATATTCTTTATTGTACCAAATGCATAACCGCACTTTGGTGTACATACATCTACCGGAGTATAACTAGACCTTCTCACTTGAGCCGAGCGATCCATCGATCGCTCTCCTTGGTCGCTCGTCTTGCAAAGCCTGCATAGGCGTAATCTGTGAGTTACGAGGGTTACCTACACCTCTTGAACAATGCCAATCAATATTTTATTATTGTGCCTTCCCAGAGATCGCAGCTCCGCCTTGCTCTGAGTGTGCAAGAAATTGGTATCCCCTACTTTTTAGACCAAAGTTACCAATCCAGCGCGATCGATTTTCAAACCGCCTAGTATTGTCAGATGGGAAGCTCTGACTCTGAGTATAGCATTTTAATTATTATAAACCCTTTTCTTGTCATAAGGTGTGCTGTTGATGTTGTGCCGCCGTTGCACGCAGAAATTCAACAACTAATCCAGGCGCATTAAACAATGAAAACAATTAGTTTACAACAAAATGCGTCAAGGGCTAATCATGTTTCCAAATAAGATTCGAAATTTTTCGAATCATGGCTTCATTTTCGAATCGAATCGAATACCGCCGTCCGATTCGTTTTCGAATCGAATATCGAAGCTTCGCAGGTCCCTAATATATATGTATATATATATATATATATAATAATTATAATAATCTTCGTTTAATATCTTCAAACTGACAATTACGCAGTATGATTACAAATCAGTATGAACGGATGATCGCAAGTTATTACAGGAGTCGAATTTAATTGTACACGGCAGCCATGCAAGGCGCCCATCACGTCCTACATCTCATTTTATCAAACGCGCCATCTCGCGAATGAAAGACTGAGTGGACCTAAATTTGGGGAGGTAGCAGGAAGCGATCCCGCTACCGCATGCTCTTCACGCCAGTGATGTTACCACTACTCTATGGACCCCATATATGTATGCATGTATATATATATATATATTAGGGTGTCTCTTAAAAATGAAAGTTGAAAATTTCAATCTCTCACCCTTTAAAGTTGTGAGGTTCATGGAGAAAAAATTTAAAAAAAAATTTAGTGGAAATCGGATAATATTTAGGGGTGGCCCTTTGATGTCAAAGTTTTAGCATTGTAGGGCTATTGCTTATAACTATGCTACATAGTTTGCATTGTTAAAAGAAGGACAGATTGCATTATTAATTTGCCAATTTCAATCTATAGAAGCAGTGAAGCAGAATATTACTTCTGTTCAATTTGTAAACAAGTTGCAGACAACAAATTTGAAAAATAATCAAAATTTAAAATGTTTCAAACAAGTTTGTAATAAATGACTTTCGCGGCAAGTAAGAGGAAAATTACTTCATAACGCCATCTAAGTGATTTGTGGATTAGGTGCAAAGTCCTAGCTTATTTACATCAATTTCTTTAATTATAGCATTGTCCTACATAAAGTCAACATGGTAAATAAGTAAGTAAGTATGTTCTTTATTAACCAATAATAGCTAATCACACTTTGGTGTACAGACATCTAATAAACACAGTTGAAAAGTATATAACATCCGAACAATAAATGTTTTTATGTATCAGGCTGTCGGTTGGGGGATAATGCAGTCATGGGCACTGGGACATAGGTAGTTTAATAGTGGTTGGGGTGGCATTCGAAGCGATAAATGGTATATCTCTACTGGCCCTGAAGTTCTGGCCCTGACCCAATGCCCCTTAAACGATTTAATGGGCAGTGGAAGGATATCGATAGCAAGAATTTTCAACCAGATTCACCAGACGATTAAGTGGAGGCACTGTTCGCATCAGACTGACATGATATTCTTAACTTTGCTCAAGTAAACTTGGAAGTTAAGCAACCACAAAATGACTATCATGAATTTCTGGAATTCTTGCACGAGGTATTCGATCCAGGTGCCAGGCACTATGCATCTTGCAAAATTATTTATATGCAATTAAGTTCTGGCTCTCTCAGTTCCAGATGACTGCTTCAGAGAAGAGAGGAATTCGTGATCTTGCAACCTTTGCAGTTATCATCCACCAAGATTACTGCCCCAATCGGTTGATGAGGCACCTCTGAACGACTTCCAACTCATGACTGAACTCCCAATATACCCACATGAAGTCATTTCCAGCACAACAAGGAAAAAACCTGGACGTCATCTATGGTACCTTATTCAGCAGCTGGTCGGACTGGCTGTTTTTGAGTCCAGAGTGTCTGTGGAGATGAAGAGACTGACGTTAGCCGCCATGGAAGACCCAGCCCTAGATCATCCACCAAAGCAACCAAGAGTGCACCAGGGCCCTGGAGCAGTTCTACACGATAAATACAAAACGACTCTTTTCCATGCTAGGCCTTCCTCAGACTTTCCTTGCATTGGACACGTCTGAATGGGATGAAGATGGAACATTCCAGGAGGTCTTGCGCATCATCAACGGGCTGGCAGTCGTCAATGACAGGGCTGGGCAAGGCATGGTCCTCATTCAGGAAAAGAATGAGGGTACGTGTCTAGACATTAGTTATTAATTTTAACATAAATGTGCAGGTAGAAAGTAGATATTCAGTTAGATAAACAGTAAAAATGATTAGTACTACAATGGACAATTAATTATCATGTAGGCCTACTGTGGCATTGCATCATTTCCCATTGTACGAAGTATCATTAATATTCAAAACTTTGCAGCTCGAGGGCCACCCCTAAATATTATCCAATTTTAACGACATTTTTTATAGAATTTTATTTCTATGAACCTAATAACTTGGGAGGGTGAGAAGGAGAGAAATCAAAGAAATATTTGTTACATTATGCTAAGAGACACCCTAATATATATATATATATATATATATATGAGGCAGAAATGGATGTCATAAGACGTAGACCTGGCAACAAGGCATTGGTTGCTGGAATTAATGAAGTGTTAACAGCGATTTGACAGCAAATGGTCTTATTTTATATCATATACTGATGTTTGTTTCAGAGTTGCAGCCAAAGTCAACTGAATCTGACAGAATTGATTTACTCGAAGCTTGTAATTCAGGAACCTGTACTTCTATGGAAGTAGAAGGAGATGGTAGGAGATCTACCACTTCATCAAGTGATGCAAAAGGCTGTTGCAATTTGACCATAGCACGTAAGGTAGATGTTGGTGTGGAAAGCCTTCAAAAACATTCCTTCAGTGATTGCCACCAACCACTATCTGAATGCGCTGTTAAATTGTCTGCTAATGTTCTGTTATGTAGAGGGGAGGATTCAGAATTGACTCCTGTGTTATGTACCGGGACCAAAACAGACCAGGGCACTGGTGTAAATGACTGTTCAGAGGTTTCATTTCCAAATCAAAGGAAGTCCTACTCTTCACAGCTTTTGACACGCATCTCTAAGAAACCAAACACCAGATGGCGTAAAAGCATTGCACTGGAGAATGCTGTTTGGACTTCAGAGCAGGAGCAAAAACAAAATCAAGAGTCAGACTTGTTAGACTCATGTTTTGTGAAACCTATGATAGAAGAACGCCATTATTTGACCAGGAAGAGAAAACGTGACAAAACAGAAGACCTTGAGAAATCAAAGAGCGAAAAAAGACGCACGAGAAGCAGTTCAGCTGAAACTAAGAATTTTGTTGGTGATCGTCTAATTGATTCCAATTCATTACTTTTAAGCAGTGATGAGCTGGAGGATGAGGATGAGGATGAACATGATGAGAGGATGGTGAAATGCAATGAGGTTTCAAGATACCAGAGCCCAATGGATTCTTATGGAACTCAGGGGAATGTTACGAAACAGTTAGAATCAGTGTCAGACTTGCATACCAGGAAACATTCTTTGAATATTATTCGAGAAGTTAGTGTTAGAATTGAAAAGCTTCAGCTGACCAGTCGTAGTGTGCGCCTCAAAAGAAACATTGTAAATGGCTTTGAAAGGTTTAGTTTCCATCCCGTTTCTGGACCCAAAGATGCAGGTGTAGGTGTCAGTCAGGATGTTGAACATAATTCCGTTGTTAAGGATCAGGATGGGGCTGTCAGTCTGGAGACCATAAACACAGAAACCAATACAGATGTAAGTGCAGATGTAAGTAGTCAGAGCGGACTGTCTAGGTTCAGTAACTTAGAACACAATCATTACGGTGACAGTGCTGATGAGGATTGCACAACTGAATATGTCGATGTCTTATCAAAGTTTGCGTTGCTGTCATCACCTGAGTCGAGTGATTTGGAGTCCATAGGTCCAGTTCCAATGTCACCCACTCAAGATGAAGATCTGTCTTCGGCTTTTTCTGATGAAACTATTGTTATTGAGGAAGAGAAATTGAGACGATCTTCTGTTGATCGACCTCATTCACTATCTGCTGAAGAAAATCTGTCAAAGTTTAATTCTTCTACTGCTGTAAAGGGTTCCACTGGTAAACAGATGTCACAAGATTCAGAAACAAGAAGGTTCACTGTGCTTGGTGATAGCCTGAGTGACAAAAGTACATCAGAAACAGAAACTCGCTCTGTTGATCTTTTCAGCGAAATTTCTTGCAGGAGCATCAACAGTGCATTTAGTGATGAAGCCACTAATACAGGCTGTTTAGTCCAAAATTGTACTGAGAATAGAAATGAAAGTGATGGGAAATCGGAAAAGACTGATAGAATTTTAGTGACCAAGAAGATGGCAGTGGATGAAGGTTTTCCATCCGATCTTAAGGTCATTCACACCAAAGTCATTCCGAGACCAGAAGGGGAGAAAGACTGTTTAGTTGCGATTCGGCCTTTGCTTGATCCTCCCTTAAGGAGCCAAGTTGTCAGTGACATGTTGCTGGATTCATTTCCACTGAAGAAGAAGCCAGGTGATGCCTTCTATAGCAATCCAAAAGATCTTCCTCCCAGACTCCGGTTAGATTTAAATTAATATGCATTTTTTTTCATGTTGATACATTTTCGTGGGTGAAACTGAAATGAGATATAAGAAACCACGTCAATAGTAAGAAAAGTTGGCTTAAAGAGTCTCTTTCCAGGGCTGGAAAGCATCAGGTAAATCATCCACCTCCATTATTATCAATCTCAGGCATCCTTTCCAGTCTCAAGGTTGAAGAAAATTATGTTGGAGAGGATCCATGAGATTGAGAATGATAGAGTGGATGATTTGCACTGATGCTTTCCAGCCTGGAAGAAGACTAAAGCCAACTTTTCTTATGATTGACATTGTGATCTATTATAGTACTCAATGAAATCTCATTGGATTATATACATAATAGCAGAGATTTTGATATGGTGCAAATAGGTTTTAGTATACATTATAGCAGAGATTTTGATATGGTGCAGATGGGTTTTGTGAAAGGATTGTATGTATTTACTGGTATATATTCTTATCTTATCTTATCTGTGTATGTATCTGAACACTTGTATAGTGGGTTTTAAGAACCTCACAAAGCACTGTAATGGTGTGACATGGCTATATAGTAGATCTACACGTAAATAGGTATGTTTTAAAGTGAGTTGAAAATGTTTTCTGAGCTATCTGTGGTTGTAAAATTCTAAATTTAAATGGGTTTTAAGGTTTGCTGGGTTTCTTGAATGATCTATTTTTAGCAATGTTTATTGGATGAAATTTTTCGCTTGATATCGCACTTTAAATATTTCCAAACACCGCTTTTTTTATTTCCACCAAAAATTTGTTTTGGGCCATTTGATATACTAGTCAAAATCTAATTACAGCAGCACCAAAAATTAAATTACATAAGAAAATTAAGTCTGACATAGATAAAGACTTGGATATTCTAGAATTTCTCAAAGTCCGACCCACACCCCAACGTGTTGGGAGGTGAAAACAGCCAAGTAGGGGAATGCCTGCTGAGGCTATGCCATCAGTGGTGAAGGTCTTGGCTGAAGTACCACCTAGGGCGCTACACGAGGTGGAAAGGCTCAACAGAAACCTTGAAACAGCTGGCTAACGTGGGCGGCATCACCGCCTCTGATCTGATCAGAGCCAGTCCCAAGCCTGGAACCCACTTTGTGGGAGAAGTGCGAGGGTCGAACGGATGGGTGCAGATACTCCGTTCATAAAGAAACAGACGAAAGAAATCCAATGCAATGACAATAATAAAATATTAGCACAAGATCAGGACTTTGGAAAAACTGATAGATCATGCATTGGACACCTACGGATCCTGACGATGATGATGATGATGATGATGATGATGATGATGATGATGATGATGATGATGATGATGATGATGATGATGATGATGATGATGATGATTCTAGAATGATCAGAAATAAACAGGCATGTTTAAATGCCTAGACCACCAGTGTGAACTAAATAAGTACAGTGCAGACCTGTTAACGGGAAGTTGTTGGGGGACAAGCCATTGGACTTGGCACGTAAACCAGACCGTGTATAAAGCAGACTACTGCTGAAATAACCTATTGTCTAACTAAATCCGTATGTCCATCCATCTAACCATCCATCATTCCATCAGTCCATCCATCCATCGAAATTTCAGTCCATCTATCATAAAGAAGGACACAAGATGGAATGTGAAATGTGGGGGACATAGGACCACTTTGTGCTAAGCGAAGCAGCGCATTATCCATGAGCACGTTTATGAGTCCACACTATTCATCGGCACTTGCATATGCTCCAGTTTTCATTGTATGTTTGGTTTTGGTGTTCATTATGGGTTTTCATTAGTATTAGTAAATTGAGTTTTAATATTTGTTCTAGTTAAGTGTCGATAATGAAAATCTTAGTTTTATTACAAGTTTTAATTATAATTAAGTTATTGCCAATGGAAACTTCATTACTTTTTTTACTCCATTGCTTAACAAAATAAATTGTAATTGTAATTGAACATTTATAAATTAACCTGCTACTGATATTAGTCTAAGTAGTAGCAGTTAAATTTTGTTGTTTTTCTATATTTTGATGAAGGGATGGTGAAGCAGACTTTGCGGTTAAGGTTCAGTCTCCGTTGGTAAGTTGCTTATAGGCCTATGTAAAGTTTTCTTTTTCTGAATTTAGTTAGTTCATGGAGTTTTTATACTGGCTGAATTTATTATGACATGATGCATATTTCTAAAATAAAAAAAAGAAAGAAAAAGAAAGATTTTCATTGTGATTGTCATCATTGTATTTGTTTGTTTTGACTTGTCATAATTGTTGTCTTTTTTATCGTCACTGTTGCTGCACTGTCCAGGCTTATGTCCATGGGCCTCCTTCCTCTCAGCTTCTTCTTGCTCAGCGCATTGAAGCTCTTTCTCATGATCTTCATACCTGGATGTCTTGCAATCGTCTCTCCCTCAATTCGTCCAAAACCCAATATATCTGGTTTGGCACTCCTCAGCAACTTCTAAAACTCGACTTTGCTGTGCTGTCTCAAAGGTTTCCGCTTTTAACTTTCTCGTCTAGCGTTCGTGATCTAGGAGTGACCCTTGACAATTCTCTCACCTTTACTGAACACATTTCCAAACTCACTCGCACTTCCTATTTTCACCTAAGGCGCCTTAGAGCTATCCGTCGCTCTCTCTCATATCCAAGTTTCACTTCAATTGTCATGCATTTGTCTGCTCTAGACTTGACTACTGCAATTCCCTCCTCATTGGTCTTCCTAAAGTCCGTCTTGCTCCTCTTCAGTCCGTTTTCAATGCTGCTGCTAGATTAATTGCCCGTCTTCCTCGATTCTCTCATATCACCACCTTTATGACAGAAGAACTCCTCTGGCTCCCGCTTTCTGCCCGCATCCAATTTAAGGTCCTCATTCTTAAAACTTGCTTTTTCTCTCGGGGTCTCTCGCCCTGGGAGCGCTTCTGAATGGCCCTCCCGCTAGAAGCGCTTTATAAATATCCAAATACAATACAATACAATACTTTGTTATCCTCTTAATCTGACATGTTGCGACATTCTACTTTGTCATTGTGCTTGGCTTTATTCATTCTCTTTTGAAGTCGTGTCCTTCTCTGTTCATTTGGCTATGCTTGTTTCTTTTTGAAGGTTTCTGATCTGCCAGAGCACACGTCCTTTGCAACAGGTCAGGGCCTCAGGTACTGGCAGAATGAGGCCATGACAAGGGAGTTATCAGCATTCGGTCACTCTCAGTCAGCAACTGAGGACATCTTGCAACGAATTACTGCTCAACCGTCTCTGTCTAGCTTATTCATCAAGGACAGAATGGTTGTAATGACGCCTTGCAGACCACCACCCTCTGCTAGTGTTGTTCAAGAATGGTTGGATGCAAAGCAGAAACAAATTAAAGCAGAGAAGGAGCAGCACCTGCAACGGAAATGTGAAAATGAAGAAGAACATTTGGTTAAAGCTGAGGTTACAAAGGCAGAAACCATCTCCACTTGTAACCCTGCGGTTGAAAAGGCCAATAATGTAGCAAGTGTGAGAGAGGCTTCAATGTATGAAAGAAACTTTTTGAAGCAGAGTTTAAGACTAAATCTTCCAGAAGGCAATGAGATTCAGAATGTCTCAATTAAAGAAATTACGTTCCAAGAGAAGGCAACTCAGCGTGCTGCAAAAGATTCTTCACTTTTGGATGGCAAGCTGAGTTTAGTTTAGGGTGACCATTTATTGGCCTTCAAAAACCGGGACACTTTTGTAACGCTCTTTTCGGCATCTTTTATCGTCTGGGCAAAAGAAAACAATTGATCAATTCAAATGAGAACTTGCATCCTAGCTAGTTACCACTTACCATACCATATACTTTATTTTAATATAATTTATAGAGTACTGTAGAGTAGAGTAGTAAACTGAATGCCTTTGAGATGTGGTTATCCGATATGGGTTAAATTAAGGGTTAAGTGTACGGTTTCAATTAGGGTTGGGTACCGTTAGGCCATTAGAGTTAACTCGGTAGAGTACACTGTCAGAGTAGTACAGTCAGTAGACCCAGGGTGGGAATTGTCAGGGGTTAGGGGTTCAACCCCCTAGTCTTTCTTAGGACCCCCACAGTTGTCTTCATTGCATACCCCAGGGGTCGTTTCCAACTCCTCAGTTGTGCTAGTGTGATTTAGTAATGATTTAATAATGATTTAGCAATTTTGATTCCCAGTATCTGACAAAGAGGAAATTTCCATGGTGTATCATGTAGACGTCTATGCCTTTTTTGCAAAACTGCTAGCATTGAAATCAGCTGCTTTGAAATTTCGTTGAGATAAGTTTGCAAAATACGGATAAAATGTTCAACCCTCAGTCTTTTTCTACAATTCCCACACTGAGTAGACCGTTAGACCTTCTGAGTGTTAGACTGGTAACCTTTAGAGTTAGACCGGATCAGTATATATTATTATAACATATCAGTATAACAGTTATAACTATTTTATATAACTGCATCAACGGGCCGGAGCAGTATTTATGTACAGTTTCTATAGCACAGCCTTTGATATTTCCATTGCATTTTCTGTACTTTAATATTTCATATAACATTTTAACTAATATATAAATTACAAACTTCTATTTCGTTACGATTTCGTTTTCGGGTTACAAACTATTTACTATTAACTATTAGTTATGTTACTAATATATCATGTAGCCTAATCTTACTGCGTACTTGTCAGTTTGAATTAATTAACGAAGATTATTATTATTATTATTATTATTATTATTATTAATTATTATTATTATTATTATTATTATTATTATTATTATTATTATTATTATTATTATTATTATTAACAAAGAACTGATGTTTAAAAGATTCAAGTTGACAATTTCTTTTACTTCTCAGAAACCGGGACAATTTTGCTCTTTCACACAAGTCGTCGGGACACCGGGACACACCACATAAAACCGGGACATGTCCCGGAAAACCGGGACGTATGGTCACCCTAGCTTAGTTTCTCTGTCTGGTTATACAGCCTGCATTCCAAAGGCATCTTGCATTGAACTGGAAATCCCATATGTGACCAAAGTAGATTATGAATTAAAGGAAGAAAATGGTGAAGGTGCCGAGTCATCTGCAAATGGGAAAACAGTCTATGAAGACGAGACAGTTGTGGAACAGACGAAGTTGTGCAAAGATGTTCCATTTCCTGGAGACCAGCTGGAAAATGTGGATGATCTACCTGAAACTATAGCAAGTACTCCAGTTCACCAATCACAAGCTATGAGCAGAAGAACACTGAAATGTTTTGAGGATGAGGGGCTGCTGCTCTGCACTCCTATTCAGAAGACAGAAGATGAGCAAGTGGCTGCTGAAGCCAGTCTCCAGAAATCATCCAGTGGTATTAGCAATGAAGCAAAGAAGTCTCAGGATGGAGACAGGCGGACTCCTTTGTCATCTAGACTAACGCGGTTGGGACAAAACTCTACGACAAGAAGACTTCTGATTTCACAGGAACCAGTAAGATAACCCCAACCTATTGTATAAAAGAGTGATATAATCAATTCAGTTCAACACTTGATGACAGCATGGAAATTTAAGTTTATTTTACAGACAATTCGAAATCTTATTTAGATAATGTAAAATATGATTGTATGTATGTGCCAAAGCCTTTTTTTGTATTGATAAACCTTCTCAATTAAATAGCATCCCAAAAACATACGATGATTGACTGATGACAGATTCTGAGTTCCTCGTCCATGCTACAATGAGGCTGTGGAATGATATTGACCAAATGAATCATTAGTAGCAAGTGGTTGGGTACTGGCACTCATTTAGCTGATTGTAGAATATACCATGTCCAAACTTCCCTCATGCCTCCAGGTCCATTGGTGCAACCTCCTCAAAAACTCGTCAGTAGCCAATCAGGCTGCATCATAAGGTATCTGTAAGAGTAATTACAATCTGTCTGAGATTAATTCCCTTCTGGTCAGTGTTGAAATAATGGCTACCCTAGAACTTACAGAGTACCTAACATATGCATCACTGCACATGTTTTCTTGCTTGTGATGCAATCATTGTGATAGAGAAAGCATTTCCTTCATCTTTTATAGCTAACTTTGAACAGGACTCATTTTATTTTCCATTGCACCTTGGAAATTCACAATGATTGTAAATTCAGAATGATTGTTTTTTATTTAGAAGCTTTGCCAGAGGTCATCTTCTTTGGTGAAAGAAATTTCACAAATTGAAGGTCCAACACTGCGAAATACATTTGGTTTCAAAGTTGATTCACAGAATGTGAATCTAGCTAAAGGTGTCCACGAGGTAACCATAACTTAATTCCGAATGACCTTTTTTTATTATATGTCTAAATAAATTTATGAATATTTCTGCATTTTTCAGTGTGATTTGATGTGATCAGTATATTAATTTTTCTGAAACATCTGGTCTAGGTACACCTGGCCAACCTTATCTATTTTTGCTTCAGATCAGTTTTGTGTTTTCTAAAACTTCCATATTAACAGTTGTTATAGTTGTTTCATCTTCATCCAAATCCATGTGCCTGTATATTCTTCATTTCAATCTAATGTAATATGCATGTATCAGTACACTTAGTTTATAGTGTGTTTTCAAGTACCTCTCAAAGTGCTGCACACATGACTATCTAACTGATCTAAACAAACGTATGTTAAGGTAGTATGAATCTGTTGTGTATCCTTACCACATGGTCTTCCCTCCATGTTCCCTTTCTATGTGTTGAGTTTCTCAGAAATTTTCTATTATTGTTCTTCCATAGTACCAATATTTGACGGTGCTGAGTGTTGAGCTTCATGTGGCTACAAGAGGTGACCTACGACCTGACCCTGAGTTTGATGAAATTCGTGCCATCTTCTACTGTTTGCATCAGGACCGGCCTCCCCTACAAGATGGCCTCAGCCCCACATACAATCCTTCACTTATTGTGGTCGATATTCCATCTGATGATGGGGGCAGATGCCAGTCGTTGTTACAGAGGTCTGGTCTTCCTGATGTCGATGTAATTTACGTGGCATCTGAAGATGATTTACTGACCGCTTTCGTTGATGTCGTTCAGAGGCAAGTTTAAATTTACTCAGATCTTTGCACAAATGTTTTTCTTTTTTGGATTGTGCTCCTAGGCAACGACTGAAAACTATCTTTGAAGAATTCCCCTTGAAGAAGTATTATGTTATTATTAAGGAACATTTATAGGGGGCCCATAGAGTAATGGATAACACACTGGCGTGAAGTGCAGAAGGTACCAAGATCGAATCCCGTAGCCCTCCATAAGGTTTACTCAGCCTTCTACTCGCTAGATGGCGGCGGTAGTTAAGTGAGTGTTAGGCCGTGATTGGCGCCCTGTGTGACTACCGTTAAAAACAGTTGTATTCGACTCCTGTAAAACTGGGTATGCGGACGTTTGGTCAAAGGACGGATGGTCAAGGGACGGTTGATCATGGACGATTGGTCAAAGGACGATTGGTCAAGCGGACTGTTCGTCAAGGGGACTGTTGATCAAGGGTCCTTTCGTCAAGAGGACGGTTGATCAAAAAATCGTCAATCATTGAAAATAAATTATGAAATAGATAGGCATTGTTATTCCTCATAATAATACACTTTAATGTAGTAGTTTTTATATCAAATGTAGTCAAATAGTTAAAACACGAAGGTACCTAATTGTGAGACAAATGTCATATATATATATATGTATATATATATATATATATATATATATATATATATATATATATATATATATATATATATATATATATATATATATATACTTCCATATCCCCCAACTGACTTTTCCGACCAAGTCACGGTATTTCTTGGTACCAATTCCCTGGACTCCAGTTGCGCCTTGAGAGAACGCCCCCTTCTGCTTTCTCCAGCCCTTCGATCAACAACCACATCGTTGGACCACATCGTTGGATGACTGCACATGAGCAGCGATTGGATTCCGCGGTTCATCTGTCTAGGGATAATAATTAGTGGTCGTCGATTTCAAAGGGTTATCGTATATCTGTGCCAGTGCAGTTGTTTGTACTGATAAGAGAAGTGAGAAGTGACATATTTTAAAAGCGTCTCCAATATCTAAAATTAAAATTTCTGATCAACCGTCCTCTTGACGAAAGAACCCTTGATGAACAGTCCCCTTGATGAACAGTCCGCTTGACCAATCGTCCGTTGATCAATCGTCCGTGACCAATCGTCCGTTGACCAAACGTCCTAGAACCGTAAAACTGTTATCATGTGCTTCTACTGTATACATATAGACTGAGGCAAGGCAATCTTGGGAAACAACCAGAGTTATTATTATTATTATTATTATTATTATTATTATTATTACTTTTATTAATTAGTCGTTTCTATCGAGCTGCTGTCTAATAGTGATATAAACAAGAGGTGTGTTAAATAAAGGTGACTCAAGAACAATGTGTTATTATTATTATTAATTAAATTTGTAATGTGCATGGTCATGTCACGTAATTCTGCATATGTCATGACTGGAGCTTCTTCCTTCCTTCCTTCCTTCCTTCCTTCCTTCCTTCCTTCCTTACTTACTTTTGGTTTCCTTTATCCTTCTTTCCTTACTTTTGGCTTTCTTACTGCTGTTTAATTAATCCTTCATTTGTTACTTTTGACTTCTTCCATCTGTTCCTGCTCCCTTTCTTTCCTTCCTTCCCAAACTTCATTGGCATATTCTTTCCTTCCCTACATGGAGCTTCTTTCTTACTTCCTTTCTTATTTGTGGCTTCTTTCTTACTTGTTTCCTTCCTTCCTACCTTCCTTCCTTCCTTCCTTCCTTCATTCCTTCCTTCCTTCCTTCCTTCCTTCCTTCCTTCCTTCCTTCCTTCCTTCCTTCCTTCCTTCCTTCCTTCCTTCCTTCCTTCCTTCCTTCCTTCCTTCCTTCCTTCCTTCCTTCCTTCCTTCCTTCCTTCCTTCCTTCCTTCCTTCCTTCCTTCCTTCCTTCCTTCCTTCCTTCCTTCCTTCCTTCCTTCCTTCCTTCCTTCCTTCCTTCCTTCCTTCCTTCCTTCCTTCCTTCCTTCCTTCCTTCCTTCCTTCCTTCCTTCCTTCCTTCCTTTCATCATTAATTATGGCCTCATTCTTACTTATTTCTGGCCTCATTTTATCTTTCTTATTAATTGCTACCTTCCTTGACATAATAGTAATAATAATAATAATAATAATAATAATAATAATAATAATAATAATAATAATAATAATAAGTTCCGCTGCACCTCCCACTCGGGCGGGAGGTGCAGCGGAACTGGCTGAGTCCAGGAAAAACGCTAAGTACACCGAACTGATGCACTTCTACCATTTTGTTCCATTGGCTTTTGAAACCTTGGGACCAGCTAACGCCGTGGGACAGGCGTTCCTCTCAGACCTTGGACGTCTTCTGAGCCAAATCTCTGGAGACCCAAGGGAAACCAGCTATCTGTTCCAGCGCCTGTCCGTTGTAATTCAACGTTTCAATGCAGTCGCCTTCCACAGCACTTTTGTTCTACCGAATCTTGACCAGGACGGCCACTCCAGAGTCAACATAATTAATTAGTATCTTGCACCTGAGGGATCATATATACCTCGGGTAAAAAATAAATAAATAAATAATAATAATAATAATAATAATAATAATATATTCTGCTTTATTGACAAGCTCACTGACAAACCATAGTAAGTAACACTGAAACATGACGGTACAATTATCAAGATCTTATAGAACACACATGTCTTGGCAGCCTGTTAGGCATCTGCTCATTTTACAGCTACCCCTAGGAAGTGAAAGGCTTAGTCAACCTATAGGGAGCTAACAGGTATTGAACCGTGTCTTTCAAGATCTTAAGTTCTTTGAGCAAGAGTATTACCATTCATCTATCCCCTCCCTTCTGTACCTGTCGTTCCATGCTTGTGGATGTAGAAGCTCAGCAGGCTGATTGATTTTGATGAACTCCTGTAAGTCATTTGCCTTTTTCAGCCAGCTTTCCCCTAACTGAATGATTTCTCACTCTTTGCGGTTGATGTACCAGTATTGACTTTTAGTGTCCTTTGTCCTACTTTCTTACCATTTACCACAACTTGCTCTTTAGGATTTGCTTTGATTTTCATATTTTTCCTCATTGGTTTGCCGTACAGGTGCTGGTGTTACATGCAAGTTAGATGGTATGGTATGGTATGGTATGGTATGGTATGGTATGGTATGGTATGGTATGGTATGGTATGGTATGGTATGGTATGGTATGGCTAGATTGTGCCACATCCTGGATTTGCTTTGCACAGTATGTCTTCTCATATTTGTTCCAAATCAGTCAAGTATTCCATGCCTAAGTAAAGTAACAGATGAGTTGAATGAAGAAATACAATAAACTGTTAGCACAAATTTTAGAACAGATTTTCTACTGTTAGTCTTGTCATCATTCGTCATCCATCACAGGAAGAAAATATTCAAACTTCAAGCTGCCTTTAAATGTGCATTCATATGTATTAGTACAAAGTTAAAATTCACTTTAAGCCATATGTGATGATGAGTTCTCTGCCCAAAGGCTGGTTCATTGGCTTTACGCCACCTGGGGATGAGATGAGTGAGGTGTTTTCCCGTTGCCTTCCTCACAGACAATTGTGGGTGAGCAACTTGTCCAAGGTCGCTATGCAGTGGCTTGAGGTAGATTCGAACCTGCAACCCTCCAGTTACAAGGCACAGAACATACCACTACACCACCGCATCCCACTAGCCATATGTAGCCTGCTGTAAGCCTGGTGTCATGCCTTGAGTGGACCAGGAGCAGTGGTTCAGATGATAGCTAGATTTCTGTGTAATGTAATGTAAGGGCTGATAATCTTGGTACCTTCCAGCTCCAATTTATTTACAGGTGCAGAGTTCCAAGTTTCCCTTTTTTGCATGACTGGTCATGCAATCATGGATGTGCAACTGCCAGGGATCATTAGAATGCTAGACCGCAGATGCTTGGCGTACTAATCAGACATGGCTGAATGATTTCTATTACCTGGATTACACCAATTGTGACAGCTTTTTTGCTGCCTATGAGTCTGCATCCTCAGGCATGAGATGGTGGAGCTGTGCGGTGCTTTGAAAGTAGTTGCCAATATATTACCATTGCTGAATCTCGTGCAGTCTATATGGTTTGCCTTTCTGGATTTTGAATTCATTGATCATGATTCTTGTCCTTGTGTGGCTAAAGACTATTTCGCATTTTGGTAAGTATGTAGAACAATTTTTGACCAGTCTTAAAATGTCACCATATTTAATAATGACTGTCCATGTGATATCCAGAGTGACCAGTGCCTTTATTAGATGCCAGAGTTGTGTGCATAGTGCTGGCATGTAACGAAGGAATAGGCAGAACAGACACCACAACATAACGCTGTAGAGCAATATATGGACAAGCAGTGCTGCACAACAGTTGCAACTGTTGTACAGCAATAGGGAAGGAAAGAACATGCCAAATGAAGATCAGCAAATGCAGCAAATAGGGAGGAAAGAACATGCCAAATGAAGATCAGCAAATGCAGCAAATAGGGAGGAAAGAACATGCCAAATGAAGATCAGCAAATGCAGCAAATAGGGAGGAAAGAACATGTCAAATGAAGATCAGCAAATGCAGCAAATAGGGAGGAAAGAACATGCCAAATGAAGATCAGCAAATGCAGCAAATAGGGAAGGAAAGAACATGCCAAATGAAGATCAGCAAATGCAGCAAATAGGGAGGAAAGAACATGCCAAATGAAGATCAGCAAATGCAGCAAATAGGGAGGAAAGAACATGCCATATGAAGATCAGCAAATGCAGCAAATAGGTAGGAAAGAACATGTCAAATGAAGATCAGCAAATGCAGCAAATAGGGAGGAAAGAACATGCCAAATGAAGATCAGCAAATGCAGCAAATAGGGAGGAAAGAACATGCCAAATGAAGATCAGCAAATGCAGCAAATAGGTAGGAAAGAACATGTCAAATGAAGATCAGCAAATGCAGCAAATAGATAGGAAAGAACATGTCAAATGAAGATCAGCAAATGCAGCAAATAGGGAGGAAAGAACATGCCAAATGAAGATCAGCAAATGCAGCAAATAGGGAAGGAAAGAACATGCCAAATGAAGATCAGCAAATGCAGCAAATAGGGAGGAAAGAACATGCCAAATGAAGATCAGCAAATGCAGAAAATAGGGAGGAAAGAACATGTCAAATGAAGATCAGCAAATGCAGCAAATAGGGAGGAAAGAACATGCCAAATGAAGATCAGCAAATGCAGCAAATAGGGAAGGAAAGAACATGCCAAATGAAGATCAGCAAATGCAGCAAATAGGGAGGAAAGAACATGCCAAATGAAGATCAGCAAATGCAGCAAATAGGGAGGAAAGAACATGCCAAATGAAGATCAGCAAATGCAGCAAATAGGGAGGAAAGAACATGCCAAATGAAGATCAGCAAATGCAGCAAATAGGGAGGAAAGAACATGTCAAATGAAGATCAGCAAATGCAGCAAATAGGGAGGAAAGAACATGCCAAATGAAGATCAGCAAATGCAGCAAATAGGGAAGGAAAGAACATGCCAAATGAAGATCAGCAAATGCAGCAAATAGGGAGGAAAGAACATGCCAAATGAAGATCAGCAAATGCAGCAAATAGGGAGGAAAGAACATGTCAAATGAAGATCAGCAAATGCAGCAAATAGGGAGGAAAGAACATGCCAAATGAAGATCAGCAAATGCAGCAAATAGGTAGGAAAGAACATGTCAAATGAAGATCAGCAAATGCAGCAAATAGGTAGGAAAGAACATGTCAAATGAAGATCAGCAAATGCAGCAAATAGGGAGGAAAGAACATGCCAAATGAAGATTAGCAAATTCAGCAAATAGGGAGGAAAGAACATGCCAAATGAAGGTCAAGAAGGAATGAAAGGGAAGGGAGGAGGAAGGAATAAGTCAAAAACAACAAATGAAGGATGATTTATCATCTTTAATCATACACATTGCATCTGGGGCATTGTATCTGTTAATAGATGACCAAGTTCGGAATAATAATTATTGCTTGCATTAAGAACTTTACTCCCTTGTTAAAGCTTTGGGTTAGCAGATGTGGTTTATTCAGTCTAGAATTGTGATTTCTGCAATAGCTCACTCCACAGGACTGGTTAAAATTTGTTTGCAACCAATGTTGCTGTTTCTGTGAACTTCCCGAGTTCTGTTGGTTGTTGTAGTTGTAACTAAGACAATTTATATAGCATTGTCGGTAGCAGGCTACTCCTAGGGCAGGGGTGGCGAACCTTTTTTAAGGCGCGTGCCAAAATGCTGCTAAATCATTCTTTTAAATACCGTCGCGTGCCCCTCAGAATATTGCACAGTATATAATTATTTTTCTCATATAGATTTTAGTTAACAAAGCATATCAAAAAGTTAATTAAAGACGTTATTTCAAAGATTGTTTTTGAATGGTGTTAAAATAAAGTCCTTCAACAAAGAAAACAAGGATTCCTAAAGAGGTTTTGTATTTCTAAGTTTAAAATTTTGGGGGACGCTCAGAATTCCGCGTGCCCAAAAAAATCTCAACGCGTGCCACTTTGGGCACGCGTGCCATAGGTTCGCCATCCCTGTCCTAGGGTGTATTACACACACTGTCTACTGTCAGTGCAAGTGCAAATGCTCAGAAATATGTAGCAAGTATATTTTAAACTGCTTTTTTTAAACATAAGGCTTCGTGCTTCCTGACTAGGTGCAGGAAGATCCAGGCATGTGGGCTGGCAACCCAAAAGGCCCGATTGCCTGTTTTTGTTGCTGGCATGAATACATCAGTAGACTTTGCTGATCACAGCAGCGACCTTTTAGGGTCGTCGCTATTAGGGTCGTCCAATAGCAACCTGATGCTGTCTGCGAGGTAGCGTGGTGCACAGTTTTTCAGATATTTATGCACCAGAAGGCAAAGCTTGAATTTGACATGCTTGCCTATTCTGAGACACTGAAGCTGACCTCTTGTATCGCGGTTGTAATGTGGTCGAACTTTTTAATCGCATGACCAGATGAACAGCAGAGTAAAATGTTAGCAAAAATTTAGCATGTAGTTCATATTAGGTCCAGTGATGGGCAATACATGTAGTTAACTAAAAAGTTGTTAACTTTTAGTTTGACTAAATTTTTTTAGTTAAGGATGAAGTTTAACTAAAAAGAATAGTATAGTTAAAACCAGTCTTGTTGTCCTCGAGACCAAGGTCTTGGTCTCGAGTGCACTCGAGTTCGTTTTTAAAAGTCTTGGTCTTGGTCTTGGTCTTGAGGTTCAAGGTCTTGGTCTTGGTCTTGGTCTTGAGGTTCAAGGTCTTGGTCTTGGTCTTGGTCTTGAGGTTCAAAGTCTTGGTCTTGGTCTCGCAAGACCAAGACCAAGACCGGCTGTCAATATGAACAGTTAAAACAGAACTCAAGAATTCTGTATCAAGCCTGCTTGCATCATACGACCAATATCTATGGATGGATACAAGTCTTGTTGGTCAGGAAAACCCATTGGCAGCAGCAACAGTTATTCTGTATCAGACGGTATGATAAACCATGGGAAGATTTCAAAAGGACTCACTATCTGTACATTTACATCCAGTGCTTGAAAAGCTTCTGTGTGTTTCAGCGACTTCAGCACCTGTAGAACGTATTTTTTCACATGGCGGAATTTTTATGAGGCCCACCAGGCACGTCTTGGTCAGAAAATTCTGAGCGAATTGGTTTTTATAAAATACAAAAGGCATTTGGAATAATAGTTTGCATGAAGGACTTTTGAATACAAATTCGGATTTCTCTGCAGTTTGCATTCAAAGTTAATTTGCTTGAATAAAATAAAAGACTAATGTTTTCATTAAAATAGCAAATATTCCGACTTGACAATTTTTAGAAGTCTTGACCTGATTGCGATTTTTTGGGTCTTGGTCTTGGTCTTGGTCTTGAGGTTCAAGGTCTTGGTCTTGGTCTTGGTCTCGAGGTTCAAGGTCTTGGTCTTGGTCTTGGTCTCGAGGTTCAAGGTCTTGGTCTTGGTCTTGGTCTTGAGGTTCAAGGTCTTGGTCTTGGTCTTGGTCTTGAGGTTTAAGGTCTTGACAACAAGACTGGTTAAAACCATAGTTTAACTAACAAATTTTAGTTGATAACTAAAAAGTTTAACTAAAAACTCAGCAATACGCAACTATTTTCCGCATTGAACATTGAGCACTGTCAACAACTCAACGCGAAACTTATTGAGTAACTCTGCATGGTAATAATAATAATAATAATAATCTTCATTTAATATTTTCAAACTGACAATTACGCAGTATGATTACAAATCAGTATGAACGGATGATCACAAGTTATTACAGGAGTCGAATGTTAACTGTATGCGGCAGCCTTGCAAGGCGCCCATCACGTTCTAATGTTTTAGCATTAACAGCCTGTGTTTTCAAATTCATACACTACTTACAGTATGCCTGTAACTGTATGCTAGAACAGTACACATTGCATAATTTGAAGGTGGGATTGTCATTGACGCTCTTCATTATTACAGTTCACTTAACCTCTGTTATTGTGAAAATGTTTGTCATATAAAGTTGGAAAAATTTAACTACTTTTTTTTAGTTTAGTTAACTAATTTCCAAAATCAGTTGCCGACTTTAGTTAAACTATTTTTTTAGTTGGAAAATAGTTTTAGTTTAACTTAAAAAAACTGTTCAGTGCCCATCACTGATTAGATCATTGCTAAGAATATCTCATTTCCGTTCAATCATAGATCCATAGATAGAATTCTGAATGTACCCCTAAATAATTCGCAAGGCTATCATAATCGTAATCGTAGGAAAGTGAGGCTAGAGCACATGTAATCTTACTTGATTGATGCCCTCTCAATGTCCCAGACATACATGTGGGTCATTCTTTGTCATGCTTGGAGCCACGTTAGGACAAATCATCAATCAGCTAAAACTAGGCCAAGAGTGTCAAATCACAGAGCGGCCCTTTAACTTCTATATACATGGTAGTCAAATATATTGATATGGACTGAAGAATGCCTTCACAATAAGCGAAAGATTACTATATGCAAAGTTTTAGGAAATAGAATTATGTTTGTATATGTTGGCATTGGTTTTGACAGGGTCCTTGAATCTTTTTTGATATAACCAGAAATTTGAAATACTGAAGTTTGATATACTGGTTACAATGTACTACAGTTTACCAATACATATATAATAAACACTGAACTTGTCAACTAATGACCCTAAGGGACGCTTTAATATGAATACTGAACTATGACAGGGCCCTTGAATCTTTTTTGATATAACCAGAAATTTGAAATACTGAAGTTTGATATACTGGTTACAATGTACTACAGTTTATCAATACATATATAATAAACACTGAACTTGTCAACTAATGACCCTAAGGGACGCTTTAATATGAATACTGAACTACACTTCCCTAAAGCGCGCCTTTCATCTCTGCAGTCTGTTCTGAATGCGGCTGCCAGGCTCATTGCCCGTTTTCCTCGCTTCTCTCACATAACTACCTTTATGACTGATGTACTTCATTGGCTTCCTGTTGCTTCCCGCATCCAATACAAGGTTCTTCTCCTGGTCTCTAGGACTCAACTGGGAAAAGCTCCTAAATACCTCTGTGACCTAATGCGCAAACCTCTATCTGCTCTGTCTTCCCGCCCTCTTCGGTCTGCTGACCGCTTTGATCTGCTTGTCCCTCGCGCAAGGACTTCGATGGCTCAGCATCGTGCTTTTGCCATCCTTGGCCCTTCCCTTTGGAATGACCTGCCCCCCTCTCTCCGTAGCAAGATATTGCTTGGGATCTCGCCTTCTTCTCTCCGCTGCCTAAAGACCTTTCTTTTCCCTCGGGGCTGACACGCTGGGAGCGCCTCTGAATAGTCTATGCTGTGAGAGGCGCTTTATAAATAATTATATAAGATAAGATAAGATAAGATAAGATACACTTATGATTACTGTTTTATACTTAATTACACAAAGTATGTAATTTGTTTGATTTTTTCAGAGAGTTTTGGTGTTGAGGCTGCTGCTCAGTGTCCTAGTATATCCCAGTATCTGTATGTTGGTAATGGAAGCTGCTTGTTGTGTCCTTCAACATGCAATACATGTCTGGATATAGCTGATGATATCAACCATCCATGTACCACTTGTGCCAATGGATATGGCTACATCCCAAACAACAACCTGCTGTCAAGAGCTGGTGGAATGTGCCAGAATTGTTCATCTCTTTCACTGTCAACGTCTGGCAACAGCAGACGACTTCGACTGCAGTCATCCCCTGGAAATTCCAGTTCTCTTGAAGGTCAGCTGAGGGTCTACTATCACAGAGCCTGGTGGGCAGTCTGTGATGACGGATGGACCATGACGAATACGGATGTTGTATGCAGGGAAATGGGTCTTGGTCGAGGAGTTGCCTTTTTCTTTGCCTATGGTTCTCTAAAGCCAAGCTTATCTTCTTTTCCAATAGGTTTTGATGATGTCACATGTTCTACAGATGACACGTCCTTCTTCTTCTGCAATCAGTCACAGTTTGGCCATCACAACTGTGAGGACTTTGAAAGCATTGGAGTTCGATGTTCAGGTCCAGCAGTTGGTGAACAGTGTATGGCCACGTGTCCGCTTGGTCAGTATGTTGACTCAAATGGCCAATGCATAGATTGCCCATTGGCCGATTGTCTTACCTGTGGACCAACTGGTCAGCAGTGCTTAATGTGTGAACAGGACCTGTGGATTGACATCGATGGCCATTGTGTTGCCTCTTGCCCTTTCGGTTACCATGGAAACACGAATACTGGTGCATGCGAACTGTGCAGCTCTGGCTGTCGGTCATGTCGTGATGGAGACCAAAGTGACAGTTGTGTGTCTTGTGTGGACGGTCTCATGCTACACGATGAACAGTGTGTTGGTTATTGTCCACTGGGAACTCTTTTCCATGTGGCCAATGGTCAGAGTGTCTGCATCCAGAGGTGTCCAGCTGGATTCTTTGAACTGACTGGCAAATGTGAGGCTTGTCTGCCGCAGTGTTTGAGTTGTTCACAACGTAAGGACAACTGTACAACGTGTCCTTCTGAAAAGTTGCTTCTGATTTCTTCTAATCCATCTGTCTTGCCATTTTCTTGCCTGACTGATTGCCCATCTGGTTATTTCTCTGATGCTAGGCATGTTTGTCGACGCTGTTCAGACGTCAACTGCGTGCGCTGTTACTTAGGTGGAACATACTGTTCCTCTTGCATGAATTCCTACTTCCTTCAGATGCACCGTTGCACTTTAAAATGCAGCTCTGGTTTTTTTCCGGTTTCTCAAAACTGTGTTCTGTCCTGTCCAAAGGGATTTTTTGGAGACTTTTATTCAGGATTTTGTCGACCGTGTCGGCCATTTTGTTCAGTCTGCTATTCATTCCAGTTCTGTTCTGTATGTGAGAGTGGGTTCTTCTTGAAGGATGGAGAGTGTGCTAGGGACTGTGGACAAAGCTTGATTGCCATCAGTCAGTCTACTGCTACCACCATACGAATCACAGGTGGACTCAACCCTTTGGATGGCCGAGTTGAATTATTCATTGACAGTGAGCATAGTTTTAACCAGTACCTATAATTTTTCAGACAATGTAGAGAAATGTTAGCATTTCCAAACTGGAATTTAGCAAAGCTGACTGGAGCTGGTGTTAACCTCACCCATTATTTTCATTATCAATCATCGCCTTATCACCATGATAAACCATATCTTTGTTTTACTTATTTCACTAGTTCCAATTCCAGTTGAATTTAAGTATTTTTTAAACAGAACAAGAGTATTTGATTGTTAGCCTAAGATCTATAAATAGTCCTTGCAAAATTAGACATATAGAATAAATGTAAGTCTATTTATTTACTGTTGCCCTCTTTTGTTATTTGTTTGACATGCGTAAAGTGGCATCTGAAGCCAGTGCCTGTTTTTAAGTAGTTTGTATTTGTGTTTGTAGATGTGTGGGGTCAGCTGTGTGCCGAGTCTTGGACTCTGAATGAGGTGGAAGTGGTTTGCCATCAGTTGGGACTAGGTCGTGCTCTGCTTGTAAGTACGCTTATAGTGTTGAGACTAGTGTTTGGGTAAAATTGCTATAGGCGATGCCTTTGTGAAAGGGCAACAGTGTCCTTGTGTATTTTATGATTTTGGTTGATTTCTGTGACGTTTTGTAGTTGACTGGAGATTTGATATTCTCTTCAAATCCTCTGACTCTTCCAATCTTCTTCAACTGCAATGGCACAGAAGCAAGCCTTTGGGATTGTGTTCAGCATCCAGTGACAGGGACCAACTTCTCGGGCACTGTAAGCTCACCATTTAAATACCTGATAATCTGGAATCTTAGTCTGTGATGATCTCAACTATGAACAAATGATAGTGAACAGGTTAATGACTTAAATGAGTGGATTATCAGTTGTGAATGGATGGAGGTGGCCAGTTAGAGTGACAGTTAGTTCAGTTGGTTTGAGTGGGGTGATTGAGAAAGCAGGCAAATGACATTGTAGGGAGAATTTTATCTTGGTATGTTTTCTGCAGTAGTTGACTCAAGATCGTAAATTCACACAGAGTCATTTTGGGATATAAGTCCTTACAGTTTGTATAATTTGTATGATTTTCATGTAATTTTAATTTCTTTAGTTCGTTTGGAGTAACTGTTTATTTGAATTTTTTAAGGTTGCTGGTGTTCGGTGCAGCGGCCCTTATGTGTCCGATGACGGTCACTGTGTGGCAATGATTTCATCTTCCGATTGTCAGCTGGGTTTTAGTTCATCTTGCTATCCTGGCATATTGTGTAACAATGTGTCTGGGGGATCTACCATTGCCTACTGTGAACCATGCTCTGTTGGAACGTTTGGTAATGGAAGCTTCTGCCAAAGTAAGCTTTTTCTCTGATATATGATGCACAGCTTAAGTTTTAAGATTTAAATGGCAAAGCAGCACAATTAAACCCCAGCTTGATGTCCTACATTGGCTTCCTACCTCGCAGCGCATCTCCTATAGGATTGTTTCTCTTGTCTGGTGACCGCTCTCAGGTGAAGCTCTGTCTTACTTATCTGATCTCTGCTGTCCACTCTCTGGTCTAATGTCCTGTCGAGTTTTGCGTTCTGCAGTTGGGCTGCAGCTTATGGTTCCGCTCCTCAGTTAAACAGTGTTGTGCGTTCTCGGTGGCTAGCCCCTCTGTGTGGAATGGACTCCCACCTTCTTTGCGCTTATTTCTGCAAGGCAGTTCACCTTCTTTCTACCACCTCCTTAAGTCTTCTCTGTTTAACCGTGGCTGGACTTGGAGTGCCTCTGAGTAGGTTTCATGAAGACGCGTTATATAAATTATCAAAATGAATGGATGAATGAATCCCTGGCAGTACTTATGGCAGATTTTAAAGTAATCCATTGAAAATAATTATAGATTTAACAGAATATAAAGGCCTTCTAAAATAAAAAAGAGTGAAGTTGCTGCAACATGTGGCTGTTCATAGGTTGTAATATTTTGATGTTCTTTGCAAGATGTAAAACAGTCCTTAGTAAATGCAACTTTCAGATGACATATTAAGAGCTGTACTTGCTCAACTTCAGCTGTTGGTCTTTCCTTCTTGGCAAGAATTTCTGCTTCAGTGAAAGGCACTAGTTATTATTTTTCAGTGAACTTTCTTGCAGGTGACGACCTCAACATATCTGTAGTCTTGTCACTTCATTCACCAATTACCATCACTGGCTGGCCAGAATTTGTTGAAATAGTCCTGTCTTGCCGTGTTTCAAATCCAGTCTTCTTCAATGCCACATGGTACAAAGATGGTACCAGGCTCACCACTGGCACCAACTGGAGGTGAGTCAGTCATCTGTAAAACCAATAACTGATCTGGATTAGTGACATTTTTCAGCAGCTTTTGTGGTAGTCTTAGTTAAAAACTGAGCTAAAGATCATCATATACTTATATACAGATATATTACCATATATGTAGTGCATAGGTAATGTGTATGTATTTTATGTATTATTATTATTATATTATTAGCATTTAGTTTCATGGCTTTTTTAGCCTGGACTGTCACTCATTGTTCAGTCATGTGAATATATTTAATGGAACACTGTAGTTTTTAGTCCTTTCCTAAACAATCTAATCATTTAGATCTAATCTGAAACTTCTGCAGTGCTGTTAGTATTAGGCGCAAGGCATCAAATGATGGTCGTATTTCACAATCCATTGCACAGATTCAAAGTCCAAGAGATCCCATAGAATAGAAAACAAAATATGAAGGATGAGTATCCCAAGAAGAATAGACTATGTCCCAGACCTAAATAACTGGGGCGGCGCTACACCAGGGCGAGCCAGGGCAAATGCCTTGGTAAAAAAGCCTTTGCCCTGGTCGTTGCCCTGCCAGAATTTTTGCCCTGCCTATGATTTATTAGGGGCATAAATCGCCCTCTGCACTGGTTACTTGTATGACTGCTCTGGCTTTGCCCTGGTTAAAACAATTGTATGGCGCCGCCACTAAATAACATGACAGAACTAGCAGAACAGATAAAAAACAGGTCACAGGCCTTGAGCCAAGACCTGAGAGAGACATAATCTAATGACTTCTAATGACAGGGCTGTTATCATAATACACAAAGAATAAAAAACAGGGAAGACTCTGACTGGCTGGAGAATGGGCCAAATGTGAGGGAGTCATGTGACAAGGGAGATATATCCCCCACAGCAAAGCCAGGGCTCTCTTATTTTGCTGCTGGTTGGTTTGTGCAGCAGAGATTAGTTGAGATTTGAATGAAGTGAAGATTTGAATGAAGTGAAGATTTGAATGAAGTGAAGGTTGGTGAAGTCATGACAGATGTCTTTGAGAAATGTGAGAGAGGTGACTTTGTTCTGTGGCATAATCAAAGGTAAGGTAACGTATGTAATCTAGTAGCTAAGCAGAAACCCTCAATTGTTAAGTACACAATAGTAGTGTTGGATATCATGGAGGGGAAAGAGGCCAGCATTCAATGAAATATAGAGTCCATTTCATTTGAGCTTGAGGGAATGATAAATCTTTCAGTGTCATTTGAGTGGCAAGAGACCCATTTCTTTGGTCAATGGCCTCTGTTCCCTGAATGAGGCACTCTACCTCTTAGGTCAAATCGTTAGCATATTACTTGTATTGAACATTGTGCCGCAGAATTGATTTTGTTCAGTAAAGCAGTATATTTACACATTGTCTTGTGAGCCTAGATGACTTCATTTTCCAGCCAGGATAATTCTTCAAATGGATCCTGTAGCAGGTATGCAGAATATGGCTGCACGCTCCCAAGAGCCGAACTCGGATTTGATCCACTGGCTATGGGTCGCTGCATTACCCTGGAAAGCAGCCTACATCAGCATCATCCTGGTACTTTAGTTCCATTCTGCTTTCAACCCATGAGGAATTGTAACCTGGCAGGGCCAATCAAATTGCAAAGAGGAATGCGTTGCTCTATGTTTATTTATGTCTGTGGCTGTTGCTGTTTAGGTTGGATGACTGTGGTACATTGACGATTTTTCAACCCAGTGGTGTCCAATATTCAGGATCTTATATGTGCATTGTCAGTGACTCAAAATCAAGCATTTCTAGCACTTATCTAGTCAGTGTCCAAGGTATGAATTTGTTTTCCAATTTTTAGTTACAATGAGCTGTTCAGTTGTTAAATTGGTTTGCACAGTGCTTTTTTCAGCCGGAATGCGCCAAAACGGTGTTCCGGTACGGTACCTTTTTTCAGCTACTAAAAAATATTTTATTTATTTTAATAGTAAAAACAATAATTTAGTTATTTTAATTTAATTTCAGTGTTGCGAACTGTTTTCAGTGTTGATTGAGACCCCTCCCAACCTCCAATCCTGTTTTTTTTAAATTTTAACCCTTCCATAATTGTTCAGTTCTGGAACGTATTATTCAGTTCCAGAACCTTTTTTTCTAGAAAAAAAGCACTAGGTTCGCAGATAGGGACGATGATTTTATTCTGGTATGGTCAATGGAATGTGATGGTTTGAGATTCTGGTGTATTAAAATATGCAGAATAAATTTTGTGCATGGATTTGGTTGCATCATACAGAAGTTAAAAGATAATATATGATACTGAGTGCCATGGCAGTAGACCATTTTATGTATGTGATATGAATGATCCTGGCATGCTTTTAGATTTTGTAATTAGTAACTTCTGTTGTGCCAATCTCTAATGCCACAAGGCATCAACCAGTGGCACTCAAAAACCAAGATGTAATCAGGCCAATATCCAGAAGATCAGTCTGTAAGACAGAGAGGGAGCCTATCGTGGATAAGCAATTTGAAAGAGATAAGTTTTAAGTTGAGAACGAAATGACACAAGCGACTGGGCAGAGCGCACAGACACAGGGAGAGTGTTCCAAAAAGCTGGTCCAGCAACTAAAAAAAGCTCGTTCACCAAGAACAGTTCTTGATGCATGACTATGTGTCTGCTCTAAATAAGTGCATTTTAAGGAGTTGCGCTTCCATATAGCATCTCGAGGAAAGTCCAAGACATGAGATGGACTCGAGTTGCTATATGGAAGCGCAACACCTGCATATCTCCCTCAGCTGGTCTTGCTTCTACCAGTGCCTGATAGAAATGATACAGCATAACCTCTTCTTGTTTAATGCAGCTATGATCCACATTTTATTCATTTGCCTGTCTGTCTGTCTGTCTGTCTGTCTGTCTGTCTGCCTGCCTGCCTGCCTGCCTGCCTGCCTGCCTGCCTGCCTGCCTGCCTGCCTGCCTGCCTGCCTGCCTGCCTGCCTGCCTGCCTGCCTGCCTGCATAATAACCAGCAAAATGAAGAACCTGAAATGTGTAACTTGATAGCACTAAGAGTGTGTGTCATGTTTTCTTGCTACACCACAGCTGCAGTAAGGATTTGGCTATTTTGATGAAAGTCAGCTGACATCCATGTTCATTAGGGCCAGAATGAGCCCATAAGCTGGCCACCAGTGGCACATGGGAGACCTGTTCTGCGCCAGTGAATGGGATATAATCTGCTTGTCAATGGCCAGTTGGTTTAGAGATAAGCTATCTACTTACATGACTATCTGTGCTTGCACTACTGACCTAAATTATTCTATTTGAGTTTTGAAGTGGAATAATTTCACCTGATAGATTTCTTAATTAATGATTTTTTAGAGAAACTGCAGATTACTGATGAGCCTGTTAGTCAGGAAGGGCCTGGTCCATTTGAGTTGCACTGTGGCTACAAGGGATTCCCAGTTCCTAATGTGACTTGGTTCAAAGATGGCCTGCCTTTGGGTAGGTATTCTTTGATCTGGTTTACTGTTTCTTAACAGTGGTTAGATTAACTGAGAAAATTTTTCAATGATTTTTCAGAGCTGATTTATTGCTAAAATTCAGTTCTCACATGTAAGAGATTACAGGACTGGCTGTCAACAAAGCTTCTGGCCTACAGCTAGGAGCTGTGGCCAGCCCTTCCATTTTTCATTAAGTCAGCCATAAGCCAACAGCCATCATCATCAGAATACAAATTATCTTGTGCAGTTTTATTCTTACAAAAACAAATGAACAGCCACATGTTGAACAACTTCACTCTTTTTAATTTTAGAAGGCTTTTATATTCTGTTATAGCTATCATTATTTTCAATGGATTACTTTTAAATCTATACTAGAAGTACTGCCATGGATTAATTCATCCATTCATTTTGATAATTTATATAGCGCCTCTTCAAGAAGCCTACTCAGAGGCACTCCAAGTCCAGCCATGGTTAAACAGAGAAGACTTAAGGAGGTGGTAGAAAGAAGGTCCCATCAGTGAAAGGCAGAGGAAGCTGCAGCTGGTGATTTGTAGAGCTGCGTCCAAGGAGGCCATTGAATGTGGTCCAGAGCTTTTGGGATCCCTGGACTGTCTGGTGATGATGGCCTCCAAATAGTCTCGCTCTCTGTCTCAATAAGCAGAGTGCATAAAGTTTCTTGACGAATTTAACTCATGCTGTCCTGTCTGAGGGCAAACGCGTTCTGTAGATACGCTCGAGGCGCCGAGCCTGCCAACGAAGTTCTCTGCACTCCGTGTTGAACCACAGTGAAAGCGCGTTGAACCACGGTGAAAGCGGACGTTGCCGAGTCTGAGCTGTACGCAGCGGAAGAAAGGAATCCTGAAGCTCCAGCATCACTACTTCATATGAGGAGAAGAGTTCTGTAGCAGTCAAAGATGAGGATGCTCATAGATCACTGACAGAGGTTGAGCTTGAAGGGCGGATCAGAAGGCAGTGCAATCCAGCTTTTTCCACTGATGAAACCATCTAGTGAGCGTAGGCTCACAGATGAAGGGTGTAGAGGACATCACAAGACCATGGTCAGACAAAATAGGGGGATGAACAGTAACGTCCGTCACTTGGTAGTCGTCTCTTGTGGCTATGACCCCAAAACTGATGATGCTGTATATAAACTGTAGCCTACTGTGTTTGGGGCCTCAGACATTGTGTTGCAGTTTCTGAGATAAAAATAATCAGCTTACTTGAAAATAGATTGTTGTTTAGGCATACTTGAAAATAGACTGTTGTTTAGGCACATGGCTTTTACACTAACTTTTATACAAACTTGTTACAGATGCTATACTTTATTGTAAATCTAATGTCATTTTGGAAAATGTATCAAAGTATTTTCCATCGACTTGTTCATTAACACTTTAACCTCGAGCTGCATTGGTTCCCAGCCACTCTCGTCATTAAAGTAAAACTTAATCTTTAGCTCTGTATCTGATCAGATTTTTCTGGAATATTTAAAATCACTTGATGCTCAGATTTTTACTTCAAATGCATCAGAATAAATTATTCTTAAGTGCTCAGAAATTCTCAGAATTCCCATAATATATATATTTACTTGTGATGCTTCTCTGGCCCTGTAGTTTTGTTCCCTATCAGCAAATGTCAGCATCTTATCACACCTAAGTTTACTCTACTTCTACTGGTGGCAATCTTGTTTGACAGGTTGGGGTACAAGGGACACTTTAGAACTGATTTGGTCAAAAAACAGGTTAACACATTTTTTTTACCTTTTTTGGTGTTTCTTCAAAATTTGGGGAGGGGGCAACTGTAGACTGTGTTCCCCCACTGTTAAAGGTGGGGGTCTTGTCCCCCTCGACCTCCAGTGATCACCACCCATGTCTACTTCAAATCCTGCCATGATTTCTGCCCCCAGCCCTGGCTGCTAAGAGTTACTTTGTCCACTCTAGAAGCCGTTTTGTTCTGTGTCAACCTTGCAAAATTTTAGGCCTACATGTGTTGTTAAAATTCTTTGTAGAAGCTACCCATGGATTAATAAATAATGGATTCATAAATAATATTAATAATTTTTTTGCTGTTTTCGATAATTTTGGATGAACACATTAAGTAACAATTAAAAACTACTGTCAGAGTGAGGAGCAACTTGAAATTCAATGTTTGTGTTGTTTGAGGGATGAACCAGTTTACCATGTTAAGTCTAAGTAAATGAAGAATTGAACATAAAGTCTGAGTCTAAAATCAACAAAAGTGTTTGATAGACTCATGGTCCTTGTGAACCGACATTGTTGGGAAGCTGCCAAAAGATTTATGTTAGAGACTATGCTGTCTTGTGACAGATAACATGTGACACATGTAATAACTGTACTGTCTTTTTATGGATACGTGGAGTGGGAATTGGTGGAGTGGAATTGGTTTCTTTTTAGTTCAGAGATGAATGGATATTTTTGTGAAGTGGTAAAGAATAAAAGAATAAGCTGATGCAACTTGTCTAATTATGTGAACATTTTTTTGTTTCATTTTGCAACAGACATCAATATTGATTCAAACTTGAAGCTAACTGATGCTGGTAATCTTGTAATTTTGTCTGGTTTTGTGGAATATTCTGGAAGGTACCAATGTCTGCTTCAAAACAATTTCACATCTGCCACTGCAGAGGCAAATATAACTGTTAAAGGTAAAGGGCTTCGTTGATATAATATCACATTCAGAGTATAAGTGAATCTTTGGCTCTAACATTTTGAAGATACATACTTCATATTTCCTTGTCATCTACAGTTAGAAAATGTGCTTTAAAATTGTTAACATGATTAACAGAATAAGTAGATATTTCACTTTTGTAGCTGAGTTTTAAAATTTCGTTTTTAAACACACACGCACGCACGCACGCACGCACACACACACACACGTTTGTGTAATATCAGAATATGATAAAACCCTTGCTTAACACAACAAGACATGACAACTGTTAATCTTGTGTTTCTTTCCATATGCCACCAGGTCCTCCACACATATTAGATGATTCTTTGGAAGTCATTGCTGTTCTCTATCGGCCTGTGTACTTGGCATGTGTTGCTGGTGGTTCGCCTAAGCCTTACGTTTCATGGAAGAAGAATGATGAGGACCTGAAAGACGATGCTCACAATATATCAGTAATCACTCTAAAAAAAATTTTTTATTGTCATTTTTCTTTTGTAAATAACAAAGATGTATGTAAGAATGGAGTAGGAATGGTTACTTATATAGTGCGTTTTGAAAACCTAGTAGCTCTTTCCCAGATGCAATTGAGACCGACCATGAGCTGATGATGGTGATGCCATTACTTGTAAACACTTAGTTTGTGGAACAGAGGTTAGTTACTAAGACTTGTGGGACACCACATATAATGAGTTGCATTGTGTTAAGTTGTACAAGACACTGTACCGGGGTACTTGATTTTCATTCTTTTGTGAAGCCACTCCTGTGGCTGTCCATCCATGCCACAAAAAATGTTGACTCCATTTGTGCTTTGACTGGGCTCTATGTGCACGTGAGAGCCTGCCAGTGGTGACTTTCCAGTAATCTCGGTATTAGTTCCTTACAGGTGAACTTGTTCTTAATGAACCTTAACATTGCTTAGGCTATCTAGCTCAATACTTTTGAGAGGTACTATATATACATGCTGTATTTGTGTCTCAGTACATCAGAACACATGACGTATATGTACACATATTCATGTACATAAGATTTGCTTGGACTGGTAACCATGGACTGGTAACTTGGACTGGTAACTGGTCCATGGTTTCAAAAACCATGCTCATGTACAGGATGGCAAGCATTGTGACAGGTCCGATAATAGACATGATATACAGATGAGTTCAAAAAGAATGAGAGAAAGAAGAGTTTATTATGCAAAATGTTCTCACTGTTCATAAATAATGTTGTTAAACTTCAAATTATAGTTGTAGAGAATGATGAATTTAGAATCTTGTTTTGTGTTGTCTTCAACCGTCCTCGATCTGAGGTTTGTCCGCACGGACAATTTGTTCAATCCATTTTTGTTTCATTTCTCTTTCAATAACCGGTTGTTAGACTCAAAAACAATATTCTGCAACATCATATCTCAAAATCTCCTTCCAGAAATTTTATGTTGAATGACCTTTATGGGATGAGTGTTACACAAAATAACAGAATGCATCATTTTCTAACTACCGTATGCGATGTTGGTCCAATCACCCGAGGTGAAAGATGAAACTTTTCACAGATCCTTATTTATTTAAGCCTAATAAGATTTCTATACATGGAACTTCAGTGTGCATTCAATTCACCAGCCACAGGAAATGGCAATAAAATTAAGATATTGCTATTTTTAAGCATGTATATTTGTTGTTTCTATTGCTATTTGGTAATAGCACTAATTAGTTTAAACAGTAATAGGGTGGATATTATGCATGTTGTTTGTTTGTATGAATTCTCTACCACTGTTTCTTATTCATGTGATCTGGAGATTATTTCATTATTATATTTTAAGACTTCTGCTTTGACCAGGCTTTTTTATTTCATTTCCTGTTAGATATTTGTAAATGGTACTCTCGCTCTGCACAATGTTTCGTATGCCTCCAGTGGATTCTACAAGTGCATCGCTCAGAACAGTCTTGGCTATGATGTTGCACATCGAAAGTTAACTGTTACAAGTGAGACCTTAAATACTTTTGGGATGAATCCCTCATGCAATGACAATTGATAATTGTTGTAATGGTTGGACCCAGGAGATTCCTACATCTCTCTCTTTTCTGAAAGAGATGTAGAAATAGTGTCACAGACACCAGTTTAGTGAGGTGAGGAAAAAAATAAGTTTCCAAACCTCTAAAGAGTTGTTGGCTGATAGTAGTCCAAAATAGGAGGTTCAAAATTCAGATGAAGGAATTTGATCACGCCAAGGAACTGACCAATTTAAGCCTTCCCACCAGAAAGTTTGTCTGAGAGAGTCAACAAATTTGCTTGTAAGCTCATGGGTAGCAAAACATACAATGGGGATAATTGTAACTTCCCCTGATTGTACATTGTGGATTTGTTTCGTCAGACATGTCTTATGATAAAGTGTGTAAGCCAATCTGTGCGTAATAAGGGATAATACTGAAAAAGTCAATATTTAGTACTACACTGAAGTTCTTGTACACTGAGTTAGCCACTATGGTGTGTTTAATAGATTTTGGGAAATAACACCACTTTGCTTTAAGCATATTATGTATGCATGCATGATATAAATACATGATACACATGATATAAATCTGTACCTCGTGTTAACTCTGAAGCGAAAGGACTATGATATTTTGAGTTAGCCAACAGCCAAAAGATGCAGTTTTTATGTTTTCCACAGGGTTTCCGTTGGCTTCCATTGAGCCAAACAGTATGATTATTCAACTCGGACAGAGGGTTTCCTTCAACTGCTCTACAGATGGTGATCCAGTTCCTGTTGTAGCTTGGATGCTTGGAAGTAGTGGTCCACTAACTTCTCTACAATCAACTTCACTTCTCAAAGTTAGACTTTGATTAAGTATTTCAATTATTGTCTTTGATTAAGTATTTCAATTATTGTAGGATCTACTTAGATAAACAGGATCTGGTTGCAAGTAAATATTTCCAGATGCTGCCTGTCACAATTTTTTTAATTTTATATGCCCATAATCCCCATATATATATATAATATATGGATGCTGTTTATCTAAGTAGATCCTACAATAATTGAAATACTTAATCAAAGACAATAATTGAAATAAGGTGCCGGAACGCATATATAATATATATATATATATATATATATATATATATATATATATATATAATATATATATATATACACACCTTTTTTCAGCTACTAACAAATAATTTATTTATTTTAGTAATTTAAAAAAGTCAATATTTAGTACTACACTGATAAAACTTAAAAAAAATTAAATAAATTATTAAACGTGCCGCTTTTCGCGGCACGTTTAATGACTTAGCGGAGGACGAGGCCTGATTTTCCGGAAAAAAAACAATAAATAGTCTAATATCTAAGTCCCCGAGGGATCATGTGTACCTTGGGGCAAAAAAAAAAAAAAAAAAATTTAAACAATAATTTAGTTATTTTAATTTAGTTTCAGTGTTTTTTAACTGTTTTCAGTGTTTATTGAGACCCCTCCCAACCCCCAATCCCGTTTTTCTCGTGATTTTAGCCAGCCCATAATTGTTGCATTCCGGAACCTATTGTTCCGTTCCGGAACCTTTTTTCTAGAAAAAAGCACTGTATATATATATATATATATGCCTTGATTGTTGGGACACTGTTATTTGCCATGGAAACTGTTTAGCTAGGCCTATTGAACTGCTCTGTATATATATTTACTTTAAATTTCATTTTCAGAATTGAGTGCTGCCTTGCACTGATGTCTGCTCGAGGCAGTCTTTTTATACACTTGCTTGTTGTCTGGTGTGCACTTTATTGATAGGCATTGGATGCTGATTAGATCATTGGCTTTAGTATTGGAAACTGCTCGGCCACAACCTATTTCAGCCACAATGAAGTTTAACAATAACAGTAAGAATATTAGTCCCATTTTTTGTGTTCAGATAACGTCAACCTTTCTAGTCATCGAGTCAGCAACAGATCAGTTTGATGGCAATGTAACTTGCCTTGCTAGCAACCTGGCGGGTCGTGCCCTTTCAACGGCTCTACTAACCGTCATAGGTCAGTGTGATGTCATTAAAGGTGGGACAATGCAATGTCAGGCTTTTCAGTAGAATTGTAAAATAACTGAAAATTGTAGTTGTAATTGGAAATTCATATAGTTCCATGGCAAGGAAACCTAATCAGAGGTGCTTTCTGTGCTATCCTAAATGATATGTTAAATGTCATTAAGAGCAGAAAGTTCTTCAATTAACAAAACACCATCCAGTGGTTTCTTGCATTCGGTATATGCCAAAAGCATCTGGATGTCTATCACATCATCAGATTGCTGTAGAAAGCATTCATTTTTTTGTCAGCTCTTAGCGGTTGATGCCTTGATGGTGGATGCTACTTCAAAGACTGTCCTCGACCTTCCTTCACCAAATAAAGATTTTTCTGGTTACAGATGTAATAGAGACCTCTTTAGGTGTGAGGCACAACTGTCCTGCTGGAACTTATCACCCTGTAAGTTGTAGTAACGTCCCAGGCAGTGGCTGGGATGAATTGCTCATGTGGAATGAGAGACCACTGGAAAACATGCAAAATCAATGGAAAATTAAGAGAAACCTCTTAATTTTCCATTGAAACGACTCGGTCTCAATAAAAAGCCAAACATACAAGAAATGTTGAGCAAATTTTACACAAGATAAAGAAACTGCCAAGTGACATAATTAGGTTATCATGACCAATACATGTGCAGACCTGGTCTGAAGGCCTAGTTGATTGAAAGTTCATTCATTTTTTTTCATTCATTCATTTTGATAATTTATATAGCGCCTCTTCAAGAAACCTACTCAGAGGTGCTCCTAGTCCAGCCACGGTCAAAAAGGGAAGTCTTAAGGAGGCGGTAGAAAAAAAAAAAGTTGATAAGTTGTTTGCTTTTGTCATTATGAAGACTTATCCAAATTCTTAAGAATGTTAAGGGTGCATTCTCAGCAGCATTTTAGACAAGAGTGATGGCTTCACTAGGAGTGGAATAGACAGCCTATGCCTGGGCTGTCCCATCCATTTTCGGTACTGGCACAGCCTATGTAGAGTGGAGGATATATGCAGCTAACGACTTGCCAAAGAACATATGTCAGTACCAGGATGTTCTAGAGTGTGCCAGATCAAGGCTGGACTATGTCCTAGGCGCCTCCCTCTACATGGTCCCTAGTAACATGGACCTCTGCATTGGGATCATAACAGGGTACAACAACAAACTCTGGGTTGAACACCAACAATCCTCCACCACAAGCGGCACCACACGACACAAAATCAATCCTCCTTCAGTTAAGAAGAAGAATCTTGGGCTTTAACCCACCAGCGAAGGACCCATCCCCAGTAGTACCCACACCACCACTGCAGGTGGTTATAGAACATGACGACACATACTGGCAGAGAAGGCAGTGGCAGCAATGCCTGTCATCGTTGGAGCTGCAGTATCGTGGTTACCGTGGTTAAGATGATGTTGGCCATTGGTGGCCGAAGTGATTGGGCTTACTAATTACTACTAGCTCCTTAACTTCGCCCACTCAGATACTCCTATGATGAAAGCAACAACCAGTGTCCACAGATGCTCTGCAAACCATGCAGCAACAGATCCACCGTCCTCAATAACCACAATACTGCAGCTTCAATGATGACAGACATTGCCGCCATCTTCTCTGCCAGCATCTTCAGCTGATCTGCGAGAGCCTTGAGTCTTCGCCCAATCTTTGCACCAGACGGAGTTGGAGGCACAGGCACGATGGGCCGACGGCCCCGTTCCATGTGGAACTATCACTAGAACTATAGTGCTAATCAGCAAGTGAAGCACTGTTAGAAGAGAAATGATTGTGATGACGTGTTCTTGGAACAAGGTCTGAATCCTGTCGACCAGTGTTGTGTCCTCGTTCATGACCCGATCTATAGTCTCCCAGAGGCAGCTGATCAGGCTCTGGAGCTGCTCGCGGTTAGAAACTGCTGCCTCCAATCAGGTTTTCCTGGAAACTGCTGCCTCCAGTCAGGTATTCCTCTCACTTTGAAGTCTATCTAGTTAATCCATAAATCACATTTTGGATGTCCTCACTGATCTCTGGAACGGTTAGCTTCTGCTCATCGTGTGCTATGTATTCATTCAGCTCCTTAAGTTTTGCAATGTTGTTGATGAGAGCACCGTGGGACCTTTGTAATGCCTGGTCAAGTCAAAGCAACTTCTGCTTTGGTAGCCCATCTGTGTTAGCGGCAAAGGGTGTGGCCAGCTGTATGGCAGTCATGTCTGCACCACCAGGGGCCTCCTCTGTTTTCAGGTACTTCATACAAGACTGCTGGCCTTTGTTTCGTATGCCACTGACAGGCCTTTCTTTAAATGGGTGTTTGAACTGCAAGGAGTCTGTGCAGGACCACTGCGTTGCATGTCTTTCGCTTGTAAGTTGCCTCGATCAAATGGTGTCTGTGGCACAATCTTAGCAGACGGGGATCATGCTTTGAACCCCCTTGTCACTGTTGGACATGGCACCAGAATCCTGCTACTCTTTCTAATCTTTGCCACATGGATTCTGCAAAACACCCCCACACAAGATTTCAACTCGCTCGCTTTTAGCCAAGCATAAGAGTTATGACCCAACCTCATGCTCAATACTAACCACTGGTATGCTCTCTGCAGAGGATGTGCACATGGGCACACAAAAGAGGCCAGTAGGTGACTTCAGTTGGCGTGCCGGCAATCATATGTTTTGTGTCCAGGCTTGTGGGAGGTGACTTGGCCGGGCCTCAAACTGAGCTGTGCCTTTTGACATACGGTTGGAAGCCAACTGCTAGAGCGTGCTAGTGAGTTTCATTGCCCATCTTAGTGTGTCTAGTGTGACCAACTTTTGATTCTGTAAATCTGTCACACCGGTCATGCTAAGTTTGCCCCAAACCCACCTTTTGCATCTACTCTATTAAATCTGGATTGTGCATGTTGGTTTGATTACATGTGCTAAGTTTCATGCTGTTTTATCCACTTGTTCAACAATTCAAACATTTTTACCTTATCCTCATCAGTGTGAGAACGAATGTCTTGATTAAACGTGACTGTGGTATGATAAACTTCTACAAGATTTCATTAATACTTTAACGATGAGAGTGTACTGACTGGGAAACCAATGCAGCTCGTTGTTAAAGTGTTAAAGCAAAATCAGTGTTGAAATTTGACAGAGCAGTAATGGTGGCTAAATGTAAAGCTTGAAGTGTAATTGTGTTCTCAATCCTATTAATGTCTTTCACTTTCATGCCATCAAAATGCTCTTGAGAGAATTTTCAGTTTTCTTCTGTCATGCTGCTCCAATACTTGCAACAAGCTTCCACTACACCTAACTGAAGCAGTTGTACAATAGTTTCCTTGTCAAGTCCCGAAATTCCTCACCTGCAATCTTTTAATCTCAATCTGTCTTTTCTGCATTTTTTTTTATCTTAGTTGGATTTTGCTGAGGTGTGGATTTCATTCATGTCGACTTACTATATATTGACTTGGTTAAAGTATTATCGACTGTCGGAAGCACAATTTAAATGCTTGCTGGTTTATACTTATTAAATTTGTACTGTTAGGTGTTCCACGATTTCTCTCATCGCCTGTTAATGCAACTTTGTTGGAAAACTGGCCTTCAGTTTTGATGTGGTCTGTCGAGTCTTTGTCGCTGCCTTCTTTAGTCTGGTACCGATATGGAATCCCGATTTACACCAATTCATGTGAGTCTGGAAATATAAGGCTAGGAGACCAATAAGTGTGCAACTCTGTCATTGCTGTTCTTGGTTGGTGCCAGTCCCAAGCCTGGATATGGGAGGAGGGAAGATAACGCTAATCATCTTTGCTATAACCTTTAGTTATTAAAGAGAAACTAAGACTGAATGTTTGGTTCAATTCAACATAGCTGAAGTCGTCCAATTTCAGGTTAGGATAGTTCATTTAATTTCAATGTCAGTTCAAATCAGCTGTTTAAAACTCCTTTCAGTTCAACTTTTCCAAGTCAACTGAACCTGAGCCTGTTTTAGTCACAACACTGTTAGTTTTGATCAGTCAGTCAAACAAAAGTTTATAACAAGCAACAAATTTTAAATTAATCTAAAAAAGAAATCTATCCAATGACTTCTGTATTGTCATTATGTAATTCAAAAGGCAATGTGCACAGGTGCTTCAGAATCAGCTTAGAATCAGCAACAGCTACACTTGGTTCCAAAATCAGCTTAGAATCAGCAACAGCTACACTTGGTTCAAAATCAGATTAGAATCAGGGGCAGGATTACGGTTCAGTTCAGATAACCTAATAACTAGGTAGCAAAAGTTTATTCAATTATTTCCAGGAAGCTAACCAACTAGTATACGAGAAAGAGTTTTATGGAATAAGCCTAGGCAAAAGGTGCATTGATAACTGATAATCCATGATCCCTCCATTGGCTTGGCGGACCTATCGCCTTCGGCACCGGCCGCACAACTTCACGCTGCCAACAAAGGACGTCGTAATTGTAATTGTAATTGTAATAACGACAATTTCTATAGCATCGTTGGTAGCAAGCTACTTCTAGGATGCTTCACAAAACGCACGCACACAGTCTACTGTCAGCGCAAAGGTTAATGCTCGGTGGTTTTGGTTAGCAAGTAAAGTTTCAACTGTTTCTTAAAAACAAAGATGCTTTTGGCTTCCTGGATATCAGCAGGAAGACTGTTCCAAGCACGCGGGCCAGCGACCCGAAAGGCTCGATCGCCCATTTTGGTTTTTGTCACTGGCACGAATACACCAGCGGACTTTGCTGATCGCAATCGCGACCGATTAGGGTCGTCCGATAGCGGCCTAATGTTGTCTGCGAGGTAGCGTGGTGCGCAGTTATTCAGGCATTTGTGCACCATGATGCAAAGCTTATACTTGATCCGCTCGCCTACTCTGAGCCACTGTAGATCTTGGATCGCGGTTGTGGTGTGGTCGAACTTTTTAAGTCTCATGACCAGGCGAGCAGAAGCGTTGATGACCGCCTGAAGCCGAATGATACTGCGCTGTGGCAAGCCAGCAAAGGCGACATTGCAGTAATCGATTCGGCTCAGGATTAAACTTTGCACCAGATGGCGAGTTACGTTCTGTGTGAGAGACCGAGAAACAGCTCTCAGCTGTCTCAGAATTCCGAAGCTCGTCCTCACAAGCCCTGTGATGTGTGACGTCATTGATAGGTCTCTGTCGAGGTAAAGGCCGAGGTCGCGAACCTCGTTCCTTGGCTCGACAGCATCCGCACCAATGACGAAAGGGCTTCGATCTAATTTTTCCACCCTGCGTGAGGACGAGCACCAGATGAATTCTGACTTCGATGAATTGAGCTGCAGTCGATTGCATTTCATCCAGTCGGCGATGTCACTGATGCAGCTCATTGACTTGGACCGCAGACGCTGTACGTCGGTGGAATCAGGACGACAGAATCCGTAGACCTGTGAGTCGTCCGCGTAGAGATGACCCTGCAGACCATGGTTGGATATTATGGTCGAGATGTCGGCAGTGTAAAGGAGGAAAAGAATGGGTCCCAGGACTGAGCCTTGAGGGACGCCACAGGTGAGGATAGTTGGTGTGGAAGAGGAGCCGGCATGGCGGACACATTGTTGTCTGCCAGTTAGGTAAGACGTCATCCACTCTAGCGCAGTAGATGACATACCAAAAGACAAGTGCAGTCGACGAAGCAGAATGTCGTGGTCGACTGTATCGAATGCAGCAGACAGATCTAGAAGAGAAAGAAGAGAGAAGTTTCCAGAGTCAATCGCTAGAAGAATGTCAGACAGCATATCTGCAAGAACCGTCTCAGTAGAATGGAAAGCACGGTAGGCTGACTGTCTGTCGGGGAACAACTGGTTGATGTTGAGGTAGTTTACAAGTTGCCTGGCTACAACCCGTTCCAGCATTTTAGACAGAACAGACAGGTTGGAGATTGGTCGATAGTTTTTTACATCTGCGGTGTCTAGGCCAGGTTTCTTTGGTAGCGGAGTTATGGTTGCAACTTTGAAGGCCGTTGGAACTCTGCCAGTTGAGATGGAACGGTTGACCAGTTGAGTGACAAATGGGGCAATAGTACCGGCGCATTCCTTTAGCAGCCACGTAGGCAGCGGGTCGGCCGTTGACTGCTTGTTTGGAGTGCACTGGATAAGGCCCAGAATGTCATCGACGGAAACAGGCGAGAGCGAAGATAGGCGGTGAGATGTGGTTGAATAGGTTGGGTCAGCAGCGTCGGCGGTGGACTCTCTCACATCAGCAACTTTCTTGTCGAAGAAATGATGGAATTCGTCAGCTGAAATGAGATTGTCCGCTGGCGTGCGTCCCCGACCAAGCACCTTATCAATCGTTTGCCAGAGTTTGCGAGGTGCAGAACGCTGGGTCTTGATCGTCTGTAGCCAGAAATCAGACCGTCTGGTGTTTAAGGTATGGCGATACTGCCGGCTCCCTTCGAGCCATTCTGCACGACGCAAAGATCTGGCCGCCTCAGTCTTGGCACTGTGTACGCGGCGCTCTAGGCGCCGCACTCGCTTCTTTTGGTCTCGACAGACGTCATTGAACCAGGGATCGGATGGTCTCTTACGGATGGTCACCTTACGAAGAGGGACCAGCCTATCGAGAATGCTGGCGATGACGCTGTCGTAGACACTTGCCAGTTGATCGGCGTCCAGAGAGTTAATGAAGTCTGTGTAGCATAAAGGCGACTCCTGAATAGCCGAGCGGAACTCGTCGACCTGAAGATACTTCCAAGACCGGCGAGTTTCAGTGACATAGATTGGTGGTGGTCGTCGTAGATCTGTGGACCATTTGATGAGTCGATGGTCGGACAGACCGGTGTCGATCACGCCAATGGTTGGAGCTGGGAGGTCACTCCTAGTTATGACAGCATCCAGAATGCCTCCCTTATCATGCGTTGGTTCATGTACATGGTTAGTGAAACCGAACGACTCTATGACATTGGTAAATTGAATGCACAGTGGGTCGGACGGGCGATCGAGGCGGATGTTGATATCGCCCGTTACGATCACAGGGTCCGTCAATACCGCCAGACTTTCCAGCGTGGATGAAAGTTCACTGAAGAAGTCTTGGGTGGCAGCAGTAGACCCAGGCCGATACAGCAGTAGGATAACAACTGAAGAACCCTTGCTGGTAACGCGTGCACATAGATGTTCAAAGGACTGCGGGCTGCCGACGTTTAGTTTAGTCAAACGGATGTCAGTTGGAGCAATGATGGCAACCCCGCCATGGTTTGTGTCACTTGCCGTTCGCGTGTTGTTCTTAGGCTGTCTAGGCCGAGCACGCTCCAGCACCTGGTAGCCCTGTGTCCGTAGTCGTCTGAGGTCGACAGAGTCGTCGTCGAGCCAGGTCTCGGTCAAACACAGAACAGGAATGTCCAGATCTGAAGCGAGCTCTTTTAGGGCCTCTAGCTTATTGGGCAAGGAACGAACATTGAAAGTGGCACAGCTGAGTTGTTTTGCCGGCTGATGGATATGACGCTGTGTCCGTGTGTGGGTCAGAGCTCTAACAGGCGATGAGATGTTCGGCTTCTGTCGTATACACTCGGCTGAACGGTGTACAGGTTGATGCACAGGGCGATTGCCAGAGATAACGGCAATGCCAGTGCCCTCTGCCTCAGCGTACGTCGAAGCCGGGCGACGACGCTTGCCACCCCTGCACCCGCGTGCACTTGCTCTGGTGGTTATTAATGAGCTTATGCGTACGCAGGTACAGGGGGTCAATGAAGGCCCTGCCCAACGCAGACTCAGTAGCTGGTCACGTGAGTATGTTGCACGCCTCGATTCCACGCTTAAAGCCATCCTAAAGTGTTATAATACACTAAGATATCCTGCGAAATAAGACGAGAAATCTAGTCCAGAAAGACGAGCGTCAAAAACAAAACAATTTTTACAAAGAACAACTAAATATGAGCTAAAAATAAGGTGAAAATAGAAGAATAAACACGAGCTTAACGAATGCGACTGACCGCTGCCACATACGGCGCTGACCCCATAGCTTTATTCCCCAAGTTTTATACCCATGTAGCTGACACTCTTGGCCTTTAGTGTTTAAATTAACTCTCAAAAACTAATTATTTTCTGATGATGATTGTACCTAGACGTGGTGTGTCACCTGTTTTTTTCATTAAACAAACATATATATAATTTGCTATAGTTGTTTTCACATATGCAAGATTGCAGACTTTACCCTAAAAATTGCTATATGGGTGTTAATTTTTAAATTATAATTTATGTTTTAATTATAATTTGTTTTAATTCTAATTTATGTTTTTATTATAATTTATAATTAATTTAAATTTTATTAAATGCATATTTTAGTGAGTTGGTTTTCTGATTCTGATCTCTGACTTAAATCACTTGCCAAGGTTTATTGGGTTACATATAGATCAAAACAGATCTGAATTATTTAAGGTTGCAGTGTGTTTTTTAACCAAGTTCAATTACCAAAAGGTGTAATACAATCTCTGTTTCTAGACAGGTATATAAACATATCAGGATTATATCTGACTCCACATTGGCCAGAAGACATTGGCAACTACACTGTCACAGCTGTCAACAAATATAGAGCCGTCTCAGAGTCAGCATTTGTGAATGTGATTCGTGAGTTCTTTATATTTGTCTCCTTTACCCTCTGTTTCCTGGCAACTGGATTTTGTTTGTCCTACTGAATCTCTGGACTTAAATAACCTGGTGCCCTGTGCTTAGCTTTTAAGTAGTGCTTTAGAATTGTTTTTGGTAATAATGATTATAAATGCAAAGATTTAATTAATTCATGCTGGGTTAACTGCACTATCGAGTTCCACTTCAGCAGCTGTTCAAATTTTAGTAGCAAATGCTGCTTTCAGAAGTAAACAACTTATTCAGTCTGAATACTTACTGTAATTATTTATGTTGTGCTTACATCGAACAAGTTTTCTTAAGGCAGAATATTTTTCTTAAGGCAAATGAGAATGTTTTATTTTAAGCAGTTCAACATTAGCTTAAAATGTACATCAGGTTGCCTTTCAACCGCATGCTTATTAGAAATGATTTTCTATTACAGGTAATTATCCTTTACCTCTGCTGTTTGCCAGTGAAGACACAAGCATTTCTCTTCAGTTGGAGTTTTCTCATGACATTAACTTAAATGGAAGTCAGTTATTAGAGGTCTGGGTTATGGGACCATCTTTAAGTGACAGTGGAGAACTAAATACCAACATCAATCCACTGGATTTGGTAGAAAACTTTCACTTATATACAAAGTTAGTTACTAATCTCTTATGAATATGATGAAACAAAGATGTCATTGATTATGATGATGATGATAACCATCTTCATTATCAATGATGTAATAATGATTATATTATCATCATCGTCATAATGTCCGTGGTGATTGATTAATATTATAGCCGTTGTTGTGTTGTTTACAGTGTTATTTTAGTTCCAGCATTAATTTATATTCCAGTTCTTATTCTATTCCACTGCTCTAATTTTAGTTCTAGTTCTAGTTCCTCTTAAGAAATAATTTTTATTCTTATTCTAGTTCTAGTTCCTCTTAAGAAACAATTTTTATTCTTATTCTAGTTCCACTTCCTCTTTATAAATAATTTTAGTTCCAGTTCTAGTTCAAAAAACAATTATTTGTAGTTCCACTTCCAAATCCACTTACAGTTATCACAGTTCTAACATGAACGGTTAATGTCTGTCGGACAATGTGAATGCGACTGATAATAAAACAGTTTATAGGCAGACACACTGAAAAGTTACCAGTCAATTATTTTACTGTTGAGTTTCAAAAACACCCGCATCTCAAGGGATTTGCTCAATCGATTTCTGCGACCTGTAGACATCCATCCTGCAAGGCTGCAACAGAAAAACGCCTCTGATGCGGGAGCTGAAACTAAATCTTCAGCTATAACAGCGAGCCGTCGGTTTACTGGATGTCTACTTTGCCAGAAGTTAAAGAGACTAGGAACAGCAACATGTTCTTCAATTTCCTGAATGTATTTAGAAAGTTCTGCTGCAATGCTGTCAGGAGCATGTTTGATGGGGAGTCTGAGTACCTCACTCTTGTTGCCAGAAGTTTGAATCAAAGAGCGTATAATTATTTATAGAATATAGAATATGCGGAGAAGCTTCATCATAGCGCCGCACCGTAACGTCAATCAAGAGCCGTCGTCATTCCGTATAGTTATTAGTTAATGTTAGAATTATCGGTTGGGCAGCTTAAAATTAATTTTTATTCTATTCCGTTCTCGTCTTGAAAATTAATTTTTATTCTATTCCGTTCTCGTTCTCGAAAAATATTTAAATTTTTATTCCTATTCTATTCTCGTTCCACAATTATTTTTCGTTCCAGTTTTCGTTCCGTGGAACTAATATTAAATAATTATTATTCCTATTCTATTCCCTGGAACGAAAATAACACTGGTTGTTTACCCATGGTATTAATTATTTATCTTGACCATGCATATGCACAGTTGTCTGCAGCCAGAATGGCTGTTGTTTTGCCTCCATTGCACTGGGCAGGGAGATGGTTGAATGGTAACACGCTGGTAGGAAGATCAGAAGGATGCAGGTTTGATACCCACTAGCCTCACAAGGTTAACTCAGCCTTCATTCCCTAGGTGGCAATTGTAAAATGAGCAGTAGTACAGATGGGCGCATTGCATGGCTGCCATACAGTTAAATTCAACCCCTGATTATTATTATTGCATTACTTACATCGATTAGTTAGTCATATCTGGCATTGCATGATAACCTTTGCCCGATTTTTTAAATTCTAATGGCGTGATTTCTTTAAATAATTTTTTTTGCTTTTTTTAGCAGACTTATTTGATCCTTTGTTCTTGTTATTTCTTTTTTCTTGCAATTCATACTCGTTATAACACAACTGTTTAACAGATGAATTGCAACAGACCAGGTTATTTAATTGGTGGACAATCATCCTGTTGTTTGAACTTGTCATCCACAGTGTATGCTGTATGAACTGTATGTGTAGACTCGTGCAGAGTCTCATCACAAAGGGCAGTAAGTAGTACAGCTGTAGAAGTGCACTGAACATCTGCCGTGACATATGTATGTATACATCTGAACATTTGCACCTTTTAAAGACGTTTCAAAATGGGGTCTGGTGTTCGTAAGGTGGTTAAAACGAAGACACACTCACTCAAATTTAGGCATTAATGCTAAAATGTGCGATCTGCTTTGTTCTTTGTTCTTAGTAATGGCAGCAATTACACACATGCGTCTGGATGTTATTTAACTATTGTTTCCGATGTCACCTTGTCGTATGTCGTCATTGGTGATGGCAAAATATATTCAGAAAATGTAACTGGTGTAAGTGGTCTAGTTATTATTGACTGTGTAGTGTATTGTAACACATGCACAGTTATATATGGCAAAATATATAACTGTGCATGATAAACCCAGCCCAAATCATAAAAATCAATCATTAGATCTGTTGTTAACATCAGACTGTGTAATTAAATTTCCATATAAAACTATATATAAAAATTGCTTTGGACAGTTAAATTAATTAAATTTTAACTCACAAGTTTTTTGGACAATAAAATATCAGTGGTCGACCATGTTAACTGCTTTTGCAGATCCTGCTTCTTGCACCAGATAAGGTTCATACAGTTCAATCTGTCACTCAGTGCTGCAGTGACTGCACTCATTCATCACGACACACTTGGATAATCATTGCAATGCAATTCTATCCTTGCTGGCCTTGACTGCAGATTTGCTTTGGCTCAGTGACAAAGCCTGGTCACCTCATTCAGATAATTATTTAGGTGATCTGCATTGACATTTGGATTGCTCAGACTTTTAGATGAAAAATTTCTAAATAATTAGTTAATATATATTACTCAATTAATGGCATATCATAGTCTAACTAGATTCAACAAGATTTTGTTTTTACTGATCTTTTGCAGCAAGTACAACATCCTATGAGAAATGTTTCTAATTTCATGTTCAACTCGCATACTTCAGAGCATCCAAAATTGTGTGACTCCTTTGGTACTGTATGGATTTTGAAAAGTGCCTTAATGCTATTTTGTCAGCTGGTTTGGCTTCCTCTAGAATTCAGGATACGATTGAAATTGACCTTTTTCACCTGTAGTGTCCTTAGAAAGAACACTCCTGCCTGCCTTACTACCACTAGTCACTACCCACAATGTGCACCCTTTAGGCTTGTGGCTGAGTCACAGTACAAAACTGTCATGGGCTATCATGCATATTTCTCACTGGCTTCAAATGGTGCACTGTCAAGTGCCCAGAATAAATGTCCCCCCCCAAATGTTCCCTACTACATGTGCCTGATGAACATGCCCTGACAAATGTGCCACACCATATGCATCCAGCAAATATGCCCTGCTGACAGTTTTAAACTAAATCGTGTTAAGTAAGCAAGAATGTCTAATTATGCAGAAAACACATTCATATGAAATTCATTGCTTCAAAAGCTTTGTGTCATTATTCATAATGGTATAGTTGTAACAGTATTTTTAACCCATTGTTGTGAGCAATACTCCAAAAGTAGTCAAATGTTGTTGTATAATATTATTTTTTCATGACCAAGTGTGCACAGGATCCCTCAAGGACTTAAACATTCTTTTAAAAGAGTGAAATAACATTAGAAATGTTACCTATTCGTCAAGATCCAACGCGGTATAAGTATCGTGGAAGACCATTGCATTGAACCGTTTGAATCAGTTATTATTATTATTATATTATTATTATTATTATTATTATTATTATTATTATTATTATTATTATTATTATTAATTAGAAACTTGTATGGTGCCAGTGTCTAATGCAAAAGAAATCAACCACTGGCACATGAACAACATAGCCATGATCAGGTCAATACCCAGAAAGGCTAAGAAGAAGAAGAAGAGCAGTCCCTTAAGCTAGCCCTGAGGCAGCCATGGGTATGAAGTGTTAGCGACTTCGTTTTCTTAGCCTCGGCATATGAGGGCGGGTGGCCAGTCCTCTCCCTCGCCGTGTCATCTTCCCACTCACAGTGTACGGTCAGTGTACTCATCATAGCTGAGTTGGCTAGGGGGTGCAAGTGGAACAGAAATCTCGAACCAAATTTCTGCCCTGGCGGGGATTTGAACCCCCGACCTCTCGATTGACAGTCCAGCGCGCTAACCACTAGACTACCGAGCACCCCCCTAAGGCTAGACCTACTGAAAAAGGTGAATCTTAAGTTGAAACTGAAATGAAACAAGATACTAAGAAAAGAACAAAAAGATGTAAGAAAAGAGCTCTGAAAGTCCAGCAATCAAAAAAGCTCATCTACCAAGGACAGTTATACAGTGTTTAATCTAGACGTCATTGGGGGGGGAATGTCCCCCCCAGGATTGAAGTTTTCCCCCCAGAGGCCACCAATATTACAATGCAGAGACCTTTAGGGGAGGAAAATCCCCCCCAGAGAGATGATTTCCTAAAAAAAGGTCATCAACTTTTTTGAGAGAGTAATTGCTGTACAAAAAGTAGAAAAAATTAAATATGAAAAGTCTGAAACTTTTTAAAGATTGATGAAATTTGTGAGACAAAAATCTTGTGTAAATTCGTTGGTCCCCCCAGAAACCTTGTTTCCTCTCCCAGAAGAGGGGGACTAGATTAAACACTGCAGTTATAGTTTTAGGTATGACCAGAGAAAGGCATTTAGATGACCAGTTGAATAATTATTTGTTTGGGAAGAGAGGACTAATTTAAGTGGTACTGTGGTTGACCAGAGTTAAGTGTTTATAAACTATGAGCCCCAGTGGGAACCAGATCCTTTGCTAAACAGAAAGCCAATGCAACTGTGAACGACTGCTATGTTGATGACTTAACTGTAGATATTGATTTTTGGCTTATGATTACTGGATTGGCTATAATGGTTATATATGAAGTTTAAAATTCATATTATTTTTCAACCTAATGTTTTTAGTGCAAAGTAAAATTCTTATATTACCCATAATATTCTCTTAAATTAAGCAAAAAATTAGCACTTTTGTTTGTCAGGAAATTTATGGCATTTTTGGAATTATGTTGGGCACAATTGTCAGGTACATCTGTCGGAATGCATTTGTTTCAAGTGCTTCTGATGGTCACGCTTTCAAACACTTTCAAACTGCACTACCATCTGGCAGCTGACTAGTCTGTACTACAAATACTACTGTAGAGCTATGTACGCATGTTCCTAATAATGATAATTACAGTGATCAGACAACTACTGTGTTGCCTCACTTTTGTAACTAAAAAATTGTACAATATGGTTGTTGTAACTGTCATAGATATTTGTTGAAAATTACCGGCTTGAAAGGCATTGTTGGTATGCCATTTGCATCAGAACAGTAGCAGTGTACAAGTCTTCAGATGGGACGACAAGGAATGTAACAACAGGGTCAACACATTACCTTAAAGTTTTCACTTCTGTTACAGGTTGTACAGCTTTCAATATGTTTGCTGATAAAGACTGATAAATGAAGTTCCTTTAACAAGACAGGTGTTTTCGAAAGCTGATATCTAATTTTTTGCTTGATTTCCTACTTAACATCCCTTTAAGAACAATAATTGAGACATGTGGATGATGAATTATGATTGGCAAAACCTGAGCAGTAATGGTAGTTTAATCAGACAAATATGATTCAGAAAGGGATATATTTTAAAAGCAGAAGAGTTGTAAGGAAATCAAGCATTGGAAATCAGGTTGTAAGGAAATCAAGCATATGGACTATATCATGAGTTGGAAATGATACATGCTGCATACAAAGCAAGACAGGATAGCTAGAACCTTGTGTGAAGCATTGGTTTGATTATCCATTTTATATCTTAATATTATGTTCAGAAGGAAAAGAGACCAGAAATTCAGACCAGTGCAGAGAATTATGTATACAGCGAGAGCTTGCACCACACAGATGTTTTAGCTAATTGGCAGTGGATAAGTCTAAATGCACAGTGAGTGAGACAGATGAAGCCTATTGTCTAAAGAAGACGAGTCCAGAATCTCCCGCTTATGGTCCGACTTGTAAGTGCAATGCAACTAAAGGGTGGACGGCTATATTAATTGGGGATCTACGTTAGAATTTTTACTTTAAAAAAGGCGTAGCTCACTGTACGCAATGAAATTGTGGAAAATAAAGAGCTGGCAGTAAACGAATGGGCAATATTAGAAGAAGCAGGAGGTATGTCAAATTATTTAAATAAAATATGAGAATGAATAAATAAATAAATGAATGAAGGTAATTTATATAAATGCGTAATGTCTTATTTAATTCACCTTGTCACCTTGTGCTGTCAACTCCTGGAGCTCTAGCGACCGCCATGACACACATTCTTTTGGTTTGTTGTGTCTCATGACGATTTTCTTGGCATGTTAACAGGGGTGGTTTGCCATTGCCTTCCCCTGGTTTTGCCTGCCGTGCCCGTTCGTTCCCCTTCCCATGGAAGGGTATTAACGGTCCGCACCACGTGAAGGTGGGCACGGAGGACTTTGGTTCATCAGCCCAGGTCGGATCCGAGTCTACGCTCAAAGAGACGTCGGTCAGGTCGCCTCCCTGCTTTACTCTGAACCAGAGTGACTGATGAACCTTTGAGGACCCTTATTTAATTAGCAGAATTTAAAAGAAAGCATGTAGCCAAACTTCTCGTATATTATTCAGTCACGCAGGGACAAACATTGTATGAGCATGCATGATGCTTTTGGCTGTGTGGGAAGAGCCCACCTGTGCTAACTGTTTTAGTTATCTCAGCATGGTTTACTTACTGTTGAACTTTTGGTCCAAACAAATCTATGCATCAATTAGGCTAGCGTATGCAGCACTTTTGTGAGGTATATAAAAGGCTACCAAGTGTTGAGGCAACTCCCTATAAGTAATATAGTTTCAGTTCATCTGTTTTATGCATAGATTAATTTTTCTGATCATGCTCTTTGATGCATTTGTTTCTTTGCCTATTGTCTTTTGCAGCCAAACCAGATGGAATGGAGTCATGGAAAATTGCCATCATTAGTCTTTCTGTGCTTCTCCTGCTTCTTATTATGCTGACTGGTGCCATTTGTTGTCTTCAAGCACATTGCTGCCAATCCAAATCCAAAAAGCAATCAAAATATTCAAAATCAGTCGACAGACGCAACACAACTCGCAGGTGACTCAGTTTCTTAACACAGTATTCAATATAGTATTATTGTGTAGTATTAATAGTTTTCACATTTACATTAAAAAAAATTTGTCCTTGTTTCTTGCCTTTCAGATGCTATGATTAAATAACATAGCTATCAGTCTCCAAAGGGTTTTGAGAATGTAATCCAAACAGTATCAAAATAAGAATGCAAAGAAACTTTTTCTTTGACAACAATCTTATGGGAGTGAAGCATCAAAGTGTGCATGTGGTTGCATATTCAGTAACATTTGAGCTGAGTTTTATAATTAACCAAAATGGAACAAAATAGTTAATTATATTTTATCGTTATTCCATCTGAATGTGTTTTTAAATCAGAAACTGTTCTCAGTGTGACCAAAGCTATATTAGGGGATTTTAGATCAGTGCAGTTATTAAAAATCTTTATAAATGATGAGGTACACCTTCATTTATTAATCCCATAGAGTGTGCTCCTTCTCCACTGTTTTCATATATGTGACCCATCTGCACAAAACCAGTCGTAAGTCGGAATATTCAGTTTCAAGAAAACGACCAAAAACTTGATCAAAGTCAATTTTTTCCAACTTTTAGATTATTACAGATTATAATTTAAAAATATATATTTTATACAAAAAACATAAAAGTTTGAGAAAAAGTAATATTGAAGGGTGTTATTTGGATGATTTTGTACAATCTATGATTTTAAATTTCGTGCAAATTCACCGAAAATTAATCCATGTACCGGCATGTTCCATTCTATATTAGCAATGACGACCTTGATGCTTGATATCATTTTAACGCTCTGCCTTTCGTCTAGCCAATGGTGTTGAGATAATAGTGGTATTCTATTAATATCAGCCAATAACATGGCTTAAAAACAGGTCATGCGCATTTTACAATTTATACAGTGGGCCAACTTTAGATGCATTTTGTCACATAAATAGTTTCCATACATGCATGTAGTCTTTTATCCATAAATTCAGTTGGGATTGAGATAGAATGATAGTTTTTGTGTCCTTGTAAAGAGGATATGTTTCCCTTTAAAATGGTGTATTGTACTCCAAAAGTCAAAAATCCGACTTAAGACTGGTTTTGTGCAGATGGGTCACATATCTTAATTGTGACATTGATGTGTGATACTTCTCCAGAAACAGATCTAGGAACATTTTCAGCTAATCTTAATAACATGCACTCTTTAAAATCTGTGAGAAATCCATGTTTCCATGGTAGGTACATCAGAGATTCTTAATTTAAAGGCTCAAATCTGATCTAATCGAATGACTTCTTCAGCATTGTAATTATGATGCATATGATGCACAAAGCCAAAGGTCAAAGGTTGCTTTGGGTGATATTGTAAGTCAAGAGTCATAATCTGCTGGAGAAGCAAGGTTGAAATCCAGTAATCAGGGAGATCAGGAATCAGGTTAAGGTGGGAAGGGAAGTCAAAACAGACGAGTTGTAAGGCTTGAACCCGGAGGAAATGAAGGAACTCACAAATTGCATAGAACTGGGCAGAGATTATCTAAGCTGTGGACAAGCTGCAGAGAATGTCTGAGGGGGCCAGAACCATTTTTCTTCAGGCACAACAAGAGTCAAAGTATCTGTAGATCAAGTGCAATATTTCATTGTATAAAGGGTAAGCATTAGAGCAAAGATAGGTCAGCTCATGATGACCTATAAATGTCATGCCTTGTGAGCTAAGAGACCAATTTTAAACTGGATTCTTTGCTCAATCACGGGCAACCAGTTCAGTGAATGCAGTATGTCTGTAATATGCTTATACTTAGTGGTCTTTGTTATGGTTCTGGCTGGAAAGTTTTGAACCATCTGTAGTTTGTATAAATCTTTCTTATTTACACCAATGAAATTTAGTTGTAATAGTCAAGTTGGCTAGAAATCAGAACATTAACTACTGGCACTGAAACAGTTAGAGACATGTGAGATTGAATTTCATGAATGTGCCATATGTGAAAGTAGGCTGATTTGCATATGGCCTGAACATGTTAGAAAGACATGGTGATGTCAAAATTGTCCCTAGGTGTGTGCACTGTCAGTGTGATCAGCTAAAGAGCCACCCTGTTGAACAGACTTAACAGAAATAACATTTGTGAAGTTGTTGACTTGTGCCAAGAAGAAGGAATTTTGTTTCAGAAGTTTGTTACTGGCCATCCAAGACTAACAATGCCAAAAATAGAAGCATGTTTAGCTGGACATCACCAGCACACAAATGGTAGGCTACAGAGCTATTAGTAACTGGAGAACTGAGTGGAGTGGAATATAGAACCTTGTGGAAGCACGCTGTTCAAGACAGTTGGTACTGAAGAAAGACCAAACCAGTGTTCACGGTGATGGAGTATGCCATGACAGACAGCATCAAATACATTAGAAAGTCAAGGAGAATGAGAGCAGTTACTTTTCGTTGTCCATGGTGCTGATTATGTGATTGTGAATGGTAAGTAGTAGAGTTTAATTAGACTGGTATTTTCTGTAGGCATTTTGGAAAGCAAGATACAGTTTGTGGGATAAGAGGTGACAGCTCAAGTATTGTATTGTATTGTATTGCATTTATGCATTTATAAAGCGCCTCTCACAGTACAACCTAATCAGAGGCGCTCCCAGTGCGCAGAGCTCCATGAGAAAAGAAAAGTCTTAGCAGAAATTCCCCCAGTTAGAATCTGAGAACGAGTCATAGGAGGAAGATCATTCCAGAGGGACGGGCCAGCAGATGCGTAGGCACGGTGTTGAGCCATAGAAGTCCGGGTCCGAGGGACCAATAGGTCATGTCGGTCTAAAGAACGGAGAGGACCGCCAGAGGCAACCGACAGAGGTCGACAGATAAGATCACAGAGGTAACGAGGAGCTTTGCCCTGGAACGCTCGAGAGGTAAGAAAAAGAATTTTAAACTGGATACGCGCGGTGAGCGGAAGCCAATGCAATTACTCAGACATAAAAGTCGAGATATGAGAGTGATTAGGTACTACTTATTCCAGTTTTTGGAAATGAAACTGAGCTTAGAGATGGGACAGTAGTTTGGTAATCATCAGGAGAGATCGATGGCTCTGAAAGTTGAGGATAAACTACAGCATGTGCAAAACCAAGAGGGAAGCAGCAAGAGAGAAGTTGATGATGGATTTGAAAATTGGGCCACAGACATAGAAACATTCTTTCAGAAGAGTGGTAGGAAGAAAATCTAAGGCAGATGGCCTATCAGGAAATTAGAAAATGAGATAAGGTGAGAACCTGTGGAGATGATTGATTATGAAGGAAAAGTAAACCAGAGGCTATAGATTCGAGATGCATACATGCAAAAAACTTTAGATTAAGTGTCAGTTCCAGAAGTCCTGTACTGGAATTATTGACAGACAGTAAAATTTAAAAAATACATTACTTTTACATGTCTGTCACTTTTATAATGTACGTTATTCGTCAAACAGACCAGAGGCTATAAAGTCCAAGTTCAAGGAACCTGCTCATGTGGTGTCTTCCAAAGCAGAAGCCATGGTAACCAATGCACAAGCACGTTCCTCAGTTGCTTCCACAACTACCATGTACATCCCAACTGAAGATGAGATTGAAAAGTTGCAACACATAGGTGAGTTCAGTTTAAAGTAAGCTTTACATTTAATTAGATCTTGTACCAAATCTAACGACATCTTTATATCTAGCAGTTCCATATATACATAAAGAGCAGTGGTTAACATGTCTGGGTTTCTAGGTTTAGGACATCATCTCCCCAGGAAAATTTCCTCCAGACAGTACTTTACAATTTGATTAAACACAGAACTTAGCATAAAATATTGTAAGATACTAGTGTGGAAAATGATGTGGTCTAGAAAAAGCTTTCACAGAGTGCTAGGCAAGATTAAAGTGAAAGACATAACAGTTGTCGACTCAACCAACATTTGTCATGAACATTTGGAACATGCATAGTGATGGTAAAGATGAGCTGCTAATAACTAACAACAGTGCTGGTGCTTTCTGACAATTCTAAAGGAAGAACAAAGCCTTAACAAGAGTGTTCTGGACCAATGCGCATAGATGGTCATCTTGTGAAGTAAAAATAAGACAAATAGAACAGACTGTAATGCATGGATTCTGAACACTGAATATTCATGATTTTGAGCATTAATAAAATCTGGATTATTTGTGGGGAATAGTACATATTTTGAAGCTATGAACTAGTAGTGAGGTGCTTTGAGCAAAACAAATGAAATGAGAACTTCTATTAAACAGCTATAATTAATAAACAGAACCCATTAGTCTGGTCTTAGTCTCATATAGTCTTGCTAATGAATACACAATATCATAAAGTTTCCCTACTACATAAGTACTATGGTTAATATAAGAAATACATTATTCTTATGCTTTGTTATGCTGAGGGGAAAGGTGTCTGGGCAAATTGCCCTAAGGGAAAAACCAGAGGAAATGTCAGGGGAAATTTCTAAGTTGAAATCCATCCTAATTACTTTCAGATTTGTTACAATAATTAATTAACCCGTTGCTCCCTTGCTTTTAAATGAATTAGAATGCAATTTGCTAGACTGCTTTTCAGGTTTTCTGCTTTTCCAAGCAGAATTTCCATAGAATAGGTAAACAGTTTTATTGCCTGGTTTTCCGGATATAAGCAGAATACCATGTTCCAGCCATGGAACCAAAGGATGTTCAAGCTAGTGTAGGACTGCATAATCTCTCTTGCTTTTCATAAATACTTTTTCTGCATAAAATCTCTCTCTTCACTCATCCTTCTACACAGTTATGTACTACTGGGCAATTGTTTTTTCCAGTTTAAAAAAGCAGTTCTATAAAACACAGAATCTGTCAAAATTTTGTTACAGGAATTGATTACTATGAAGAAGATGACTGGGCAAGAAAAGTTCCAGATGGAATCCTGGGCATATCAAAGGAAAATCTACAGAGACTGCAATGTGAGATGGATTCAAAACAGGAACTGAAGAACTTCAAAAAGAGATATTCCTCAGATCCAAATCTCTATCAGCCCCACACAGAGGAACATAGGAGAACACCTGGTCTGCCTGGAATCTCCTCAGACCCCAACATCTATCACTTCTCCGAAGATGAGTTTGAATTAAGATCTCTGCACCAAGACCAAAAGTCCATCAGTCAAACTGTGGCAGAAACTAGAACCAGAAGGGATTCTGGCAGAAGACCAGATCTTTTGAAAGACATGGCTATTGATTTTGATGCTGGATTTAGGAGCAAACGCAAAATATACCTGTCTGACAAACCACAGGTGGTAGCTGCTCTGGTTAGGAAAAATTCTTTGACAAGAATCACTTCTTCACAACTACTTCAAAGTTCTGACTTGTTGACATCAGAAACCCAACAAAACTGGATCAAGACATTCTCGGATGACTCGGCAGGAAAGTGGAGCTGGATTTTTAGAAAAGGCAGAAAGTTACAGCATTGGGTGAGGAAAAAGTTAGGGAGAACTTCTGTCTCACTTGAAAATTCTTTAGCATACAGCAATGAGTTGCAAGTTGAAGGAAAAACTCTGAAAACTTTTGGAAAGTCTGGCTATTTGATACCTACTATCAATACCATAGCACAGGCACATTTTCAGTCTGCTGATCATGAAATTGACAACAATTTTAGAGAATTCTATCAAGATTCAAGTCTGGTAATTGATCAGTACATTTCACAGTTTGAGATGCACAGCCCTGATGATATGTCTGAAAACACTTATCAGGTCGATGTCAGCAATCCACCACCTACTGAAGGCGGGTCTACAAGAGGCTTATCTGACGCTAGTTTGCAATTAGTGCATTCAGAACAACTCATAGATCCAAACAAGAAGGATTCTTTGATTGAAACAACAACAGCCGAAATACACTGCAGTATCACACCGGAAAGAGGATTGATTAAGCATTTAGAAAATACACTCGATGAAGTTAGAAAAATGACTTCACAGAATGAAACTGATGTAACAGAGAGCAGCATTCAGTTGCTACCACTAGAAAATGAGACTCTAGATATACCTAAGGAAACTCTGCCAGAAGAATTTAGTAACTTGAATATCGGTAATGTAGCTATGGACCAGAATTACACTTCTGGGCAAGTAACTGCTACTATCTCAGCTCTTCACAATGAATTCCAGGGACTAGAAACAACAAAGCCTGTCCTCGTCAGAAAGCAGTCTTTCATGGATACGGCAACTGGGGAAGCAACCTTTTCTATAGAAGATATTGTTGAGCTGGAGGCAGACAGCGTGAAAGGAGGAGAATCATCATTGCTGTTACTGATTTTGCCAGTGGAAGAAAAGCTGGAGCATATGACGAATGCATCAGAATGTCAATCTGAAACAGAAACTGATCAGGTTCAATGCATTTTGTCTGAAGAAAATGATCTGAACATTGTCACTACAGAGAAGCTTGGTTATGAATATGTTTCCATCATTAGAGAAGTTCCTTTTCATCATGTGGAAACAGCAAGATTACTTTATGGAAGCGATGAAACTGATAACATATACCTCAGTCTTCTAGACATTGCCAGCATTGAAGAGAAAAACAGTCACTCAGAGGTAAGGTTATTATTAAATTCGTGTTCAGAGGTAAGGTTATTATTAAATTCGTGTTCAGAGGTAAGGTTATTATTAAATTCGTGTTCAGAGGTAAGGTTATTATTAAATTCGTGTTCAGAGGTAAGGTTATTATTAAATTCGTGTTCAGAGGTAAGGTTATTATTAAATTCGTGTTCAGAGGTAAGGTTATTATTAAATTCGTGTTCAGAGGTAAGGTTATTATTAAATTCGTGTTCAGAGGTAAGGTTATTATTAAATTCGTGTTCAGAGGTAAGGTTATTATTAAATTCGTGTTCAGAGGTAAGGTTATTATTAAATTCGTGTTCAGAGGTAAGGTTATTATTAAATTCGTGTTCAGAGGTAAGGTTATTATTAAATTCGTGTTCAGAGGTAAGGTTATTATTAAATTCGTGTTCAGAGGTAAGGTTATTATTAAATTCGTGTTCAGAGGTAAGGTTATTATTAAATTCGTGTTCAGAGGTAAGGTTATTATTAAATTCGTGTTCAGAGGTAAGGTTATTATTAAATTCGTGTTCAGAGGTAAGGTTATTATTAAATTCGTGTTCAGAGGTAAGGTTATTATTAAATTCGTGTTCAGAGGTAAGGTTATTATTAAATTCGTGTTCAGAGGTAAGGTTATTATTAAATTCGTGTTCAGAGGTAAGGTTATTATTAAATTCGTGTTCAGAGGTAAGGTTATTATTAAATTCGTGTTCAGAGGTAAGGTTATTATTAAATTCGTGTTTGTATTCTTTCATTAACTTCTATAACAGCTGTGGATGGGAATCCATCAGCTGGTCTCTGCATGTCTGTGGGAACTTGCCAGTGGTGACTACTATTTATCTGAGTATGGTCTGCTTATTGATTAACTTTTCTTCTTAATAACTTCAGCATCATATAGGCTGGCATAGGCAGCACTTTTGTGAGGTATTTAAAAGGTGCTGTAGTAAATGTCTAGAACATACATACATACACACACATACGTACATATATATATATATATATATATATATATATATATATATATATATATATATATATATATATATATATATATATATATATATATATATATATATATACAACATTCAGTCATACATAGCATGTTCTCATCAATTTTAAAACCTTGACTTATGCAAGGATAGACACCCTAAGTCTTTTTTAGCCAATATAATCATTGACTTATAGATTGTCATATCTGATTATCACATTGTAGATTTTAAAAAACCTTATGCTTTTTATGTTTGAGCAGTCAGACAGAGAGAAATCTGATAGCCTCTCAGTCGTGCCTGATACGTACGCTTTTCAACCTAATCTGTCCACTGAAAATGGTAATATGGAAGTAATTGTACCAAATACAGAAGATGCCAACCAAGATAACTTTCCCAGCATTTCCTATGACATACAGAAAAACTGCTTCCAGTCCCAGACTAATGTACTGAGGCAAACTGAAAGCAATAAAAGCCAGGATGAAATCAGCAAAGAAACTGCCAACTGCATGCAGCATGATGCAGGGCAGAAGGAAAGCGTACATCATGATGGAAGACAAAGCATCCATCCAGTGACAGTTAGATCTGACCATAACTATCCAGTGGAAAGATTTTTTGTCAACAGTTCTACAAACCAAACAGATTTACTGCTGCACAGTTGTGAAGAAGAAAAGCCGACGGTTTCAATCTCCGTACGACCTGCAGCAGAAATGCAGCATCCGAAAAAAATTCATATTCCAAATGTCTTTCAGTAAATCAGAATAGAAATTTTTCATCTTACTAATTATATTTCAAATAGAACTCTTACTTACGTGTAAATACATGCACACTTTTGTATGAATATTTTTTCTATATATCTGACCATTAATAGCATGCTATGTACTGTAATTATGTACATGTGGAGAGAGTTATATGTAGTCCCCGGCGCCTCCGCCGCCACCGCCGCCGTTAAGCCCTCAAGTCGAAACCAGTCGCTAAGCTATCGACTGCTAGCGACTTCGTTCACTTAATATTTTGCTTGTTGTTTTAATCGGTTTTCAAGTAAACAATGACAGAACAGCAGGGCTGTAGTGGTGAAATTAGAGGTGAGTATACGCAACCGCTTAGTTTTCCGAAACAAATTAGAGGTGAGTATACGCTACACTATTTTGTGAGTATACGCTACAGTACTTTAATATAAATAAATATAAATATTTTGTGAGGTGAGTATACTTTCTCTAGAGGGAAGTATACGCTGTATACCCGTGTATACCCTCGACTACAGCCCTGCAGAACAGTGCTTCGACTAGTTAACAGCTTATAACATATAATCAACTGTACGTCCATGTTGTTGTCTATCAATGCAAATAATATCTATGTAGAAACTGAAACTGAAATTTTCCAGTAACTGAAACGAACACGGAAATTATTTCAGAATTGAAACTGTAAAAAAACTGAAATTATTTCAGAATTGAAACTGTAATAAAAACTGAAATTATTCCAGAACTTAAACTTGAACTGAAATAAAAATTACGAACCAAAAACTGAATTAAAGCTGAAACTGTAATTATTTTCATAACTGAAAGCATACCACTGGCTTTGACTTAGTGGTATGCTTTATTCCTTTTATAAACACTCAAATGCGTCACAACTTCATATTAGCATTAATTTTCACAGTCGTCGGGCATGCGCACATGAAGCGGAGCCCATGTAGGGCCCATATTCCCATACTGGACCTGTATAGAGTGTATAATTTTTTATGGGTCCCATCTAATGTCCACGGAAATGATGGCACGCTCAGTATAGTATGCGCTAAAAATGCATTTTATTGTTAGATAATCAGATATGTCCAATGGACATATCAGATTACATGAGAAGTCGATAGCAAGTCACTAAGTCAGTCGATAAGTCTAAGCGACTTAGTCAGTCGATAGGCATGCGACTTAGTTGACTGAGTCGCTAAGTCAGTCGCTAACTCATCAAGTCAGTCGCTAACTCCTTAGCGACTGACTCCGGGTACTAGTTATATGGACATCCAGTGATGGGCAATAGTTAACTAAAAAGTTGCTAACTTTTAGTTTAACTAAAAAAATCAGTTAAGGATGAAGTTTAACTAAAATAAAATAGTTTAGTTAAAACCATAGTTTAACTAAAAAATTTTAGTTGTTAACTAAAAAGTTTAACTAAAAAAATCAGAAATATGCAGCTATTTTTCCACAATGAATATTGAACACTGTTAACAAGACACATTTTAACACTGCATGGTTTTAGCATTAACAGCCTGTGGTTTCAAATTCATACACTACTTACAGTGTGCCTGTAACTGTATGCTAGAACAGTACACATTGCATAATTTGAAGGTGAAATTATCATTGACGCTCTGCATTATTACAGTTCACTTAACCTCTGTTATTGTGAAAATGTTTGTCGTAAAATGTCGGAAAAAAGTTGGAAAAAGTTTAACTACTTTTTTTAGTTTAGTTAACTAATTTTCAAAATCAGTTGCCAACTTTAGTTAAACTATTTTATTTTAGTTGGAAAATAGTTTTAGTTTAACTAAGAAAAAATAGTTTAGTGCCCATCACTGTGGACATCTGAACTGAGGGTGGATTTTTAAATCAGAAAGAAGTGTATTTCAGAAGCTACAGTTTGGGCAACCTTAAAAACTTTAAGAGTGTTACCAAGTTCACTGCTCTTCAATAAGTTCTCTAATATTTCCTCACTGTTTAATATTGCAATGGCAGAAACTTATTTGTTAGGGAGTCAGTTACATATCCACTGTTCTTACTGCCTTCCCAGAGCTGCATTATCAGTAAATACATTTAAGCGCTACAAAGCCTTGTAAGTAGCTGAAAGATGTTTAGCAGATGTTCAGCAAAGCTGAGGACTGTCTGTGAAGAGACATTCTTGCTATAGCCATCTCTTTTTGTTTCACATTTATCTATTTTTGTGTGTGTTTAAATGTACAGACTTTATGATGCTAGACAGTGTTTTTTTTCTAGAAAAAAAGGTTCCGCAACTGAACAGTAGGTTCCGCAACTGAACAGTTATGGAAAGACTAAAATCCCGAGAAAAACAGGATTGGGGGTTGGGAGGGGTCTCACTGAAAACCGTTCACAACACTGAAATTAAATTAAAATAACTGAATTGTTGCTTTTATTATTAAAATAAATAAATAACTTTTTAGTAGCTGAAAAAAGGTGCTGGAACGGCATTCCGGCTGAAAAAAGCACTGATGCTAGTTAAGATACAATGTATTTATGTTTGTTAAAAATTATTTAATTACCAGCCTCAATGAATAGACCAGCATCTTAGGCTAAGTTAGGCTATGGGGAAGACAACTTACCATGTACTGGATTAACATGGACACCAGGGACTCTGCTGAAGAAATTTGAATTAGTGGTTGGTGTTGGTCATTTGCCTCTGAACAGATGAATTTACTAAAGGACATGCATGCAACTGCTGATCATGGATTCTTTAGTTCCTCAAAATCCATTGTAGAGGTTAAACTCTCTGCCTCAATGGTATTCTTGGTTGTTAACTCCAGATTGAATTGAACTGAACTGCAGTGATGTTTGTGTTGAATCATTTTCTTTGTGCTTCGTTCGTCAATAATCCATAAAGTCAATTAGTGAGGCGATAATCGTGTATGTCGACAATAGCAAAGTCCTTTAATCTATAATTCTCTAATATACCTGAACAGTGACTAAGATTGGGATGCAAGTCTATTTGAGTGTTGTTTCGTATATCGATGAAACTGGTTTGAATCGAATCAACAACAGAGTTGATGACTTCTGGGAGAAGTAAAGTTGGAAGATGTGGCCAGTGTTCAACATTTACATTAAGGCAATTAATGGTCACAGTCAACTGAAGAATCAAGTCAGGTAATCCTTCATCAACAAGAGAACTTGGCACAAATCCTAACCTACATGCCATCCACAGGGAGGTAGTCTGATATCAGATAAGTAATATAGTTTAATCTGATGCTGGTGAAGTAAGGAGTAGGACCATAGGAATTATTGAATTTTGTCAATGATGAACGGTTTTATAGATGTTTTGATGATGTGTAAATTGGTACCGTAGATTTTGTTGTTGGACATTAAACATTAGATATTTTATATAAACAGAGAAAAGCCTATCTTTCAGAACTGTCTGCATACACCATCCATGTCTGTAGTCTATGTTGATTATTGTAGCCAGAGCAATGTAAAAGTGATTGGACAGAATATCAACTGTCAGTCATCATGGTGCTACTGGGACAGAAACTCCCATGCATTATCGTTATCATAATTGTAATCACAGATTTGTAAAAGGCTGCTTCAAGAGCAGACTCAGAGGTCCTCCCTACCTGACTATGCAAGACCACAGCCATACAGAATGTTTTTAAAATGCTAACAGAACGGTGGCAAGAAAGACCAATGACCAGTGGCGGCGATCTTGTTTGACAGGTGGGGGACACTTTTGAAATGATCTGGTCAAAAGAGAGTTTTGAACTGATCTGGTCACGCGTGATAAAATTTCGCGATAAAAGTTGTTGACCTTTTTTGGTGTTTCTTCGAAATTTGGGGGTACAAATGTATGGTGTGCCCCCCCCCCTCTCAAAGGTGGGGGTCTTGTCCCCTCAAACTCCCCAGGATCGCCGCCCCTGCCAATGACCTTATGTCATAGGTTACTAGGAAATCTATTTGAGACAGATGGACTAACAACACTGAAGCTTCAGTGCAGGACTGGAAGTTTTGGCCAGTGGGACAGATATGTCACCAGTGTGGCAAAGCGAAGAAATCTGAAACCAGACTTGTACAACAAATCAAGAGGCATAGTTTCTTGAGCAGGAACACAGCAAGCTATAATTGCACTCTGTGCCAAGTGTAATAAGTAAGTAAGTAAGTATATTCTTTATTACTACCAACTGCTTATACTACACTTTATAGCGTTCCCCAAAAGAAAGATAAACTTAACCAATAACGACCAAATTTGTTATCTCGAAGATAATATTTACTATAAATGTGTTCAAACAACAATATTTAAATAAGCCTGCACTTGCACTGTCAGGTATATAAAAAAAGTTGATGACCTTTTTTTAGTCATTCGCCACTTTTTACAACTTTTTCCTGTCTCCCACCAATAATCTCATTCCCGTCTCCCAGCAATAATCTCATTACCCTTTTCTTTTTAGGAATTCGTCTAAAAAAATATGTAAATTTTATTTGTTTACTTTTTTACGAATTCCTTCTTCTGCTCACAAATTTTATTTTTACCTCGTCTGGCCGGTATCCACCCGCTATTCCGGGTCCGCTATTCCGGGGATCCGCCGGAATACACATACATACAACATACATACTTGCATATATACATACATACATGCATACAAACATTCATACATACATACATACATGCATACATACATGTATATATATATACATACATGCATACATACATGTATGTATGTATACATACATGCATACATACATTTTTGTATGCATACATACATACACGCATGCATTCATACATCCATGAATGCATGGATATATGTATGCATGTATGTATGTATGTATGCATGTTTGTATGCATGTATGCATGTATGTTTGTTGTATTTATGTATATTCCGGCGGATCCCCGGAATAGCGGACCCCTGGAATAGTGGACCGGAACCGTCTGGCCAGAAACGCTGCGAAAACCCTCACACGCAATTACATTTCTCCGCCTTTTTTGGTGTTTCATCAAAATGTGGGGGGACAAATGTATGGAGTGTCCCCCACTCTTAAAGGTGGGGGGTCATTTCCCCGTCCCCCTAGATCGCCGCCCATGGCTACTTGGTATTATCCCTGCTCATGTGAGGCCCAAGTGGGACCCATTTCCCAAATAGAACCATATAGAGCCCATATGGATCGAAACAAATGTTTATGGGCATAATGTCATCTTAAAGATGTAGTTTTTTTTAGTGTTATATGAGAGTAGTTGAAGACATATTTTCGGTAAACTTGGAAGAATACGGACATGCCTGGTAGGGCCTACGGGTCACACCATTATCCAGTGTGTGAAGTAGAATATTTAAAAATGTGTATAAAATCGTAACATCGTTTCCCAAGTTCGGGAATAAATATAAACGTAAATGTAAATCTCCGAAATTTCTCAGCGCCACACAAAAGCCACGTCCGGGAGATCAGCTATATCAAATCAAGTCCGCAATAGCCATGTCCGCCTTATCCGTTCTGGTGCCAGGTCAGAGTCCGGGAGAGCAAGCCGGGGTGCGTTTGACTCCTTTTTGTCACAGCTACCAGCTGGTAAAATTTGGTGACGTTTGGAGGCTGGCCAAAAACGCGACCCGTACCCTGGGGTCCATAGAGTAATGGTAACATCTCTTGTGCAGAGCCGTATATTACGGCTCTGCTCTTGTGAAGAGCAGTAGGTAGCGGGATCGCCTCCCGCAACCCTCCCAAAGTCCACTCAGCTTATCATTCGCCATATGGCGCGTTGTGAAAATGAGATGTAGGACGTGATGGGCGCCTTGCAAGGCTGCCGTATACAGTTCATATTCGACTCCTGTAATAACTTGTGATTATCCGTTCATACTGATTTGTAATCATACTGCGTAATTGTCCGTTTGAAAATATTAAACGAAGATTATTGTTATCTTTCAATGGTCATACCAGAGGCGTAGCTAGGGGGGGAGCAGGGGGAGCGGCCGCTCCCCCTGAGACCATTTTCCAAGATGTGGGGCCTTTTCCACAGTTTATTTATTCCAATCGTTCACAATTTATTTATTTATTCCAATCGTTAAATTGAATTTTTTGTTATTATGATTAGTACAACACGATTTTCAACGTGAGTAGTGTACCGACCGTTAAAATACGGTATACGCTCTACAAGTTGGACCTATGTCTTTGTTTAGGCATATCTTTGAAAATTTAACGTATAGAATTCTCTCTGGGTAATATGGAGATTCATATTGTTAACCCCGAGAGGGTCAAATGCATTCAGTCGTGTCGAACTGTCGGCTAATTGGTATCGTATTCCCTTTACCAGCGGTTCTTGCAATGTGTTGTTTTTAGCCGATCGATGCGAGATAACAGGTCCGGCCGGGGAACCGAGTAGTCAGGACGTTATATATATATATATATATATATATATATATATATATATATATATATATATATATATATAAACATATATATATATATATATATATATATATATAAACATATATATATATATATATATAAACATATTATTGACACTGGCTGGAGCGACAGTCTCTGACTAAGTAATCAGCTGCTTCCCTTAGATGCCAGCTAACACACGTTCTGCCAGACTTTTGAAATATACCCCTCTAGCTTCGGAACCAGTCCCAAGCCTGGATGAAGGAGGAATGCGAATCTATTGATCTTTGTTGTCACACGGGTCGTTAAACTAAAACTTCTACTACTACGCTGTGCGAGTCAGTCGAGCAGTATTGCACGAACGAAAAAGACGAACACTTCTGAGTAGGGCAATTTCGTAGGAACTGTGAGGGTCGACTGCGTTGAGGGTTGAAAAAGTGAACGCTGAATAAAGTCTATCTATACGTAGCCGTTTCACGTGTGTTGTCTTGTCCCTGAACGAAACCGATTCGACCTTTGACTGGGAAGGTAGGTTTGCTCGTATTAGGCCTACTTTGAGGGAGGAAAATAGAGTAAGGGAATATTTGCGCAAATTCTTTACTCCAAGTCGGAAGCTGGTTGTAGTAGGCCCTAATCTTATAAAATAATGCCAGTAGCTTCTTTTATATTATATATAATAAGCTCAATGAGTAATACAATCAAATTGATAGTGTGCTTGTGTTTAACTTCCACATTCAGTTTCGTGGTAATTAGGCTAAATATGATAATTCAATTAGGCCTATTAACTTTTTTCTTTTACGTTGGCTATGCATAGGCTACCAAATGACCGTAACCCTGACGAACTTAGTAAAAGTTTAATTTGAATTCCATGAAAATATAACGTCTCCAATTTTTTATTTTTACAGATGGACATTAGACATATTTCTCAAAGAAACGAAAATTTAACTGACAGTACAGTGACTACATCCGTAGAGTCCGAACAGCTCAATTATGCGACCTCTACTACCAGTAGTAACACTACCACCGTAAAGGCCCCCCTCTGTCCGCTATTGGTCGAATATCAAAGCTAGAATCAACAACTCTCCAAGTTACCAATCCCGTTGAGGTTGAACCCAGCATGACGGTTGTGGATACCCTCACACTCCACGAACTTCACATTGGACGCTATGTCGACCAAGCCATAACGATGTCCAATGACTTGAAGTACAAATTACTTAGGCCTACCGAGTGTTGGACACCTTCCAAATCGTACGTGTTTCCACGTTGTGACGGGAGGGTATTTCGAAGCGCATGGTTGAAAGAATACTCCCCATGGCTAGCCTACTCAAAAATGTTAGAAGGCACCCTCTGTCCGCTATTGGTCGAATATCAAAATTTGGTCAGGTCTCTGGTTATATGCTGGAGGTATAAGGGTTGCTTCCCTGGTCTGGAGTTACTTGCTGGGATGCGCTCCAGCTTATCAGCGGGTGCTTTGCCGCCCCATGCTGGGAGTTCATGGTAGTCGCCACCTCCGATCTTCGGGCAAAGGGGTACTCATTGTGCCTTTTGCCCGCTCAGCCACCATGCAGAACCGTGTTTTTCAGTGGTGGGCCCGACGGCATGGAACGGGCTTCCCGGATCTATGCCTGTTCCAGAGAACTCCCTCTTATACATTCTATACTCGATTGAAAACTGTCTTGTTTGGCCGTGCAGGAGTCGGAGCACCTCTGAGTAGCCCCCTGAGGAGGTGCTATATAAATCCTCAAATGAATGAATGAATGAATGAATAAATAGCACAACTAATAGATAATTTGAGCATTTTACAAATGTGGCTTCCAAATTTAGTTGTGTTAGGCCCTAATTAGATTCAAAGCATTTTTGCAACGTGAATGCCGATAATTATTTATTTTGGTAGTTGGGGCCTTTTTCATGTGCTCGCTCCCCCTGGTGTTGAAACCTGGCTACGCCACTGGGTCATACTTCTAACTAAGCCATGATACGAAGCAATCCTTGGCCACGAGATAATTGATTTTAGGAAACGGCACACAGTTATCATCGCTAAAATTAATGCATTCAGTTGGCGATTAGCTCAACGCAGTTAGCGATTAGCTCAACGCAGTTAGCGATGTGACGAAGCACAGTTGATGGCAACTGGGTGCCGTCGTCTGCTAAATTCTACGATTGATGGGCGTGGTCGACGTATTAAGTAATTTGACTTATATTTTGTTTTACCTTATTTTGCTTTTCACGTCATGTTAAATTGTACTGTGGCATCGTAACGAAGTATTTTACCCAAAGTAGTTCGGGCGTCTTTAAAAATTAAACTAAAACCAAAGAAAAATGTCAATTGTAGGCTAATCGTAAACTACTCTACCGGCTTATTCACGAGCGTTGTGTCATGTTATTAGCAAAGATCCTAGAGTCATGGTCATAAGATCTTTGTTATTAGGGTTGTCCAGAGATGGTCAAGGGAAGATCGGAGTCTGGTTACCAGATAGGTGGGGAAGAGGAGCTGCATGGTAAGGCGGGTTTCATTGACGATGAGAAGGTGTGGAAGGCAGAGGATTTGGTGGATTCGGGTAGGAAATTAGGAATCAAGATGCGAGACTTCAATTTGGAGTGCAATTCTGTGGGTTGAACGACTGAACGTGTGTTCTGCAGCTGTTGGTCTCTTGGTCCCGCTCCTCAGTTAAACAGCGTCCTGCCTTCTCGGTGGCTGGCCCCTCTATATTGAATGGGCTCCGAGCCTCCGACCTCTTTGCGCTTATTTCCACAAGGGAGTTAACCTACTTTCTTCCACCTCCTTCAGTCTTCTCTGTTTAACCATGGCTGGACTGGGAGCACCTCTGAGTAGCAGTGGATAAGTGGTTTGGGTGAGCAGTGGGAACGCCAAAGAAGAGCTTCATTGGAACGCATGCGTGAGCAGTGGGAACGCAAGCAAAGAATTTCGAGAGCAGTGGGAACGCCGTTCCCACACGTTCCCACCCACTTTAACCCCTGCTGAGTAGGCTTCTTGAAGAGGCGCTATATAAATTGTCACAATGGAAAATTAATGAATGAATTTCTGTATTGAGACAGGGACAATGTCCAGATACATAACGTGTATAATACATGTGGTACAGTTATACTGTCCAGAAACTTGTACAATGCAAATGATAGATGTGTACTATAAATAGCTTACTAATACATTTTATATAGTGAGGTTTATTTTGAGAATACTGAATTTATAAAAATTGTATGCTTTTTGAAGTTGATAGCAATTATTCTTGTAATTTTGAGGTATAACAGACCTGACTTTGTCGATGTCTTTTAAATAGAGACAAAATGAACAGAAGCAGCAAAGAGAACATGTACATGATCAGATGTCCAGCTGTTGAGGAGATGTGTTGCCTCAGGGTGCATTTGCTCAATAGTGATTCTCCTCTTCCCCAGTGGCATATTATGCAATGCAGGTAGTATTGTGCTAGATTTTTTCAGTTGAATTTGTTATGTATGCTGATAGTTTGATGACTGGGTTTGCTCTTGAATAGTCAATAGGCATGTTCAAAAATGCATGGGAGTTTTTTTTCTCAGATTGGAATGCACATAGGCTCATTTTGTTCATTTTACAATATTATGTTATTTGCCAAAAAAGTTCAGCAATAAAATAACTTCTAGAGGTTGCTCAATGAGGCCAAAGTTTTAGTTACACTGAGTCTGAAAGCTACAGTAAGCAACTATGACATGTCACACAGAAAATTTTGTCATCACCTGATGTTTCATCAACACTTGACTGCATAAACATATCAGATTAACAAATTAACAATGTTGGCAGCTGCTATTGCCAGAGCATGTGGTCAAGACTTAGAAAGTGCAGCATTGTCTCGATCAACTGTACGTCGTAAACACAGGACAAAGCATGGCGCAAGTACTTTGCTGGAGCAGCTGATGCAGAAAAATTTGTTGCACTTACCATGTCAACACCACATCCATGAAATCATCATCAGTGAAGTTTTTGCTGTATTTGCTTGACCAGAGTCGTGGACCAAACATTGCTCTTTTTGACAGATTTCAGTAGTTTTGGCCAAACATTAACCAAGCAAACTACAAGTCTTTAAATGATGCCTGACTTGATAGTGTGCTGCTGCAGCAGCTTTGTGAAGAAGTGTGTTCATTCCTGCAAGCTTTCCTGTCAGACAGCACTGCATATTTACCATGAGAAGACTACCAGTACAAAGACTTGATCGAGCCTGTGATCCGCAGTGGAAGTGACTGGAGCGTACGCCAGATTAAAGCAACGTGCAACCAGTTGGAGAACAAGCAGAGGCGTAACTTTGGTCTAAAAAGTGGGGGGTACCAATTTCTTATATACACGAAACAAGGCTGAGACTGCGATCTCTGGGAAGACACAATAATAAAATATTCGTTGGCATTGTTCAAAAAGTGGGGGTACGGTACCCCCAGTCCAAAAAGTAGGGGGTATGGTACCCCTCGTACCCCCACAAATTATGCCTATGAGAACAAGACATTGCATGAACTGGTGACTTCCTCTTCAACTGCTGCCTTAAAATCTCTTGGAAATAGACATAGACACTTTGTCAGATGCAGATCCAGATGTGTGGAATGGGATTCCGTCGCTGACAACTGGCATAACAGCCATCAAGTCGCTGAAAGTTGTTTATATTTCAGCAGAGTGTTCACTGACTTTGATTAATACATTTAACCAATCAATCACAAAATCAGAGCAAGAAAAGCCGAAGTTAATACAAGTTGTTGAGGACAACAGCTGGTCTTGGTCTTGCGAGACCAAGACCAAGACTTTGAACCTCAAGACCAAGACCAAGACTTTGAACCTCAAGACCAAGACCAAGACCAAGTCTTTGAACCTCAAGACCAAGACCAAGACTTTTGGTCTCAAGACCAAAACTAAGACTTTTAAAAACGAACTCGAGTGCACTCGAGACCAAGACCTTGGTCTCGAGGACAACAAGTCTGCTTTCTGCTGCTTTTTTGCATGTGTTACAGAATGCTTAGCAACCTCCAGCATAATCTGGCATTGTTTTGTTAACATGTTATCTACTGTCTTATATGTGCTTTGCAGAGAACTTATCTTCACAGAGAAGGACATTGTGGCAAGTCCTGTCTTAGATAGAGAAAAAGCATTTATGGTTATCATGCAGGTAAATGCACTTAGTGAATTTAAACATGATTAAATATTGTTAATTTGGTATTATGCCAGCTACTGACTAAGGGAATGCCTGCTGATGCTATGCCTTCAAAGGTGAAATTATTAACTGAAGTACCACCTAAGGCAGTGCTTCCCAACCTTTTCTCAAACACGGCACACTTTCTAAAAATCATTCACGAGACGGCACACTGCATTTATGGTACTTATTATATATATATATATATATATATATATATATATATATATATATATATATATATATGGGTGCTCGGTGGTGTAGTGGTTAGCGCGCCAATCGACTGTCAATCGAGAGGTCGGGGTTCAAATTCTCGCCAGGGCAAAAATTTGGTTACAGAATTCTGTTCCACTTGCACCCTAGTCAGCTCAGCTATGATGAGTACACCGACCGTACACTGTCAGTGGGAGGATGAGATGGCGAGGGAGATAGGCTAACTCGCCACCTGCTGTCATATGGCGAGGCTTAGAAAATGAAATCGCTAACACTTCATGCCCATGGCTGCCTCAGGGCTAGCCTAAGGTACTGATAATCAGGAATTAAGTCGACGTCAATACTGATAATCAGGAATTGTCAACCGTTCTTTCAAAAACCAGTATAACCGGGACAAATTAATTAAAAGCAGTCTATAAACCAGAATGAAAAACTGTGGCTAATGGGACGGTTGACTTTGTAAAGAATGTGTTCAGACGTTTTAAATTATAATAATTTACTCGATCATAATATATGCGCTATCCAACGCTGATAAATTGGTGGAGTCCAGTACAATTTCTTACCAGACTGATTTAGCTGTATGTGAGCAGGGGTCTACACCTGTGATGCAGTGCATATTTTAACTATATAACTAGTGGGACAAGGGGGGTAGGGCTCAATTGTATCAATACGAGCTTGAACAGCGGTTGACAAGCACACTCGTAAGTCATTTCAGCTGACTGTAAACACCCCCTGTGTTTCGTTTTGATATGTGTCATTTCTGAAAATGCCTTTTCACACAGGTAAGTAGTGGAGAAGGGCAGCAGTATGCTCACAGCTTTGGCACCTAACAAGGCGTATTCTTTCTCCATCATAATCCAGAAGTTTTGTTAATTCATTTCTGCGAACTTAGGTAGCAGTGTTCTGTCAGCTGCAATGTCAATCAGCTGTTCCTTTTCCGCAATCTGTAGTTGGTGATGAAATGGGTTTCTGGTCTTTGTCAGAGACATTTAAACTTGGAAAATGATATTGTAACTTGTCTTCCAAATCTGATAAATGCTCAATAACAATGTCATATATACATAACACAACTGCACCTGGATCAACTTCAACTGCGCGATGAAACATAGAAATTGAATTTGAAAATACGATGATGCAAAGATGAGTTATAATGAAGCTTACTAACGATGATGTCATAGACATAGAGTAAAGAAGTAACTTAGTTCATTGAATAGTTAATAGCAACACACAGTGGTCTATATGCAGACTCACATACAGGGACGTCTATCCTCCCCGAAGTCATTGGAGCAACTTCCCCTCCCATCCCTCGTCTTCCCCTTCCCCTTCCTTCCCCTATCCCGCCCCCCCAATAATGATGGCACATACACTGACAGATCCTCTCCCTATTTTTTGGATGGAGCATTTGCTCCAAGGTTTCTATGGTGTAGAGTGGGGCATATTTTAACGGATTTGGACTACGGGGCAAAGTTGGCCACGACAATGCATTTTAGAGCATTTGCTGCCAAATAGAGCCTGTTTTAGCCACTTTACCTGGGACAAAACTCCTGGGACAAATCTTAAAACTGCTGGGACATTTGTCCCACTAGTTACATAGTTATAATATGCACTGCTCACAGGTGTAGACACCCTGCTCACATACAGCTAAATCAGTCTGGTCAGAAAGTATACTGGAATCCACCAGTTTATCAGCGTGGAATAGCGCATATAATGACTGAGTAAATTATTATAATTGAAAACGTCTGATTTCCGACATTCGGCCACGGCACACTTCTATCGCGCTCGCGGCACACTTGTGTGCCGCGGCACATAGGTTGGGAAGCACTGACCTAAGGTGTTATGTGAGCAGAAAATGCCTGATTGAAACAAGCAATGCAAAGATGTGGATTCAGAGGGAGGATACAGATACAAATATGGATATGGATGGAGAATGTGAATGAGGCTGTTGGAGTTCCTGAGAGGCAAGACTTAAATATCTGATCTGCATCACCATGTTTGAACTGGATGACTGCATGAAGTGGATATGAACAACATTGAGTCGAATGGGAATGACTTAATCCGCTATACATGCTCATTATAAAATTTGTATAGCACTACTTCAAGAGAAACTAATCAGAGGCACTTGCTATGCTGGTATAAATGGTTTATCAGTTCATTAGCAATAGGAAGTTCATCAAGGATGAGAAACAACTACAGGCAATGTGGTCCACTGCTGAGGGCACACATTTGCCTCATCATACAACAGTCCCTTGTAAATGGAGGAAGATGCAGCATCTGGGTATATCTAGAAGCAGGAGTCATGATGGATGACACAACTCCAAACTGACGTCGCCCTTCTGTCACCGAAATTGCAGATTTTCTGGTTGCAGATGATATACGTAAGTCTGAAGCTCAATACGCTCCAGGCAAGAATCTGTCCCATTTTGCAGCTGGAAGAGTCCAATTAACGATTATACTACTGTCGCTCACAATAAACACTGACAAAATATAGGAGAAGTTTTTTTGCAAAAATGAAGAATTTTCTGAAGAATGCAGACTTGGTCCAGCAGACTTTACCAATTATATACTAACTCTTGATGCCATTGTTTTATTTAAGTTTATTCTTTTCTATTCTTCTCTCCATGTTCTCTCAGATCAATGTCCCTCTCTTGAATGAACTAGGTTGATGGTCAATGTTCTGCAGCCTATTGTTGCCTGCTTGTGTACATCTCTTGCATAGCAAGCTTTCTTGTGAATGGGTCCATCTAGTTATGACAATCCTCCAAATTCTAACTGTTTCCATGTAGAGCTCAAGAAACATTTAAGCTTAATTACAAGATGTTCCTTTTTAGATCTGGCTACATTCCATTAAGAGATTCTTAAATGTTGCCATAATAACATCTATTTATGTTTTATTTCTCTGCTTCATTCAAGGTTGCATTATCTTTTACAGCAGTCACTGTATAAGACTGGCAGAATACAACTGAGATTAAAGAAAAGAATGCTGCTGGTCAGTTACAGGATTTTTGTGAATGAATCAGCATATTGACACCTAAAAACTCGCACCCGTTTCCTCTCTATTAAAGAACACATTCTTTCTCTTTTTTATCTCATGTAATGTAAAGTAATGTAAATCTAAAAAATTCTCAGCACCACACAGAAGCCACATCAGGGAGACCAGCTTATTCACTGGCGGTATATTTACATTTACATGCATGCAATTATATATATAACTACAGAGAAATTAAAGAAGCAATGAAATTTATGAAATATCTAAATTCTTAGTGTCTGACATTGTAGGTGTAGAATAATTTTCAAGTTTACTACTTAGAAGTTTTAAAATCATAAACACGTATTTATATCTTAAAAAAGAAAGTTAATTTTTAGTTTTTTAAGTTGCACAAGTTTAGACTTCTTATGCAGCCCCTTTGTGAGTTTCATAAAAGGTACTGTAATCATGTAATGACCTCTTTTTGCTTTTCTGATCTGAGTTCAGATTGTTTATGTGAATGATTTATCTTAATGTTTCTCTTATTATCTCATTTGTATGATGTATAAAAATTTTAATATTTGTGTTTGCAAAATTTGTTTCATAGTTTGATAAACCAGTTCGAGTATCGTTAGCAGATTTTCAGGCTTGCTTGCAGTACACTATTATGGCAAGAATGTCTGGACAATGGAATCAGGTTGGAGAGTACCTGGTTCATGGTAATTAGTATATACTTATTTCAGTATTCATAGACAAAGAAGTAGATCTAACAGATTATGATATAATTATTGCAAACATCTTCAGATTACTCAGAAATTCAAAAAAAAATAAATGACAACTACAGATCGTTTATAAAGATAAAGGTAAAAGGAAAAAATTACTCAAAGAAAATACATTGGTAAACTATAGTCTTTCTCCTAGCAGGATTAAGTATCTCTCTCTGTCTTCTCTCTCCTCTGTTAGTTGTGTGCCGACGATGAGGTTTGAACAAGACTTCTTCATTTTGTTCTGTGTCTGATTGTGTCAATGGTAGTTCTCATTTTAAGCATGATTTACAATTAGAAATCATATAATTCAATTTAGTGCATGAATAGAAACTATAGGATGTAGAAGTGCATCAGATATGCTCCTGCTTGATGGCTATTGTTTTGTGTAGCAAAACCATCAAATCGTAAATTGATCAATGAAGACTACACAAGTGTTTTGTATGTTTGCCATATGTTTATCATAGGGGAAGACTTCCTAGTGAACTCTCATAGAGTAGAAGCCATAAGTAAGTTGTATTTTAAATAGTAGGCCCTATTATTAGTTTCTGCAGTCAGATTTATTGTCAGCGACCTTTTGAAGTTGTGAATTTGTTCTTTGGGCTGAGACTTCTAGATGGGCCAAATTTATGGTGTAGCCTTAACTCTATGAAAGACACTTTATCTTTAGCCATATTTATTTTCTTTTGTATGATATAATTTAAACAGTGCAATCATGGCAGCATTTCTATCACCAATATTCAAACTTCTGTATGCATGAGTCTATAAATTGATCTCATCAGCAATAATCAACATTACAACTCTAAGTATGGAACGTTGTAACAATGTAACATAATCAGTGGGAATGGACAACCCTGAATCAAGGAGGTCTCACCTTGATCCAATGTTTAATGTCTAATGTTTGTCCTCTTCTTACCTCAACACTAGTATATACTTTTCAGCTGTACTAGTCCAAATATGTGCAATGTCTGTTTCAATGATTCAGTAATGTCGTCATCATCATCAGCATCATCATCACTTGTAACTCAGTGATTGACTGAGCACAAACACTAATACTCAAAACTTTATTTTCAAACACTCTTCATTTTCTGTTTTCGTATATTATGAAACCCAAGTCAGCAAAACATACCCAGAGACAAATATGACTTATTGTGATTCATTCATTCATTCATTCGGAGATTGATTGGATCAGCATGAGCATTGAGCAGCTTCCTAAAATTTCCAACTCACCAGTAACCTCAGACCAGTGCTCCAATTCTGTGCACACCAATCACACACACACGATTTAGATGTGCTTGGGTGTGTCTAAAATTTGTTGACTTGGCTATGTACCATATATGTATAATCACAAGTGTTAACTAGGCATGTCCAGGCTTGTTTAAAACATGCTGACTCATCACTTCTGTACTGGCATATGACCCTGTTTGCATTTGTGAATGACAGAACTGATTGAAACTTATTGTTTATGCCAACTTTTGTAATAGGTGTATTTGTATACATACATACATGCATTACATATTATACACTTACATGCATATGAGGAGGGGGGCTAGAGTAATGGTAACACTCATGGCCAGGAGAGCAGCAGGCGCCTTGCATGGCTGCCATTACGTGTGTTTAGGTAAGATATTGATAATTGCACTATATCATGTCTCGATGTAATCTTACTGCGTTTGTCGGTTTGAATTAATAAAGAAAAAGATTAGTATTATTATTATTATTATTATTATTATTATTATTATATGCACTATTTTGTTACAGTTTGCCTAGGGGTATGGAATGTTTGTATTTTTTTGTAAAATGTGGAGTATTAGTAAAAAAGTAAAAACTTGTTGAAACATTTGGAACAATTAATATACAAAATCTGTCACACGAAAAACAAATTTCTAAATTTCTAAAAAAGAGAATTGGATAAGCATCACTGGTTTATTTTATGCTGTTCTGATATCCTAGCCAAAATAGTTTAATATGAAAAATTCATTTTAGCATTATTTCATTATTTTTCAGTGAGGTTAGCTGAATTTTTTCTCTTCATATATTTGTTGTCAACTTCACTATTTTTGATGCCTTAAAGTTTTTAAAGTTCATTACCAGGATAAAGCACTTTTTAAAAACTGTCTTTTGATTTATAGCTAATAAATAAATCGCCAGCATGATGATGATATGTTTTTTTTCAGAGATGGTTTTAAATATCAGTCACTCTAAGTCAGTAATTTCACTGCTTCCATATGGAATCACAATGATGCCTTGTACAGTGAGTTTAATTCAGGTTGTTGAGAAAAACAATTTAAACAAATACAACTAGTTTTTATTTTAACTTTAATCAATATCGATGATTTTTTATAGTTTATGGGTATCAAACTTTTACATGTGTATTTTTAAAATGTATGTATGTATATATTCTATAATCTAAATGTATTATCTAGTTCTGTATAATTATTGTATACTTTTTCTGACATGTAATTATGGTTAGTTTTTACATACTGCTTAACTTTACATAATGTTGGCAAATGTGTCAGAAAGTGACACACTAGAAGCAAAGTAGTTCATATTACTGCTTGACTTATATTTTCAATATTAAGAAATTGTTTGCTGACATTAGTATCTGTTAAAAGCACACAATGTTCTGTATGTGAATTGCTGCAGTTATTGGACTTTGGTATCAGTGCAAGTGTTGTCAACAACTTTTTGGAAAACAAGAAAGCAGAAACAATAGAAGAGCACTCAATTACTTCCAAATGGTGCCAAGTGTTACCGAGGTAAAGTATGATGTGTGTGTTTGTGTGTGTGCCCTAATGAGAGTGGGCAACTCTGGCATTCTTTTCAAGAGTGTGTTTTACATATGTGAGAATTATCATAGGTCCTAATACTGTATTATTATAGCCAGAACAATTGAACATTAACATGTAGTATGGTAGCAAGTATTGTATTGTATTGTATCTAGAAATTTATAAAGCCCTATCGCAGAATAACTATTCAGAGGCGCTATCAGCACAGAAGCCCTGGGGAAACATAAATGCCTTTAGGGAACACGGGACTGATGAAGAAAAGCCAGACATTAGTTTGGCCCTGAGCAGAAGGGGAAGATTATTCCAGATCATTGGACCCGCTACAGTAAACACCCGGTGATGGACCAAGGCAGTTTTAGTCCTGGGAACAAAAAGATGAAACCAATTCGCAGAGCTCAATGAGCGAGAAGAAGATGCAGATAGCGGCTTTCACAGATAGTTCAAGAGATATTTCAGGGCAGTACCCTGCTGAGATTTGGAGACAAGGAGGAGGATCTTATAACGGATGCATGCAGCAATAGGGAGCCAGTGCAGGACATCAAGCATGTAAGTAGAGATGTGGGCAAAGTGGGGTAGTCGAGCGATGAGCCTAGCAGAAGCATTTAGAACAGATTGAAGGGGTGAGAGATGCTGCTTAGGGAGATCCATGAGGAGCGAGCTGCAGTAGTCCGATCAGACAAATGTGTGAACTATGGTGGTAAAAACAGAAGATAAGACCCTGATAAGATATGCTCTGTGAATGTGAGGGAGGAGAACAAATTGGAACTGCAACTGTGCTACAGCCAAATTCCTGTTCTATAGGAGTGTGCCATAATGGGTCGATGTAACAGACTGCATTGAACTTGTGAATTTCTGTATGGTTTGATTTGGACATACAATTTAATTTGGACAGTAATAAATCCTACAACAGTCTATTGGAAAAGAACAAAGCAGAACCTAGAAGCATAGGTAACCATGTGCTACATGTGTTTTAGCTTGGTTTTCTTCAGAATCTTCAGTGAAATAAGACCCTGGAACTATGAACAACATGTACCAAGCATAGAAAAGGAACTAGACTTACGCCATGGTCTGCTAGACAAAGGAATATTGTAATGAACAACGTGTCATCCCATCTAGCTGTGCTCCTGGATGGATTACTACCCCTGGCTGATACATGAACTCCCTCTGCAGGTCCTGCTAGGACTGTTGGCTGCATCAGATATGGATCTTACAGCATTGTAAGCTGTTTAGTGCCACTGTAACCCTTGTCCATTCATTCATTCATTCTGACAATCAACTACTGCTGTTGGATCATCGCGAGCAATTTGTAAGCTTCGGTACTTGTTCAACCATTCCACTTGGCTACTGACCAATCTGCCGAAATTCTGACATATGTTGAATGATGAGAGAGACACATTTCACTATCTTCTCATCAAGAAAAGAATGAAGTTTACCATGCTTATCCTAGAATGAGTCTTGCTGGTTAGTTCCTCCCCAGTATACTTCAGGGAACTCTGTGTTCCAGTCTCAATATCATCTAGGGTCAGCAATCATTCACTCTTCTACCCATGGAGATCAGGAAATCTACAAATTAACTTATGTCCATCATGCCTTCTTCTATGTTGGAACAGTCTTCCTTTGCATATATGCAGTGTTGTATTTTGACTATGTTCAGCATACATTTTTCAACGAGCTTCAAACACAATTGTTTACATTATTTAGTTCTGAGTCATGTGTGCAGCTGCATCGAGAGATACGTAGAAGGTGCTAAGAATCATACACACATTGGATACATATGTATGAATATGCAAATGACGTGCTATAATATTAAATTTGTTCAAGTCTTTAAATTTAACTTCACTTGATTTAAGTTCTTTTTGTCATATTTTTTAATGAATTCTTAAGGTTCTGCTTTAGTGTTTATACCCTTTTTTAGAAGTACTGGTACCAGTCTGCTACCTCTTGGTAAGAGGCTATCTAGTTGGAATTTGTGCCATAGCGCTGAATGAGTGTTTTTAAAAGCCGACATATGTGACCAATAACCAGAGGCGTAACTTTGGTCTGAAAAGTGGGGGGTACCAATTTCTTACACAGGGGCCTACACGAAGCAAGGCGGAGACTGCGACCTCTGGGAAGGCTCAATAATAAAATATTGATTGGCATTGGTGTTTAAAAAGTGGGGGGTACGGTACCCCTCTGTCCAAAAAGTGGGGGTACGGGTACCCTCGTACCCCCCACAAATTACGCCTATGCCTATAACTATAATATAAGGCTGTACAAGTTTATGAATAAAGTCAATGATTTGCACAAATATATATTTAATGATTTTATGATGCTGTAACAGAACTGTATATAAGCAATGTTTTTTGTTCTGTAAACACTGCATGCATGCATTTAAAATTGCGTATTGATTTATTTCTATTCGGTAGCATGAAAAAGGGACAGATAATCAACATAACACACAGCCTCCCACCTGAATGCCCATTTAAAAGCTACAAAGAGATGAAAGCTTACTGGAGGGCTACTGTTAGTCTTTGTTTTCATAATTATTGTTTTAGGTTAAGATATGACCTAATATAGGCTTAGAGAAGTTCTTATGTCACAGTATAACATAGATGAAGAGATACAGCTTGTGAAAATACTAGAGACAGAGGTATCAATGGAAGTCAACACTGTCTGTTGAATTCCATTGAGAATTATATGTCACAATACATTTTGACATATAAATCTCAATGTAAGTGTTTTTACATGGATCATTTTGAATGCAAAAGTAAACAGTCATTTTAATCTGTATTGCACCAACCTTTCTTTAAATTGTCACTTTATAATCGAGGGTTCTTCTTGTTGGGTCGAGAGTCCTACTGATGAGTTTTTCCTTGAAGTTGTGCTTTACAAATTCTCATTTATGTTATGTTATCTTATCTTAAGTTCTACATTAGCTTGTCATGTTCATTTTCTGTTGCATCACATCAGTTACCTGTCATTTACATCCCTTTATGCAACCTATTTCTGGCAATTTATGTTGGTTGGGATTGACATCAGCTTTAAGTGCAATGCTAAATAAACACTTTCAGACTTTCATTTAACTGAATAACAGTTGTAGAAATAAAATATTTTTTTAAAATAGCATAACAAAGTTTTATTACATCTGAAAACACTACAGCATCACACACAATCTGACAGGAAAAGTGCAACAGGATCCAGGTAAAATGCTAAAGGCTTATAGGTGACTTGGCCCGCATGTAAAGTTAAGCAGCTTTTGCAACTTAATGTTTCATAATTGATTTTTTAAAAGTGATAGTAATTACAATTTGGCACACTTTAGTAAGATAAATAATTTAGTGGACATCAGTGAGATAAATAAAAGGAGAAAGATTGAGAGTTCGTTGACCAATGCATCAAATATAAGAACTCTTTTGGTGTACAAGTTTCGAAATTATTTTGAATTGTACTTTCACTTTCCAGAATAATATGGGATTTTGAGTTGAACTGGCTGAAATAAAATATTTTTTTAAAATAGCATAACAAGTATGCTATTGAAATTATAGTTTTCTACAAAGTGGTATTAGTGCAATGCACCGACACAGCCACTGCACAGAATCGTGCTGTTTCAGTGGTGAGCCTGACGGCTTGGAATGGGCTCCCTCCGGAGCTGCGCCTGTTCCTCAGAACTCCCTCAGATATGTTCTACACTAGACTGAAAACTGTTCTGTTTGGCCGTGCTGGAGTCGGGAGCACTTTGAGTAGCCCCCTTGAAGAGGTGCTATATAAATACTCGAATGAATAAAGAAATACTTGAATGAATGAATGAATTTTGAGGAAACTGATAATTAAACCAAAAGAAACCATTTGTCAAGTAGTGGTTGTGCAGACTTATGTTCGTTTTTCTCAATTCTTGCAAAACCTTTGTAAAATATTTGTGGTTATGTATGAATCAAATGTTATAAATAACTAACTGATTTATTTATTTTGTCAAATTTTGTTGTTGAATGTAATTGTGTGTGTGTGTGTGTGAATTTTGGTATTGCAGTATGGATATCATCTGCCTGAAAGTGAAGAAAATATCTATTACTGTCAGGTCTACTTTAAGTTTATTGGCAACATTCTTTTTACGTATCCTTTAAAAGTTTTACAGAATTTAAAGCAGAAGTTAGATTTTGGCTTTTACTTGTTGTGTTCAACTGGCTTCAGAAGTAGCAAGGGAGCAAGATGAGAGATGGAGAGAGAAAACAGAGGCAGACACAGAGTGAGGGAGGTAGAGATAGAGGGAGGAAGAGAGTGGCATTTATATACTACCGAACTCTTCACATTTTCCTGTGCCCAGAGAAATCTTGTGGTTCTCCTCAAACAAGTTCTTGGCCCTAAATCTCAAGTTTCCCACCTGATGGACTGATCTGATGGACTATTATACCCCAAATCTCCTCCACTGGTTCTCAGCTTGCTTCAGCCAACAACTCTGATTGAGATTTGTAATCTTATTTTGCCATCTCCTGATATGCAATATGCCCTAGATCTCATTTTCGACCCATTTTCATATCCATGGTCAATCTCTTTCACTGAAGGCTGCTTGCCCTCCAGTTTTGCTCATATCACAGTTTATTCTGTTTTTAAAAAGCCATCCTTGTCTTCTGATGACTGATCAAACTTTTGCCCTATCTCTGTTCTGAATTTTTTTTCTAAATCCTAGAATAAATTCATTCGGATCATTTATATAGAACCTCTCCAGATAACTACTCAGAATTTCCACTCATCTGAACTGTCACCTTTCATCCCATAACCAGGGCCGGATTAACCACTCGGGGGCCCTATCCTAATTTTGCACGGGGGCCCCTTGTTATACTGAGCATTGAATTTTGGGGATGCCGTAAAGACATGACAATCAACTGTAGCAAAGCAGGGTCAATGTGCCGTGCTGCTCAAATTAATAGTCAATGCACATTGCACCCAACACTGCATCTTGGGACTATGTCCAAAGTTATTTCAAATTTTACTTGAAGTATATTGCCAACGTACAGTTAGCGTAGAATTATAATCAAACTTCGACACTGTTCTCTGTTGTTAACAGCTCAGAAACATGCGACTTTTAGCTGCTGCATACTGTAATAATGTTCATCAAATGAAACTTTTCCTGGGATGTTCTGTACACTAATACCTCTGTTCATCTCACAGTCTTTTGGATTGCCATATCGGAAGTATATTTGGTTAGTTCTAAATTTTCTCCAGGCTTCTGATAAATTTGATTCTTGTCAAATCTTGTAACAAAGGCATGCATAGCAGTAACAGTTGTGTCCCCTCCTGTTTCAAGTAGAATTCCCTAGTGATTCCGCCTATGCCTATTACGTTATTCTTTTTTGTTTCTTTGATAGCATCTCTTACCTATTCCTAAAAAACGGGCTTCTGTCTTTGTCCTTTAGTTTACAGGCATCTTTGACAAGAACTGTTGGGCAGTTATGTATGTCAATATATCATCTATAGTTATTCAAAGTGTTCTTTGCATTGCTCTTGTGTGGGCATTATCATCTACTGCTTCTAATATGGCATGACAGAATGTGGACAGAAGTGCAAAATGCACCGTAGATTGGTATGACTATGAGTGAATTGTCCACTTTTCGTACTGTAGACTTCCCACATTCTGTTGATCTTGAAAGCATTAAATTTTGTTTATCTACATTGTTGTTCTGTCTAGCTGTTTTGTCCCTTTGTACCAGTAGTTTCCTTCTGATTCCTGAGTGGACTTTTTCCAGTCTGTAGTGTTAATCTGATGCATGGCTGCTTTACTTTCTCCACAAGTTTTGTCTGTCTACTGGTCTTTACACTTCTGCAAGCCCATCCAACTGTGTTGTTAGCTGCTGTTTGTATTCCTTGTTGTATGTTTCCACAAATTCATTGCTGGTTTGATCTCTTCCCAGTACTGATATGTACCTGTATTATATCCTCCATATTTCTGTATCATGTCTTCATCTTGCAGTTTCTTGGCACTGGATATTCTCTGTTGGTTGGATTCCTCTTCTTAACCTCGTCTTCAAGTCGGCGTTTTAGGAGCTTATGATTGGAAGAAATTTGAGCATCAACTGATATGCAATTTGTTACATTTGTCATCTTTTGTTTGTTATGATGTAGTCATTCAAGTTATGTCGGATGATGTCCAAACTTTTGTTGCAGAAGCGTTCAGACATTAATTGTTGTGTTACCAGATTGTGTCTTGTGTACTCACTTTTTCTGCTTCTTGCTAAACATCACTGCAACTTCCTCATATATTTGGGTTTTTTCTTTCCTGATGTTATGCAATTATTGTATTATATACATGTAAATGCAAGATGTTCAAATTACACATACCGGTAATGGTATATATATATGTAATAACACTACAGAGACTGATGTTAAATTTAACATAATTGTGTATATATAATACACACCATTATACATTATGTATACAAATACAAAGCTTCTGTACTCCACAGGTTTGCCTTTCTATATAGTCTTTCAGCTACAAAACTTTCCTTCAATTCCCTGAATTCTCTGTAAATGATCATTTCACTCTGTAACACAAAACATGCTATTTTCTGTAAAGTCAGCCAGCCATTTTGACATGTACCCTAGCTGTTCTGCAGATGAGTTTAGTTAACTTGATGAGCAGACTTTTTCTGTTGCTGGTCCTAGTTTATGGAAATTTCTTTCACAACACCTTTATTCCCTTGGAGTTGGCCTTTAGATTATAGCTAGCATGCGATTTATTCTCAGACCCCAAATCCCTCTAAGTTTCTGATTTAGTCTCCATGGATTGCCCTTCTGGATTTTGACCCACAGACTAGGGAATGTAATCCCGGAGCATTCTGTCAATCCCGGGATTACGGGATTAGGAATTTATCAATCCCGGGATCCCGGGATCCCGGGATTATACTTTATGCAATAAAAAATTTTCCCGCCTGTAGCATAAATGTATATTTAATACTATAACGTTGTTGTGTATTAAAGATTATAATGGTATTAAGAACGTTGTGGGGATGTGTTATAAACTTGTAACTTAAAATGAAAAGGTTAAACGTTCGTTAGGAGTTATTTACGATAAAATTATCGCAAGAAGCGTGAACTGTCAAAAGTAGATTCACCCACTAATGATGACTCAGAGCATAGGCAGAGGCACTTGACAGCAGTTGGGCTCGGTTGATCCGTGATCAAGGTTTCTCCACTAACAGCTTGTATTCGGAGGCTCATTAACTCGGGGTGGGGTGTTTCTGAGTGGAAAGATCTTGATACTTGATAGCAATCCCACGGCCGGGAATGAGGTCTCAGAACGACAGGTGACCAGCGCAGCACCGCTGCGGGAAGACCCAAGCAGTAGCAGCCTAGCAGTCTCGCCTACCAGTAGGCCTAGCAGCCGTACTGCAGCGGAGTGCACAGCAGCCTGCAGCACCCTGATATTAAAGTAGCCAGCAGGGGCGTCTACACCATAGAAACCTTGGAGCAAATGCTCCATCCAAGACAGGGGAGATCTGTCAGTGTGTGTGTGACACCATCTTAGGGGGAAAGGAACGGGAGGGGGAAGAACAGGGGGAAAAGGGACGTTGCTTCAATGACTTGGGGGGGGGTAGACGCCTCTGGCAGGCAGAGTCAGTCTGTAGTCTGCACTAGGGCTGGTACCCGTCGTTGCTGTTTATCTGCCGTAATTAGCGTCCATTGCCCAAGCCTCAAGGAAGAATTATACAGTGGATCAAGCAAATTTAATCCAAAAATCCCAATTTTTTGTAATCCCGGAAATACGGGATTCCACGTTTGTCAATCCCGGGATTACGGGATTGAAAAATGTTCCGGGATCCCGGGATTCGGGATCCCGGGATTACATTCCCTACCACAGACCCTAGAGTTTGACTTGATTTGGCTTGGAATCGAACACCAATTGATGCCGTGTTCACATATGTCTCTAATCTATGGGCTACAAACAATGGTATACTGCACTTGTTTGCAGTGCCACTTGCAGGTAATGCAAACATGAAGCTACAGGTAATGCTTAAAAGTACAGTGGTAGTCTTCTGAAAAGACCATAAAAGAATTGACCAGAGACCATGAGAAACGATCCAAGATATTTGGAGATGTGCGAGATGAGGCAGGAAGACTGCCTAATCTCACACATCTCCAAAATAATAGAGATGAACCTGTGTTGCCCGATGTCCAAACTTGCACAAGAAGGACTAAGTACTAACTATGCAAGTAACTCCCTTTGGGTGTTTGCAGTGTTGCTGTATGGCTGTGCAATACTGACTTGACAGTGTGAACATTGTAATAGTATGTTTCTCAGATGTGTTGCAGAGGAGTTAATACCCCAGCCTGATATATTTTAGCAAGACTATCGGGTTGAATTTAGGCATAGGAATACTACGGTAATTTTATCTTACCCACAATTTAGCCCTGTCTAAGATTGTACTCATCTATGTCTTTCATTCATGATCGCTCAGTGCTATCAACTGATGCTTCATCTTCAGACAGAAACAAATGTATATTTAGCTTGACTAAGATATGTTAGATATCCAAACTGTTGTGTTCGAGCTCAAGAAGCAGTCATCTTTAGGTGCCAGAACCACGATACCGAGAACAGGTTCATTTGTGAACTTTGCTCTAAGTTACCTGCAGTTTGTGCTACTCCTCTGACTGTTGAGCAACCTGCAAGAAGCACTACATCCAATCTCGCCAGTGTTGCTATGGTAATTTTTTTAAATACATGCGTTTGTTTATAACGGATTAATTCATTCATTCATTTCACACTCTTAATATAGCTCCCCCTCAAGGTACCTACGCGGAGGCACTCCCAGCCCAAACACAGTAGTATAAACCAGCAACTTGTGAAACATAGCCAAATTATTCCTAGGCAGCAGGCATATCTCCAGTGGAAGCCCATTCCAGATGGAGAGGCCGTCATATATGTCTCTCCCAATGTTGAGATTGGGACACCCATGGTTGTGTGCCCCCATTGTTTCAAATAAGGTTGTTCAGCAGTTGGTAAACTATATTTAGAAACAAATGACCTTTTGCTAAAGCTACAATCATGTTTCAGCAAGGGACATTATATGCAGGTAGTCTTGCATTTGTACTTTGCTGACTGTGGGACATTCAGTTCTGCATTTCCTCAATCAGCTCTGTCCCATTGTACCTACTCCTGTGTTGATCTCCTCGAAGTGCAGCACTTTTGAGAGTTACATAAAAGGTGTTATATTACATGTCTTGGTTAACATGTATTGATACAGATGCAATCTGCAGCCCCTTTACAGTGGACTGATATGTATGTAACTGGATAATTGCTACAGCACCTGAAACAGCAACTTGAAACAAAGCCTCTGAATAGTTGCCTTGAAGAGCGTGCTATATAAATGTCTAGTTGATTGATTGATTGATTGAAGTACCTCACAAAAAGCACTGCCTGCACTATTCGATATGATGATAAATGTCATTAAGAATAGATCTCTCGTTCATAAGCAAAGCAGCGCACAGAAAAACAGAAGAGTCACCAATGGCGCGGCCACGCACACACATGGAACTCAATCAACAGAATCCTGTCTATATTTGACAGATAACATCAAAGTTCAGAGTCTCTGCACTGAGTTTATGGAAATTACTTTCATTACACCTTAATTCCCTCAGAGTTAGCCTTTAGATTATAACCAGCAAGCGATCTATTGTCACATCCCAAGCGTCGATAGCATGGAGCAACAATGGGCGGCAGCGTTTTGCACCTTCCAGCAGTCCCTTATTGCTGGAAGACGACACACAGCTGGGTATCCCTTGAACCACTGCTTGCACGTACAACAGGCATTTACCGCTTGTTGGTCGGTAGATCAACGCGCCATAAGTGACCAACAGACTCCAAGGACAGTGTTGCTTCTCCTCCGCCAAGATGGAAATTACCGAGCCCCAGATGCATATACTGTCTTTAGATTCCCATACCCGACCATACTTCGGGAAGCCAATCCCTTCCCAAAGAATTACTAAGGCAAGATGCCTTCTGAATAAAATACTGCCAAATGTGCAAAATACGCAGCAGAAATGATGGTTAAGTCCAATAATTATGTAAACTGAGCACCAGTAAACTCCAAAATGTTAAACATTTCTGAACGAATTTTGCACTTGACAAATTAATCTGCCAAAATAACACAGAAGTCAAAAAGTGACTGACATGGTCAGTGACGTTTGCAGAACTCGGTTTATTCAAAAAATGACACGTAGTTGCTGCACTTCTACACTTTTTTCATTGACCAATGTACACATAATACTGTGCATTAATAAATAATAACAGGTAACATACTTACAAATTGATGAGAATGAAAAATACTTGCTAAGTTTCTAAAACCCTATTTGTATGTGACATATACTAGCTCACTGTCATCTAAATGTTTGCTAAGTTTCTAAAACCCTATTTGTATGTGACATATACTAGCTCACTGTCATCTAAATGTTTCCTGCAACTTACTCCATGTAGGTTATGAAATATGAACAAACTGTACAGTGATGCTAAATCTAAACCTTTAAGACAGAAATTGTTTGTCTTGTTTAGTTGCAGAATAACAACGATGTTAATTTAACAAAATGTGAAGAAAAAGTTCTTTATAAGCAAGCTACAGGAGCCCAGCCAAGAAATAATCCAACATCAAAGTTTGTAGAATGTCATGTAGTAAAAACCAATACTGAAGCGAAAGAAGCACTGTTAAAAAAGTCCTTGATTTTGGAGGATACAACAATTTTGGAAGAAAGGCAGCACATGGGGAATTCTAAACCAGTTCTTGGAAGTCTTTTGGACCATCAATCAGCCTATGAAGACAGATCTAACTGTCCAATGAACTGCAGCCAAGTGAAAACCAAGATTAACTATGTCAATCAAAGTGCTGCATGTATGAACCATGGCAGTGGAGTTAAAGAAAGAATTGTTCCTATATTTACCAGCAAGTTTCGCCATCAAAGTGCACAGTCTACAACAAATACTAGTTCACTGCAACAGATAGCAAAACCAAAGGGAAAACCTTCAGATATTTCTGGCATCAAAAGAAAGTTTCAAGAAGAGAAAATAAATTCTGCGCTGAAAGATGACAAGGTGCTAATTTTTCATTATTAAAACGTAATAAGGGGCCATCCACATATTACGTACACAAGGAGGGGGGTCGGATTTCGGCGATTTTGCGTACGGGTGCGAACAGGGGGGGGGGACAAAATGTGTACGTACGTAAAATAAATTATGACGTCCACATTAGCCTATTTATAACTCTGTATTGTCCTATAGTCGTTCGATGGCATTTTATTACATTATATAAAAGCCATGTGCAGTTATTCTGTGCTGTGAACGAGACACCTATAATTTGTCTATATTGGCCCTCACTCATCCTTCTGGCCTAAAGTGCAGACAGTCGCTGCCGAGACACTTTCTGCAGCTGGTCTTCGGAGGGGGGTGTGCGTCAAGCGTACGTACGCGGGGGGGGTGTGTGGAAGAAAGTACGCTTGCGAACAGGGGGGAGGGGGTCAAATTTTCCCGGATATTTGCGTACGTAATATATGGATGGCCCCTAATGAAATGTTCTACTGCACAAATTTTTATTCTTTTGGTTCTTCAGTTCTATGAACAGGCCAAATGTTGATTGTTTATAAATTAAGGTACCGGTATTCTGTATTTGCAGTTTGATATTGCATATAGTACATTGTATGAAGGCATACTGTAAGATTTCTTGGATATTAAGAAATGCTGAAGAGCAGTGATTAGCCACATCAATATGAATACGGTAGTAAAGTCACCCATAATATCTATATCTGAAGGAGAGAAAATCAAATATTCAAGTAATGGCTGAAATTCACTAAGAGTCAGTCAAATAGAAGTATGGTGGGTGATAAATATTCACAAGCTGTACGTGTTTCCAGAACTGACATTAGCAGCTAGGACCTCAAATGATGGGTGCAGAAATAGGCAAAGTGAACCTATGCCTCAACTTAGATTATGGTCATCCCTGTAACTATGCATAGATGAATCAATGCATAGTGGCAAATATGACCTAAAAGAAAAGCAAATCCTCCACCTGTACCACTGTACTGAGGCTTATTCAGCATAGAAAGGTTGGGGCAGTAAGATAAGAAATGAACTCAAAAGTATCTCATCAAGAGCTAGCACAGAGGTGGGCAAACTACGGCCCGCGGGCCGGATCCGGCCCGCCAACACTTTTTATCCGGCCCCCACAATTCGTCAGAAAATTTTAGAAAAGTTCAGACCGCGAGTTTTCTTCGTTTAACTGAGTGGCGCTACTCTCTTGCTCAGTATTCCGGTCTCGTCTTTAATAATAACTATATGCATTAACTCTGCCGATCTACTCCACTTCCCTGCAGAGGTTTTTGCACATGATCTGTATATGCAGAAGTGAAATCCGTTCAAGTAAACCTAATGTTGCTTTCAAAGCATATGAAAGGACAAAACTACGGGAACTTTCCTACCCTGCGGTTGCAAACTGCAAGGTAGGAAAAATATAGTCTTCAGCTGTCAAGTTTGACAGAAGAGTTCTCCAAACGATTTGTGGATTTTAAATCAGTTGAGACTGAATTTGCTGTGCTTACTATAGGGCCTACCGTTCACATTTTACATTGACAATTAGCTCATAATATTATGCAGAACTTCCCCTGGAGTAAATCGACCCACAAAATACATTGTTCTCAAAGAACAGCTCAAAGGATCAGACCTGATAAAAAAATTTCTTTGCTCAAGAAGGAAAAATTCTCAAATCTACAAACTTATGCATTAAAAATGTTTGTGTTAGTCGCATCCACTTATATCCCTCAACAAAGATTTTCAACTATGAAGAAAAAACAAATTCAAGTACAGGTATCAGTTGTTAAGTGATCAAAACTTGAACTCAACTGTGAATTGCAACCAGCGCAATCACTCCGGATTATGAGAACCTTTTTAAATGCATGCATGTTCACAGTCGCATACATCTCATTAGTAACAGCCAAAGTGTATTTAATATTATTATAAATGCGTAAACTTCTTTTCATGTTAGTCGTTATTAAAAGTTAACATTTTTTATCCGGCCCTCCGAATTTTTTTGGCGTTTAATGTGGCCCCATGTGCAAAAAGTTTGCCCACCCCTGAGCTAGCATATACAAAGAATGTGCAAAAGAAGCAATGGAAACTGATACACAATGTATAATGGGTAGTTGAAAATGTTCTACATTCAACCCATGACAGAAAATAATGTTACTGGTATCACACAGAAGCAGAACATATGACTGAATTGAAACAGCAGCACCAGGAATCATGGATCTAAGCAAAGTTAAAAAACAGACCAGGTCACAGAGATGCACATGTAAATTTAGTAACAGACCTGTCTTTACCAAAGAAAAGTATGGTGGTCTATAAATCTAGATTAGCAAGGAGTAGAAGCATGAACAGTATATATGAATGAATGAATGAATGAATGAATGAATATATATTATAAAAGCAAGGAATATAATGGGGCAGCCATAGTCAGTGCCACGGGAATAAAAAAATAGAAAAATGGTACAGCAAGTAAAAAGGTATGACCTGAATACGATCAGTTCTTCAGATCACCTTCAGTTCATGAATGCAGATAGTTAAAAGAGTGCCAGCCAATATTAGTATGCACCTGGGGAACGGACATTATCCCCCCCGGACATTATCCCCCCGGACATTATCCCCCCGGACAAAAGCCCCCCCGGACAGAATCCCCCCGATTTTAGCTAGGACAAAATCCCCCCCGGACAAAATCCCCCCGCTGTGTGATAGGCCTATTTCTACATTTAATTGAGAAACTTTAATAGCCCTGTTGCCCTCGTGTCAGCAATTGTTATTGTTGTAAACGTATAGACTAAGTTAGTGTCATTCAGGTGTAAAAATAAGACTTGTTAGTCGCCTAGTTCTTAACTTAAGGCTTGTTAATGTCAGGATTCGCGAGGTCCGTTGCCCAAAAAACGGGTCAGGCTCAGCGCCAAGCAGCTACAAGCCGTCTCCCGCACCCTGTTAGCGTCACTATAGGTTAACGAATGAAAGGAAATATGAAATGTATATATGTATGTATATTTGTATATATGAATGTATATATGTATGTGCGTATATATGTATGTATGTATGTATATATGCATGTATATATGTATATATGTTTGTATGTATATATGTATATTATGCATGTATGTATATATGTTTGTATGTATATATGTATTTTATGCGTGTATGTATATATGTATGTTTGATATATATGTGTGAAATATAGGTTATTATTTCCTACCCCGGGGGGATAATGTCCTACCCCGGGGGGGATTCTGTCCGGGGGGCTTTTGTCCGGGGGGGATAATGTCCGGGGGGGATAATGTCCGGGGGGGATAATGTCCTACACTCTATGCACCTATAGCCGTTAAATTAAGAAATTGCGATGGGGATCTTGCTGTGCCATCCTGGTCATGAAGCAGAGGTCAGCCAATGTATGTGCACATCATGAAACTTGGCACAAAGAAATAAATAATTGAAATTTATCTTAGCAGTAAAAAAATGAGACACTAGCCAGAAAATAGTACTTTTAAGATTAGAAAATATAATTTTACTGTTAAAATGACAAAATTTGTGCCAAGTGCCACAAGAAATTTTAAGTCAACACCTCCTGTTGTTCCTCCATTCCATACTACCACAATGCAACATTGAAGTTTTGCCGCTGGTGGAGTGGATGGATAGAAGTTTGCTGGACTCTGTGTCTCGAAACCCATTCCACGTACTAAGAGGTCTATTCCCCCTAAGAGAGAACGAATTACGTAAACGACTGCATGACTTTGCACTCCCTCCTAAGGATGACTCTAACTTCATCCCCAGAGTTTTGTACTTTGCCCTTAAATAGTCGCCTAACTGGTACCTGCTACAAATTTGTGATTATGGTTGTCGAGTTAAACTTTATTTTATTTTTTATTTTGTCTAATTAGTCATGTTCATGTACCATGTTGCGGTTTGCCAACGTGTCAATAAACGAATAATAATAATAATAATAATAATAATGATTGACCATTCTGGAAGAGGCTTTCATGAAATCCGAAGACATGAGCTTCTTTCTATGCCTTTAATTCGCAAGCGGTTGAAGACCATTCTATTCGATCACGTATAGTCAGGTTGGGAGCACCTCTTGTGAGCTTTCTTGTAGAGGCGCTATATAAATAAGGACCTACAATTACAATCCGGTATACATTGCCTTTCTGCCTATTCAACTAACCAGGGAGGGAGTGTATAAGTACTGGATTGTTGAATTTAAATGCACAACCATGCTTGCTACTGCGATAAAGATATTAGTGCTTCATTGGTTTTACTTGTGTTATTTTTGTTGTATTGCTGTTAACTCTCATTCTTAAACTGTTCAGTTTTACTTCAGTATATACCATTCAGAGCGCCTCTGAATGGTATATACCGCGAGAGGCGCTTTATAAATGCCCATATACAATACAATACAATAATGTTAAAACGAACTGCATCAACACATTTACTGTACTGCTTTTTTTGCCGTAACAGCTTTTTTGTAAGAGATTTGGTGATATGAAAGGCAACATTCACCAAACGCTAAGTGAAACTGAAACTTCAGATCTGGAAACCATACCTGCAAAGCAAATGAAGTCATGTGGAAATCTTGCTAGAAATGAACAAAGAAAGTCCAAAACCAGCTTGCCGTTACATTCTTCAGTGGCTAAGAAAAGCAAGAATGATTCTTGTCCCTCATCTAATAAAGAATTATCTTCAGTCCATGTACATGCAGTTATTAAAACTGAAAAGTGCCAGAAGAAAGTGTCTTCAGTAAAGACTGCTACAACAGCTAAAGGTAAGAATCTAGACCTAGTGACTTTCTATTTAGTGCAGCCAAGACATCTATAAATCAAAGTGTTTCTTTTGCCTCTCTGTGCAACATAGACACAAAATTGACTTAATTTTGCAAGAATTCAACAGATAGCCATCAGACATGCCCATGAGATCCTTGGGACTGATATCAAGACAAGACCCAACATATCCTATCCTGAGACAAAGATAGAACTGAGTCATTTGCCTAGCAGTCCAAGACAAGGCCAAGACTAAGGCTGGGTTTCCTAGATGCAACGAAGATGTTTGGCTTCCAAGAACAGACCGAGTCTGAGATGTCTCTGAAGTGTATTTTGTCAACACGCAGCAGTTTTGTTCTTGTGCAACTTCAAGGAAAAACTCATCCTGACCTAACAAGAAAAACCCCTCGTTCAAACAGAATAGAGTTTAGGCGCTTGCAGAACAGAGAACGGATAGGCTGTCTGGCTCAGCTCTAGCTTTATGATTCCAGGCCACAGGACTGACGAAAAGCAAAACTCTGTGCGGAGTTGTAAAGGAATGAGCCCAGGGGACAAAAAGAACACCCTGATCGGTCAATGAAGGGACCTGTGACCAGCAACAGATGAGGCAGAGATACACAATGAGCCAAGATAAGATGGGGCAATTCCAACCAAACGGTTCATCATGAAAGTTAAAATCTTAAATTCAGTGCATTGAGGGACGGGCAACCAGTGCAAGATATCACATATGTAGGTAAGTATATGGGCAAATTTTGGGATGCTGCCCATATGGCAAGCAGTAAGAACAGACTGATAGCATGGCCAAACAGTTGCACAGTCCAGTGCCATCACTGTTCTCTTCCTAATCATGAGACTGCTTATATGGTCCAAGTATTAATGAATAATATTGAATAATGTGAGATTTACATGCCAGATGTCAATACTTGAATCAGAGGCAGTGGGAGCGAGATAATCTGGAGCATCCTCCACATGTTGAAAGCGTCAAGTTTCGTCTGTAAAACCTCTGTGGTGGGCCACATCTTACAACGATAGAGTACTGGAAGCACAGACAGTTTATAAAGGTGTATTTTAGTATTTAGCTCAAATGTGGAGAATCAGATGTTTTTATCCAGGGAGACTGCAGGAACTGGTGATATCGGCACTTGATCTCCAGTTTGCTAGAACCACTGCCTGCCAAGATCAATAAAAGTTTCAACAATCCCCAACTCATCAGCTGCAGCCGTTGACAGCAATGGGCCAGATGGGTCAACACGTCATGGGTCTTATCCCAATTGATCTGCAAAGCAAAAGCCTTGGCCTCTCTACCTATAACCTGTAGCACAGAATACCTTGACCATTTATGCCAGAAAGTTTATACACCACCTGCATAATCTAGGTCTGTGAAGACATCCTTCTCAATAGTGGTGCCTACCAAAATACAATGGACTGTGGGCTCTATAATTTTGTCCATTGGTGCTACTAAAAGATCTGAAGCCATCTGATCACCCTGTTGTACCCCCGCTGTGAACTTTCAATCAGCCAGACATGTCCCCTTCTATTTGCTCAGTGTGTCAACATATAAGGTGCATGTGTTCGACAATCTTGGTCGGGAGGCCCCAGTGACGAAGAAAGAGCCAGAGTGCTTCCCTATTGTTTGACGAGATGCATGGAGCACTATGCGAGCCAAATTTGGGATTACAAAAGAAGAAATTATTTGTCACAGCTGGGCATCTACCAGCACTTGGTAAATACCACTCTACTTATAATCAGTCATCGAGTCGTCACTGTACTGTGCGTAAGTGTCTTCAAGCACAGAGGTTAGTTTGGGATTTGTGTTAATGTTGCACACAAGCAGGACAGCTAATTATGGTACTGTCAAACTTCTGATCACATTATTTAGGTACATCAGATTAAGATTTACTGCACTCAAGATTCAGATTTACTGGTCTGCTTTTAAATAAAATAAATAAATATTAGAATATTTAAATTTTACATATTTTTAGAATTTTAGAACAACTTCACATATTGCAATATTCATAATGGAAAACTATTAAATGCTGATTTACATGATATTTTATAATCTCGTACACGAATAACTTAACATACTGCTAGGTAGATGCAATCTACCTAGCAGTCTACTTGTAATGGAACACTATTAAATATCGATACCATTTTGAAGCTAAATTTAAATTATTTTATTCTTGCTAATGAAATCTCTTCACATATTTCTTTGGTAAATCAATTACTGCAGTTTCAAAATATGAAATTTTATGGGCTTTGAAAGTCACAGAGTGGATTTTATATGACTGAAGATCAATGACTTGGAGAAACTTGTGTCCACAGTTGTGCTCAAAGGAATGGCCTCCAAAGAGAAACATTGTTCCATTTATTTCAACGTGTGACATACAACTTGCCACATGTTCCAATCGAGCCACCACAGTCCACTGGTCAATTTCTGGATTGTAAACTTCACAGCTCTAAAAATGAACAACGCTACATTTGTAATATGTTCATTTATAAATTTAACACTCATGTCAAAAACATAATAATTAATATAGCAGAGCTAGTTATTTCTTAGTTTTGTATTCTAGTATCTTCAATGGCATGGATGTCTAATGCAGGGCATTAAATTAACCCAAATTTCCAGATAATATTTAGGCTAAGACTAAGAGGCAGTCTACAGTACAGTAAACCATTCAAAAAGGAGTCTTAAATATGGTCATGTTCTTGAATGTGACTATTTGAGATTTGTTTGCTTAAGAGCTGATGAATCCTCATGATGGTGTGAACACACAACTATGAAAGTATCTATCCAGGCTACATGCTGCGTGTGATGCATAATGTAATGAAATATAATGTACCAGGACATTCTACTGCACCTTCTATGAATCTTTCAGAGGTGCTTTACCCTAGCTTAAAAGCTCAAATAGTCTCTGTTGGCAGATTTTGGACAAGTCTAGAACAAACTAAAGATTCTTTGTCGTAACTGACTCCTGAAGTTTTTTCTGAGGATGGTGTAGGACAACCATTCACACACCATATACATGTATAAACCGATGGCACACCAAAACCAAGCCTTAATCAGGTCTTAATATCCAAGCCTTAATATCCAGAAGATCAGTCCATTTGCTAATTATTATACTTCCACTGTAAAGTTCCTTTACATTAACATTAACTACTTTAAGAGTGTATAAAACTCGATGTGTTATTCATTGATACATTAAAAGACAAGTGCAAATATATATAACCTGTATATCTTCAAGTTCATTCCCACCAAGATATTTTACTCCACCAGCTACTATAATACAGCTTCCAGTTGATGCCATGGCATGATAACTTCGAGCTGTTGTCATTGAAGCTCTTTGTTCCCATACATCTTCAGTCTTATTGTAACACCAGACCAAATCAATATGACCTCTAGCTGGCCCTCGAAATCCTCCACTTGTATATATTGTACCGTTATGAATGCATCCTGAGAACATAAAACTCAGTATTAAAATCCACTAATATGTTTTATCTTCTGCCAGTATGCAGTGATATCAAGCAAGATTAGTTCCTTCAGCCAACGCTGAGAAGGGATCATAGATCTAAACTGTTAGGAAAATTCTTTCACTTAGCCTCGGTATATTAGCATGGCCGCCAAATTCTCCATTGCTGATCAAGTGCTAGAATTTACATACTGTCCTGGTGTAGTCCCCATGGGAATCAAGCCAACCTCTGGGTTTGCAATCTATCCATTACACTACCATGCCATAACACTAGAGCTGTCAATTTCAACAAACTTTTAAATCAATTTCTTGAAAGAAAAGTTACCAGATTTGGCCATTTAATTGCTGTCAAAATACAAAGGTTTCTGATTAGCCATTCCAATAGACTTTTCTCAGGTCAGGCAGTCCCAAAACAGGACCAAGTAAAAATCTCGTTAAAAATTTGCAATTACAGTTACCAGCATTAGGATTGCTTGATGTACTCTGTTTAGATGCAGTCGACTTACTCCATTACACAACCATGCCATGAAACTTTACCTCCATTGTCCATGCCTTCATCTGCTCTCAGATTGATTACTGGAACACCCTCTTAGTTGGCCTCCCCAAAGTCTGTTCTCAACACAGCTGCCAGACTAATTGCCCATCTCCCATGCTTCTCCCATATTTCCACATTCATGTTTGAACATCTTCACTGGCTTCTTCTTACTGCCCGCATCCAACTAAAGGTACTTACCCATATTTGCCGATCTTACCCGAGACTTGCTCCTAAATACCTCTGTGACTAAATACGTCTTCCCGCCTCAGCTGGCTCCCTTCGCCCTCTTCGTTCCTCTGATCGACTTGACTTATTTGCTCCCCAAGTGAAAACGGCAATGGCCCAGTCTCATTCCTTTGTTAGTATTGACCCTTCATTGTTGAATCAGCTTCCTCCTTCAGTCGGGGCTGCACTAGTATCTGGTGGTCCTGCCACAGCTTTTCGTTGTCTTAAAACTTGCCTTTATTCCCTAGGACTTTTGCACTGGGAATGCCTCTAATTGGTGGGCACTGGGTAGAGGTGCTTCATAGTTTTCAAATACAATAGAATACAATGTAGACTAGAGTTAAGAACAAAAGAGTCACGCAAGGTGGTTGTTTCAAAACAATGGAGAACGCTGGCATCAGAGTGAACAGAGTCAGCTTTTGCAGAAAAAGCACGCAATCTTCCAGGACAAGGGTGCTTATAAGCAGTCTCCTTTTGTTTCCATTTATTTGTGGTTTGTGTGTTTAATTATGCTGATTTTATGATGTTAGTTGGATTAAATGTGTTTGTTTGGCATAATTATTTAATTACCACCATCAATGAATGGACCAGCATCATAATGGGGCGTGGTGGCTCAGTTATGGGGCGTGGTGGCTCAGTTATGGGGTGTGGTGGCTCAGTGGTAAGTTCGGCGCCTTGTGACCGGAGGGTTGCAGGTTCGAATCCCACTCTAGCCGCTGCGTACGGACCTTGGGCAAGTCCTTCACTCGCAATTGCTCGTGGCGCTTCGGCGTGAAAATTCCGACACAGTATCAAATGCTGTAGTCGGGAGCGCCTCTGTGTAGTAGTAGACTTCGAGAGGCGCTATAGAAATATCCAGAATAAATAAGGTACAATAACAATAATAATAAGTTAGGCTATGGCGAGACTGTACACCATGTACTGGTGTAGCTTGGACAACAGGGACTCAATTGAAGAAATTTGAATTAATGGTTGGCATCAGTCATTTGGCTATGAACATAATGATGCTTTGGTAAAGTCGATAGTCACAAAAGACTACATGCTATTCTCTTGAAACAACCAGCTTGCGTGACTCTTGTGCGTAACTCTAGTCTACATTGTATTGTATTGTATTTCAAAACTTTTAAAGCACCTGTACCCAGTTTCCACCAATCAAAGGCACTTCCAGTGCGAAAGTTCTTGCGAATAAAGGCAAGTTTTGCAACAACAGATTTATTTACATCTGATGTAAACTATGACACACCTTTTAGAAGAACAGTTGGAAGAAAAATTAACAACTTAATTGAAAGAATGAAAGCAAAAATGTCCTTTTACTTCATGAAACTTTAATTGCTTTTTGTCACACTACCAATTTCTGGGAACTTACAGGAATTAAATGCTATCATGTTGTTTTTGATGTTTTTGCATTTTTGTCAATTTACTGTGATTTTCATATCCTGTATAATGTATATTATACATTTTCATTGCTATATAATTGATAATATTCTGCCATCTGTTGATATATTATGCAATTATAATATTTATAAATTACATTTATATAATTTTAAAATATTATAATTCTATAGTGATGCCCAGTTCTACACATACATTGCATGTCTTGATAGTCATACATGTATGTACCATATATACATATGATTTTATACAAACTACTGGTACATGTATGTACATCCATATATACATATCATTTTGTACAAACTACAAAGTATTTCTTCTTTCCATTGTGTTTTAGGCAAGCTGACTAATGGATGTGTTATCCGATGACCATTACTGAAGACAAAACCCACAAAATAGCACAAGTTGTTGCCTTCTGAAGATTGCAAAAGGATGGTCAATATTTAGCTGTTTAAATTCACTTTTCATTATTTTATTGATCTGAAGGTGAAAACATTTAAAGCAATTAAAGTGTCCCATGAAATGTTCAAATTGTTTCAAGCATTGTAATCCATTAGGAAATGTTTTCGGTTGATAGACTGCGATTGCAGTTCAGCCACAAATATCCTTCATTCCCAATGCCATGTCTTTGAAAACATCTGTTATTTGTTATAGCAAAAGCAGTTTAGCATAATTATGTGCAATACACAAGTTTGATTTGGGGCTTAGTTTGATCTCTGAACCCTCCAAGATGGTTGGGTTGGTTCTAATATGCCCCAAATTGTAAGTTGCATTTTCTGGGTCTGCTATTATTTTCGGCATTTATGGGTTCTTTAAAGCTATCTAATAATAATAATAAAAAAGTTAGATAAGACTAAGAGGAAAATAATAAAAGAGTGATGTATTTGTAGTGTGTAACTTTAGCCTCTTCTTCTCATAAGTAGGCCTATGTACATTACACTACCTAGAGGAGACATAATTTAATCCTACCTGCGCAACACTGATTACTCTAAAATTATTATAGGATCCTATTTGAGATACAGATGTGATCTTTTACGGCTGCTGCAATTCATGGTTTGTAGGTGTAAGATGTTGAAGATTCCTTTTGATAACAAATCCTCTTTTCTCTGTGCAAGTCCATTCATATGATTTTGTTCTTGGTTCACCTTGCAGAATCATAACAATTCGAGTGCCTAAACAAACTCGGTCCCTAACAAGTCAGGGACCGAGATAAGTTTGTATCAACTCAATCCATATGGATTCGATTTGTAATATTCCTAAACAGTGGCTCAGTTCGAGTCCATTGAATTAGCACAGTACATGCAGAACTGTGGTTTCACTTCACTTTCTATCGATCGCAACAATTATTCGCTAGAACAGCAATTTAACTTAAAGGCTGAGTTAAATTCACAAGAGATGCAGTAATCTCAATATTCTCAACAAAGTCAACCACAGCCAACTACTAGCATCCGTCCATTCCAACCTCTTCTTGCCATTATTTTCATCTCTTCATTCTAAGCATCCTGATTGGATGTCACATCGTTCATCATAATGGCAGTGTAGCTCTTCACTTCCTGTCGTATGTTAACATGTAGTCTGTTACTAGGCCTTACAGGTAAAACTTGGAATTATTATAGAGTCGCTTTATAAGACCAGCTTCAGTGGCTGAGATCTGCAAGTATGTCAAGTTCAAACTGCCTTCTCATATACAAGTGTCTGCATAACTCTACACCACACCATTGTGCAGACAACATCAAGTGGCTGTGATGACACTTGCCAATAAGCACCCAGTGTAACACTCAATGTTAGTGTAACAGTGTCCATGTTAAGCAGATAAGAGCAATTGCTGAATAAAGAAGCTAGGGACATACAATGTGTCTTACAGTGGCATATTTAATTTTGAGATACATGCATACGTAAGTTTGCTGTGATATTTTTTAACTTGAAAATACTGCAGATGACCCAAAAATATATGTGGAGAATTTTTGGTATCAAATATACACAAACAGTTTTACACAGAATGCCAAATATACTCACATACCCCTAAGCCGCCGTTAGCTGTTGAGCCGAAAAAATTTCTGCAAGCCGATAAACCGCCGGAAATTTTGCGGCTTAGCCGAAAAACCGCAGAGTTATTTTACGGCTAGCTGCCAGTAAAAGTTCGGCTAGAACATAAACGCAGTTGTCGTTATAAAGTTTCTACACTGGCTTGCTAGTTTGTACTTAGCGTGCAATGAGCGGTGAGTGCTGATGTCAGTTACATGGCTGTCTAATCGTCTGTTGTAAGGGCCGTCTTCAGGCTGTCCTATGTTGCATATATTCCGAGTTCTACTTCCGGTTTTATATTCAATGTTAAATATTCTATGGTGCGTCAGTGTTGCTGTTTATAATATTGTTGATGGTAAAATTACAGCTAAAACTTTTTTTTCGTTTGATTATTGCTAACTGCGTATTGTTTACAATAACTGTCTTGCGATGGTACACCATCAGTGCGGTACCGGTAGCATCACAGCAAGTACCGGTAGGCCAAAGCAAGTGTGTAAACAAATTCATTAGTGTATCGCTGTTGTCATGGGATGAGAAAGCTATACTGGCTGACCTGAGCATTAAACTGAAAGTTTCGAGCAGTCACGTCAATAGTAGTAAATCTGTTATGCCTACTCGGAGATTTCTAATTGTCTCCCATGCAGATTACTGAAGAGTGCACACTCTTAGGCATACAGTACTATACTCTGTTTCAAAAGCGGCTTCAGTCTATTGCCAGAATTTTCACTTTTTTGCTTCTGTGTATCTGTTTCTTTTTATCTCCCGCTCTGCGGCTAGGCCTACACCTGTTAATGTATGTCTGGAAGCCCTACTTGTGGTTCTAACTTCCAATCAGTATTACATATTTGTAAATAGTAATTTAATGTGAACTTACTGCAATGTATGTGAACTGTTTCTTAACATAATTCTTTGAATTTATTTCTGAAATTATTTTCAGACTTAATGTATTATGTATTACTGTGTTAATGAGTGATGCACTTATAGCCAAAAAAGATAGTTTACGCGCTTTTACGGCTAGCCGAAAAAGGTAGTTTACGCGCTTTTACGGCTAGCCGAAACACCAGCCGGAAATTTGCTCAAGCCGGCTGTTAACCAAAAAATTATGGCTTAGGGGTATATATACTCATATTCTAAAGTGAAACAAATTGTTCTTATCCACGTGACATGGACAGTGTTACACTGAGTTTTACATTTGGTGCTTGTTGGCGTCATCAGATAGCTCCAAACAAAGAAGAATAGATATGGAAAGTCTTTATAACATTTTTTATCAAACTTTTAACTGAATTTAAGCTGTGGCTCATAAAGACTGTTACACTAACCTGCTAGTTCATGAACTTTAACTCTAACAGAATTCAACATCTCCCATTTGTCTCTCAGAGGTGAATATCGCTCTACGGTAGGCGTATCAGTGTTTGGTGATGTACATCCCGTTACAGCATACAAACTACCATCAAGTTCTCCGAAATAAAAAAGGCTTCTTGGTACTTGCATGGAAGCACACTAAACATGAAATCAAACAACTTTTGATGTTAATGAGAGTTTATGCTTCTCACTTTTTTAAAGCAAAACTTAACACTTCTAAAACTTTACCAAGACTAGTATTAACAATTCCAAATACATAATTTCTTTGTAAAATTAGTTGTTTGGTTTAGGACTTTGAAGAGGAATTCTTCGTCCCTGGATTGTCCAGGGACCCCGAATTTCTCAGGACTCTGACTTTTTCATGTCCTAGTGTCGAAAGTGATGTTCGTTGGTTCAACTCTTTGTAGCTACCAATGGAGACCACTGAATATCTACATCAGCACACTCAACATTCATATGACCCTGTCATTCCCTGAAAACTCTCCTGGTTACACTAGCCAGAACTACTTAAATTGTAAGGTGCTTTAATAATGCCCAGATACAAAAATATGCACAGAAGGACTGATGCAGAAGAGAAAGTCATTGTATCAGCATGACCAGATGGTTGGCCAGAGATTGTAGAGGTCATCAATAATGACAAACTGAGTAGTATTAATACATGATGTTATAGCTTGCACACACGGCATGGCCAAGATGGCCTCATGTTTCTTTAACATGTCATTTTTCATCTATTAACTGGCCACTTTGGATTTGCTTGATATTTTGCATTTGTTCGGACTTATAATGTGACCTAGTATGCATGCTGCCTGGATGCAGCATCTTCTGCCATCTGCAAAGAACTGCTTCGTTTGTGTGTTGAGCCGTTTCACCTCTTCTTCCACCTCTTCTTCAATGCTACATAATTCAGTAACTCCAAACATGGTGTCTACCATTAGCTCTGTATGGAAATCTGTTGGTTGGGCTCTGCATGTGTATGGAAGCTTGCCAATGGTGACTCTTCTAGTTATCTAAACACTGTTTGCTTATTGAGCTTTATGTTCTTAATGACTTTAACATAATTTAGACTGGCACAGGTAGCAGTTTTATAAGGCGCTAATAGTAAGGTGCTATAGTATGTGTTTTTTGTTGTTGTTTGTCAAGGCGCCCTTGTAATGGCATGAGCTGTGTTACGGCACCATAGAAATTGTCGTCATTATTATTATTATTATTATTATTATTATTATAGTGATGTGGTTGATGCTGTTATTCATTGTGCATAGTTACAACGAATGCAAACTGTCTGTGACGTCCTCACCCTTCTTTCTTTTCTACTTACAATAATTACCATCTGCCTGCCTTAGTTTGCTAGTCCGTGATCTGACCCATCTAGATAATACAAAGATCATAATATACACACCACAAGACCACAACTGAAAAGTTGCACAGTCATTGATTTAATCCTGCCAACCTTTTCAAGAGGGCCAGCCAAACCATTAAGCCTACTCCTTAAATGCATACAAAACTACACCACCCTCACCAACGTATGACTTGTACTGGTCAATCATTTACCCTACGTGCAAATTAAACTGCACAGCTAGAATAACACAGTGAAGTGCATATAAGCAGGTGCAGAGAGGAAGAGCAACAGTGTAATCTAAACTCAACATGGCATAACTGCCAGTAAGGTTGAACAGCCAACATACACAGCTACTCATCACTACGAAAACATAGGCCACATTCTGGAGTGCCAAAATGTCTCCAACAAAGTCCACACAACAATTATATATAGTGAACTGCTGCATATCACTTCACATCAGTCAAACATTTTTTTACACTATGTATGTGGGGCGTGGTGGCTCAGTGGTAAGTTCGGCGCCTTGTGACCTGAGGGTTGCAGGTTCGAATCCCACTCTAGCCGCTGCGTACGGACCTTGGGCAAGTCCTTCACTCGCGACTGCTCATGGCGCTTCAGCGTGAAAACTCCGACACAGTATCAAATGCTGTAGTCGGGAGCGCCTCTGAGTAGTAGTAGGCTTGAGGAGGCGCTGTAGAAATATCCGAAATGAAAATGAAGTATGTATGCATCCAGACATTTACTATAGCACCTTTTAAACGCCCGTAGAGTAATGGATAACACGCTGGCGTGAAGAGCAGTAGGTACCAAGATCAAATCCCGTAGACCCCGTTAGGTTTATTCAGCCTTCCACTCGAAAGGTGGCGGCGGTGGCTAAATGAATAATAGGCCGTGGGTGGTGCCCTGTTGGCTGCCGTATAAAAACAGTTATATTCGACTCCTGTAAAACTGTTATCATGTGCTTCTACTGTATACATGTATGTAAGGCTGCCGTTTCTACTATATATATGTTCACTGTACAGCGCAGTGCGTTTGCAGGTGTTTAAATTAAGAAAAAGATTATTATTATTATTAAATATTGTAAAAAGTGCTGCCTGCACCAGTCTACAGGGGCGCCGCCAGCGTGACGCACTGGACGCACGTGCGTCCACCCACCAAATCAAATCAACACAAGGATTAGGCATCGCATCGATATTTTTGACAATTTCATTGTGTAATTTTGGTGTTCCGTACAGTATGTATAAATAATATCGTGCGATATCATAATGCATGTGTTACACTGTACTTCTATGAATCACTCTGAGTCATTTTCAGTGTATGACTACGAGTGGCAGACAGGGACGGGTGTGAATGGGAGGAGACGGGAGGGGTGTGCGTCCAATTTTTTGAAGCCTGGCGGCGCCCCTGCCAGTCTAAATTATGTTACAGTCAATAATTATGAACAAAAAATAATCAGTGCTTAAATAACTACAGGACTCACCACTGGCGAGCTCAAGAAGACACTTAGAGCCCAACCAATGGATTCCCAGTCAGGCAGGGCGTCTATCCCCCCTAAGTCAATGGAGCAACGTCCTTTTTCGCCCTCTTCTTCCCCCCCTCCTCGTTCCTTCCCCCCCTAAAATGGTGGCACACACACGGACAAAATCTTCCCCCCTTATTTCTTGGATGGAGCATTTGCTCCAAGCTTTCTATGGTGTAGACGCCCCTGCAGTCAGGTACCATATTCAGAGTTCCTGGACTAAGTAGCATCAAAGAAGAGAAGCGACAACAGACGACAAGGCTTGCTGCAAACAAACTCTGACACCATGCATCCCTTGCATTGGTAACGTCCAGGCATACCTCTGCCACCAGGTCTGTGGAGGACGACCATCTTCACAGCCAGCAACTGGTGGTAGATCATCATTTCAGTAGAATGGTCAGCACCAATCCAATGACTCTTAGCCTTTCCAAACAGAGCCTGACACTACCCAGTTGGCAGTTAGTATCTTTAAACCCTAGTATGGACGAGTCCATGGTTTTGCAGGAGACCTATATAACAAGCATTTGAACACCCTCTAAACACTCAGAAACAATGGTGAAAGAGAGAAATAACTCTTAAAATGCATACTGGGTCACAGAAGTCTGAATGAATGAAAATTATCTAGCAAAATCTGCACGTGACCAATAATTGATAAAAAAATGACATGCTAGAAACATATGCAGCCATCTTGGCCAGGTCATGTACAAATAAAAAAATATGAATGAATTTTCTGCCAAGAGGGAATGAGGCTGAATTCATTGCAACACATGGTGAATTCTATGCATGATGGCCAATTTAAAAACATACCAATGACCAAACTGCCAATCTTGGGTCAAAGCAGTATACTGTATTGGTAGTGTATCTGCCATCCCTGCAATACTGATGTTGTCCTCCAGCTAGGTACAAGATGTTGTTAACAACACAGGCGCCATGCTCACAGTATGTTTCAGGTACTCTTTCGTTCTTGCATGAAAGTAAAGTAACACTTCCCGCTTCCACAGATGGCAGTTGTTCTTGATGCCTCAAGGTCTGATTTTCCAAATCACACAATGGAAGAAGCTGTAAACGACTTGTACTGTGTTCCTATATATAAAGTCACAGCAAAATGCAAATAGCCATCAACATTTAAAACAGGCATAATGTTAATATCGTTCCCTAACTTGCCCAGTCCACTTTAAATCATATCCTGAATTCTACAGGAAGACAATGCAGCTGACATGGCACAATTAGGAATTTTTCCATGCTGCAACACTTGAACTATGGAATTTTGCATGCTTTGAATCCTGTCTAGTTCAAGATCTTAGATAGCTACACATTAGCATACTCAAAACAACATACGGGTCTTCTGGTCAAGCCATGTGCATAAAAGTCATGGGCTCTTGTTTATTCCATAATGCCATCTCCATGGACTGGGACTCGCTACCAAATTTTTTTGCTACTCAAATGCTCTTTCTCTACAAGAAATGTCCCAAAACTCAGTATTTCTGATCAGCATTTACATTTATTGGTATTTAACTGTGCTGTCATCTGGTGGCTCACTAGCTCATGCCTCAAATTCGCACTGATGTGTGACTATGTGCATTAAAAATTTTCATAATATTAATAAAAAATGTACTTAAACAAGCAATATAATATGGTTCAGCTTATTACAGTAAAAGGAGTGAGAAAAGCTATTCAGCAATGGCCAAGTGGTACCGGAACAGTTCTGAGTTTTGAATGAAATGTGAAGAGAAAGTGCCAGAAGGTAAAGTCCAAGAACATCAATAGGTGAAGGATGAGGAAATTGATGAAAGTGCTTTGGAAGTTTCTATGCAGTTATATAATTTCATAATTACACCCAACTGCATGTCACATTAAGATGCAGGTGACACGTTATGACAATATTTCTTTACTGTATACACTAACCTTGCTAGTAAATCCTCCAGTTGCTAAAACTGCTTTCACAGTACAACGGTGTTTTTCCTTTTTATTTGATGCAGTACATTTCAACTGTGGGTCACTTCTAAAACTCTGAACTTCTGATATTTGCATACATACGTCAAGCAAATCATGAGCGCTGAGTGTCTGCACACAATTCTTGATTTCAATATCAGTCATAAGAGAAAAGCGAACTGTATCAAAGACTCCTGATGCATAAGCAGACCTACTCTCATCAAACAAAATCCAGGATAATGCAGCGTTAAAGATCTCTTGTTCGTCAGCATTAGCTTCATCACTATCAAGTACTGCCAGAACATCATCCTTTGATAATAACAAAAAATCTCTGGTCTGTGAGCAGTCTGAAAAATTTTCACACAGGTACTTCTGCACAAAGACTTTCACGTCCTGCAAATAGTAGTCGCTGGCTAAATCAAGTACAGGCTTCCACAACTGCATGGATACAACTGATGTTAAATACTCTTTGCACACACAAAGCAAGCCATCAATCTGTAGATAACTGCCTGCTTCAAGAATCTTTCTCAGCCTTCCCAAACAAGAAGCATCTGCTATCTTATTCAAACCTGGAATAGCACCTGTTTGCAAATATTCAGCTACAGCATCTAATCCATCTGAGGACAAATACGGTAATGTCAGTTCACTGGTGTTAGCATCCTTCATTCCACTACAAATCAATCTTTCATAATAAAGGCTTGCACTTGAGAGCTTGGAACGACTGACATAAAAGCAAGCATTACTACTTGATATTAACTTAATTACATCTTCTAACTTTTCCATTCAATGTTAAGTGAATGTCTCTGAAAAAAACAGAAAACAAGTAAATCATCTGTCTTGGCAAGCTTGCCAGATCTCTTTCTTGAATTGTACATAGTAATAATAATACATGTTATAATAATAATAATAATAATAATAATAATAATAATAATACAGGGTGGTGCAGAAAAAGTGGGACCGCCCCATGAAATTTTGTGCAATATATATATCAAATTATGTTTTTGGCAGTTTTTAAACTGAAAAAATATCCTTACTCACTAACTCAACGTGTGACGTCACTATTTCGGACATTCGAGCAAGATGTAGCCTAATCGTCAAAGCTGGACACTGCAACAGGACGGAGCTCCTTCGCACACGGCAAGAAACACGATCAACTTCCTTCTTCGGGAGAATGTCACTTTCATCGAACCAGACATGTGGCCCCCAAATAGCCCGGACCTAAACCCAGTAGATTATGCTATTTGAGGTGTTCTTCAAAAAAAATCTACCTTCGTCGTACATTTGAAGCAATAGGTCAATTGAAACTGGCCATTGTTGAAGAGTGGCAAAAACTCTCAGCGGTTTATAAACAGAAGCATTGATCAGTGGTGCAGACGTTAAGAAAAAACTGTTGAGAACCGAGGACACACTGAATTTGATTTCTGATTTTGTATAAAGTATCATTTGGCAATAATTTACTTGTTTTTCTTAGAAGAAAAACTTACACAGAAATTTATTACTTGATATTATACTAGGCGGTCCCACTTTCTTTGCGCCACCCTGTATCATAATAATAATAATACACGTAATAATAATAATAATAATAATTTAATAACAAATATATTCGTGTTTATTAACAAGCTCGTTGACAAATCGCAGTAAGTAACATTGGAACATACAACAGTACAGTTATCAAGATCTTATGGAACACTCATCTTCGCAGCCCATAAGGCACCTGCTCATTTTACAGCTGCCCCTAGGGAGTGGAAGGCTGAGTCAACCTATAGGGAACTTACGGGTATCAAACCACGTCTATCAAGATCTTCTGTTCTTTGAGCAACAGTGTTTCCATTCATCTATCCCCTCCCCTTTTCAACTGTTCGACGTAGAAACACAGGAAAAAGTTATGCCATGGAAAATTAAGTAAGTAAAGTAAGCATATTCTTTAATGAACACTAGCAAACACATAGCGCTTTACATACAATGTTACACAGAGGGGAAAGAAAATAGAACAATGAAGTAATAATAACTTTAGATCAAAAATGAAATAATTGCAGCAGAACCTAACTATACAGCATTCTACCCAGAAAACCTCATCGGTTAGAGAGTCAAATCTAGGGAGAAAAAGATTATGAGAACGCGGGTGCAAATCATACCCGGTCTTTAGAACGGGAGGTAGAAGGTCATGGAGGAGGAGGCGACTGGGTTTTTAAGCATGGGTCAGATGCAGCAGAAGTCAACAGTGATCAATGGTGTTGAAAGTGGCAGAGATGTCAAGGAGACAGAGGCAGAAGACTTGCTGATGGATGATGGCAGAGACCAATTTATTATACAGAGATGCAAGTAGAGGTTCTGTGGAATGATGTTTAGTGAAGCCAGATGGATGGGGGTTGAAGAATGAATTAGAAGAGAGGTAGTCATTTAGCCAAGAGGGAATGCAGCAATTATCGAGGCAATAGTCTGTTAAGTGTTCCTGGAAAGTATACACGTGGATACTACAACAATGTTTGAGGAAATATGTTGAGGAGGAACAGGTGGGAATCAGAGCAGGAAGAGGTACAATAGATCAACTCTTCGTTGTGCGACAGCTATCGGAGAAGTACTTCAAAAGAAATCGAACTTTGTACAATAATTTCATAGGTTTTAAACAGGTTTTATTAGTGTATAGCAACAGGGACTGTGGCAGGTACTAAGGAACTAAGGAATTCCAGCGGAGTTGGTGATACTATTAAAAGATCTATACAGCAAGTCAGTGAGTGCCGTCAGAGTGGATGAACTAACGGAGTGGTTTAAAATCACATTAGGCAAAAAGCAAGGATGCAGCCTATCATCAGACCTGTTTAACTTGCCTCTGGAGGTCATGATGAGCTGTGCACTGAATTTTGTTGAAGCTGAAGTGACACTAAATGGACAGATACTTAACAATCTGCATTTTGCTGATGATATTGACTTTGTTGCAGAGTCACCGTACCAACTGCAGGAACTCGGACAGGATACAGGGCTGTAGTAGAAGTTTTGGACTCAGAATAAATGTGCAAAAACAAGACAACCAGAAAACAACATAAAGAGCTGAAGGTGAGACTAAATGGAGAGGAGCTGGAGCAAGTCACAGAGTCTGTGTAACTGGGAGGATTAATAATGGAAGATGGCCAAAATGTGCAAAAACAATCTACAAAGGACATAAAATGCAGGATTGGCCTGGCGTCAGCGACGTTTGGCAAATTGAGTAGATGGTGGAAGACAAGCAGCGTATCAACAAGAACAAAAATAAAACTGTATAGGTATTTGTCACTCCAGTACTGATGTATAGATCTGAGAGTTGGTGCTTACGGAAGGAGGATGAAAGGAAGATTCTAGTGATGGAAATGAGCTGGCAAAGAAGAATATCGGGACAAGACGAGAGGATTCATAATGAGGTAATCTGGAAGGAGCTGGGACAGAGAGAAACACTGTTAGACAAGATTAGAAGACTGACATGGTTTGGGCATGGAACATGAATGGTATCAGTGATAGAGGGGAGGGAAGGGGCTAGGGTGCGGGAAGGAGACTTGTGCAGAAGATGAGAGTTGACAGGACAGTTGTCCAGAGATGTCTTGGGTTGAGCTGGAATGGATGAGTGAAGAATAGGTTTTTTGAAGCAGCAATGAGTTGGTGGTATTTATTATCAATCAATCAATCAATCAATCAATCCTTTTATTGAAGCCATTTGAAGTACAAGGAAAATACAACATACAAGTATTGGCGACTGGCTTGAGGGTAGTGAGAGCTTTTACTTTAGCTATGGGTTGATGGTGCACTTGTAGGCATGTTCAAGGTGCCTACAAAAGGTTTCAAATGCTTGGAAGTAGGAAGTGAACCGAAGGTAACTGGTACATGTACTGTGTTTGGTGATGAGTGGTGCACGAGTGTCAAGGAGGTTGGAAAGTGTAGAACTGTAGCAAGAAAGAAGGTCATCAGGATTTTCTATGCAGCAGTGTATTAAAGTACAGTAATTCAGGGGCATGCCTTTGAATTACCGTACTTTAAAACACTGCTGCATAAGAAATCCTTCATCATTCGCTCACTGTACAACTATTTAAAATTGGGTTAATGCTAGTCCTAATGCTTGTTCCGAGATCTAATCTGTTTCCAGTTGTAGACCCGAGTAATGTTTATGTTGCCAAACATCGCTGACGCCAGGCCAATCCTGCGTTTTATGTCCTTTAGATATAGATATTCTTCTGCTTTTTCTCTCTCTCTTCCGTTAGGTGTGTGCCAACGACGAGGTTTTTACAAGATGGCTCCATCTCTTTCGTTCTCTGATAGTATCCAGGGCCGTTCTCATGTCCATGTCTTGTTCTTTAAGATCTTTTATCACGTTTTCCATCCATGTCTTTGTTTGTCTTCCTCGACTCCGTGTTCCCTCCAAGTGGCACTGGAATGCACTTACTGGCACTGGTGTAAACTTGCCCAAAATATTGGGGGCATTTGGTTATTCTTTCTTTGGTTATTTGGTTCTTCTTTCTTTGGTTATTTAGTAATGTTTATGTTGCCAAACATCGCTGACGCCAGGCCAATCCTACGTTTTATGTCCTTTAGATATAGATATTCTTCTGCTTTTTCTCTCTCTTCCGTTAGGTGTGTGCCAACGATGAGGTTTTTACAAGATGGCTCCATCTCTTTCGGTCACTGATAGTATCCAGGGCCGTTCTCGTGTCCATGTCTTGTTCTTTAAGATCTTTTATCACGTTTTCCATCCATGTCTTTTTTTGTCTTCCTCGACTCCGTGTTCCCTCCATGTGGCACTGGAATGCACTTACTGGCACTGGCGTAAACTTGCCCAAAATATTGGGGGGGGGGCATTTGGTTATTCTTTCTATACTTGTTGCATTAAATGTACAGTCCATCTCAATTATTGGGGGGCACGTGCCCCGGCTGCCCCCTCAGAGTCTACACCTATGCTTACTGGTAATCTCTTCTTCGTCCATTCTTGTTACATGCCCAAACCATGTCAGTCTTCTTTTCCTGATCTTGTCTACAAGTGTTTCTCTCTGTCCCAACTCTTTCCAGATTACCTCATTTTGAATTCTATCTCGTCTGGTCCTCCCCATTAATCTTCTTAGCCAGCCCATTTTCACCACTAGACTCCTCCTGTCATCCTCCTTCCATAAGCACAACACTCAGATCTATACATCAGCACTGGGATGAAAAATGTCCTATACAGTTTTATTTTTGTTCTTGTTGATATGGTGCTCATTTTCCACATCCTACTCAATCTGCCAAACATCGCTGCCGCTAGGCCAATCCTGCATTTTATGTCCTTTGTACATTGGCCATCTTCCGTTATTAATCCTCCCATGTACACAAACTCTGTGACTTGCCCCAGCTCTTCTAGTCTCACTTTCAGCTCTTTATTTTGCTTTCTGATAGTCATTCTTTGTTTTTGCACAATTATTCCGAGTCCAAACCTTCCACTACTCTTCTGTATCCTGTTTGTCAGATATAACTGTATATAAATCAGACATTATGAAACTGTATAATATTGCATCTGCTTTTTGTTTTACTGATATTGTGCTATTTTGCTACTTTTCGCTATTGTTGTTGTAAAGCAGTGGTTCTTAACCTTTTTTGGCACGCGACACACCTAAACTTGCAACCAAATTTGGCGACACACCATGCAATCGTCGTATGTGAATATTGTGAGAAAATGTTAAAGTTAAACTAGTTATTTATTAAAAACCTTAAAATGTAAAAAATTTTAATTAATGAAGCTGTTCATATTGAATTCTTTCTATTTTCTACATTAACTTAGCAACAGTTAATGGGATTTTTGCTCTTGAATTTTTCTTTGAATCATATTAAAACGAGGATCCACAATATTTCAAGTAGTCATCGTGCCACTTGCGCACAACAGATTCCTTTTTTCATGTTTTTCTTGGTTGGTTTACTGAAACTAGCAGTGGCAGCAGCATCGTTTTCATATTCAATACTGTTGGTGCAGGAATCCAATCCGTCTCATTGCCACCAAAACCTGATTTCGTACCATCAGATGTAGATTCGTAAAATTTTCGTTTGCTTCTGATTAATTTGTCCATTTCGAATGTTACATTAATGGGTAAAAGTTTACATCGGCGCGGTCGTAAACGTGCATACTGAGGTAGTCACGATGTTTACTTTAGGCCTATACGTATAAGGTAAACATCATGACCACCTCTGATTGCGATATAATAGAATAGATAAATAGAGTGCTACTTAAGAATTCTCACAGCCTACGTCCGCTAAACTTTAAGTGTACTGCAAGAATGACGGACGTAGGCTGTGAGAATTCGCGACACACCAATTTTTCGCGACACACCAACGACACACCATGTTTACGCGACACACTGCCGGTCTATTCGCGACACACTAGTGTGTCGCGACACACCGGTTAAGAACCACTGTTGTAAAGTATGAGCGTTTGTCTTGTGCTATTGCTAATAACAGATTACTTACTTACTTACTTATCAAGGGAAGAGGGAGGGTTACAAATCAGTTGGGAGTCACAGATATTTTTATTGAAGGCCTCACCATCAATGATACTGATGTGATGGAAAGAATTAGTCAAAGGAGGAGGCCAAGCAAAAGGCTTCATTTCGAGGTCAGTCATGGTTAGATAGTGATACCATGATTGGATACTGATGCTTTGAGCATTATGATAGTGGTGATTTTGAAGTTCTTTCATTAGATTAGACTAGATTGGGTAGTGTTTTGGGTGTTTAAACACCACCTGAAATTAAATAATGTAACAATGAAATAATGTAAATTTTGTAAAATTAGATACTCTGGAATTGTATGGTACTAACTGTATTACAGTGTAATGTAGAGGCCGCCCTGGACTTGCTATGAGACCTCACGATGCTCCTCAAAACCCCTTAGTGGTTGACTCAGTTGCTTGTCGGCTTGCTCAAGGACGAGCAAACACCCCCGAAACAAAATCCTGGCTATGGCCTTGGATAATGGAATAAAGTTGATGTGAACTTAAACCAAGTCTGTATAATATACAACTGAAATAAATGCTGAGCTGAAAAACTCAAACTTAACAAATGACGACCCCGAGGAGATGCAAAACGACCGAAATGGACATGGCAAAACTGTCGATGTTTTATTCAGCTACAACTTACAAGAAACGATGTTTTACCCAAACTATTGTAGTGCTCTCCAGCAGCAACGCGACTGTCCGGTCTGCCTCAACAACGCTTTCTATAACCAAGACAAGTGCACGCTTTTACCATCTCGACGAGCCATGACGAGTGTACGCCTCTGTCACCACGAATGCAATTATTTAGTTCAAAGGTTTTTAAGAAGGGACCAATATTACACAGGACTGGTAACTCATTAAATGTCCAAGTACTTATGTACGGGGTGAAAACTCCTTATTTAACATCGTGTGACCAGATCCATCTATACCGGTATACTTTAGGTGGGCGCTGCGTGCGTGTGATGGCTCGTTTTTGGGCGATAATCGGGCGCTCAGGAAAATATCACGTCCTGTTACCATAACAAAATTTTATGTATTCAGTAAATTATAGGGCCTACTTATAAAAGAAATCGATGAATAATTACGTTTGCAAAGTTACCTGTGGAGATTTAAAACATCATAATTTGTATTAATATCAGGCGCAAAAACTGAAGCGGGGTGACATCTGTGGATAAGGGTGCAGATATACAAATTTTCGGGAGTTAATATTCCGAAATTTGGCTATAAAGTGGACACTGGTGTCTAAGATCAATGAGGATATGGGACAGTGCTGGGGAGTATTTGTATAAGCCGCTTTTATTTGTATTTTATTTGTAGGCCTATAGTGCTGGGGATTATTTGAAATACAATCCTGAATCCCTATCCTGATTCCATTCCTACGCCACCACACAACCGCCATCATCACCGATTACCACCGTAGCACCCTGCTGTCCCCTCGGCTTGACCTCCCCGGACTCTGACCTGGCACCGGAACGGATAAGACGGACATGGCTATTGCGGACTTGATTTGATATAGCGCCGGCGCTTAAGCTGGTCTCCCTGACGTGGATTTTGTGTGGCGCTGAGAAATTTCGGAGATTTACATTACATAATAATAATAATAATCTTCAAACTGACAATAACGCAGTATGATTACAAATCAGTATGAACGGATGATCACAAGTTATTACAAGAGTCGAATTTAACTGTACACGGCAGCCATGCAAGGCGCCCATCACGTCCTACATCTCATTTTCACAAACGCGCCATCTCGCGAATGAAAGGCTGAGTGGACCTAAATTTGAGGCGGTTGCGGGAAGCGATCCCGCTACCTCTTGCTCTTCACGCCAGTGATGTTACCACTACTCTGTGGACCCCTCCCCCATTACATTATCAATCAATCAATCAATCAATCAATTTATTGATCCACAAAGCAAACGTGACAATATACAAGAAAATATAATTTAAATAGCCACTATGATGCTGAAAAGGTTTGAAGCATTAAGATATTCATGGGTTTAGAAGGCTATATCATGATGTGAGTGGTCAATAGGAAGCCCTAAAAGGACCAGGGTCCCGCTAGTAAGGGCCCCCATTTACTTAACAAAACTAGACGACGGCCATGTACACATGAGCCTTTGAGTAGACCTATTTAGAGACAACGAATTTGCAAAAGGTGGGCAACTATAGTTAACAGAATAGTAAGACTTAGTGGCAAAAAAAGGAAAAACAAAAAAACAAAAACAAAAAAACAACAAAGTAAAATAAATCAGATGGGAGGGGGTCGCAGCAGGCTGTCACTGGGCAATCTGTCTAATAAGTAGGTGTGAACGAAGGCTTTTTTTAAAAACATAGTAACTTGGAATGTGTCGTAAATCAGAGGGGAGCAGTGATATTTTACTTCTGAAAATAATTCCTAATTCAGTTTTAATTCAGTTCTGAGCTCTTCAATTTTACTTCTAATTCTAATTTTACTTCTCAAATAATTTTACTTCTCATTCCTATTTTAGTTCTCAAATAATTTCACTTCTTATTTTAGTTTTCCAAATAATTATTAATTTCCGCCCTGTAAAATTATGCAGTGCTTGCATAGAGAAGCACACCGAACTTGTCTCAATAAAGAAAAAACTGTTTGAAGTAAAACAGAGGGTGAACGCTATAGTCTAACAATGTAAACTGTATAGTGATTAATGTTCTTATGCCAGTGTGTTACCATTCACCTATCCTCCTCCCAAGACTTGTATTGCTTGTATTTCTCTAGCAAGTGATGTTCCACAAATTCAATCATAATTTTTCCCGTTTAGTAGACCTATTTGGCATATAGATCTGCCTGTAGCTTCGTCAAAATGATAAACCCAAAATCGGGCTTTCTCGCTTCCTTCCGGTCAACATTCTCGCTAAACTCATAGGCCTAATTTTACAATTTAGCCTAATGATCAAACCCGAAATAAAGTGGCGTATGAAACTGATATGAGGTCGTTGGTATGCAATTAAGTTGGACAATAATTATTAGACAACGAAGACCAAAGATAGTAGATTAGGTTCTACATCGAGAATGGTATGCGCACCGTCTTCATGTCAATCGAAGTTTTCCAGTGGATTGTTTGGTTCCATGTAGGCCTACTTGTGTAAGAAAATATAATATTCTCACATGGGAAAGGATTTAAAATTTTTAAAATTCAATAATTATCTTTAATAATATTTGATAGTATCACAATTATTGGAACCAGGGTAAGAGGCGGCTGCGCGGTGTGCGTGGGCAGAACTAGCGATTCAGGAGAGAGAGATACGATTGGCTAGTCTATTTCAGATACGACGTCCGTCAAGTCCACGTATAATGGTTTCACGGGGCAGCTGCCACCGATAATTAACATGCAAAAGAGATGCAGGGGAAGTCACTTGGACCGCCCATCTAGGGTAAGGCACCGCAGTTGGCGAAAGTTATGGACAGCTGTCGATCGCTGTTTAGGCACGCTTAAGGTAAACAAGAGGTAATGATAATAGTTCGCCTATCAGGTAGAAGGGGTGGGACGGTCAACTAAACGGTCGAACACTTAGTCAGGCCAGAGAGGAGCTAAATAAAACAGCTCTGATTGGACAGCAAGAGGACCGGCTACAGAAACGCTCTATAAGATTTTACTATAAAAATTCATGCAAGGAGAGAAAAGTTAGTCTGCTGCGGAGGAGAATCAACCACGGAACAAGCTCAAGGACGGAAGGAGAACCTCTACCGGGAAAAGGAAGCGGACGCCGAAGGACGCGAGCAACTGAGCAGAGCCAACACGAAGCTCACTCAACCTGATACTAGAGAAGACTGGAAGAATCTACAGCCGAAGGCGATAGACGTCTACGTAGCAGAACCTTTGGACGTTCACTACAGACGAGGATCGACGGCGCCTCCTGTCGACGGCGTCAGGAAGCTTCCGGTGCAGACGAGACAATTCACCCGTTCCAGACGTGTGTCAGAGACGAGCATTCATCCGCGTTGACGAGACCAGACAATTCATCTGGAGACGATCAATTCATCCGTGCTGAGACGACCAATTCACCCGTGCTGAGACGAGACGAGTCAATTCACCCGTTCCAGACGTGTTGCAGAGACGAGCATTCATCCGCGGTGACGAGACCAGACAATTCATCTGGAGACGATCAATTCATCCGTGCTGAGACGAGACGAGACAATTCACCCGTTCCAGACGTGTTGCAGAGACGAGCATTCATCCGCGTTGACGAGACCAGACAATTCATCTGGAAACGATCAATTCATCCGTGCTGAGACGAGACGAGACAATTCACCCGTTCCAGACGTGTGTCAGAGACGAGCATTCATCCGCGTTGACGAGACCAGACAATTCATCTGGAGACGATCAATTCATCCGTGCTGAGACGACCAATTCACCCGTGCTGAGACGAGACGAGTCAATTCACCCGTTCCAGACGTGTTGCAGAGACGAGCATTCATCCGCGTTGACGAGACCAGACAATTCATCTGGAGACGATCAATTCATCCGTGCTGAGACGAGACGAGACAATTCACCCGTTCCAGACGTGTGGCAGAGACGAGTCAATTCATCCGCGCTGAGACGAGACGAGTCAATTCACTCGTTCCAGACGTGTGGCAGAGACGACCAATTCATCCGTTGACGAGACCAGACAATTCATCTGGAGACGATCAATTCATCAGCAGCTCTCTAGACGTCCATTCTGACGAGACGATACGTTTAATCCATCCACAGTTCTCGGGACGTGCATCTTTCCGAGACGTATCACTCAACAGTCCAGTCACCATTCAGTCTATACCTTCATTCGTCTGCCGCTTCGGCAAGTGAGTCACCTAAACGACTCCCATCAAGCGTGGAAAACCTGTGCCCGCCTTCATCGTGAGCGAATTCCGATTCATAACTTCCAAATCGTTGCGTAAGTCGCATTCATAATATCTGATCTGCTAAAGTCGTCAACACGTCCACGAGGCCGCCATTGTGACCTACATCGCGTATCTACGTCTGCATTTCTGTCCATCCAGGGCCGACGAGCGAACGGCCTACGCGAAGCAACTCGAGCGACGTCTAGCGGTAACCCCTCTCCACAGTCACCGACGACAGCGACGCCTAGCGGTAGTCTGTGTATGTGTCTGCGATTGATGAATAACCCCTCCTTCACATGAGCCCTGCACCTCGATTGCATTGCGACAAAGGCCATCGGTTCATAAGCGGCGATGCATTACCAATCAATCTGATCACTGCGGTACATAGATATCTATAGCAATTGAACTCCATCCAAGTAGTGAATAAAATAGTATATTGAAAAGCGAGCCAACGTGGAATTCACTGCAGCTCGAAGATTAAAGAAATTGGGCCATATTCAAATTCTAAATCCTAAATATATATATATAAAATCCAAGCTGTCTGATCGCATAGAAGCTCATTCTTGGTATAAAGAACAGACCTTCCTCCCACACTTAACTAAGTAGTACTATATTGGACCAATTAGTTTCTTCCTAGTGTATGGTTGTCGCGAATAAAAGTAAAATCATATTAGACGCAGAGTATTACCTCAATCTGATCTAAATATGTCTCGCAGCAGTGTGAGCTCTTTAGACAGGAATAGCAGGGATGTCGGGAGCGGAAGTAGTGATGACGAAGTAGGCCCCAATCCACCTGTGCTGCCATGTATGCCTTCCGAGGATCCATTGTCCCGTATTTATGAAATGATGAGTCACATAGCCTCCAATTTAGCTGATGTCTCGGTACAACAAAAGTCTATGAATGCTCAGCAATCTGCCCTTCATGAGTCAGTAGAGGACTTGACAAAGCGTTTAAGCACGGTAGAAGGAGTAAGAAGTCCCATTTTTGGTTTTCAGGACCCTAATCACTCACTCCAAGTGATTGCAGACCAATCGGCTGCCACGGCCAAAGCCACTCAGGAACACCACCCCTCGTCTGCCTTTGCGAGTACAGGTGCAAGCCTGGATAGAGGAGTTCTCGCATTGGACAATAACGGCCTTAGAAGGAGCGAAAGATTACGAGAAAAGCAATTAAGGCTTGGTAACGTGATAGCCCCGAATGATTATATAGCGCCTAGAAGTACTCCCGAATCACCCCCTCCGGCTCTGAGGTATGAGAATCAATCAAGATACATTCCCCAACCTGAATTAGCAACTCAGGTGTGTCTCGAGAGATTCAATCCATCTAGGTTCGATGACGTCGTGGACAACCAAATGGGCGGAAGTACGGTAGCAGGACGGGGAGCTGCCTTCCCTTTCGACAGGGAGACAGTGTCCTGGCTACCGGAAACAACAAACTTCCACACTGGCGGCGACGATGTTGGATGTAGAAGTCCAGAAAGGACGTCTTGCGAACAGATGGTTTATGGCGGCGAGGTAAACAGAGGAGAGGAGGTGAGGTGGAGTCAAAATGGTAATAGGCGCAGTTTAAATAGACACAATGGTGGTGAGCATGAAGAATTCATGGATACCAGCATTAGACGATCAGATTATGGCCCGAGCAATGGTTTTGTAGAACCAATACAGAATCATGAGCTGAACAGAGGAGCGGATGTAGGTAGCAGAAATGAGTATATGCGATCAGTAGGCAGGAATAAGGAAAATTTCGGAAATTTGGCAAATTCTGACAAATTTTGTAATAATGATTTTGGTGCGAGAATGCGACCTGTGCTTACCGAGTTACCCGTACTGCATCCGGAACGTCGTCAATCAGCATTCCAGCCAGTCGATCGCAGAGATGAACGGCCTACGCAAACAGAGGATCGTAGAAACGGCAACCACAGGGGACCAGTCCCAATGCAGCTAAATGACGTCACCTACGCTCCAGAAAGGGGAGGTGATGGTTATCGCGTAACGGACCACCGCAACAGACCAGCCTTTCTCACCGTTCAAGAAGTCGAAGCAGGCATCTTTCAGCCCTACGTCACTTCCGGCGCCGACAGTCGATTCCAGAATCCACATCCGCTACAGGTCACATGGGAAGATCAACTTCCGGTGTCGTTAGCAACCGTGCTGCAACCAAATCTCCGGAGACCAGAACCTGTGAGGGGTGAGCAGCTCATATATTCGTCCGCACTAGGAGGATGTCGAACAAGCGTGGGGATGGGACCACCCTATACCGAAAGATTGCTGAATGGAAAGGAAGGGAGTCACCTTACCTATGAGCGACGGCAGGAACAACCTGTTGCTGTGATGACCTCATATGGGCATGTACCTCTAATGAACCCGGCTATTGATGTACACGATGGACCACGACCCAGAGGAAATGACTGGACGAGTCAAGTCCTTGGAAATGGTCATGCACTTTACGGAAATGCTGTGTCAAGACCGGAAGAGAATGATCGGCATGCCCCAGCGACGGAGAACAGATCTAAAGGTACGATTTCGTTATCCACCTATGACGGCTTGTCATCTTTAGATCTATTTTTAACACGATTCAAGATATGTAGGCAACACAATAATTGGTCAGAAACCTCCAGCTGGAATCACTTAGTATGTGCGCTACAAAATAATGCAGCAGCGATTTTGACTGAATGGGATGCATCTGAATTGTCGACAGTGGATAAATTAATTGGTCGGTTAGAACAGCGTTTTGGTACGAGTTCCAGGACGAATTACTACCAGGCACAGCTTCAGCAAAGAACCCAGGCTGAAGGGGAGAGTTTTGAAGACTTGGCTGCATCTATAAGACAACTTACCTCATTAGCCTATCGTGGCATGTCATCTTCTCACAGTGACCTCTTAGCCAAGAAAAAGTTTGCTGATGCATTGTTGGACAGAAAATTAGCAGCACAACTAAATCTACATGAGTGTGATAGTCTGGAGTCGTCCCTGGCTTTTTCACTCCGTTGGCAAAATATGATTGCCTTGGAAAAACAGCGCCATAGGTCCCGATCTCCCCCTGCCAAGCGAATACGTCACGTGAGAGATAAAGAAGACCTGACTCCGACGGGTATACAGCCTCTACTGCCGGGTCTTGAACAACATAGAGACGATCATCATCATAACAACCCGCAGCCTTTTCAGATGCCCTATAACCGTGGATATCAGTATCAGCAAAGACCCATGGGCCAACAGCAGAATTTTAGAAGAGGTGAGAAACGTTGCCACAATTGCAATTCCAGGGACCACGTAAGACGTTTTTGCCCCTTCCGGCAACCAGATCATTATGGAGCGGCAGCAAATCTCTATCATATAGCTGGGACCAGTAACGCTTACTTACCCGTGAAGCTTCATGGAAAGGACATCCTTTGTCTTCTTGATACAGGGTCTCAGGTGTGTATAGCGCCATCAAGGTTTGTCAACAAAAGAGGATTAGAACCAGCTAAACAAAAAGTGCTGGCGGCTAATAACTCCGTTATTCGGATCCTGGGCCAAACGCGGTTGAAATGTCAGATAGCTGGGCGTGCATATGAGATTGAGGTGCTTGTTTCAGATCAGATAGGAGACTTTATTTTAGGCATTAACTTCTTGGAAGCGGAAAATACTCGCTGGGACTTTCAGACTGGAAAGTTGTGGATCAATGGAGACCTCCTACCGGTGCAACGACGAGCCAGTCCACTGAGGTGTAGACGTGTAGCCACGGTCTGCGATGTAGATGTACCGCCGCTGAGTGAGATGAACGTTCAGGCTTTCGCAGTCCTCCCCAATTTAAAACAGCCGACTTCTCAATGGGCTACAAAAGCAAAAGTGCTTGATACTGGGCTAATTGTTGCACGTACACTACTCCCACCCCGAGAGTTAGACCTCATGATACGAGTCATGAACCCGACGCCGAAAGCTATTAAGATGAAGAAAGGGTGTCACTGCGACTTAGACGAGGTGCTCGTCATTGACAAACCACAGGCCAATGAGGCGAACGTGAAGTGTGCTATGGTGGGCACGCATGCCGACGATTTAGCAGAAACAGTATTGGCACCATTATGGACCAACGTAGACAGTGAAGTCACGCCAGAAATCAGAGTGCAATTACGAGAAATGGTATTACGTCATCAGAATGCGTTCTCACTCGGAGAATGGGACCTAGGTTTTACGGACATAGTAAGACATAGGATCCCAACGGGGGATGCACTTCCGATTCGTCAGACACTTCGTCGACAACCGATGGCACTTCTGCCAATTATTGATGCTCAGGTAGAAACTATGCTTCGTCAAGGTGTGATCGAACCGTCATGTGCAGAGTGGGCCAACAACATTGTCATTGTGATAAAGAAGGATGGGTCTCCTCGATTCTGCATTGATTATCGGGCGCTAAATAAAGTGACTCAAAGAGATAATTTTCCGTTGCCGATTATCCATGACTGTATTGACGCTTTGGCTGGTGCTAACTGGTTTAGTACACTGGACCTCTTTTCGGGTTACCACCAGGTGGCGCTACATAAATCTGATCGAGTGAAGACTGCTTTCCTGACCAGGAAGGGGAGTTACCAATTTCGCACACTGCCATTTGGGCTAATAGCTGCAAGTGCGACTTTTTCAAGGATGATGAGTTTGGTGACAGCGGGACTCAATTATTCGATCTGCTTGACTTATTTGGATGACGTAATGGTGTTTGGAAAGGACATCCACACACATTTGGAGCGACTGGAGTTAGTGCTAAGCAGACTGGCTGGGGCTAACTTGAAATTGAAACCGTCGAAGTGCAAACTTCTCCAGACCAGTGTTGACTTTTTGGGTCATGTAATCAGCCGAGAAGGAGTGGCGACAGATCCTAAGAAGATCAGTGCAGTCAAAGACTGGCCTTCACCAAAGAAAGTGAAAGAAGTGCGAGCTTTCCTAGGGCTGTGCTCTTACTATAGACGATTTGTGGTAGGCTTTGCTAAGACTGCAAAACCGTTGCATGACCTGACCAAAAAGACGGAGAAGTTTGATTGGACAATGGAGTGCGAAGAAGCTTTTCAGCAGTTGAAAGATAAGCTGACTACAGCACCTATTCTGGCACTACCACGAGATTCGGGAGGTTACATTCTTGATACAGACGCTTCAAATTGGGCAATCGGGGCCGTGCTATCACAAGTGCAAGATGGGCAGGAAAGGGTGATAAGTTATGGCAGCCGTGTGTGTTCCCCTGCTGAGAAAAACTATGACGTCACGCGTCGAGAGCTCTTGGCAATTATATACTTTCTGAAATATTATCGTGTGTATTTGCTGGGCAGAAAGTTTCTGTTGAGAACTGACCATGCTGCTTTGGCAGGTATACAAAAGACGGCAAATCCTATAGGGCAAATGTCAAGATGGGTGTGTCTGCTGGGAGAGTTTGACTTTACAATTCAGCATCGTAGCGGATCAGCACACACGAATGCAGATGGCCTATCTCGTCGTCCAACTCGAATAAATGCTGTAAAATGTGTGCCAGCGCGTCGCAATGAAGCACCACTGTTGCCGATTGATTGGAGTGCAGAAGCAATTGCAAGGGAGCAACAGGAGGACCCTGACATAGGATGGGTCATCAAACGAAAGTTACTCAAAGAAGAAATGCCTAGTCCTCAGGAGATACGTGACCTGAGTGGAACGATTAAGCGTCTAGTGTATCAATGGCCTCAGCTCGTGATCACTAATGGGCTATTAACTCGAAACTGGCTGCACAACGACCCACCAGCAGGTGGTATAAATGGTTCTGTGCGATGGCAACAGATGATTCTACCCCCGCAGAGACGCGACGCCCTCATCACTTTATGTCACGTGGGTCTATCTGGAGGACATTTAGGTTTAAAGAAGACGTCACATCATGTGCAGAGGTTTGCTTACTGGCCTAATTGGAACTGGACGGTTAAATTGCAATTAATGAAGTGTGGAGTATGTGCTAGGTATGCGCATGGAAAACCACCTCACCAGGGTTTTCTACAGAAATTGGCAGTGGGTGAACCGATGGAAGTAATTAGTTTAGACTACTGCGGACGATACCCGACGTCAAACAGAGGTCATCGATACCTACTTACAGTCATCGATAATTTCTCTAGATGGGCAGAGGCGTACCCGACAAGACGACAAGATGCTCAGACCACAGCTCGCATCCTGATGGACCAGTGGATCTGCAGGTTGGGGTGTCCTATTCAAATCCTATCGGACCAGGGAGGAGCATTTGAGGCTCAATTGTTCAAGGAATTATGTCAATTACTCAAGATTGACAAAGTGCGTACAGTTAGTTACAAGGCAAGCTCGAACGGAATGGTTGAGAGACTACACAAGACACTGAACTCGTTAGTTGCCAAAGCAGTGCAAAAGGATCACAAAAACTGGGACTTGTGCATACCTTCAGTGTTGTGTGCTTACAGAGCAGCAGTACATAACAGCACCGGGTTTACACCGAATAAGTTGTTTTTAAACCGAGAAATTACGCTACCAGTGGACCTTGTCCTAGGAAGGAGTCCAGCGACGCACAAACAGGAAAATTACGTGGACTATGTGATGCAACAAGAAGCAGTAATGCTGCGTTCCTTCGAGCTAGCACGCCAATGTATGAAAAAGCAAGCCGAAATGCGAATGGCCCGCTACAACATGAGAGTGAAGGAGCAAGAGTTCAAAGTGAATGATCTGGTCTACTACTTCTACCCACGTCATAAGAGAGGAGAAAACCGGAAGTGGTGTTCTCCATATATAGGACCATTTCGGGTATTGGAGCGCCTTGGACCCGTGTTGTATAAAATTCAACGCACTAGCAGGTCTCAGCCGAAGATAGTTTACATTGATGCCTTGAAGCGGTGTTATGAACAAGAAACTAAAGAAGAGGAGCTAGATGAAGCAGATGATTTGGAAGCCAGTGATTTAACGGGCCTATTCGACCCTGTGGAAGAAACAGTGTTCGAGAGGCCTAGGCGTGTTACAAAACCACCACAGAAGTACGGCTTTGATGACTAAAAAGGAGTGCATAGATAAGTATAGATATATATAGATGGACATTAGAGAGCAAATGTAGTTTAGAATTCAGTAAATATTAGAGCAAGTAACTATGGGAGACTGGGGGGATTGGTAACTCGAGATGCTAACACATGTGCATGAGTGTCAGCGACAGCAGCGGCCGAGATACAAATTGAGCGGCTTCGACCAGTACGACCCCTGGCGTTAAGAGACAAATCGCGACTTCGGGTGTCGGTCGCATCGTCTTGAAAGGGACAGTGCGATAAGCCTAATTTAGGAACAATCCATCAAAATTTGGTCCAGTGGAAGAGGGTAGAAGATTCCCACACACAGGACTGAACCCCCTCAATTTAGGCAACCATATGCGTGTTATAAGGCTGTAGCGTGCACTAAGCGTCCCATTCGATGTGAAGACTTCGGCGTGGAAACTTAAGAATTTAAATCGAAGTTGATTTTTATGAGATAGTAGCATGGCGGATAATAATGATAAGAAGTGCGATGAAGTCGAGCAAGGAGGAGAGATGGTGTGCGAAAACGCCACAGCATCGGGGTCTTTTAGCGAGTTAGAACAGCTGCTGGCGGAGTTTAATGCCGCTAATGGAGTTCTTAATGAAGACCAATACGGGCAGCCCAGGAATACCAGCACACCGTTACAAGATGAACCCGACGAGACCAACGCTGGAACAGAAGGGACCAGTCCCGGACTCGATACACCTCCACGGGTGGTCGATCTTTCAACCTCTATCCGGAACGACGAACCACTGCCGCCTTGTAGGAGCCCAGCTTCGGTCTCACAACAGTCGGCGACTAACAACTCCGCGGATGTGGCACCATACGGGGGCGTGATGGGTGTGATGGGCACCGCTACACTGCAGGTACGTCCATGGGCAGCAATGTCCATCACTTCGTGGAGAGCAACCGCAGCAGGCGTTGCCTGGCATCTCCTAGATTCGTTCTGTTACCGAGGACATATTGGAGTGGATCACGAAATTATGCAGATCATGTATAATTATCTACCGCCGGTGGCCGGGCATGAGGAGTCTTTGCCGGTGATGGTTTTGACCGTGCAAGTTATGGGCACGATCGGAAATGGAGAGCAGGTGATGAATATGTGGGCGAGACAGGACGGAAGGGCTGTACCACATTCATCAAATATCCGTACCGGTATGACACAGATGATCCATCCATGGATAATGGAGGGTTTCTGGGATTTCAACCTGTGGGGCCTCGTTTTGACGGTGGTCAACCGCTTCTTTGCACGACCTGCACTGGGATACGAAGTCGAGTTTATAAACAGTATCCGGGACGTGGATGCCATGGCCGGACAAAACCAGTGGGTGGTGACCCTGGCGGTGTTTGTGGCGTATTTCGTCGCGCTAAGCCCATGGGCCTGGCAGACGATATTCAGAGGGTGATCAACCTGTGACCCTGGCGGACCCGACGGCGTGGAAACGAGGAAAAGGCAAGAGAACAAACTATGTCGGACCTTTCTTAGATTATAATTTAGATATGCTTGTAGTCGCTCTATAGAGCTAGGCATGACATTATAGACGATCAGTAGTATACGTAGTACATGGAGCCATTTGTTTTGTTGGCAGAATTAATTAAGTTGGTAGTGGTTAGAATTTTATACGTATTTGAACTGTATTAACAGGATCAAAATTTATCATACTGACTCTAGTCTAAAGATCTTAAGCACAGATGAGTCGCAATGTAATAGGATCCTGTGTTAACTGCTGTACGTGTGTGTATGCTTCAGCATAAAATAAAATAAAAATATGTCGCTGAACAATTTAGGCTTACATCTTATTCTAAGGAGTGATCCTATCAAGGAAATTCAGTTGCTCTACTAAGCGTGTGGAAGGTCTTCAGATGGGCTTTATCATATGTTAACAGTTCGAGCTTCTGCGTGAAGCAATTATTTAGGCGGACTAACTTGAGTGCATGGCTCTGATGAAGTTCTTTAATACCGTATTAACTATGTGTCCCGATAAAGAGAGCAATCCTACAGGGAACAAGTGTAATTGCTGAAGACAAAGACTTCTGTGCTAATTAAGGAACGCGACTTAACAGTTCACGCTCGAATAATTAATAGGAATGAGGTGGGACGGCGGTGAAAGAGGAGTCGACGGCACTGGGTATTAGGGAACCGTGAGAAGAATGTATCAGGACAGTCTGGGTAAAGGAATTATATGTCGATGATCTTACTAGCAGATGCAGAGCATCCGCTGAAGGGGTGGTGGTAGGCTGTGTAAGAAAATATAATATTCTCACATGGGAAAGGATTTAAAATTTTTAAAATTCAATAATTATCTTTAATAATATTTGATAGTATCACAATTATTGGAACCAGGGTAAGAGGCGGCTGCGCGGTGTGCGTGGGCAGAACTAGCGATTCAGGAGAGAGAGATACGATTGGCTAGTCTATTTCAGATACGACGTCCGTCAAGTCCACGTATAATGGTTTCACGGGGCAGCTGCCACCGATAATTAACATGCAAAAGAGATGCAGGGGAAGTCACTTGGACCGCCCATCTAGGGTAAGGCACCGCAGTTGGCGAAAGTTATGGACAGCTGTCGATCGCTGTTTAGGCACGCTTAAGGTAAACAAGAGGTAATGATAATAGTTCGCCTATCAGGTAGAAGGGGTGGGACGGTCAACTAAACGGTCGAACACTTAGTCAGGCCAGAGAGGAGCTAAATAAAACAGCTCTGATTGGACAGCAAGAGGACCGGCTACAGAAACGCTCTATAAGATTTTACTATAAAAATTCATGCAAGGAGAGAAAAGTTAGTCTGCTGCGGAGGAGAATCAACCACGGAACAAGCTCAAGGACGGAAGGAGAACCTCTACCGGGAAAAGGAAGCGGACGCCGAAGGACGCGAGCAACTGAGCAGAGCCAACACGAAGCTCACTCAACCTGATACTAGAGAAGACTGGAAGAATCTACAGCCGAAGGCGATAGACGTCTACGTAGCAGAACCTTTGGACGTTCACTACAGACGAGGATCGACGGCGCCTCCTGTCGACGGCGTCAGGAAGCTTCCGGTGCAGACGAGACAATTCACCCGTTCCAGACGTGTGTCAGAGACGAGCATTCATCCGCGTTGACGAGACCAGACAATTCATCTGGAGACGATCAATTCATCCGTGCTGAGACGACCAATTCACCCGTGCTGAGACGAGACGAGTCAATTCACCCGTTCCAGACGTGTTGCAGAGACGAGCATTCATCCGCGGTGACGAGACCAGACAATTCATCTGGAGACGATCAATTCATCCGTGCTGAGACGAGACGAGACAATTCACCCGTTCCAGACGTGTTGCAGAGACGAGCATTCATCCGCGTTGACGAGACCAGACAATTCATCTGGAAACGATCAATTCATCCGTGCTGAGACGAGACGAGACAATTCACCCGTTCCAGACGTGTGTCAGAGACGAGCATTCATCCGCGTTGACGAGACCAGACAATTCATCTGGAGACGATCAATTCATCCGTGCTGAGACGACCAATTCACCCGTGCTGAGACGAGACGAGTCAATTCACCCGTTCCAGACGTGTTGCAGAGACGAGCATTCATCCGCGTTGACGAGACCAGACAATTCATCTGGAGACGATCAATTCATCCGTGCTGAGACGAGACGAGACAATTCACCCGTTCCAGACGTGTGGCAGAGACGAGTCAATTCATCCGCGCTGAGACGAGACGAGTCAATTCACTCGTTCCAGACGTGTGGCAGAGACGACCAATTCATCCGTTGACGAGACCAGACAATTCATCTGGAGACGATCAATTCATCAGCAGCTCTCTAGACGTCCATTCTGACGAGACGATACGTTTAATCCATCCACAGTTCTCGGGACGTGCATCTTTCCGAGACGTATCACTCAACAGTCCAGTCACCATTCAGTCTATACCTTCATTCGTCTGCCGCTTCGGCAAGTGAGTCACCTAAACGACTCCCATCAAGCGTGGAAAACCTGTGCCCGCCTTCATCGTGAGCGAATTCCGATTCATAACTTCCAAATCGTTGCGTAAGTCGCATTCATAATATCTGATCTGCTAAAGTCGTCAACACGTCCACGAGGCCGCCATTGTGACCTACATCGCGTATCTACGTCTGCATTTCTGTCCATCCAGGGCCGACGAGCGAACGGCCTACGCGAAGCAACTCGAGCGACGTCTAGCGGTAACCCCTCTCCACAGTCACCGACGACAGCGACGCCTAGCGGTAGTCTGTGTATGTGTCTGCGATTGATGAATAACCCCTCCTTCACATGAGCCCTGCACCTCGATTGCATTGCGACAAAGGCCATCGGTTCATAAGCGGCGATGCATTACCAATCAATCTGATCACTGCGGTACATAGATATCTATAGCAATTGAACTCCATCCAAGTAGTGAATAAAATAGTATATTGAAAAGCGAGCCAACGTGGAATTCACTGCAGCTCGAAGATTAAAGAAATTGGGCCATATTCAAATTCTAAATCCTAAATATATATATATAAAATCCAAGCTGTCTGATCGCATAGAAGCTCATTCTTGGTATAAAGAACAGACCTTCCTCCCACACTTAACTAAGTAGTACTATATTGGACCAATTAGTTTCTTCCTAGTGTATGGTTGTCGCGAATAAAAGTAAAATCATATTAGACGCAGAGTATTACCTCAATCTGATCTAAATATGTCTCGCAGCAGTGTGAGCTCTTTAGACAGGAATAGCAGGGATGTCGGGAGCGGAAGTAGTGATGACGAAGTAGGCCCCAATCCACCTGTGCTGCCATGTATGCCTTCCGAGGATCCATTGTCCCGTATTTATGAAATGATGAGTCACATAGCCTCCAATTTAGCTGATGTCTCGGTACAACAAAAGTCTATGAATGCTCAGCAATCTGCCCTTCATGAGTCAGTAGAGGACTTGACAAAGCGTTTAAGCACGGTAGAAGGAGTAAGAAGTCCCATTTTTGGTTTTCAGGACCCTAATCACTCACTCCAAGTGATTGCAGACCAATCGGCTGCCACGGCCAAAGCCACTCAGGAACACCACCCCTCGTCTGCCTTTGCGAGTACAGGTGCAAGCCTGGATAGAGGAGTTCTCGCATTGGACAATAACGGCCTTAGAAGGAGCGAAAGATTACGAGAAAAGCAATTAAGGCTTGGTAACGTGATAGCCCCGAATGATTATATAGCGCCTAGAAGTACTCCCGAATCACCCCCTCCGGCTCTGAGGTATGAGAATCAATCAAGATACATTCCCCAACCTGAATTAGCAACTCAGGTGTGTCTCGAGAGATTCAATCCATCTAGGTTCGATGACGTCGTGGACAACCAAATGGGCGGAAGTACGGTAGCAGGACGGGGAGCTGCCTTCCCTTTCGACAGGGAGACAGTGTCCTGGCTACCGGAAACAACAAACTTCCACACTTGCCTTTGTCTCAACTTAAACGCCACAAGAAGTAAAATGATTTTAGTTCTGAAAATAATTCCTAATTTCGTTCATAATTTTAGTTTGGCAAATAATTCCTAATTCAATTCCTAATTTCGTTTTTGCTGCTGAAATAATTCCTAATTTTACTTCTAGTTTTCGTTAACGAAATCATTTATTTTTACTTCTAATTTTAGTTTTCGTTAACGAAAATATCACTGGAGGGGAGACTATTCCATAGTTTTGGTCCTAGATAGGTTATTGAGAATTTCCGTATGTTAGTACGTGCAAATTCAATCTGGTAAGTGTTGGGTTTATTCCTATAGTAGGGTAGGGATGAATATCCGAAGTACTTGTGAAAAAGTCAAAAAATGTATATGAAATGGTATTTGAAATAGGCCTACATTTAAGTATTTATGTATTTGCATTTCAAATACATTTAAAATGATGTATTTTGTGTTTGTATTTGAAATACTTTTCAGAGTATTTTGTATTTGAAATAACAAATATTTCGTTAGAAATACTATTTATTACCTACTTACTCTCATAAGTTCACGCAACATAAAAGGATTGATTGATTGAACATAAATTTTCTCGGTAATAATAGCTCAGTGGTCTTCTAACTTACGCTCTTTGGTGAACTTTGGTAGCCATATTATATCAGTGATGCTCACTATATCTTGGCTGCTGTAATCCATCCATTCTTCAAACTACGTTGGGTACCTAATTCCAAAAAGACAGATTCCGAAAGGTCCTCCTTGACATTCGCCAACCAAACACTGTGCCACTGAGAATAATGCAGATCATGACAACTTTTGCAGCTACGGCGTCCATCCATTCATCTGGTAGCCAGACAAATGTGCAAGTTATGCACTAGGCCTATCTTGAAGACCCATCACGAAACCTCGAATCACTTACATCTTTAATTTCCAGTAGTAAGGGACATTTTCATTTAGGTAGGCCTACAACACGGTCATTCCGTGTCTACACCCGTTTAACATTTATTTAGTTGTGGTGGACGGATATTTATTCCACAACGCAATGGACCGTCTGATACAACTTTTGAGAAACTCTGGGTGTTAAAGCAGAACAAGGACTTTTTCCTTTGAAAACTTTGCCAACCTGACATTGTGTTTTTGCAGCACGATGACTATTAATGAGACATTTCTAGGCTAAGTATTTTGTATTTCAAATACAAAATACAACAACGTATTTGTATTTTGTAGGCCTAGGCTATTTCAAATAGGCCTACATTTAGAAAAATGTATTTTGTATTTGTATTTCAAATACTTTTGCAAAATGTATTTGTATTTAGTATTTGAAATAGGCTACATTTACAGAGTATATTTTACCCAGCACTGGGATGGGATCAGTGATTAATAATAATAATAATAATAATAATAATAATAATAATAATAATAATAATAATAATAATAATAATAATAATAATAACCAACAACTGTCGGTGACTCTCCAACGGTTCAATGCTGTGGCTTTTAGCGGCACTTTTATCAAATCTATGTCGTGATCGAAGAGAAATAACCGCTCCAGATCATCACACTTGTAACAAAGATCTTAGACTCTAAGACCTTTGCTTGTAATATCTAATACCTTGAGGGACATAGGCTAGTTCGAGAATTCGCATTTTACGAATTTTACGAATTTTTAAAATTCACGAATTTTAACGAATTTTAAAAATGCAGTTTTAAAATTCGTTAAAATTCGTGAAATAATAAAATAATAGAATTCTTTGCCATGGCCACGAATTTTATTATTTGTTTACTTTTCAACTTTTTACGCAAGTAAATGCCATAGGCAATCAATCAATCAGCCGTAAAAGATAGCTGACTAGCAACACAATAGTATGCCTACTGATATTCAGTTAGGCTACTGTTCTACTTGAAGTCTTGAATTTCGATTTCTATCATAGTTCGGGTGTGTGAGTTTAAGTGTCAGTCAGCAGAACGAAAAACCACCAGTGCTCCAGCTCCAATATTTATATATGTGACCAGTCAGTCACTAACACAGTTTGCAACCAAACATGGTTTAAAATGTTTGGCAACGTTCACCAAGCTGTATCTTCTACTTCATCGTCCTCTGATTCTGAGTCAGGACCAGCCCACTGCTCCCACTCGACTCCGTATACTCCCGAATTCGAGCAGAACAACCAACAAATTCCTTGTCACAAAAACAACACTGTATTGTTGGATTACCCTTTCCTTCTCCAAAATTACTACATACTTACACTCCGGTCCATGTTCGATCTTTCATCTTTAAGAAATTAGATTTTAACTAAATTAACTCGTTATCTAATAAACTTTTATATTGAACTTTACATTAAATTCTAAGCAGGAGCTTAACACAACAAATCATCAGTGATGGGCAATAGTTAGGGGCCTAACTAAAAAGTTGCTAACTTTTAGTGTAACTAAAAAATTTTAGTTAAGGAAGAAGTTTAACTAAAAAAAATTAGTTTAGTTAAAACCATAGTTTAACTAAAAAATTTTAGTTGCTAACTAAAAAGTTTAACTAAAAAATCAGTGAACATTGAACACTGTCAGCAAAAAACATTTTAACACTGCATGGTTTTAGCATTAACAGCCTGTGTTTTCAAATTCATACACTAGTTAGTAGTTACAGTAAACATGTAACTGTATGCCAGAACAGTACACATTGCATAGTTTGAAGGTGAAATTGTCATTGAAGCTTTGCATTATTACAGTTCACTTAACGTCTATTATTGTGAAAATGTTTGTCGTAAAAAGTTGGAAAAAAGTTGGAAAAAGTTTAACTACTTTTTTTTTTAGTTTAGTTAACTAATTTTCAAAATCAGTTGCCAACTTTAGTTAAACTAATTTTTTTTAGTTGGAAAATAGTTTGTTTAACTAAACAAAAATAGTTTAGTGCCCATCACTGCAAATCATGACGTCATCACATTTATTGCTGTTTTCTTACGCTGTATGAAAACGCCACTGTCAATGTAAAAAAGGTCTAACGAATTTTTACGAATTTTTACGAATTTTAAAATAGACCAAAAATTCGCGAATTTTTACGAATTTTAAAAGCGAAAGTCACGAATTCTCGAACTATGTCCACAGCCTCTTCACAGGCGATATCATCCAGCACCTTTACAAAGGCGACATCGTCGAGCACCTTTACAAAGGCGTCATCATCCAGCATCTTTACACAGGCGACATCATCGAGCAGCTTTACAAAGGCGACATCATCGAGCAGCTTTACAAAGGCGACATCGTCGAGCACCTTTACAAAGGCGTCATCATCCAGCATCTTTACACAGGCGACATCATCGAGCAGCTTTACAAAGGCGACATCATCCAGCGCCTCTTCACAGACGACTTCATCCAGAGCCTCTTCACAGGCGACATCATCCAGCACCTTTACCTAGGCGCCATCAACCAGCACCTTTACAAAGGCGACATCGTCGAGCACCTTTACAAAGGCGTCATCATCCACCATCTTTACGAAAGGCGACTTCATCTAGCAACTTTACAAAGGCGACATCATCCAGCGCCTCTTCACAGGCGCCTTTGTAAATGTCGCCTTTGCAGAGCCTCTTCACAAGCGACATCATCGAGCACCTTTACAAAGGCGCCATCATCCAGCGCCTCTCCATAGGCGACATCATCCAGAGTCTCTTCACAGGCGACATCATTGAGCAGCTTTACAAAGGCGACATCATCCAGCTCCTCTCCACAGGCGACATCATCCAGCTCCTCTTCACAGGCGACATCATCCAGAGCCTCTTCACAGGCGACATCATCGAGCACCTTTACAAAGGCGACATCATCCACCATCTTTACGAAAGGCGACTTCATCTAGCAACTTTACAAAGGCGACATCATCCAGCGCCTCTTCACAGGCGCCTTTGTAAATGTCGCCTTTGCAGAGCCTCTTCACAAGCGACATCATCGAGCACCTTTACAAAGGCGCCATCATCCAGCGCCTCTCCATAGGCGACATCATCCAGAGTCTCTTCACAGGCGACATCATTGAGCAGCTTTACAAAGGCGACATCATCCAGCTCCTCTCCACAGGCGACATCATCCAGCTCCTCTTCACAGGCGACATCATCCAGAGCCTCTTCACAGGCGACATCATCGAGCACCTTTACAAAGGCGACATCATCCAGCTCCTCTTCACAGGCGACATCATCCAGAGCCTCTTCACAGGGACATAATTCAGAGCCTCTTCACAGGCGACATCATGCAACACCTCTACAAAGGCGACATCATCCAGAGCCTCTTCACCTCTTCACAGGCGACTTCATCCAGAGCCTCTTCACAGGCGACATCACCCAGCACCTTTACAAAGGCAACATCATCCAGCATCTTTACAAAGGCGACATCATCCAGCATCTTTACAAAGGCGACATAATCGAGCACCTTTACAAAGGCGACATCATCCAGCGCCTCTCCATAGGCGATATCATCCAGAGCCTCTTCACAGGCGATATCATCCAGAGCCTCTTCACAGGCGATATCATCGAGCATCTATACAAAGGCGACATCCTCCATCGCCTCTCCATAGGCGACATCATCCAGAGTCTCTTCACAGGCGACATCATCCAAAGCCTCTTCACAGGCGACATCATCGAGCACCTTTACTAAGGCGACATCAGCCAGCGCCTCTTCACAGGCGACATCATCTAGAGCCTCTTCACAGGGAGATCATTCACGGTCTCTTCACAGGCGACATCATACAGCACCTCTACAAAGGCGACATCATCCAGCGACTCTTCATAAGCGACATCATCCAGCGCCTCTTCACAGGCGATATTATCCAGCACCTTTACAAGGTGACATCACCCAGTCCCCTTACAAAGGCGACATCATACACCCGCTTACAAAGGCGAAATCATCCACCCACTTACAAAAGCATCATCCACCCCCTTACAAAGGCGTCATCCACCCCCTTACAAAGGAGACATCGTCCACCCCCCTTACAAAGGCGACATCATTGAATCATTCAGCGCATCTCCAAAGGCGGCATCATCCAGCGGTCGGCATTTCGACCTCATTGACCTTACCAGCGTCAGGATTAGTTGACAAGAAACCGTCATTAACAGAAGCGTCAGGTTATACCTGTTGCTGGAGAAGATGAGCTTCCGGTTGCAACGCTGGACTTCCGTCTTGGCAGTCCTCTTCCATCGGTCTAACTGACAAGAAGAACGGACCGTATCGAGCGTCGACGTATCTAGAAAGAGCCTCACGAAATGGCAACGTAATCTACGAAACATGATCTCTCGGGTATCAAGCACAAACGCTGGCAAAATTTTCAAACTATGTAAGTTTGCAGATTTGCGATCGTTACAGGGAAAGCTAGGCAGACAATGACGATGACGTCATCAACACTCAAGCGGGGAGAAAAGAAATGACGTCAATATGATAGCCCATAAAACAGCGCTCGTAAACGTTGAAAATCTAATAAAATAATATTAATTATTAATAAATAATATACGTTATGCTTAGACGTGATAATAATATAATTAATAATACCAGTAGCAACAATCATACCGTAAAGTTTCGGTTTGGGAGTCTGTAAAAGTACCAGTAATCTATACATATAATATCCATATCTAACTACCGTCCCATTTCCAATCTTTCCTTTCTTTCTAAATTAACAGAACAAATTGTCCTTTCTCTGCTAAACGACTACCTCTCTTCTAATTCACTCCTCAACTCCCACCAATCTGGCTTCACTAAACACAACTCCGCAGAAACTTTACTTGTGTCGCTTTATAATAAACTGGTCTCTGCCATCAGTCACCAACAAGCCTCCTGCCTCTGTATTCTCGACATTTCAGCCGCATTTGACACCATTGATCACAATCTTCTTCTTCAACGACTACCTTCTTAGTTTGGCGTCTCTGGCACTGCTCTACTCTGTTCCAGTCCTACTTGTCTTCCCGATCCTTCTCTGTTAAAGCCTTAAGCCATTGCTCACAACCCCTCCGTCTCTCCTGTAGTGTCCCTCAAGGCTTCGTCCTGGGTCCATTCCTTTTCATCCTGTATACCACACCTGTAAGCCATCTCATAAAATCCTTTCTGTTGATCACCATCTCTATGCAGACGACATCCAACTCTACCTATCCTTCCCCCAAACCTCGTCGTCTCTTAATTACCTTAACCTCTGCAATCTTGGTATTACACACCTGTCCTTCTCTAACCACATTTCCAATCTCTCGCTCCTGCTTCATGCACATTCGTGACCTCCGACGCATACGGCCCATGCTTGACCTTAACACTGCCTCCACCATTGCTACCTCCATTGTTCATTCAAAGCTTGATTACTGCAATTCCCTCTTCCTCGACCTTGAATCCACCCAAATCAAGCATCTGCCACTTATCCAAAATTCACTAGCTAGAGCTGTCACTGGAACGCCCAAATATCATCATACCACTCCCATCCTCAAATCACTCCATTGGTTAAAAATTCCAGACCGAATCCACTTCAAAATCCTATCACTAACCTACAATTAACTCCCTACAATATTCGCAGCCCAAATACCTTCGTGATCTCTTCACCCATCAAACAACCCGCTCCACTCGATCCTCCTCCTATCTGTCTTTCTCGACCCCCAGTCACTATACTCATCTCAAGTTCTCCAACCGAGCCATATCCAACACAGCACCACGCCTCTGGAATGATCTCCCCCTGCATTTCGCAGCTCCTCAGTTCCTCCATCATCATTGCAACCCGTCCTTCATCCTCCTTCTCATCTTCCTCAATCTACCACCCTCGGGCTTTTCACTCAAAACTGAAGTCTCAGCTTTTCAAGTACTCCTACCCCGACTCATCTTATCCTACGCCTTCCGATATTCTCGCCCTAAACGACACCCGCCTTGACAGCTGCTCTGCCTCCTCTCTTGATCTGGCCCTCTGGAAACTGGACTCCGACCTCTTTTGGACTACTCTCTGGAAAACCCCTTCTGATTTGATTTGGCCTCCTGGAAACCAGACTCGGACCTCTTTTGCACTACTTTCTGGAACCCCTTCTGATTTGACGTAGCACTCATGAATAGGCTGGTGCCCTGCGCTTGGCCTTCGAGTTGCGCTTTAGAAGTTTGATTACGATTCCAAAACAGCTTTTTCAATGTCAGAAAACTACGGTGCTCTCTGGCGCTTTCGTTCTGAGTTGACGAAATCATTAATGATCAATAATTTAGCTTTACTATTTATCCAACTTGACGTGTTGAGCAGTATCCCGAAACGATTCAAAACTTGCATTCAACATTTTCTATGCATAGCAACGCATCTATCTTATCGACAGCCTATCTTTCTTTTCGCAATGTTATTTTCAAATTTTGCGCTTTTGTATCAAAGGTCGTAATGATGGTTAGCAAAGTATAGTTTGTGTAATATGAGGCAATAGCAGTGACAGCTGTAGCGTTGCCTGCATGGGGTGTGGAAGAGATTTTCATAGTAGCGCCACGTTCTACTGCTCACTTTGCACAGGTCTGGTCTTACGGGCACCTGCACATAACCAAGAGGGACGTGTGGGCCAAATGTCCCCATAGCTAAATCTGTCACTGGACCATAGGATTGCAGTTCGTAAGAAGCTAGATACCTCCGAATAGGTAGGTATCTTGGAGAGGCACTATACAAGTTCTCTTGTAGCACGTACAACGGTGGATGAGGGCGATGTTTAATTATGACACAGCGGGCTACCTTGCTAAGTCTGTTTATTTGAGAATTGTTGGGAAATTTTTGAAAAATGTTACTTGCTATGAAGCCTGCTATTTTCAAGTTCACATTCAAAAGTTTCCAAATTAGGTGTATTGAACTGTTTGAGACCTCACAGATCTTGACTCGGGCCAGAACCTTGTGTGATTTAGTATCTGTTAGATGTAACAACCCTCTAAATATGAACAATGTTATTACTTATTTTTGGCAGTTCAATTCCATTCTGCCAATGCTAAGAAATGAAGTCGCCAACACTTCATACCCAGGGCTAGCTTAAGGGACTGCCATTCTTTGTAATTCAAAAACCTTATATTGCTGAAATGAAGCAGTGTCAGTCTTGGGATATTTTGGGCCCTATGCAGAGTATACTGTATGGGCCCCACCATGACACAAGTCAAATTGTTTTTCATTGTTATTATTATTAGGGTGTTTCTTGTTCATGTTAATTTCAACAAGCAAGGCGTATGTTCCCAATGCATCATTTTCCTAGCAACATGCTCAAAGCCTTGCCTATGTTTGTTTGTCGTGTGTTTATATATGAAAATATGCTTAAGAAGAATCATTTTCCAACTAACAAATATTCATATCTGATGAATATGTTCAGCCATGCAACCAGTCAGCATGGTAAGGTAATCCAAATACAATAAAATCATTTGTGAGGTTTTAGATTAATTTATCCTGCACATTTATCATATAAACAAATTTTTCTTATCCATTGCAATTTTATAGGAAATTTACAAAATCTCCCTTGTCTTCTACCATCACTAAACTTTAATTTTATAAAATGTTGCCACATTTGAACGATGAAAAATCCACTTTTAGAATGCATGCAATATGTTCCAAACAGGGTTGCCAATTTATGTGAAATGGCAGTGTAGGCATGTTAACATTTTGTTACCTAGTGCAATCTGATACTGAAGTATCCGAAATTCAATAAACAAACTTCTAAACAGTAAATATATAATGTTCTAGACATTTTTGTCAACAGATTGCTGAACAGAAAATACAAACATTCAAAATCAGTTACAAGAGATGTCATCTTTAAAGTTTTAAGCTTGTACAGATATAGCAAACTAAGTAAGTTTCTTTGCCTTGAGGTACAGTGCATCAACAACCTTCCCCATGTTCTGTATTGTGTCAAGTGCCATCTCGTATGTCTTGTCCGTTGGCGTTTCATCAAAGATTACCAGAACTCCGTCTCCCTGATCAAGAATTCCTAGGAAGAAAATAAATCAAATACTTGCATTTATTATCATGCAACAGACTAATTCTGACTTTTGATTTGGCATGTGATGCAACAGTATGACTGCACCATATTCTAATCTCATCTAATTACTTCTATACTGCCCTTATCATAATGCCCAACACAATAACTGATGGTCACTTCAAGTGAAATCACAATCATAAATCCATTGCAGAAGTCAGATGAAATTCAATAGATCGGAGAAACCAGAAGCCAGGCTACGGTGGATAAGCAAGTTGAAAGAGTGGAGTCTCAAGTTTACACCTGACCTTTCTCCAACAGACCTCACTCTCCCATGCCTTACTCTTCTCCTGTCATCAATCTTGGAATCATCTTTGATAAAACTTTACCTTTGCTGACCACATCACTCAGCTATCTCGGACCTGCTATATGCACATTTGTGACCTTTGGCGACTGCACCCAATACTTGATTACAAGACCACCTGCACAACTGTTTATTGCAAACTTGATTACTGTAATTCCCTTTTCTACAATATCTTCTTAAATAAAATGCCTACAAACGGCATGAAAGATGATAAAGATTTATTACAGTATTATCAAAATCCTTACCACTAAACTTTTTGTCAAGGATCATTTGAGACAGCTTCTTTTCAACTACCTCCTAAATTGCAAAAAATCAGTCTACATTTAGTACAGAAAATACAGCTGAACCCAACAGAAGATAATAGAAATCTTGCTCTTAAATCAGTTTTAATGTAGTTTTACGTGAAACTCTAAGAGCAAGATTTGAAAGCTTTGTAATCTCAACACAAAATGTCAAATGGCATTATAGAGTTTCTAAACGTTTCACTGACCACAGCCATCTTCAGTTTCCTGACAACTGCAAGCCAAGAATTTGGTAACAACATATCCATTATAACAAGATTTTTCATCGTTGCCATCAGTAAGTCTTCAAATGCTGCAGGAAACTGTCACTCCTGTTATACAAAAAACATGCCACTATCCCCTTTGCAGGATATGTTCTACTGAAGAGGAATTAGTAAACAAATATATGAAAGAATGCTAAGGAAAATATGACTTGAGAATTAATGCAACAGTCAATCAGCAAGGACTATCTATTGCAGCAATCTCACTCGTGCTACCATAACCACCAAGTTTCCCACAGCTGCTAATATTCTGAAACTTCTAGTACATTGTGACATGAAAGGGTTTTTCGTTGTGTTCCAACTGCTCAGTGTGAACATTTCTGAATTTACAAAAACATGTTCCCTCTGACAATAATGCCTCTGTTATAATCAGTGGGTGTTTGTGGAGTACCATGGTACCTCTGCACCATGCACGTGAGTATGTAGCTAGTGCAACATAATCACTGACATGGAACATTAAACCTTCCAGCCAACTTTTCTCTCTGTTAACAGTATATCAACTAATAAACAAGCATATACAGTGTGGACCTGTTAACGCAAAGTTATTGGGAACAACAAATCTGAAACCATGCCTCTTGTAAAATAGACTAATGCTGATATAACCTAAAATATTTTCTAACTATGGTAGATAGGCATGTCCACAGTATGCCTATCTACCATCAAAGCTTTTTCATTCAGCTTAAGTAAAACTATTTTACTTGTAGTCTGTTATAAAACCTTTAGAAAGCCAAAAATTGTATTACATATACTAGTGTATGAGTTGAATTTTTTTGGACAATTTCTTAAAGTCCAAAGTTGGAAGGTCACCCTATACAAGATATATCCATGGGAGATCACAGTAAACATGCAACAAAGGACAATGACACACCCAATGGAGATAGCATGACACATCCATGAAGAAGGGCATATATAGTGTTATAAAGCAAATGATACTACAAAGAATTTTTATGTTTTTACTATCGTGGGTAAACTGGTAACGCTTAGACATGTCCACACTGTAGATACATACATCCATACAGTACTGATGATGATTATTTAACATATCCTTTTAAAGGCCATGAATATCTTGCAAAATCATGCTAATGTTTACCACAGACAAGTTGATCAAGCTTGCAATATGTTGAACTTGAACTTGGGAGAATGGCTCTATGATACGACAGAGATTCTGTTCCAGAAGATTATCATAGAGCGAGTTCAGATGAGCACGCACAATTGGATCATCTTCAAGCTGCGCTTTGTATTTTACTATGGTCTAAAAGTAACCAAATATTTGTTAATCTCCACCATCATATATATGAATCATTCCACATCAGATTGACACAGCCCCAGACATAAACATCTCCAATTTTGATTTGTTTAAATTGGCACATTTATTCAAATCAATGAAAAACTTTGAAAACCAAAACATTAAATTGTTGGGTCAATCTAAAATATGGGTCACTGAACTTTGACTTTAAATGTATTGTCCTAAGCAGGTCACCCTGTATATTGTTTATTGAGTTTGAATCGAATACATGACCAATCATTACTTTACAATTACACAGACTGGAATGCAAACAACAGCACAGAAAAATTACAAACAACTTAATTACAGAAAAGCGTACAGAAACTTAAAAACTTGATACTGATGCAATACATGATTCACAAGAAGAAGCTGACACAGCTTATCTAGCATCTCCATTATATATTAGACAGTAATATTCAATGATATGAACGACAATTGTAACGTATGCAATGCATCAGCCAACGCTCAAAATACATTAATGTTGATACAATAATATGTGGCATATTGTATTATTAATAGAGCTGCAGATTTTACTGAGTAATTAATCGATTACTCATTAAAAATTTTAATCAATAAATTTCGGCTTGTTCGATTAATTTTCTTATTTATTTCATGATGTCGAGCAGCCATGACTGGAGTAAACAATATGGCGAACAATGATAATGTGAAATGTTCGAGTGGAAAATTAAGCTTCATTTTGTATTTAGGGTAAATGCTGATGGAAAAGTCAAAGACGGTGACAAAATTAACTGTCGTCATTGCAATAAACAGTTCGCTTACCATGGTTCAAACACATCACTGATGTATTACCTTCAGCACAAACATCAGCAACTACATTCTCTTTTTCCCATCTTTTTCCCATTTTTTTCTCATTACAGTTTCTGACGGTTTACGCAACAGATACCAAATTAATCAAATTTAATCGATTAATTATAGGCCTCTCACTCTAAGTGAAACACATCTTACATTAGTCCTACAGACCTCAGAACAGTAGTTATGTTTAAAATGAATGTTATAATCATACAATGTAGCATTTTCAGTAAAGTAAGATTTAAACAATAACGGAAGGATACCCAGATGATGATGTAACAATAAGTCTAAACTTCTGTCAAAAGTATTCAACCAATAATAAATTAATCAAACCTTCTGAAAGTCGGCAAGTGATCGATTATCACTGGCGAGGGCAATAAATTTCATTGCATGCACGTCATCAACACCATCGTACTTTAGTGCCAACTTGCCACTGACAATTGAATTAACTTCATCAGCACTACAATCATTTAAACAATTACAGTAATGTAAAATCTGGTGTCATGAAGCATTCTGAAACTAGTTTATTGGATAAAGAAGTACAGGCAACCACTTCACAATAAGCCAGCTGCACATTAATTACATTTTAAGAAAATGTAACTACTTTTAATGAAGTCTTGCAGTGTGAAATTCAGATTAAAAAACAATCCATTATAAATAACCTGCCTATTTATATAGTGTCCTGTAACAGCATCAGAGAAAGTAAAGGCATAAATATAAAGACATGTATTAAAAGATAGCAGCAGATTTTGTAATTGTACATAACTTCATCTTAAGTAATATCCATTTATCTCTAGATTTGTTTTATGATAACCAAAAACAATAACGGGGTTGAAAAGTCATTAACTGCTTATACATTCAACCCCCAATAGATACATACAATCCCAGTTGGGTTTATAGACACTTTAGGAACTTACTAAAAATGCTTGTAAGTGACAGAATGAATTTCACAAGTCCATCTGAATTTTTTCAAACTCACTTGCTGTGACTGTGACATTATACAAGTCATTCTCAGGGCATAGTTAGGCAACTACATGATGATATGGAAGTAAAGTCAACGAATACTTGCCTGTTTAGCATAATTTTGCTCATTAGCATGTACTTCAGAGCTGTAATAGCTTTAGCTTTAGCATTTTCCACAGAATCATACCCCTCAAATGCTTCATAAAAATATGAATAAGCAGTCTTGAAGTCTCTTTCATCTGCTGCATGCAATATTCCTAAAGAAGAACACAACAACGAATTCTTAAGCAAAATCCAAGCAATTTCATATACAAGGTAAATTAAAACAATCAGAAATAATGCAATTGTTTATATATATGAACTGAAAACTCCTCAGGACCAAGTTTTGTACATGTCACTCGAGACTGGTTCTCTCTCATCTGCACTTATAACAATGGAGCTGAACACCACGTACCATTTTTTACAGCAGAATCTCACTATATAACCCAAGTCATAATACGAATTCTGACATAATATATTCAGTCAGAGGCATGAATATAAATTTGGTTGAGCTTTAGAAAATAACTGTATTTTAACAGTCTTCTTATGAGGTCAAAGTCCTGGTGTATTGTTGTAATGATCATAAATTTATTGACATGATAGTATGGTAACTCAGGTCCAGGGATCATTTCTTTTCCTACCACATAATACTGTTCCTTAAACTTATTTGTCAGTAAATTAAATTTTAAAAATGTTTTCTTTATATATGCTAGAAGGCTAATATTTTCACAAGTGTAGTTCATTGATATCGTTTTCTGGCAGACATCAACGATAGTCTAACGTATGTTGCCTGTGTATGTTGTATGTATGTATATATGATGTATGTATGTATGTATGTATGTGTGCATTATATGTGTATTAATGTATATGTGTATACATGCATTTATGTATGTATACATTTATGTATGCATGGATGTATGTTGTATGTATGTAAGTATATAAGTATGTATGTATGTATGTATTTATGCATGTATGTTTGTATATGTGCATTTATGTGTATTAAATTATTAATGTATATGTATATGTGTATGTATGAGGAAAATCACTGGCAAGTTCACACCACGGAACGGCTCATTAAGAAACGGGAATGGCGGAATAATATGCGATAAAGAGGAAGCAAAGAACAGGTGGAGAGAATATACGGAAAATCTCTACAAGATCGATGACAGAGTGGAGGAAAACGAAGAAGCGATCACAACTGATTACGTCAAGGAACCAAAGATCATGGAAGCAGAGGTGGAATGGGCAATTACACAAATCAGAGATAACAAGACCCCAGGAGCAGACGAAATCCCTATTGAGCTGATCAAAGCAGCTGGAGATGGAGTGATAAGAGAGATAACAATTCTGTGTAATCTGATTTGGGAGACTGAGGAGTGGCCGAAGGACTGGCAAACATCGATCTTTATACCCATCTTTAAAAAAGGAGATGCTAAGGAATGCGAGAACTACAGAACCATTGCGCTAATATCTCATACGAGCAAGATACTCCTAAAGATTATCCACAAAAGGATGGAAGACACGATAGAGAGAGAGCTGCCGGCAAATCAAGCAGGATTTAGAAAAGGGAGAGGCACAAGAGACCATATTGCAAACCTAAGATGGATAATGGAAAGGCAGAGGGAATATGGACAAGAGGTACATCTTTGTTTTATAGATTACAGCAAGGCATTCGACTGCGTTGATCATGCTCTGCTGTGGAAAACACTGAGTGAAATGGGCATACCCATGCATCTGATAACTCTCCTCAAGAACCTGTATGGCAATCAGGTGGCGGTGGTCAGGACAGAACATGGCGACACTTCAAGTTTTCGAATAAAGAAAGGGGTCAGACAGGGATGTATACTATCACCATACCTATTCATTCTATATGCAGAAAGGATAATGAGGGAGGCAGGTTTTGATGATGAGGCGGAGGGTGTGAGGATAGCTGGAAGGATAGTGAACAATTTAAGGTATGCGGACGACACAACACTGCTGGCGGAAAAAAAGGAGAAACTGAAGGATAACATCAGAAGGCTAAAATGTGCTAGCGAGAAAGCAGGAATGTACTTTAATATAAAAAAGACGAAGATAATGACCACTGAGAAATGGAGTTATTTTGAGGTAGATGGAGAGGAGATAGAGGTGGTATCAAGCTTCTGTTTCTTGGGGGCCATGATGGAGAGTGAAGGTGGATGCGAACGAGAAATACGACGGAGAATTACATTGGGGAAGACGGCAACGCAGGGACTGGAAAAAATATGGAAGGACAAATCAGTGAGTTTGGGAACGAAGACAAGAATTGTTAAAGCAATGATCTTACCAGTGGTGCTTTACGGATGCGAAACATGGACAAAAACCAAGGCATTGGAGAAGAAAATTGAGGCATGTGAAATGTGGATCTGGAGGAAAATGTTGAGGGTTTCTTGGACTGAGAAGAGAACTAACGAGGATATCCTGGAAGAAATAGGACACTGGAGAGGGAGTTTGACGTTGGGGCAGAGAGCGTCCAGGCAGAAGATGTCATACTTTGGACACGTGATGCGTGCAGATGGGCTGGAAAAGGAGATGATGTTGGCGTGTGGGGAGGGCAGAAGGAGGAGAGGACGACCAAGGAGGAGATGGATGGACGAGATACAGGAGGCATTGAAGATGAACATCTCGGAGCTGAGAGAGGCAACGAGAAATCGGAGCACATGGAGAAGGTTGACCATGACAGTCGCTAGGATTCAACGAATCGACAGCACAAGGTGACAAGGTGATGCATTTATGTATGTATGTTGTATGTATATTGTATGTATGTTGTATGCATATTGTATGTATGTTGTATGTATGTTGTATGTGTGTGTGTGTATGTATGTATGTATGAACGTATGTATGTATACGAGCATTTGTGTATTAATGTATATGTGTATGTATGCATTCATGTATGCATGTATGTATGCATGTATGTATGTGTGCATTTATATATGTATTAATGTATATGTGCATGTATGCATTTATGTATGTATGCATTTATGTATGCATGTATCTATGTTCTATGTATGAATATATGTATGCATGCATACATGTATGTATGCATACATGTATGTATGTATGTTGTATGTATGTATATTGTATGTATGTATACTCCGGTGGGCTCCCAGAATAGCGGACTCCCCGAATAGAGGGCCGGCACCGAGCAGTCGCCATTGCGACCAACTGTTCCCCAGAGACAGGGCTGGTTGCTTAGGAGACTGAGGCTGACCTTGAGGCTGGTTGCTATAAAGGAAACTTTACTCATACTATGATACGTACGATAATTATAATTAATCGTAGCTGTTGATAATACATTGAATACGACGACGATTGGATTTGGTTAGTAACCCTGGCGCATAACCGTGGGAAAATCGCCGATTTTCGAGTCTATTATCTCCGCAACCCTCCCACATTTGTAAAAGCTGACCATGGGAAACTTACAGCCCATTTTTTGCTCTAATTACCCCTAGACCTAAGTCCTTCCCGTGCAGGTCTGCACATCGGGCGACGCATCTCGTTGCTCTAATTAACGGTGCTCTTATTTACTTTGAAAGACCGCTGGTTTCCCACGGTTTATAATGTCGCAATTCTGGACCTCTGGCACAGAAAGCGAGGTTTCTGTTGTCGGAAAGCTGCAACTCTGACACGAAATGAGTTACTAAAAAAAATTTTTTCCCAAAATTATCCGAGTCGCGCCAAAAAAGTGACTCGGTCGCGTTACCGGAAACACACCATTTTTTTTGGGCCTGATTCAAATGTTTGAAAGCCACTGAGAAACAGTGAGTTTTGAGGCATTTCTTAAAAGGAGAGAGTTCAAACTTATGATAAACATTGGCAGTCGATTCCATTCCTTAGGGGCAGAACAATGGACAGTGTTACATCAAGGCTCAAACAAAAGACCCATACCCGAAGATCGCAGACTGCATGGTGGTATGTAAGGAGAGTAGTGGTTGCAGGTAAGATGAACCTCTTTAAATCTTATTCTGAAGTACTATAAATTGTTAGTATTAACACTATTTACACTACTGTTGGTTCTGCTACCCACAAATTCATTAAAACATGTATTCAGAAAACATGTATTCAAAATTTAACTCATCTAACTCCAAATCCCCAACACACGCCAACTTTCGTCTTCGTTTGCCATCACAATGTAAAATGCAATTGTCAACTGAAACAGACTGCCCCAAAGCAGGTTTTCTACATCTGTCACATGTGTGTATAAATAACCAATGGGAAAATCTTAACTTATTGCTATAAGTAAAGGTTAACTTATTTTTTTAGGAGGAACACTCGTTCCCTAACTTCCAAATGCTTTTGTAAGCTATGTATAATGTTGCATTTTTATGTCAGAGGCCTGCACGATAAGTTTTTCAATGTTGCAATTTTGCCTCTGTGGCACATACAGGCTTAAGATGTTATTATTGTCATCACTACAATGACAAAGTAGCCCACCAGTAGCAGTGTTAGCCCTGGAGTACATACATCTGCAATAGAGGGAGGGGCAATGCCAAATGCAAACAAGTGGTCCAATCCAGTAGGTCATTGTTTTGCACACCTAAGCATTATCAACATCCCTTTTACAAAAAGAAGAACATACCTGACTGCAAATCAAGTGCAGCTTGCAGTTTTGGTGGGCAGTATATACCATTGGCTGTAGTCCTTGCAGAAGTCAAAGCAGCTCTGAAACATTTAAGGAATGTACTTAACCTTTCTTAAAGAAAAAACCCAGAAAGCTTTAGTTTCTTTAAACAGTGTTCAGAAAACCAAATGCGTCAAAAAACCTGATGCTCTTGTTAAGACTATATGTGACCAGCCATTAAAAAATGAGTCTCTAAGCACGTTTCGACTATTTTGAGTTATATATTCCACATTATTCTATGTTAAATTGCCTTCAAAATGAGCTATTATTTATCAAAATCGACCAAGTGCTTGTTGAGTTATTAAATTTTTAAGCTTTCATCCTGTGCAATAAACAATGTCGGGAAATCAAGATTTTCTATTTATATTTGTTTACCCAGATCCAGTTTAGGGCTTACGAGAAAAGCACTTTATTGGTTAATTAAAGGTCATATCGAAAAGATAATTTCTTCATGTCATAGAGCGAAGTCTAAGCTTTCCAATGATATATTACAACCATAATTTTATTCGCCAGGTGGCCACCGTCTAGGAACGTGAAATTCGTACAAAAAAGATTTTTTTTATCTTATAGGTCGCTTATTTTATATAAATAACACATTAAAAACAACAAAATAAATAAAGTTTTAATATTTTTTTAGTGTATTATATAATGTAGATTCCGAAAATTTAAATATCACAAAATCAATAATTTGAATGCAAAACACCTTCAGAAGCGATTTGCAGCATTTTGCTGTATGCGACTTCCGACTCATTTTGTAATGACGGGTCACATATCATAGACTAGTTTCAGTCCCAATATGCCATTTGCTGCTATAGCTGTATAATAGGTACTTAACAATAGCATTTCCAGGACTTTGACAAAACTGTTCACTTTCTATGCAATGAAATGTGTACCTGGAATATTGGAGTACATACAAATCACATTGACTGATAACACAGTTTCATTAAAACTGTAACTGTGAACATGACAGACAGTATGGCCACAGTACAGTGTGGACTCATTTATGTGCCATTCACCTTAAGAGGAACTGCAGTGTAGCGCTAAATATTGACCTTTACAACAGGATGTACAGCTGGAACAGTCGCTGGAACATGATCTCTAAGGCATATTTCTATTTTCATTTAACACCATTTTGGTAAGGGGCCATCCATATATTACGTACGCAAAAATCCGGGAAAATTGGACCCCCTCCCCCCTGTTCGCAAGCATACTTTCTTCCACACCCCTGCATACGTACGCTTGACGCACCCCCCCCCCCGAAGACCAGCTGCAGAAAGTGTCTCGGCAGCGACTGTCTGCACTTTAGACTGCACATGGCTTTTATATAATGTAATAAAATGCCATCGAACGACTATAGGACAAAACAGAGTTACAAATAGGCTAATGTGGACGTCATAATTAGAAATTTATTTGCGTACGTACACATTTTTATCCATTGGCATGCACAAAATTCAGGCAATTTAATTAAGTAGGTAAAGTTGTAAACGCATCTGCAATTCAATAAAAAGGTGAGGATCAACATTTCATCACAACATGCACATTGATTTCAAAAATCTGATGCAAGACTAACCTCGATTTAGGCAAGTTGCCAAGAGCATGATATGTTTTGCTTTCCAGTAACTGGACTTCCACCAACAATGCCTTATCATCTAACTTCTTCAATTCACGAAGCAAGGAAGAGCCTATGTACATCAAAGTAAACATGAGTTAACTATAAAAATACAACACTTTTGCAAAATTCAGCTAAATATGTATGTATTTATGTAAGCATCAACACACTTATATAGCTTTTCTAAACCCTTTCAGCACAACATAATTTTAGCCACACTTTTTGACATTTGTCTAAATTTCAGCTCTTTAGCTAAAATCTCAATTATCTCTCCAAACATTTACGACAGAGCTAAAGTGTAAACACAAAGTTATTTAACTCTATCGCAGTGGTTGTGGTCAATTTCAACTGTCAGATAGAAAAAACATTGCACATGGCGAAAAATCACTTATTTGGGCTTTCCCAGGCCCTTAGCCAGAAATACAGAGTAGCCGTCCAAAAGCATTCGAAGTTGTGACCGCCCAACGCCGTTAGCGTAGGAAGTCATGACCACACGAAGTCCCGCCACCATACGAGCCTGACTGCAGTGCCCCTATGCTGTTTACAGAGCCTAATATCAACCCCTGCTCCTTACACAACTGTCATCTGAACGCTGGCTAGAGAAGAAGCTGGATGGTGCTGGAGGAGAATCATGCACTATTTATGCCGTCAAAAATAATTTTCGCCCGTCCAAAGGACGGGTTGCTGGCTAAGGGCCTGGTTTTTCCAGTGTCTGGTAAAGTTGGAATCGCAACTTTTGCAGATGTTTTTGGAAGACATTTACATCCTTCTTCTTCTTCTTCAAGTTCTCTGCCCTTGGGCATATTCAAACATCCAATGGAGAAATTCCTTTCTCCTCCAGTTTACTGTATCCATCCACCATCATTCACTCCAGCAATATCCGTCCAGGTCTCCCTCTCGTTCTCTTTCACTTCATGATAGTTCTCAGCAGGGAAGCCCCTCTCAGTATGCAACCAATCCAATTCCTGTCTTTCTCTGATAGTAGCCATGATAGATCTTTCCTCTTCCCTTCATACAGCACCTCCTTGTTTTTTATGCTCAATCCAGCTAACCTTTCCATCCTGTGCCAGACCCACATCTTAAAACCTCCAACCATCCACCATCATTCACTCCAGCAGTATCCGTCCAAGTCTTCCTCTCATTCTCTTTCCCTCCACGATAGTTCTCTTTTTTACATGTACTTTTTTCATTATGTCATTTTGCATCTGTTGTAACCATGCTCCCCAAGAAGCAGAAATTTGTAACTTGTTCTATCGCCTCACCATTAATATTATTCATATGGTTGTTTCTTCCTTCCTGCTTATCCTCAAAACCTCTGTCTTCTTAACATTTATTTTCATAATATTCCAACAAAATCAAGTTTAGACGGCCCATCATTCATTGTAGACCTTCCTGACATTTTTGCCATCACATTATGCACTATCTGATCGTTTGCAAATCTCAGAGCCTTCACCAGCCTGCCTCCTATGTATATTTCTAGGGCATAACTGATATAGGTTGTTTAGCCAATTCCGTATACTGGATAGCATAGGCCATTATTTGCGGATTCCGATTAGTAATAAATCTATGCACTAAGGCCTAATTCCAAGTTAGTCATCACTGGCTAATGGATTGGCATTGGTTACAGGCAGTAAGATGGAACAACAGCCAGTCAGTCATCCCTTCCCTATACCGCAGCATATTTCTTCACTGATTGGCAGGTATAACAGTCGCCAGTAGCAGATACAGGGTAGGTTTTGGGAATTGATTTAAGGGCCTGAGTGCGACCCTTGGCAAAAGTATAATTATATGTGAGTGGCCAATAAATTGCCTGGTTATTCTGGGGCCCGTTCACAGCCCTAGTAAGCAGTACCAATCAAAATTATAATTATATGTGAGTGCTGAATGGCCTATAAACTGTTATTAGTCCATAGCGAAACCATCGAAAAACCTTATTAATCCTTATTAATCGGCGGGTCAGACATTCCGGATCTGGACAATTCTGAATAGTCCAAAATTGGCTTACTGATCCAGATTTCGGTTATGTCCTATTTATTTCCTTCTTAGTGTTCTCTAATGTTTCTCGGATGTAGTGGCGAGAATGGGCAACCTCGTCTTACTACTTACCCAATTAATCCTAGTTCTGAATATTCCCCTTCTATTCTTATTCTAACCCTCTGGCCCATATAAGAGATTTCTTATTAGCATTCTATCTCTTCAGTAAATTCCCATTCGTCTCAGTGCATGTACCACTTTTTTCCAGTTTACTCTGTCAAATGCCTTCTCATAATCCACAAAACTCACATAAACGTCCTGGTTTCTCTGTCAACACCTTCATGGTTCCAATGGCATCCATGGTACCTCTACCCCTCCTTTATCTTAACTGTTCTTCACCCAAGTACTCGACTGTTTCCACCCTGGGCTGTACTGTGTGCGATGAACTGTAGCACAATTTTGGAAGTACGTGAGAGGAGGCTGATAGTTCGGTGATCTTTACAAGCTGTTGCACTGTCTTCTTTTTCAGTGGGATCAAAATGGACTGCAAAACGTCATCTGGCCAAATTCCAGTGCTATATATATCCTGGCACAGCCCAACCAGTTCTGCAATTGCCTTTAACATTTACAACCAGCCATTTAAATTTAAGTAGTCATATTCCTTCTGGGTCATTGGCCAATTCTCTGTAGTCTGTTTTTTATCAGCCAAGTCCAAAACACAAATTACACAATTTGCTAAAGTTTAAAAGGCCCTTGAAACCAATATGCTTGACAATGAGCAGGTTTTGAGACTTAAAGTCAGTGACAGGTAAGAACGTTTCACAGCTGATGTCATCAATGATTACAACAACATAAAATATCATTTTTAGCTAAATTCCTTAATTTTTACCTCTTCAGCAATCGGTACAAGTTTGCCTTATTGCTACACATAGTAGTACTAGTTCTTAATTTTAAAAAAATTTTTTATTCATAAACAATAATAAAGGCTGAAATCTAGCCACAGACTTTTTCTGTCCAGCCACGTTGTGTATATATATATATATATATATATATATATATATATATATATATATATATATATATATATATATATACTAGCTGGTTTAATCGGCGTTGCCCGGGGTTATAAGTTTCAATCCCTGTAGCACCACCACCACCACTACGCCCGGTTTAGTTGAGTGAAAGTTTCAATCCCTCTAGCGAATCCGTACTGTAGCTGCTTAACGCGGCGTCGCCATCTGGTGAGTCAAATAGGTTGAACTGTAGAATATTTTTCGAGCTTCAAATGCATGGCGCGGCTAGGTTTTTGGCCCGGGAGACCAAGGTAGCGGGGAAAATGGGGGACGTGAAGCCTCACACTGGGTGTGTCATGCCCACCCCGACACAGTAGTGAAGGTTTCGAGTGAAAAGCTCTAAACTGTAGAAATGCATTCCGGTCAAAGTCGGTGTGACAGACACGAGTTTCTTCTTTATTTATATATATACTAGCTGGATTACCCGGCGTTGCCCGGGGTTATAAGTTATAAGAGGCCCTTGTGGCGTCTGGCGACCTGTGGCGGAGACTGCTTCGCAGTCTTGTAGACGCCTTCTGGCATCTAGCGACCTCTGCCGTGGACTGACTGCTTTGCAGTCGGCCGCTGGCGGCGACTGCTTCGCAGTCTTGGAGGCCCTTGTGGCGTCTGGCGACCTCTGGCGGAGACTGCTTCGCAGTCTTGTAGACGCCTTCTGGCGTCTAGCGACCTCTGCCGTGGACTGACTGCTTCGCAGTCGCCCTCTGGCGGCGACTGCTTCGCAGTCTTGGAGGCCCTTGTGGCGTGTGGCAACCTGTGGGGAGACTGCTTCGCAGTCTTGTAGAGCCCTTCTGGCGTACAGCGGAGACTGCTTCGCAGTCTTGTATACGCCTTCTGGCGTCTAGCGACCTCTGCCGTGGACTGACTGCTTCGCAGTCGCCCTCTGGCGGCGACTGCTTCGCAGTCTTGGAGGCCCTTGTAGCGTCTGGCGACCTGTGGGGGAGACTGCTTCGCAGTCTCCCGTGGACTGACTGCTTCGCAGTCGAAGAGGCTGAACCGGGCGTTGGCGTGTTAAAGAAAACGCCAGAAATCTAGCCCTCACTGCCGGTCTGTAGTCGGCCTCGCCCTTAGTAAAGCAGACTGGTTGTTTCATATACTGTAAATAATTTAGGTCTTTGAACATACATGTGTTAAAATTTTGCTGTAAAACGATGAATATACTTCGAATCGATCGTCATTAAATTTTGTGCGAAAGTAAACAATTTATGCGCATTATTAAGGACGTTGGGGAATACCGGCGCCATAAATAGAACGGCGGTGTCGTTACGCGCATTATTAATGACGTTAGGGAATACCGGCGTCATAAATAGAACCGCTTCGTAGTGGAATAGGCGAGCTTGCGCGTGATTGACGGTCGGGTGGGTAGAGTTTTGGGGCATTTTCACCATGGTAGGGGTGAAAACAGGGGACGCGAACCCCTCCACTGGGTGTCCGAAGCCGAGGCCGACACAGCAGTGAAGGTTTGGAGTGAAAAGGTGCAAAATTGTAGAAGTTAAGCCCGGTCAAACAGACAGACAGAGGGACACACACACACACACACACACACACACACACAGAATTCTCGCTTTATTAATATAGATATATATATATATATATATATATATATATATAATCTGTACATATGTTTAGTTAATTGCCTGTACTCATGGCTACTCAGAATCGAGATAGGGACGTTCCATCATCCATATGCAATGCAGTTTGAAACATGTTGAGCTTCAGTCAGGTGTTGCAACTTGATGCAACCGATGGTTTCAGTGCAAGCCAGCATTCACAATTAGCGAATGTTCTAATTGACATACATGTCAATATACGCACAAAGTCTTTTCAAGTACATTAATTGAAACCCAGAAGAGGACATCGTCCACTGTTCAGGAGCAAATAGGCACTAACCGGTTTGTGACGGAAGGTACAGTTCTTTAACTGCTTTCTGCCTTCAGGACAGGAACAGCTGCCACACTGACAGAACTGTGAGTTTTTCCCAGCCACGTTTTGTGGGGCAGTCATTTCTAATAAGATCATGGTAGCAATGAAGAGCAGTGGATGGTCGACGCGTCATGTTATTGGGCTTGCCGGGTCTTAACTCTGCTTTCAACACGGTCGACTGTGACATTCTGCTGCATCAGCTTCAGAGGCAATTCAAGAACAAATTCCGTCACCACACTTGTTTCTAGACTATGTGCCAGCATATTCAGCTTCTGGTCCAACAGTCTGGAATGTGCTGCCCAGCAACCTCTGCCAAACTTTAGAACTATCAAAAGCTCCAGAAAGAAATTTAAAACTTATATGCTCGTGTTATCTGAATAAGCTGAGCTACTAATAGCTCTAATATACTAATATACGGGGGGCTCTTAGAGTAATGGATAACACACTGGCGTGAAGAGCAGTAGGTACCAAGATCGAATCCTGTAGACCCCCGTAAGGCTTATTCAGCCTTCCACTCGCTAGGCGGTGGTTAAATGAATAGTAGACCGTGATGGCGCCCTGTGGCTGCCGTATAAACAGTTATATTCGACTCAGAACTGTAAAACTGTTATCATGTGCTTTTACTGTATACATGTATGTAAGGCGCCCTGTGTGGCTGCCGTTTCTACTACATGTATGTTCACTGTACAGTGTACAGCGCAGTGCGGTTAGCAAGCGCTTAAATAAAGAAAAGATTATTATTATTAATATTAATATTAATATTATTATTAGCACATTTGTGGTGTTTTTAGTTAGATTACCTAAGCTTTATAAGTCTTCATATAATAATATAGTGATCTTCAAGGACAGAACTTTTCTGTAGCATATAAGCACACCAGACAGAAGTGGACAATGCTACACTCTAAGATACAAAATAAAAAATGGTCCATTACTGTTATAAGCAATAACCTAGAACAACTTGTTACAAAACAGAAATTCTGAAAGACTGACCCAGGTGAAGGGCTTCATTGAAGGACCCAGTATCAAAGTACAGGGAGACTAAACGTGCTTCTAAAGACTGTCTTAGGAATGTTCTGTTTTCTTGCTTAGCCCAGTCAATGCACTCTGTACACAGCTCCACCTGCAATAACAACACAATATCAATCCGTACATTTCACCATGCAGAAAAACTTGTATATAATGACATAGGTTACCATCATGAAGGCATCTGGCCAGAAGAGTTCCAACTTAGCTCAAATGCTTATGCAGCAGTCAGAAGCAATCTGTGAGATGTGAAGGTTCGTGGCTACTTCACAGGTCATAAAAGTCCTACTTTATAACACCCTGAATATAATTATTATGAAGTTTAGTTAAAAAGAAAAGCACTTTAACCTTTTGCCCCCAAATTCCCTATGTAATATTTCACCCACCCTGCACTCCCAGACATCATGGGTGGCAAAACCGATAAATTGGTTTCTTGGGATAAGTAATGGAGGAACAAACGGACAAATCAGTTTCTCGGGGGAGGCCGTTTAATATGTGTCTTTCATTCATTCTGAAAATTTATATAGTGCCTCTTGAAAAGGCCTACTCAGAGACGGTTAAATATGACTCTTTCACTCATTCTGAAAATTTATATAGTGCCTCTTGAAAAGGCCTACTCTTGAACAGTTCTGGAGAGGTTGGACCCACACTTAGCATTACAAGGCATCAGGCCCTTAGCCAGAAATACAGAGTAGCCCGTCCAAAATCATTCGAAGTCGTGACCGCCCAACGCCGCGAGTGTACGAAGTCGCAACCACCCGAAGTCCCACCATGTACCAGTCTGACTGCAGTGTCCCTGTGCTGTTTACAGAGCCTAACATCAATCCGTGCTCCTTACAGAACTGTCATCTGAACGCTTGCAGGAGCTCAGAAAAGAAGCTAAGCTGGAAGGTGGTGGAGGAGAATCATGCACAAAATTATGTCCATCCAAAATAATTTTCACCCGTCCTTTGGACGGGTAGATGTCTAAGGGCCAGTAAGGCATGTGTCCAATCAAGCAGTAACTGTGCAACATAACGTTCTAAATTAATAAGCCTCTGAACACTTAATTTTAGTTTCTTGTGGTAGTATTGAAGACCTGGATGCAGAACAGTAACTAACAGTAGTTGAAAATTTAAATGCCAGACATTTGATCATTAAGCTTACCTCTTTGCCTGTGGTAGCTTCCATATCCAAAAACATATCTACCAACGTCCTCACTAGCTTGGCAGCTTTTGCTTTACTAACCAAACCAAGAAATGGACGTGTATATTTGATCATTGCCCATAGCTCTTAAATCAAAATCATAAAATAAAAGTTAACACAAAGAAGCTGATAAAACTCTGTTTATTAAATGAAAAATGTAAAAAAAGATTCATAAATTTTACAATACAAAATTACAAATTCTTATACGTAAGTAAGTAAGTATTTTCTTTATTGAACCGCTTGCAGACGCACTGCGGCTTACAAAACACGAGCATGCGAAACGAGGCGCAATAAACAAAATAAGGAAAACCAATAGATAAGTTAAGTGATGATGAAATTGGGTTGGATTTAACTAATTAAGTTTGGATTAGGTGTATAATATTCTTGTGATAAAACCCCTATGGGTTATCATATCAACCACAGCGTAACTTTGGCATAAAGAAATTCAGTATTTTGAACTTTCAGTTATCCCAATAAGCCTATGGTCTGGCCACAGTGGTGTAGCTAGGATATTTTGCGCCCGGGGACGAACTATGAATTTGGCGCCCCCTCCCCCCGTTTTACTATTTCACATTTTCCACATAATCGAATGGCAATTTTAATTTTTTTAATGAAATAAAATATGAAAAATACAGACAGTACATGCATGTTTCCCCTTAGTGCTCAACGGGGCGCCAAAATCATACCTAAGAACTTATTTGTAAGTAATGAGGATATAATTGGATATATTTGGGGCGCTAAAATTAAATCTTATGCATTCATTTGTGATAAATTAGTTAAAACTGCAGCAAAATTAAGAGTAAAATTATTTATCTTAACCCTCATTTTGGCGCCCCCTTCCCTTGGCGCCCGGGGACACATGAACCCCCTGCCCCCCCTAGCTACGCCACTGTCTGGCCACAACCAATGCAAACACATACAAATACAACCCTGCTTTTGAATTTGCATACACTGCTTACTGTGAAGGCATACTCCAGCCTTATCAAACTAATGGCGGGCAGATATATCGAAGTTACAGGGCCATTCTGAGGCTTGGTGCTCTCACCCACATAGTTTTAGCTTAACGTCATCCTATCATGACTGTCGAAGTACAACTCCAGTCAGTTCTCTACTGTGCCATCCGAGTAGTGGCCAACCAGCCAATATACTTGCATATAGGCGAATATATGCGAAAATGCTGCACTGACTTCCAATGCAGGCATGACTTCTATTCAAGATCCTCTTACTTGGACGATCTGTGAAGGCTGGTACTGCACTAATACACATCAAAGAGTTCCAGTAACAAGTCAGCTTGATTACCAATCTGCAGCTCATAGCAATTTACAGGATCCTGCACACCGATCCTTTAAACGTATGTCCTGTTGCGATTTATTCAGATCAACACATATTTTCTGTTGCCTTAAGTCATAACTGTTCTAGATCAGTTACACAATCCAGACATGTCTTTGAATTGATCTTACAGTTTGTAGGTTAAACTCACTTTGTATTATGCAGTCTGTTTTTCAATCTCATCATATTGGATCAGTGTATGATACCCAGTTGGCCGACAAACTCTCACTGATTACGACCGAGTCCAATAGTGTGGCATACTCTTGGTGAATGAGAGTTTTCAGTTGCTGGACTTGATTTTGGAACTCTATCCAGTATCTGTCCGTTCTGCTTAGTCACTTATATCATTCCCTTCACAGCTTACTGACTTAGCTGTATCAAATTACTTATCCACCATTACCTGCCTCTCTGCCTTAGCAAACTGATCTTCTGAATATTCAACTGATTACAGCATGGTTCTGAGCACTGGTTGATGCCTTGTGCATTAGACACCAGCATGATACAGGCTACTACTTTCAATTACATAACCCACAAATGCAAACAAATTTGACTTTACCATTCCTGTGGATTACATTTTTATAAAGTAACTATTTACTTTTAAAAAGTAGCCGTAATCAGCAATTGCAATATTTAAAAAGTAATAGTTTCTAGAAATTAATCTAGTTTCCCTGTAGACCAGTCACTAGTAACTGTAATTAAATACGTTTTAAAACAAGCAACTGCTGTAAACACAATCAATCAATATTTGTTTACTGATATAAGACAGGCTGATACAAATGTAACCTGGATACATGCTGATCATTTTCTTAGAATATAAGATATTTGTAAGATAGAATGAAGTTTTAAGTGTACGTTAAATACTAACTTTCGAATTTTAAAAGCAACATTACATGGCAACTTACCATCAGCTTGTCTAGTTTTAGCCAAAAGACTGCCAAGCTCAGTAATAGCCAACTCTCTGGTTTTAATTTCCTCTTCACTTTTGTCAGTGTATTCTCTTCTAACTAAAAACAAAACATTAAAGCTGTCATTACTTTAAGCCACATATTTTGCACAATGCCAACATCTACTTAACAAAATTGTCAGACTTCATGTAACTTTTGTGTCACGCTTCAAATTTTCTCAATTGTAATAATAGGTCACTTGCCTCTGTATACATTTAAACAGTGAACAGTGTTTGACACAATTAGACCAAATATGATATAACATTGATCTCAGGTGGTTCAAAAGTCTTTCTATTTTTGATTAGAAATTAATATTGTGTCACTTCAAGAAAACTTAATTAGAGGCACTCTCTATGTTAGCATAAATGATGATAAATGTCATTATGAACAATCATTCTTAATTTCATCAGCAAGCAAAGCAAAGCACAGAAAACTAGAAGAGTCACCAGTGACAGGCATGCTCACACATGTAGCCCAGCTAATCAGGATAATTATAATTATAACTTGTATCACACTGGTGTCCAGTGCACAAGGTGACTCCCAATGGTGCACCAAAACAAGTCATACCCAGGTCAATAGCCAAAAAGATCAGTCTGTAAGACAGAGGCAGCCTACGGAGGATAAGCAATTTGAAAGTTCAAGAATGAAATGACATTTAAGCAACTTAGCAGAACGAACACATATAGGCTGAGAGTTCCAAAATCTATATCCACCAACTGAAAAAGCCCATTCATCAAGAAAAGTTTTATGTATGACCTGCTTGAATAATAAATCTGGGAATTAAGGACTGATTTTGAGTCACCGAGTTTCAAAGATTTAAGCTATTTAAATTTCTTAAGTCGCAGTCAGTGATATTTTACTTCTAAAAATAATTCCTAATTCAGTTTTAATTCAGTTCTGAGCTCTTGAATTTTACTTCTAATTCTAATTTTACTTCACAAATAATTTTACTTCTCATTCCTATTTTAGTTCTCAAATAATTTTACTTCTTATTTTAGTTTTCCAAATAATTATTAATTTCCGCGCTGTAAAAGTATGCATTGCTTGCATGCAGAAACGCGCCAAACTTGTCACGAGAAAGAAAACACTGAAGTTAAACAAGGGGTGGAACGTTAGTCTAACAATGCAGCATCTATTCCCCTCCCAAGACTTGTAATGCTTTTATTTTTTCTAGCAAGCGCTGTTCCACAAAGTCCGGCATTTTCTCAGTAGGTTCTTGGCATGTAGATCTGCCTGTAGTTTCATCAAAATGAAATATCCCAAACCGGCCTATCTCGCTTCCTTCCAGCCAACATTCTCGATTAACTCATAATTTTACAATTTAACGATCGAACCCTAAATAAAAAAAATGGCATACGAAACTGAGGTCGTTAGTACGCAAGCAAGGATTCCATATAAGTGTTTATTTCCTTCATGTATATAAATGGTCCTTGGTACGCCAGTGAGACAATTAGGCCTATTAGAGCTATCCGTCGCTCTCTGTCATCTCCAATTTTCACTTCAATTGTCCATGCATTTGTCTGCTCTAGACTTGACTACTGCAATTCCCTCCTCATTGGTCTTCCCAAAGTCCGTCTTGCTCCTCTTCAGTCCGTTCTCAATGCTGCTGCTAGATTAATTGCCCGTCTTCCTCGATTCTCTCATATCACCACCTTTATGGCAGAAGAACTCCACTGGCTCCCGCTTTCTGCCCGCATCCAATTTAAGGTCCTCATCCTTGTCTCTAAGGCTCAGCTTGGTTTCGCTCCAAAATATTTATGTGACTTATTTCATCGCCCTCACTCTGCGGCTTCTCTTCGTCCTCTTCGTTCATCTGACCGTTTGGACCTCCTCGTTCCCAGTGTCAGGACTTCACTGGCTCAATCTAGGTCGTTTGCTTCCATTGGCCCTGCTCTTTGGAATGGGCTTCCTCCGTTTGTTCGTTCTTCTATTCTCTCAGGTAGCGTCTCTTCCTCTTTTACCTTTCTTAAAACTTGCTTTTTCTCTCGGGGTCTATCGCACTGGGAGCGCTTCTGAATGGCCCTCCCGCTAGAAGCGCTTTATAAATATCCGAATACAATACAATACAATACAATACAATACAATTAGACAACGAAGACCAAAGACAGTACATTACATCGAGAAATATGAATGGTATGCGCCTCTGATCAACCGAAGTTTTCCAATGGATTATGTGTTTGGATCGCGTGCAATTTCATTCCCCTTCATCTCAACTTAAGTTAGGTAGCCTACCACAAGAAGTAAAATGATTTTACTTCTTAAAATAATTTTTAATTTCGTTCTTAATTTTAGTTCGGCAAATAATTTCTAATTCAATTCCTAATTTCGTTTTTTCTGCTAAAATAATTCCTACTTTTACTTCTAGTTTTCGTTAACGAAATCATTTATTTTTACTTCTAATTTTAGTTTTCGTTAACGAAAATATCACTGGTCGCAGTGGAGTGCTAAGTAATAGAAATCCAGTTCTTGATGGTTTAAGAACACAATTGCACCTCCTCAAAAGTGGTAAACAACAGCGGCACCGACAAACTTGTGTTTGAAGTCACAGGACAAACTGTTCACTGATGTATACATATTTAGGCACCATCAGTATAGAAATTATGTCCAAGTGAATGATTGTCAAGCAATGCTCAGGAAGGTGTGGCATATAATGTAAAGAAGAGGACAAGCAAGAATAATTGCCATTTAAGTATACTGACTGAGTGTGCAGACAGAAACAAATAGCAAACCAATTAAAGCAGGACCAAAAGCCAAAATCAATGCTGGAGGTGGTGCAAACGAAGTGAATGTATCAAAGCAGCAGACAAGTCCGATTTCCAGAAAACAGTTTTATAGAAAGCGGCAGAACTCCTGAAAACTATTCAAAGTTAAATTGTAAATTCTTATACGTAACTTTGATCAGCGTGGCCTTGATGTATCTCGATATACTACTTGTTCACATTTTAAAAAATCGGTCTCGGAGATTCGGACGAAATTCGTTTCGGGGATTCGGGTTTCGGGCCGCACCATCCTAACCGACCCTCACGACCAGGGCTGTAATGGTAAAATTAAAGGTGAGTACACGCTACCGGTTCGTTTTTAGAAACAAATTAGAGGTGAGTATACGCTACAATATTTTGTGAGTATACGCTACAGTATTTTAATATAAATAAATATAAATATTTTAGTATTTTAATATAAATAAATATAAATACTTTGTGAGGTGTATACGGTCTCTAGAGGTGAGTACACGCTGTATACCCGCGTATACCCTCGACTACAGCCCTGGAAGCAACGTCGCTTACTCTGACCCTACCCGACCCTCACGATGCAAAGACACCCACCCAGATAGTACGTATAGGCACCCTGATTGTACATGTTCGCCGCAGATTCCACCAAAAGAAACTTATAATAATATATAATTAGGAGTGAAATAAGTGTGTACATTTATTCGTAACATTTATTCATGCCTTTGAGTGTCGTGAGTCAGCATTACGAAGTTACACTTTCTGCATGGTCAAAGATATACATGATCAAGAACGTCTCAAAATTTGAGAAGGGTCAACGCTAATACAAACCTATAGCGCCGAGTATTTCGATGGCTTTAAATCGGTCAGTATCCTTTAAAAGAATAGCACTTTGTAGCTCTTCGTTCGCCATTCTTGCAACGCTTCTTTTCCAACGGTTCTTTTTCCAACCAGAGAAACCAAAGACCATAAGTATTTGTAAAGCATTCTTTTTATCATTGTGAGGTTTAAATACGTAGTAAGTAAGTAAGTAGCCTTTAATAACTGCGAGACAAACACACGGTATTAATAATAATAATAATAATAATAATAATAATAATAATAATAATAATAATAATAATAATAATAATAATAATAATAATAATAATAATTCCGGGTCACAATGAAGATGGTCACTCCAGAGATTAATTTTCACAACTTAGTATCTGACTCCTGAGGGATTATATGTACCTCGGGGGAAAAAAAAAAATAATAATAATAATAATAATAATAATAATAAAATATAAAAAAAGTAAAATAATAATAATAATAATAATAATAATAATAATAATATTTATTCTTTAATTAAGCGCCTACAAACGCACTGCGCTGTACATGTACATGTTATGCGATAAACCTTAACTACTAACAGAACAGACAGCCTGCAATACATGGCGCAAATTGCAGCCTACAAAGCATGTCCGCCTATGGGACTCGATCTCTGTACCTCTCGCACTCTACGCCAGATGTTATCCAATGCGCTATCGCCCCCCCCCCCACGCGCTTTACAAAATAGTCAGCAGTTAATAAAGAGTTTCTGTCATTGGATCAAAAATGCCCAAAATGCCCATCCGCTATTAGCAGCTACTGAGCTCCTCTGACGTTCGGTTCACGACTGGGGGGTCCGTAGAGTAGCCTAATGGATAGCCTAACACACTGGCGTGAAGAGCTGAAGGTTCCAAGATCGAACCCGGTAGACAGCCGTTAATTTAAGGTTAATTCTGCCTTCCACTCGCTAGGCGGCAGCGCTGGTTAAATGAATAGTAGGCCGTGATCTGGCACCGTATATTGGCTGTCGCATAAGCAGTTATATTCGACTCCTGTAAAACTGTTATCATGTGCTTCTACTTAATATATGTAAGGCGCCCTGCGTGGCCGCCGTTTCTACTATATGTATGTTCACTGTACAGCGTTTGCAGGCGCTTAATTAAAGAAAAGATCATTATTATTATTATTATTATTACTTCTTAATGCTGACTCATGATTCATGCTTCATGCCATGTTCTCAAATCACTTCAATGGTAACGGTAATCGTAAATTCAAATTTTCTAAAGCGCCACTCTAAAGCTAAACGCAAAGCGCCAACTTATTCTCTAGTGTTTGTGACCTTGGTGTTGTCCTTGATAGTACTCTCACCTTTTCTGAACACATTGCTAATCTTACCCATTCTTCTTACTTTCATCTGAGACGGCTTACAGCAATCTGACGCTCTGTCTCCTCTGTTTTTACCACTATCATCCACGCCCTCATCTGCTCCAGAATTGACTACTGTAATTCTCTTATCATTGGACTGCAAAGTGTCTGTCTTTTCCCCCTACAGATTGTTTTAAATGCTGCGGCCAGATTAATAACCCAACTTCCTCGCTGGTCTCATATTTCCTCTTTCATGTTCGATCATCTTCATTGGCTTCCCCTTACTGCTCTGATTCTTAAGGTTCTCACTTTAGTCCTTTGGTCCTATACAGGCTTAGCACTCAAGTACCTCTGTGACCTCGTTCATCTGCCAGTTTCAGCTACTTCCCTCCGTCCATTACGATCGCCACAATCTTTTTGTACCACGAGCCAAGACCACTATGGCCAAAACTCGAGCCTTTTCTTGCATTGGTCCTGCTCTATGGAATCAACTCCCTCCATTGCCTCTTTATTAGCCGGTGGCCCAAGTGCCTCGATCCGCTGTCTTAAAACCACTTTCTATTCACTGGATCTTTCGCACTGGGAGCGCCTCTGATTAGCGAACACTGTGAGAGGCACTTTATAAATGTTTAGATACAATACAATACAATATGGGAATATGTGTCCTGTGTCATTATGGGCTGCATGTGGGTATGCAGGCAAAGGAAAAGAAGGAACTGTTTGGCTTGCTACCTTGAGAGTTTCACTTGCAGTGTAACAGCTTTAGATCAGCTGATTGAATTGTTAGTTTGCAACCATGCTAAATCTTTCTCTGTGTTTGTTTTTCTGTCAGTGGATTGGCTACTGCACTAGGCCAGGTCAACTTGATCAGACTAGTGTCGACTGCAGCACTCAAGTATACACACCTACACATACACAGCTACACACACCTACACACACCTACACATACCTACACACACCTATACACACACCTACACACACACACACACACACACACACACACACACACACACACACACACACACACACACACACACACACACACACACACACACACACACACACACACACACACACACACACACACACACACACACACACACACACACACACACACACACACACACACACACACACGAGCAAAAGTTTGGTAGTTTGGTCAAGTATGCATACCATTCCAAAGAACCTTTGCAACTCTTTTCAGTTGGTTGGAGATGGCATTTCAAGTTTGGCAGCAGGACATAATATGTACTGTAGTATTACAGGATATGACCTTGTCCTGCCTGTATTTCCTTTGCTTGAATGTCACTTCCTTTAGCTGTGCATGATCCACGACCTGTTTGTGGCACAGCTAACCTTCCGAAGACCCTTGTGCACATTGAATGTGATGGGCTCCACCCCAACCTCACCCACCCTCCCCAATTTCCACATTTAACTTCTCTAAATTTTCTTTGTATCGCTACAAGTTATGGTAGCCCAGTCAATGGAAACTACTCAAAAATAAGCCTAACTTGGTTTAAATGGTAAAGGGAGTGTTGTACAGGCTACTTCCAGCATGCAATGATAATCGAATGCCTAACTTTATGACGGTTATTAAACTGTAAGGTAGTCAGTCATAATATTCACAGATGTTTGACTCATTCACATATATTATTTGCAAAGTTGAAGGCTGAGAATGATCCACAAAAGGCAGTGCTCGAAATGGAAAATTTTACGAAACAGAACGCTAGTCAAAGATATGGGAGCATTCACGTTAATTTCATAGTATTTTCCACAATAATTCATTTGACGAACCGGAACGGAATGCTGACGAACCGGAACGGCGTTCCGGTGCGTTCCGGTCCATTTCGAGCACTGACAAAAGGAGGAGTACAGTCATTCCATAAAACGTGCATTTGTGCGCCTTCTGCTATGCGAAAATATCCACCATCTTCAATACATCAATCTGCCTGAAATGCTCTTTTCCTACTGGCAAAACAGCCAACTTGTTAAGTCGTTCTTGAGACTTGAAGCTTCATAAGTAGTTCTTTATAAGCTTGAGCTTCGAGAATACACATGCAGCAACTGCCACCTGTAATGTCAGGAACAGCATCCAAGCAGTGCAACCTTCGCTCAAAGTGGACACTTGTAATGTTCGACGATTAGCATTTACTCCCTAAATCTGTTGTCTCCTCATCAGATGGGGAGATGGTTGAATGATAACATGCTGGCATGAAGATCAGAAGGATGCTGGTTCGTACGCACTAGCCCACAAGGTAGACTCAGCCTTCCATTCCCTAGATGGCAATGAGCAGTAGGACAGATGGATGCCTTGCAGGCTTCCTTGCAGTTAAATTCGACTCCTGCTAAACTTGTTATTGTCTGTTACTACTAAACTTGTTATTGTCTCTTACTACTATATCATGTAATCTTACTGCGTACTTGTCAGTTTGAATTAATCACCGAATATTATTATTATTATTATTATTATTATTATTATTATTATTATTATTATTATTATTATTATTATTATTATTATTATTATTATTATTATTATTATTATTATTATTATTATTATTATTATTATGTTATCATTATCCGGTAACATAGAAATCAGGATTCTGGTTCCCCATCGTGCCTAGGCACGCGACAGCGTTGAACCTCTGGATTGATTACAGGTGGCAGTTGCTGCATGTGTATTATTATTATTATTATTATTATTATTATTATTATTATTATTATTATTATTATTATTATTATTATTATTATTATTATTATTATTATTATTATTATTATTATTATTATTATTATTATTATTATTATTATTATTATTATTATAGAATCCTTTGGCTTAACACAGTCGCCTGTGTCTGCTGTAACAGCCTAGTATCTTTCACAAGAAAGTCAGAAATATTTTGGCAACTTAAGGTTAGTAGCTGTAAGCTCCTTTTCTTAACTGAGCTTTCACTTGGCTGCACCACTCAAATGCATCTCTACTTTTCTACTTTGATCCGAAGACAGTCGTTGTCAGGTATTGTGTACCTATTTACCTTCTAAGAAAGTTAAAGACAATCCACAGCATATTTGCCAAATAACACAAAAACAGATAAGGAAAGAGCTAAGTCAATAATACATAACTAAAGCTACTTTCTTTGTTACTATCCCAAGGTTCATGATGTTCAAAATGGTATTAAGTAAGTAAGAAAAAAATGGGCTTTTAACAGAGCCCATTAGATGACGTGAAGTGGGCCCAACACACTTTGCAGCTTCAGTTACAGGCACCCAAGGGACAGTGCCAACTTTGGCTATTTTGCTTTCAGTAAACTGTGCAACTGGGTCTCATCCTCTTGGGGGCCCAGGTGGCCCCTGGCCTAGTGGACCCTTGTGCTTAACACAGCCTGCACAATCCATTGCTATGCGTCTGGTCAGAGTGAACAGTTGCTTCCGTAATCAGGCCATCAAATTACAATGCTCATACCTTGAATGTTACTTGGCCTTCCAGCCAGAAGTTTACTTGTTTCACTGTTGAGCACTTATTTGGTCCTGTAATTAAGTACAATGATTAATACAACCCTCACTTTTACACAAGCATAAAAAATTAAACTAACAAATTTCTTTAAAAGTAAGTAACAGAGCTTTACAAAAGCACAAAGTAAAAAGGTTAAATGCACATGTAATTTTTCATGTCAAATGCACATGTAATGCAAATACAAAACAACTGCAATCACTTGGTCACAGACTTTCAGTTGAAGAGCATAAGTTATAAATCTATTGTTAAACCTGAGGTAAAGGAGCTACATCACAATGGCCAAAGTTCTCGAACAGTCCAATGGTTTAACACTTTAACAATGACAGTGTGTTAGAAGCAACTGGGAAACCAATGCAGCACGTCGTCGTTTAAGTGTCAACAGTGAAGCACTCTCAACATCACCATGTTGAGCGAGTAAATCTTTGTATTTGTAATGTATACATGATCACTTATCAGCGCAATGATGGGGAAACTCTTTTCTGTTTTTTGGTCGTCAGAGTCAAGACAATGAATTACGTACTCTCTAGTTAGGAAAGTTAAGTCTATATTAGAAAGTTCATTGAAAGTTCGTGTGCAGTACAACAAATGAGCAAGTTAGCAGCAACCATATTAAAAGATTTGCAGTGTATCATGTTACATTCTCTTCAAATATACCTGACAGCATAGCATTATAACTTGACGAGTTCCACCCAGATGAGAAGAACGAAATATACAATGTCACAGCACGAAACTAAGAGGTTAGGCTATTGAGGAGAATACACTGTAAAATGCTGTATAGTGGTTCCAACATTGACAAAAGTCTTCTGAATCTTTTAGAACCCATTTGGGCAAACAGTTTGTTTATAAATTCGGTTTGATCTCGGCAACACTTCTGAGGTTACATAATTAATCAGATATACTTGTAATCAAACAAGATAAAAAGGTGTCAACACGCTAATTAAACTCATTAACTTAATAGACCTTAATAATCACATCTGGCATATTAAAATTGTCTTTTTTGATTAATTTATCTACAAAATAGTCTAGTCTAAGAAACTGAATTTTTATATATCACATTTTAGGAAATTATTTGCATTTGCTTAGCTGGCAGCCTTAAACAAGAAATGAAACAGTTTTGAGTGCTAATCGTTGAACTACTTTTCAAGGTCAGCAATCTTCATCAAGCCAAAGAAATTAGCCGTTGAATCAGTGGTAACATAGCGACTGTACAGGTCTTTGATCCAGACATTCTGTCCTTTATTGAGTACACGTGCTGCACCTACATAACATGTCTTGTACCTGGCACTGTCAGCTGATGTCTGGCTCTCTGGCATAACGGCATCAACACTTTCCATGCACTTTATGAAACCCTCATTATCGACCATGATCATATAACTGCTACGAGTGGCTGAATTATGATAGAGGATCTGTAATGAAATTAGTAGCAGAATTAGTCATGCATTCAAAACAAAAAATTATGCATTAAATTCTATGACTGACTAACTCAAATCAAGCTTTCCACTTATTTTGTCCCATCTGCATCCAATATTTAACTCACCATATAAAATCATTGTGTAATTCTTAAGGCTGACAGCACAAACCTGGATTGTTAAAATCTCATTTCCTGGTCTAGGCTTAGATGAAACTGGGAAATGTGTTAAGCGAAAACCACTATTAGTTCAACCAGGATTAAACATAATACACAGTGTGTAATGTGTGTATGTGAAATGACTCCTTCGATGTTATGAATGATGCACAAAAGGTTCAATTCAAAAGGCTTATCTGTTTTCCTATAAGTAAGCATTAGAGCGAGAAAATGGGACATCAAGGATCAAGTAACAAATGGGATTGTGTAAATGGGACATAAAGCATCTCTTAAAGCCTCTGATGCTCAAAAGCCCACCATACCACCTACACATGGTCCTTCTGTGCAAGCAAACTGTACGGTAGACGACCGAGTCTTTGCTGGGATATGCAAGTGCCCAGTGGCAAAGATGGATGATGGAGAACATCGACGCTTGGAGATGGTGCCATGGGGCCGGGAAGTGTTTAAAAGTTGTGTAAGCCAACCTAAGCCAAGTACAGGCCGAAAGTGGATAAAATTAAGCATAATAACCAATATCAGAGTAGGCCCAGTATATCACAGTATTATTTTTATGGTATTAATGTTTTCAAAAAGTTGTGTGAGCATCGGCACCTTTGGCGCCATGTCTCCCAGGCTTCTGGATGGTGCCTCGTAAAACACTGGGAGGAAGGAAACTGGAAACCACCTGCCTATCTATCCAAAGCATGATGAAAAATGACAAAAATAAATGGAGGAAAACACCATGGAACCTGAAGACCCCAAAGAGATCAGAGAGGGAAACTGAAAAGGCGAAAAGGAATTAAAGAACGGCAAGTCAGAGATGGTATACCAGCTGACATGTTAAAGAATCTAGGAGAAAAGGCAACAGATTAATTTGGGTAGTTTGATGAAGAAATCAGTATGCCTCATAATTTGAAATATCCAGCAGAGTAATAGATTGACTTGTACATGTATCTGACAACTATAGCAACTTTTAAGTACTGCACAAACGTGATGCTATCTGTGCCAGTTTACATGATTTTAGATGTCATTTAATAAAGAACAGAAATGTCATAAACAAGCAAAACAGTGCATAGAAACTAGTCCCATGTCACCAATACATGCCCACATGCACACGCTTAGCCCAACCAATGGAGTTCTCATCCACAGTTGACAGATGACGTCATCAATCCTTGTTGAAAATTGAATCTAAAACTTAGCAGCTGCCTACTCAAAATATTTGATATACGAGAAACAGACTATAAAAAACAAAGTAATTGGTAGATTTCTTTTAACAATACATAAATTTATAAAAATTTTACGTTACTTGACTGTAGATGAAATACAGTCCTTTTCTTTGTATCTTTACACCTCCAGTGTTCGAATCAAATTGGTAATCTTTTTCTCCTCTAGCCCAGTCTGCAACTTTCCAAGCTTTGTAAATGAAAGCCTGATCTCCATCATGATATTCTGCAAACACAGAAAATCTGATCATAGACTGGCATTTGAATCAATTGTTATTATTATAAGTCTAATTTTAAAGCACAAGATAATGTAACTAAATGCACCACAAATGAGCTCAAGCTGCCGATGATTAACTCCACCAGCCTGCCACTGCTTGATTTTACTGCCATCCCTATTGCATCAAAGCATCTTGGAAATTGAGCATCATAGTTTTGAAAAATTACTCTGATCACATGAGATTCGATCCATACAGTACTGACTTTCCTTTGTCTGAAAGCACCGTGTTTCCCATGAATGGCCCTTGTCCAATTCAGCCTGTCTTCATCAGGTTTTGACTTTCGATATTGCATCTCCAGTAAAACACAATTCCGGTAGATCGCTCTGCACTCAATGTCAAACCAAGTATGCAAGGGGGCAAAATGATCAGCAAGACCATAATCATAGATATTGAAAAGCTCAGTAGTGCTAGATATATATGTGGCACCACTCCAGGAGGACTGTTCCTTATGGCAGCCATAATGGCATCTCTGTTCATGCCACCGGCTTTCTCAGTTGTAGGTCCATCCACTTGGAATGGGCTCCCGCTGGAACTGCACCTACTACCTCTGGACAATTTGCCTGTGTTTCACAAAATAATTAATCACTCAAGTCTTTCTGTTTTAGCCGTGGCTGAACTGGGAGCATTCCTGAGTAGGTATTTTGAAGGGGCGCTATATAAATCTCAGAATGAATGAGTATTCACCACTCTAGTCTTCAGATGGGCTATGCATGAACCCAATGGAATGCAGTACAACACTAGCCCATGGTCTCAGGTCACATCAGGCGGATCAACACGGATGTTGGAACTGTTTCATCACAGAATGTTACCACGATATTGAGTGTGCCGCCATGGACATGAGTCTTTTCCTTCACGTGCTGGACCATGCTAAATGATGAAAGTAGGTAACTAAAGGGCACAGCATCAGGATTTTCTGCCATCTCAACGTGGAAGTTAAAATCACCCCAGCCCAATTGATCAAAGTGCAATGATCCAGCACGAGCAACTCTAAGACATCACAGAGGTCATTGTAGAAAGGTAAGTCAGGCCTCACTGAGCCTGCCAATACACACTGAAAACCAGCCGCGAACTGTAATTCGAAGACACAAAGCCAAGTCTGGCAACGGCCTTGTAATTTCATCATGTGGTGCGGTGGTTCCGAACTCCAAAGGTCATTAAGCTGGGCTAGGCCACCACAGCCTTTATCTGAAAATAGTTTTACGTGTGATTTGTTTTGGTGGGCTGCAAAAGTTGAATGTCTTTGGCTGCCCACAGATGTATACCAACATAAGTCCAAACAACATGGCTTCCCACTTGCCTTAAACATGGAATGATGAATAGCAGTTTCCTAAGGACTGCATAAAATGGTGCTTTCTAGGTAGACCTGGGTTGGTAAATTTACTTCTTTCCCTCATTTCCTCTCTTTATCAATGGCAGTTTACAATAAGTTTCAAATTTCAAAGAACACATAAACTGCTTTTAATGGGTCCCTGGCATGCATAAGCAGTCTCACATGCATAGATGAATTAATTTCATAAGAACTTCAGAAAGACAATCTACAGTCATGCAACCACAAGGCAAGTACACAACATATCCAAGGACTAAGCATAACATTTTCAACAGTGAACCACTCCACCAATAACACATAGAACATTCCACCTTTTGAATGGTAAACCATTCTACCGTTTGAATGCACTTTGGAGCTCTGTGGTTACATCTACACACAGCCACGCCAATCTCTGCTTCATTCTGCAACCTGTGCAAACCACTTGTCTCGTGCTTGCATGGGATTGCCTCTGAGAATACAGTGCTTTTCTTATATATTGGATTTTGTCACATCACTTAATCTAAAAAAAATGTAACTTTGATTAATCGATTAAATTCGATTAAGTTGGTAACTGTTACGTAAAGCGTGAAAACTGTTAAAAATGTAGTCACTGAGTCAGTTAATACTTTCTATCTACGAAAAAACTTCAATTATTCCACATGATAAAGTTCAAATTGCAAATAGTCAGTAAGTTTATCTTAGCCATTCACGCAGGCAAAACAGTTCAGTCACATGACTCACATTTTCAGGAAGCAGAGAAGCTCAAGTTTCATTCACATTATTATTGTTCGCCATATTGTTTACTCTGGAAATGGGCTGCTCATCACCATTAAATGGGTAAAAAATTAATAAAAAAAACAAAATTAATCAACTAAACTTTTTAGCAATTAATCAATTAATTATTCGATATATCCCTTTAGTGCCAACTCAGTGTTGGCACTAAGTGTGGGCTAGCCAACTTCCTCACTTTGGAAAAGTCTAGATACCCCCACTATCCAGTCTGTTCCAGGCCAGTCTGGACTGTTATTGCTTTATCTAGTATACAGCCACTGGCTATATGTGGATCCATTATTCCAATTCTTCATTCTTCCTCTTTCTGTTCCAGTCTTTCACTCCCACTTTTTTCTTCCATCTCTCCCTCTCCATCCGAACCATCCAATTAATTTTATTATATTTTATTAGTTAGACTGATTCTAACTGGATTTCCAATTCCATGTTAGCAAAATAAATCGTAGAACCCACTCCCTTACACACACCTTCATAAGTTAGGCTACAGTTGCATATATAGGTTACAACATTCAAAGAAGTAGTGTGAAGTAAGGTAAGGTAAGGTACAGCGACTGTTTATTTCTTCCACACTTTAATCAACATCTGTTTTCAAAAGTATGGTACTTTGGTTGAAGGGTATTTTGACTGAAATGCAAATATTACAGCTACATTCCAACAATGAACATTTTCTCATGGGTTATTTGATTGACAATGCCATGTCAGTGTAATGTGACACACTGGGATTTGAACTAAAGATGCTGGTGTGAGACAAAAACGCATTACACACTATTTGCCAAGTTAAGGCAGTTGTTCATTTGCCAAACGGACCTCTATCAGCAACTGCCCATTACCGTACTTTTCACACATACATCCCAGACTCTACAAATCCTGCACCACCTGCAGGTTATCTCAGTCTGCAGGTAACACCAATTCATTTTACACACATGGTCACCATGAGATTAATGTATTTTCTGGATCATAACAATAATTTATGACAAGTGGCTAAACCAGAAATGACTACTAAAGATTACATTTTTTCTTACATTTAAATAATTTTTTAAAGATTAAATAATTAGAGAATTGTTGTTTTGTTCTGTATTGCATTGATATCACATATTTTCTCTGGGAGCATGGATTCACCAATATGCAGATGACTTTCAACTGTATTCAACTTCCACCCATTTGATGTACTTGTATGTGTATCTTCTACAAGGGTCACTGTGGTAGTGCAGAAATGGATGTCGTCTAATTGGCTACAGCAGAATCTGTCACAGGTACAGTATATTTGGCTAGCACATGCCAGGCGTGGTCAAACATTGACAAAAGTAAGATAAAGTTCCAATTCCTTGACTGGAATCCCAGCTCATCGTCCTCAACCTGGGTGTGCTTCTGGATGAAGACTTATCGATGGTGGGTCACATGAACTTCCTTTGCAGGTCCTGCTTCTATGAGCTGTGTTAAAAATGGGTCATAAGACGCAATCTATGCAGTGACACTCATGCACTTGTTCATCTTAATGTGCCTGGATTATTGCAATTCAGTCCTTGCAGGACTCCCAGGAATCAGAGTTCACCAGCTCCAGTCCATCCTAAATTGTGCAGCCCAGAATCGCAGCCAATAAGCCAAAATATTCACGTATATCGCAATATATGTGAGAGACAATACACTGGCCTCCTGTTGCCATGCGAATTTCTGTTAAGATCATCTTGCTGGCATGTGCTTCAGTTGTTGGCTCTGTCCCGGCATATATCGGGGAACCCTATGTTCCAGTTTCAAATCAACCTGGTCAGTGATTGTTGCTCTCTGATAACTGTGGAGATATGCAGGTGCTGCGATTCTGCACCTCAATTCGAGCCCATGTATTGGACCATGCTCCTGGAACAGCCTTCCATTGCATCTACGGGACTGTTGCACTCGGCCCTGCGCAGTATACATTCTCAAACTGTCTTAAAATGCACTTACGTAGATCAGTCAGATAGCCATGTGTGCATTGCTCTTGTGAGATACGTAAAAGGTGCTATATTAAGTATATAGATACATACATGCATACATATCATTTCATGGTGCTGCAATACAATAACAACTAGCCAATGGAATCTACATATAGCAACCAAAGGTACTATACAGTCCCCAGACATACAGCTGTAAGTCTGTCTCTCCTTCACTCTCTCTCTCCCCCCGCCCTGGATCGAACAATAGAGTGTTTGCCCTGTATTGCACGTAACCAATCGATGTTTAGGCTAATCAGTCTTCACCTTGTCAGTATTTACTCCTCCTCCCCTCCCCCTCCCGTCAGACCGTGTGCCATAATGAGGGAGGAAGGCAGCATTTATTGTAGGACACACAGATCTGGGAAACTATATAGTAAATATCCTGCGATATGAAACCCAACTGTCACTTAAACATGCACAGTATCTGTGGAATAATTGTAAAAATAATGATGATGACATTAAAAATTGGTTTAGCCTTGCGGATGTCCGCAAAGGGGGAGGGAGGGGGCAAGGTCAAATGTGGACAAATGCAGACAAGGGGGAAGGGAGGGGTTCAAAGTAGGTCATATTTTTCAGACATCCTTTATGGATGACCCCTTTGCCTAGCAGCATATCAATTAGATAATTACGCATTTACAAAAAATGCATCTCATCAGTGCATCTGATGCAATCTCATTTCCAGAGACCTTTGTCACCTCATTCTATCAAACATTGTATAGCAGGGAGGCAGTCTAGAGGATGTGTTGAGTTTAATTTCTTGGCTTTTTACATAACATTTTCTTTTTAACAGTTAAATTCAGCTTCAGCCATTGAGCTGAGTTCACACCCAGATTCTGCATACCTATTATGGGACCCACTTGGGCATCTATCTCGCTAGACGTGGAAGACATCTAGACAACATACGCTTATGCTATCTATTAAAGCAAATGAAGCTTATTTATACACTGCAACTGAATAAATATATCAAATAAGGCAATTGTTACATTACATACATTGCTGAACTGAACTGAGTGAAGCACTACAGACAACCAGTGTGTTAGCCTAATACAGACAAAAATCAATCAGTTAACTTTCCATAAGGCTAATTTAAAAAGTTATAACAATTGCTTAAGAAGGCTGATCTAACAGGGAAATAAATACATGTGCCTTATCCAGGGGCAAATATGGCCTCTGACAGAAAAATGGCCTCATGCCACTCAAATTACAACAGTCAAAGGATTGTCGTTCCCTCAATCTCAAACTAAATGGACTATACATATTTCACTTGACACTGGCACCATTCCCTTCAAGACACCAAAAACCGAATTAGCACAACCAAGGCGAGAGGAGACAACGGAACCGGCTATGGTTTTGCAACAGGTTTATTATGTGCAGTGAGAGAATGTGAACTTGCTGTCCAGGGTTACCCCAAGTGTTTCGACAGCATCTGATAGTGGCAGTACCTGTGAGGTTGATGCTAGAAAGTGAAGGGAGAGAACGCAGGCATTGGCATGAACCGAACAAAATAGCCTCAGACTTGTCTGGGTTTTTATGGCCAAATCATTGAAACAGAACCATGCATACAAAGATGAAAGGCACTAATAAAGTTTTAGTTTACCAGACTGATCAGTGTGTGACAGAACAATATGGAGCTGAGTATCATCTGCATACTGTTGTAATTGGATTCCGAAGTGATTACCGGGTAGCTATATGACTGATTGGGGAAATAAAAACTGTAAATAATGAAGGGCCATGTATCAGGCCCTATCTTGCTAGATCAAGATTCCTGTGGCACTCCAGCAGTACAAACAGTGGGCTTAGACAACGTGGTACCGATGCCAACCTGCTGATTCCGATTGTACAGGTAAGAAGCTAACCAGGTTAAGGCAGTCCCAGAGACACAAAGCTTTTGGTGAGTCTTGAAAGGAGTAGCTGGTTGTCTACAGTGTCGAAGGCTGCACTAAGATCAAAGCATAGTGAGAGGCAGGCTTTCCATTTCCAATAGATGAAAATATGTTATCCAGTGTAGAGGCAAGAGCAGTTTAAGTGGAATAGCATTTGCATAAAGCTGACTGATTAGGACTGAAGTTGGAAGAGGAAGTGATGTGTTTCCTGATACATGTCAGAAAGAGATATTCAAGGATCTGGAAATGTTATTGAGGTTGGAGATACGTCTGAAGTTAGAAAGCTTGCTGGTGTCTATGTCGGGTTTTGAAGTAAAGGCATGACTAAAGCAGATTTGAAGTAGATTTGTTCAAGCACTCTTTTACTATGAATGACAATCGAGCACAGTGCATTAGGTTGAAAAAGTTTTAAAATAGCAAGAACAAGAAAACAGTACTAACAGTTTATTAATTAAAAGCTCTAAATATATTTATAATAAAATTAAATCACCTTTTTTGTGCCTTACATTTGTTCTGAACAAGTGTTTTATGAGGTCATAACTTTTAATTTTTAACTTGGCTACCTACGGTATGCAGATGACAGTATATGATGTTAATTTTGACTCATCCTGAGTTTGAATATTGTCAGGGCACTTGCCAAAGAAGAACCCTATCTATAAACAAGATCATGAAACAGCAATAAAACATAATTATGATTTGCTAAAAATTTACCAAGCTTGTTTGAAAAACTGTACTATGGGTAAACCAACCTTTCTTTGGCCGATAACCCTGTTTTGACAGCTCTCCGAAACTCAAAGAAACATTTCCTCCACTTTCAATAATTTCTAAAGACAAATTATCATTATTTCAAGTCTGGATTTCAGCAAAACACATTTAAAATAAAATTCCCTCTCCTCTCAAATACCATATTTTAATATATATGTGTTTTCGCTGCATTTGTACTGGAATTATTCATGTCAAATTTAATAAATGTTATGCTGTGGTCACTTAGTCATCAGTGCAAACGTCAAAGCACGCTCAAGCATTTAAAATATTCAGAGCACTTTTGCACAGGTATATAGCCACTGCTGCAATTAACTGTCTGTCTCTTTTGATTCTTTTGCAACTGGTCAAATAGAAATTCTGAAGAACATGGAGCTCTGATGAGAAAACTTCACTATAAAAGTTCATAAAAGTTCCGAGACAAGATTTGTCAGATTCAGTCAATACGATGATTCGTTTAACGCTGCAACAGCCTTGCGCCATTCCTTTGTCTGTGATTCCATCTTTCCAGGCATGCTGAAATAAAGGCTGCATCAGCTCGAGTCTGTCCTGAACTGCACCACTCGGCTTGAGGCCAATCTACCAAACTTCTCTCCTACCTCAGGATGCATGAGATATACATTCCACTGGCTTCCACTTAGCAAAGTGCAACAGACTGCATAGATTTTTTGCAAGGCTGTTGCAGTGTTAAACGAATTATCATTGACTGAATCTGACAAACCTTGTCTCGGAACTTTTATGAACAAGTAGATAGCCTGTGTTTTGAGCTTTGACTATGTAATGCTCTGTTGGTCACTAAATGTAGAAATAATGTATTAAAAATGGCAAGTTTTCATCTGTAAGAACAGGGTTGTGCTGGCATTATACAAATTGTTACCTCAGAGGCCCATTCATGGAACCCATTATAATGCACCTGATTCATTCATATCTGTGACCTTTGTTGACTGTGCCTCTCACTCATTTTCAACACTGCCTGCAAATATCCACCTCAGTTGTTCACTCCAAACTCAACTACTGTAACTCCATTCTCCACCGCATCGACTCTCAGACAAAATGTATACAAACAATCCAGAACACTTTTGCCCATGCAGTCACTTAAACTCCCAGACATAACCACATAACCCTGTTCTGAAATCACTTCTTTGGCTAAATGGTGAAAATTTCACAACTGTCCATTTCGCTAATTTTTTGGGGTTTTGTGCCTGAAGTCAATGAATGTAACTGAAACTGTGTATGATGAAAGTGAGTCATGTAGGAAATGAGGCTGTTTACACAAAATTTCATTTATTTTCCCAAAAAGTGACTTTGACAAAAAATTGCCAAACTATATCACTATCGTCATTATAGTAACGTTACTCTAACCAACTAAACTCTTGTGTATCGATACTACTACCGGTACGGTCAAAAACCGCTGATTATGTCAGAAAATGGTAGTATCTGCATACATATGAGAAGAAAATGAATAATTGAAGAAGCAGCTCATATACTATTTAACATTAGTAAATGGAAATGTTGTGTTTGAAAGGTTAACATGGACAAAATCATTGACTTATTTGATATAGCATTAAGTATTGATGCAGTAAGTCATAACTGGTATGTATTCAGTTAATAATGAGTTGAGTAACACTTCTAGAAGTATCTTTAAAACCAAAACACTTGGCACTTCATTCAATTGTAGATGAAAACCCATTACTCTAATGACACGCATAGTTTTTTTTTTATTCCGGATATTTCTATAGCGCCTCTGTAAGTCAACTACTACTCAGAGGCACTCCCGACTACAGCATTTGATACTGTGCCGGGATTTTCACGCCGAAGCGCCACGAGCAATTGCGAGTGAAGGACTTGCCCAAGGTCCGTACGCAGCGGCTAGAGTGGGATTCGAACCTGCAACCCTCCGGTCACAAGGCGCCGAACTTACCACTCAGCCACCACGCCCCTACTCTATAGCGACCATTAAAATCTTGAAAGGCAATTATATACAGATGTAAGTAGATAAGTAAAGTGAAATTCAGATGTCTGGATGCAAAACAAGTTTGTGTAAGTTAACATTATGATAGTTAGAAAATATTGATACATGTATAGATCGTAATCAGCAATATTGGCTTAGCAAGTTAGAGGCAGAACTGCAATACTGCCACTAGAGTAATGTACATGTCTCTGGGGTAAGTTATGCTAATGACCTGTTACTCTAATGACAAAAACACCATAAATTCATCGTTTTCTGTATTATCGCTCAAAGAGTCAACGGTGATGCAAGTTGCTAAACATACTGCCTTCATTCACTAACAAAAAACACTAAAGCCATTCTAAAATGTACACCCCTTTTCTTCATGTAATCCGTTATCTAATGACACAAAACGGATAAACTAATCAATTAGAAACAGCTTAATTTATTTGTAAGAGAAATTTTATCAAAACACAAACAATGCTGACAGCTAATTATAGTACTCGTTCTATGGATGCGTAGATAATGTCTTTAATCGCTTTCATTAAAAAAATTTGTGTTCAGAGTGTGACGTTACTCTAATGACAAAAAAGGGGAGACATCGAAACCTCTCCTTATCTGACAGTACCAGGCAGTGATATGGGAGCTGAAGTAGTGCTATTTTATACATCAGTGCATGACTAAACAACATCTGATACCGGTTTGCCTACATCAATAATTTAAAAAAGTGAAAAATCCTCGAAACGGCATGTTACTATACTGAAAGACACATCGTTTTCCGGGTACCCTATCACCTTTTAGTTTGATTATAACTTCCAGCAATCATTTGCACAATAACTCTGCATTTTATTTTACTGAAAATTGACTGAACTGGCAAGAAAACACGAAATAATGCATTAATATCACTAATCTTATACTATAAAACGTGAAAAACATCGGAGACATGCATTGCGGCAGTTGGGGCCATCCATATATTATGTACGCATGGAGGGGGTAGCCGAAATGCATGTGCTTGCATACGCTTGCGAACGCGGGGGGCGGTGGAGTCTACTGATAATGTACGTACGCAAATTGATTGGCCTTCAAGTGAGCTAGAGTTCAGTCTTCCCAGCTATCTGGTACTACCAGAGGAAGTAGGACTGTGGGAGAGGTGTCAATTGTATGCCACCTTACCTCTGAATGCTATTATTAAACTATCACACAACACAAGAGTGAGTCCATAGATTACTCATCCTTCAATCTGGCCTAAAGTGCAGACAGTCGCAGCCTGGACACATTCTGCACCTGGTCTTAGGGGGGAGGTGCGCATCAACTGTACGTACGCAGGTGGGGGGTGGAAACAAGTACGCGTGCGAACAGGGAGGGGTCCAATTTTCCCGGATTTTTACGTACTTAATATATAGATGGTCCCTTGTGAAATTTTCACCATAAAAGTCCCTCAGTGCATCCATTACAAAATTCTATCTCTTACCTACAACACCCTTCAAATCTCTTAACCTTCTTACATTCGCCAGCCATTCGCCATCCAACCATCCAGATCTACTCATTCCTCATCACATCTTTCTCTATCTTGGCCTCCAGTCTCCTCCTCTCTGAAATTCTACAACCGCTCCTTAATCTACACTGCACCAGCTCCTTGGAACAAACTCGTCTGTCAATCTCAGCAATCTCTACATTTTACCCATAAATATAATAAACCTAGATGGAGCATGCAAGTCATTTTTGCAGACTTCGTACTGAATCCAATATTAATATATTATGGCAAATGACGTCATGGGCAGCAAAAATCTTCACTCTACAAGTTTACAGTTATTGTGTGCAATCGCTGGGAAAGTTTAACGTTATTTATCTAAACTGAGCCGTTTAGCAAAGTGTAAATTTATCGAAAATTACAAAATCATATGCTGCATATGTATGTAAAACAAAGCATGTTACTGGAGGATTACACCAGGGGTGGATCTAGACTTTTACTTTACAGGGGGCGATTTCCTGGACGTCCAAGGTCAAAGGAATAAAAATTAAAATTACTTATCAAGTTTAGAGCATAATTAAAGCAATATTCAAACTGCACTAGTCCGGCGCTGTACATGCGTAATAATGATCACATGACATTTATCCTTTAGCACAGTATAGTATATCAAATGTTTAAATTTTAAATATAAAAAAAATAATTTTTTGGACTCTTAGGGGGGGCGATCGCCCCAATCGCCCCCTCTGGATCAGTAAATGGATTACACACATCTACATATTATTAATTGACTAATATTTTCTTGCTATATATAAGCTAGATCTCATTGAAAAAATGAACAGAATTGGGGACATATGGTCAATATAGAAAACATGTACATTTACACATGTAGACGATTTCACATAATCATACACATATAATAGAAAGACCCTGGGACTGTTAAGTTGTTGATGTATGTAATGTCATGTTGGCATATTACTATACATCAAGAAAATAATGTAACTGTACAGTGACAGTTCTCACCATTAAGATATATGGTTATACAGTTGTTTTTCATGCAAGCACTAGAACAGCAAAAATTTACAATTTCTTGTGTTTTTGTTAGATTTAAAAAAAAATTCTGGTCTGTGTGAAAAATGGAATACAGCAAACTAACCGAAAGAATTTCAAAACAAGTTTGAGAGTTACATCTGTTCGGATCATTCTGTTGAAGAGACATTAGATAAAAGCAAAACTTCTGGAGTTTGGGTAACGAATAATGCGAAAACTCGCAAGCCTCAACTGAATCAAAACTTTTCACAGTCAACAGCTCAACAGCTGATGTTGAAAATACAAAAGCCTCTGATCAGATTGATGTGAACAGCCGAGGTACTTCAGATCACTGAAAAATATACAAGCTATAACAATGCGATACTGTGTTAATATTTGACAGATATTTTTTTTGTATTTCGTTTTATTTGCTTGTGAAAGAGCTCATGCAACAGTGTCAGTGTATGAAAAAGCATTATATTTTTCTTTTAAGTATGTTGGGAGAGCTCAAAATAAAAAGTTAATAAATGACCAGGCCTCAAAAAATCTGGAAAATATTGATGCAGAAGTTAAAGATCTAATTCAGAACCCAATTGAAGGCAAAGTTAAATATCTACCATCATTATGTACATTTGCCCTCACTTTACAATTTTATTCAGCAAGGCTTACCATTATGTTAGAAAAACATTCAACACATGCTGAATGTCACCAAAGCACTCTGAGGTGGTTGTAGAGCAGTGTAAATGGACAGCCTGGATTTATGGATGAAACATTAAAAACGCTGACTTCAAAATGCCAGCAACAGGAAAATAACAAAATTATCTGTAGTCTCACGATGGACGAAATGTGTCTAGGGAAACATCAAGTTGAATGGGATGGTCACAGGTTGTATGGTTTTGTTGATTAGTTTTGATGATGACAGTGTTGGACTTGCTCAGGAACCTTTGTTCTTATGCTGGTGGCTGTCCCTCAACACTTGAAATTACCAGTTAGGTATTTTGGAACTGATGGCTTGGATGCCAAGGAAAAAGCAACAGTTATCACTGAGTGTTAATTAAAATTTATAATATGAAAACTTGGTTCCTTCATCCAAGCAGGTTCATTATATCAGTAGTGCAAAAAACAATTTGAATTCAAGGGCAAAACACTTTGAAAAACTTATTCTCTTTTTAAGAGTCAATAGGTTTCCTAAATCAGACATAATAATAAAGACAGACAAAGACCAAAACATTTATTGACACCAAGCACCAAATTAAAGTACAACTGCATTGATTCAATACATTTCAGAATTTCACTGTATGCAGTAGCAATAACTTTTCGCCAACAAATGCCCAGTATTATCCCAAAAGGAGCAAAAAATTTGCTTAGCTGGCAGGGAGCCCAATTTCCAATAATTTCCATCTTTAACACATGGCAGCATCAGTGATATTTATTAAACCTTATTAGTTACACAAACATTGCATCAGTGCTCATTTTATACAAGCCATACAGTGCTAGGTGCATTCTGAGTCAAGAAGATACTGTTTTCGTTTAGTTTAAAAATACTTAGAGTAGGCACATTAGTCAAAAGAGTCGGCAGTGAATTCCATAAACAAGATAAGGAATTGAAAACTGTCTAGTTTTTAGTGCGAGCAAAGTCCTTGTGAAACTGTACTTATTACAAGATCTGGTGTAGCAACAATACAACTCCGAATTCCAATGAACTTAAATCAGATTTCACTTATTCCCCTGTAATATCAACCTCAATTCCATTTTGAAGATTGCAACAAATGAATTCCTAACAATATTACAAATTTTTTTAATTTATTAGGAATTTTATAGTAGAGACTTCTTTCTATTAATTTTGACTATTAAGCTTAAAGTTCTGGATTGTATATTTTTATTTTATGCCTCATTATCTTCATTTTCTACTACTAGACTAAATCTACAGTGCTATTCAAATTATTTGGTGATTACGTAAGTATAGAAATGTAGCACCAGAAAACGTAGTTCTATTCACTGTTGCCTAGAAAGACTGCTTTCTGCCACCAATGACGTCACTGGCTAACTAGATGTTGGCTTCAGACATCTAGCTGCATGCTGTATCCAGTAATTATATATCTACAGTTTTACCTCTCTCGTGCAGCTTTACACTCAAGACTGAAAACCGAATTTTTTAAACTATCCTATCCTAGTTCTCCTCTTACACCACCTCATGACTACCATCAATGGTTTCCACCATAACACCATGCTGCCTCTTTGGATCGACCTTACCGGATCTGTGAAATACTGGCAAAGACCAAACAACCTGGCTCTTCCTGACTTGCTTTGATATAGACCGGTGAATAAACTTGTCTCTCTGAAACGGCTTTTATTGTGTTGAGAATTTTTAGATATTTACACTACAACCCACACTAAACCCACAACTGGCTACCAGTTACCACCAGAGGCACAATGCAGGACAGCCACAGATGCATGACTGTGGATAGCTAGAAAGTAGACGTCTTAAAATGAAATGGTATAAAACCATATAAACTTCTCAACGTAAGTTAATTTCAATTGGATTTCTTGAAGGCATCAGTTTATCTGCCATGCAATATGCATCTCTGATGTCCCATGCATAAAAGTATGCTTTAGTAATACAACATTAATAGCTTCTGTTATTCAGTATTTGTAAACAAACAGACATGCCAAGCCACATAAAACATATTAACTCACCATAATTCTTGAAAATTGGCATCAGATTAATCAAGACCCCGTATAGGTTCTTTAACTTGCACCCTCTACATTGCCCACATTGTTCAATCAACAAATCAGCTCCAGGCAATCATCACCAATAAGCGTGTGTGTGTGTGTGCGTGTGTGTTTGTGGATGCTGCTCATGCTTAGTGAAAACTACATCTTACAGTTACAGTTATTAGACTAGGTAAGCTATAATAAGCTTCCAGTGCCTATATCGTTCCATCCAACTGTTCAGTTTCTGTTTTGAGTTACTTCTTGTTTCGGTGCAAGATATCACAGCAGGTATACTGTCAGAGATGATTAGTAATAGGGCAGTTTTGTAAAGAGGAATGAAAATGCTAAAGAGCAGACACATGCTGAATTGTCAATAATTACAGCACAACTGATGGCAGAAAAAAACTTCACAGAAAAGACCATCTCCAGGACCTTACAAAACATGAAAGAGAAAGAGGCTAAGTTGGGTTCCAAAACAGAAAAACATGCATACCGTAGTTTTGTCATTCATAAGGAAATGGTGCAAGGAAAAACAAGAGAAGAGGCACAGGTTAACTACTTAACATTGCAAGTCCATCGGATGACCTGTGTCTATGTTTCTTTATACTTGAAAAACAATTACTACAAATACATTATTATGTACTAATCACTCAATATGGTTTTGCCATTGCAACTTTTAAAGTAATTTCTTAAACTCAATGTGGATTTTGTGATTCAAGTTAGAGAAAGTTACAGCTATTAAGTTGGCTACAGGCTAATGCAACAGAATAAATCACAGCAAAAGTTTTTTCATTGATTATAGGATCGATCCTTTCATTGACAACGGTGTTGCTATGTATCACTCATGTCTACATTGACCTAAGCCAAAACATTTTCACTGGATCACCTTCATCACTGTAGCTGTCTGCTAACTCTATGATTCCATTTATTCAATAAATACAACAACCAATTTGGCTAAAACTATTACACAAACAGTTTCATCTTAGTTATCATGATCTGAAATCTGTAACTATCATTTATGGAAGACTCCTCACTCTGTGTCTGATTTCCCCAAAAATACTGCATGTTAAAGAAGAACACTTTCTTTAATGCTTGACTGATATCACAGATTTACTTTAGTAACTCTGATTGGGTTCCCCTGTAGGACAAAATAGAATGACTTCAGTTATTACACCATAGGCTATTTTCGCCCTAGCTCAGCAATTCCTTGAGCATTTGTGTTGTTCAGTGGAATTTGTCAACATGCTATTTTATGACTTTCACAGGGTTTTGTATCTACCACTACCTCTTCAACGCTGTGAACTGATAATCTGTCAATCGAAGCAACATCTAAACAGACCAAAAATAATCGGTGCTGTAGAAAGTTGTTCACATTTTTAGATTGGATATCACATATTGCAACATAAATCTTCTTCTTCTGGTTCTCTGCCTTCAGGCAGGTTCAAACGTATGACGTTGCCAATTCTCTAGATTTTGAGCCTCTTCTTTGAGTCTTCTGTATCCCTCCTTCATCATCCAATCCAGCATCATCTGTCTTGGTCTTCCCCTTGTCCTCTTCCCCTCCATTCTTCCCTCGATGACATTTCTTAGGAGACGAGCCCCTCTCAGTGTGTGTCCGATCCATTTCCTCTGCCTCATACTTAATGTGTGTATAAAGGATCTTTCTTCTCCAATCCTTTCTAACACTTCTTCATTTGTTTTGTTTATTTATAAGTACAGAAAATAATATACAACATAACATGGCAATGTGATAGTACAATATGAATAACAAATTGCAAGAGGAAATAAAACTAGCAAAAAGTATAAACATACATTGTAGAGCTACACCCAATGTTTGCATTCGATATTTGATTCACTTTGGACCCAAACAGTGCTCCGAATAGTTTTTTCAAATTCAGCCAAATAGTTTCTTGACTCCAAATACGAATGTTATATTGACCATTAATGGTAAATCCTCTATATATATATAATTTATGCTTTGTTTGATGCCTGATCCAAACTCCTTTTTATGTCTGGCTAGATACTTTTGAGTAAAGCGATCTTTAACTTCTGATATTTTCATTAATTTGAACTTGTATAGCCTGTAATGTGTTCTGGTAGATTTCACTGTCTGATTAAATGTAGAGGCATTCAGAATTTAGATTGCAAGCGTTGATACACTCGATGCCTGCAGAAAAGTGAATTGTATTTAACACTTAAACCTTTTATGTATAGAATTTTACTTCCATTTGAAATTAAAAACATTATTTAGCATGTATTACTTTTGCTTTTACCTACTCTTTCTATTCATATTCAGCTGAATAGTCTGTTCAGTTAACCATGTTTGGCTGATTAGTAAAAACCGTTATTTGACACAGCTCTAATAAATTGATGTGGTCAAATACTTGAGAATAGTTGCTCGCCGGACAATTGCTCGCCAACAGTTGCTCACTAAATCAATTGCTCCCTAGGTCAGTTGCTCACTATAACAACTGCTCACGAGGTCAATTGCTCACCAGTTATAATTATACGTCAGGTACCTATTTCTATTGTGTTATAAAATTAAATTTAATTATCCTTGAATTTCAAGTGTTTGTGCCCTTTGTCATTATGAATAAAATCCTACTTCCTGCATTAGACAGTTCTAGCAAAGACCCTTAGCCAGCCATCTGTCCACCCGTCCTTTAAACGGGTGAAAATTATTTTGGATGGGTGAAATTAATTTAGACGGGCACAAATTGTGCATGATTCTCCTCCCGCATCATCCAGCTTCTTCTCTAGACCCACTGCCAGCGTTCAGATGACTGTTCTGTAAGGAGCACAGGTTGACATTAGGCTCTGTAAACAGCACAAAGGCACTGCAAATTCTGCAATCGGACTCGTACGGTGGCGGAACTTTGGGCAGTCACGACTTTGTACGCTCACAGCGTCGGGCGGTCATGACTTTGAATGCTTTTGGATGGGCAACTCTGTATTTCTGGCTAAGGGCCTCTTCTAGCATATTCCTAGTGAGTATAGTTGCTTATGATACGCCTAGTGCTTTAAGAAATATATAATTTCTGTTTCTCTCTGCATATTCTGACAAATGGCACTGCAATACATGAACAGTGCAAAAGTGATTGATAACGGTCAAGCTTTTATAAAAGACAAAAGCAGTAAAACTAAGACTTTAGGAAGTGTGATAAATTGAAGAAACTGAAGTGCCGTGCTCGTTTACAAATCGAGGGAGAGATCACTAGTAGAAGAATTGGCAAAAATAATAATAATGCTGATATTGCAAAGCTATAGGCTGTGTGTTTCACTTCTTGTTATTGTTACTATAATTAAGTCTATTTCGCTATTATTTGCCTATTTTGAAGCAATTCACCTGGCAAGCAATTGTCATAGCGGCTGACCTTGTGAGCAATTGACCTAGCGAACAACTGCTAGTGACCAATTGTCCAGCAAGTGACTGCTTGTGAAAAATTGTCTGTAAACCATTGCTGGTATGTTCAAAAATTCCTGTTGACAGATTAATGACAATGTTACAAGTGGACAAAAGCAAGTCCTGAACTGGGACTTTGTTTTCATCAAGTACAGGTAGTAGAAATTAAGCAGAAGGTTGAAAATATCAGACCTTAATTGGACAAAGTTTTTAACAAATTACTTACGCAGTTCATCTTCGGTTGGTCTCCGGACATCAAGATTTAAATGAATTGCTGACTGAACTTTTGCCTTTCCAGGTGGCTATGAACAAGAACGACAAAAGCACATTATGTGGAGTAGGAGGCTGGGTGGAAGGAGGGAGGGAGTGGAAGGAAATGCAAGAAGGTTGGAAGGGAGGGAGGAAAGGAGGAGGGAGGGAGGAAAGGAAGACAGAAAGCAGAAAGAGATTGGGAAGCAAGCAGTAAGGCAGGAAAGCAAGCAGAGAAAGCATAGACAGAGAGAAGGAGGCAACAAGAGGACAGAAGGGAGGAAGAGGGAGCAGAGATAGTGAGGAAGGGAGACAGAGAATGAGGAAGCAATAATAGCAATTCAACAGTAGTCAGTCCTACTACCAACAAAGGCACAGACCAGAGTAAGTACACATTAGGTGACAGAGATGGAGAAATTACCTTTATTACCTTTATTTGGCACAGTTGATAAAGATTACTGTTCATAAGAGATTTACATGTTCAGAAAAAGTTTGCCATCAAGAATGACCTCAAGACTATACACAGATGTAGAGATGACAAAGTGAGGAAAGTTAGTGGCTGTGGCCAAGTAATCTACTTTTCTTAGCTTTGTGACCTGTACCTATGTAGCACAGCAGAGTGTTCAGATATAATTTAGAGCTTTCACAATGTAGCATGGAAGCCGTTAGTTGACTGGCCAAACAGTTTCTATCAGCCTTGGACATAACCACAGAGATCTTCTATAAATTAAAACAACATTTTGTCATTTCTTGAAAGCAATTCTATTTGATAGTAGTTCTGCATAATTTTGTTGCTCACTTTCGGTTTTGGTTTCTTTTTCTTGTCATTTGCCTCTCTCTTCAGACGATGACCAAATTCATGATCAACCTTCACAATTGTTTCATCAACAAAATTCTCAACATTTGTGTCGTTGTCCTGAATTTTAAACAAAATTACAGGTCACACAATTTCTTATCATTTATCCATAAATATAGGCAAAGATATTAGGTAAACAGCCTTTTCCCAGATAACAGTAAAGATAAAATAAGCACATACATACATGCCACTAAAGAAACCCTCTGAGCTGAACAAGTTTTAAGCTTCTTTGAAAAGCAGCACATACATGCTACATTGTATTGTATCTGAACATTTATAAAGCGCCTCCAGTAGGGTGTACCGTTCAGAGGTGCTCCCAATGCGCAAGGCCACAAGAAAAGAAACAAGTTTTGAGGAAAGCAAAAGAAGACAAGGGTTACCTTTCAAAATTTAAGAGCAAGTAGGAGACAGTGTATTTCAGAGAGAGGGACCAATTGAGGCAAAAGATTGGGACTGCGCCATAGCTGTTCTAGTATGAGGAACTAAAAGATTCAGTCTGTTCGAGGAGCGAAGTGGATGATGCGAGAAGACAGAAATATTTTGTAAATATTTTGTCCTAAAGAGGCCAGTGAATTACATCAATTGCATACAGGGTGAGACCCCGCTGTGTCTTGGACACCAGAATAAGGATTCTGAACTTAATACGAGCAAAGAGAAGAAGCCAATGCAGTTGCTCAAACATTAAGGATGAAATGCATGAGTAGCGTGACAGACTGCATTTAGGCAGTCTTGTTGTCAAGACCTTAAACCTCAAGACCAAGACCAAGACCTTGAACCTCAAGACCAAGACCAAGACCAAGACCTTGAACCTCGAGACCAAGACCAAGACCAAGACCAAGACCTTGAACCTCGAGACCAAGACCAAGACCAAGACCTTGAACCTCAAGACCAAGACCAAGACCAAGACCCAAAAAAATCGAAATCAGGTCAAGACTTCCAAAAATTGTAAAGTCGGAATATTCACTTTAATGAAAACATGAGTCTTTTATTTTATTCAAGCAAATTAACTTTAAATGCAAACTGCAGAGAAATCCGAATTTGCATTGAAAAGTCCTTCATGCAAACTCTTATACCAAATGCCTTTTGTATTTTATAAAAACCAATTCGCTCAGAATTTTCTGACCAAGACGTGCCTGGTGGGCCTCATAAAAATTCCGCCATGTGAAAAAATACGTTCTACAGGTGCTGAAGTCGCTGACACACACAGAGTAGCTTTTCAAGCACTGGATGTAAATGTACAGAAGATAGTGAGTCCTTTTAAAATCTTCCCATGGTTTATCATACCGTCTGATACAGAATAACTGTTGCTGCTGCCAATGGGTTTTCCTGACCAACTTGACTTGTATCCATCCATAGATATTGGTCGTATGATGCAAGCAGGCTTGATACAGAATTCTTGAGTTCTGTTAAATGACTGTTCATATTAACAGCCCGTCTTGGTCTTGGTCTTGCAAGACCAAGACCAAGACTTTGAACCTCAAGACCAAGACAAAGACCAAGACCTTGAACCTCAAGACCAAGACCAAGACCTTGAACCTCAAGACCAAGACCAAGACCAAGACTTTTAAAAACGAACTCGAGTGCACTCGAGACCAAGACCTTGGTCTCGAGGACAACAAGACTGCATTTAGGACTGACTGCAGAGGCATGAAACGGCCCTTAGGAAGACCAATTAGAAGCGAATTACAGTAGTTGATTCGGGAGCAAATGAAAGCATGGACCAGCGTTGTGAAAACAGAGGAAGAGACAGATCGTTGAACAGCCCTGAGACGCCTTAAGTGGAAGTAGGAAACATGTGCGAGGTTAGAGATGTGATTTTTGAAAGAGAGCAAGCTATCAAGCATAACAGCCATGCAGTCATGTACACTTGATGAAAAGTGTGGAAAGATTTCCGAGAGGAGGGCAAAATCAATCTTCCGCAACTGTTGACAGGATCCAAACCATATCAACAGGGTTTTGGAGGCATTACCCACCATAGCCTGGCTTCTGGTTTTTCTGATCTATCAGATTTCAACCTGACTTCTACAATGGATTATGATTTTTGATTGCAATTTCACTTGATGTCTTGGGCATTATGAATTATTTGGGCATCATGCTATAGAAGTCAGTGGATTAGATTAGATTAGATGAAGAAATCCAACATCTTGCAACATGATTGTGGCTTCATCAGGACTCAGTCACACTCCTCTTTCCATATGGGCATCAATTATATGCAGTTGCTCAGTAATTTTTATGACTTCTGTGCCCACAGATGTATTCCAGAAATAATTATTTCATTTTGTCTCAGATTTCATGCAATGATGGCTGCTACTTGGGACACCTTCAATACGTGAAGCCTCACTACCATTATGAATAGCTTGTGAACAGCTTTTCTCAAAACCATATGGAACATAAAGCCCAGTTTGACACCTTCTTCTTCTAGTGGCAAACACCTCTGAGTGTATCCATGTCCACGATGAGATGTAATGCCATTCTATACTTGTCACCATTCTGTCCTCCATGCTGAATAGAGCTCGAGATTGTAAATTGTAATTAATAACTTCTATTGTGCCTAATGTGTCTAGTGCGCAAGACATCAACCAATGGAGCACTAAAACCAAACTGCAATCAGGCCAATATAAAGAAAATGGACAATGTGGATAAACAATTTGAAAATGTTGTAAGTCTTACGTTGAGAATGAAATTACAAAAGCAACTGGGAAGAACAAACAGATACAGGAAAGAATCTCAATATGCACTTATGCAGGTCCAGCAACTGAGAAAGTTTGTTCACCCATAGCACTTTAACGACAAGCGTGTACTAAAAGTGACTGGGAAAGCAATGCAGCTCATCATTAAAGTGTTAAAGCTGACATCCTTACTTTCACCGATGATCATGCCTATCTAACTAAAAAAGTCTGCTCTCTGTGAAATTCTGAGTTCCCATATGTATTCTGGGTAGCAGTACCAGCCAGTCTCACAACTGGCAGAACCAGAAATTTACAAAGGGGTAAGTAAGCAGGGCCATACATAATTGCTGACAAAACTTTTCGTTAACCTCTTTTTGGTCATCAAGAATTGGTGGTTATTTCGTCATCAATCTATATTCGTTTAATTCAATAAATCCAGTTGATAATAACACAATAGATTACAGAAGCACGATAATATTAGAATGGTTTTAAGAGGAGATAATAGAGGGATTTATTAATTAATACGCATCTTTGAATAAAGCACAAGGAATGAAATTACATTTATCTTTAGCAGGAAGTGTAAAACTGTGAGTTCTTGTCCGTAAGTTATATTTGTAGCGGGGGAGAAAAAATACCATGAAGGACATGGTAAGGCTTGCAGCAGATTTTTGTCAATAAGCCAGCATCTGCAGCATCAATCACGTTATCCAAACGTGGTATTTTGGTATAAATACTGTGTATAATTTCGCTGGAAACATGTAATGAACTAATTGTACACGAATCTTATCCTTGCTGTAAATTGGTTGTTGGTCGCAATAAACATATTGATTGGTGGAGGGCAGAAGGAAACCTCTGCGTATGGTTCGATGTGACATGCATTCTAACCTGTCCCTATCATATATGCTGGTATAACCCCACCATGCCGGAGAGACGTATATAAGGTCAGAAACAGTGGTAGCACTTGCTACATCATGCAAAGCCTGAGGGGACAGACCATGGTCTCTCAAAACCCTGAGCGGTGAGCGTGCACAGGGAGGTGGAACTTAATGTCAGGACTTTGTCGATATGTTTAGACATGCTGAGGTTGGAGCTAAGGGTTATCCCCAGAACTTTATAAGTATCGACTCTTTCTGCTCCCTGAATGATGAGCAATATGTTTGACCCTTTCTGACCTTGTTTGGAGAAGATTATCTCTCAGGTTTTGGTTAGGTTTACACTTTAACTTGAGGTTATTGTTCTTAGCCCATATCGCAATGTGTGTTTAATTAAGATCTTGATTGTACTTTCATGTTTCAATGTAATCTTACTGCGTCTGTCAGTTTGAAAGAATAAAAGAATATTATTATTATTATTATTATTTTATCATATTCTTCAACCACTGTTCGAATGTGTGAAATAAGTGTCATTCGCATATTTAACAAAGTGATTGAAACTATATTTAGGGTGACCCAGCAACATAAGATTCAGGGCCAACCACTGAACCTTGTTCAACACTAGCATTAATTGAAGCTACTTGTGATACAGCCCCTTGGAATCTGGTGATGTGCCTACGGTCCTGAAAATAATTGACTAACCAATAATTATATATGTGGTCTGAAATATTGAGGGATCCTAGCTTTTGAAATAGGTTATAAGGGTGAATAGTGTCTACGGCTTTTGAGAAATACACTGAAGCTGAAACCACAATTACAAATTCATTATCCTGCAGGAGGGTAGCAAAGAAGGACTATGGTGGCTGCAGTGGTTGATCCTGTCGGGTGGAACCCATATTGATCTGCCAGAGGTTCTACCAAGAATGCGGGATAGATGTTAGAGCGGACGATGAAGCGTTCAACAAGTCTTGAGAGTATAGATAACACGGAGATCGGTCGGTAATCCAATGGTGATACTTTTGTACAAACTTTTGAATAAAATACAAAATTTATATGGCTGGGCACAAGACAAGTGTGAGCAAGAATTGACAGGGAAGTGATAATTGTAATTAGTAAATTCTATCGCACCAGTGTCTAATCCACATGGCCACAAGGTATCAACCAATTATTATTAGTACTATTATCATTACAGACATTTTTAATGTGCACAAGGTCACACAGAAATGTGATTCTGAGGTGTGGTTAGTCAGTAGCCAGGAGAAGAGCTGCTAGTTAACCAAAAGTTTGAAAGTCAATGAGAAATAGTGAGTTCTGAGGCATCTCTTAAAGGAAGAGAAACCGTTCGAGCATCGGACAAAAAATCAGTAGTCAGTTTCATTCCTTAAGAGCAGCAACATGGATTGCACGAGAGCCCATGACAGTGCTATATTGAGGCTCAACCAAAAGACCCATACCGGAAATTGCAGACTGCATGGCATGTAAGGAGATGGTACATGTAGTGGTTGAAAGTACTGGTAGGTAGGATTGCTCTCTGTGAGGGTTTTATAGGTAAGGCTTATATCTTAGTCTGAATTTTACAGGAAGCCAATGCAACGGACAGCAGAGTTAAGGAGTTTGAATGAGAAGATGCATGCAGCACAGCATCAGCCAGATAATTTTGGATGCTTGAAGCCTGTTGACTTCAAGGTCTGATATACCTGCAAACACAGAGTTGGCATAATCGAGGCAAGAGCAGACAAGAGAGCCATGATCTGTGACATGTCTTTGGTAAGAGCAGACCTTATGAGACATATTGCCCTGATATGATAGAAACAAGATTTGCAAAGGTCTGTTATGTGGATTAGAATGTGAGATTACTGTGCAGAGTGACTCCAAGACAGTTTTGATAGTGGAACAACAGTGCTAGCCAAGTCAACACTAGGAACAGCAGTCTTTGGCATAAGCCAAACATGACAGACTTATCAGGGTTTATGGCCACACTGTTGAAGGAGAACCATGCATGCACTGAAGAGATGCACTCTTCTAGTATTACTTTACTGGACTGATCCGTTGGTGACAGAGCAATGTAAAGCTGAGTGTCACTGACATACTACTGTAACTTGACTCCAAAGTGTGCAATCAAGTGTTTCCAGTTTGGGAAGTAAAGCACGTTGTTCGGCACCTTGGAGTGCTTCTGTATGAAGTCCTGTCTATGTCAGGTCCCTCTGTTTCTAAGAAATGCATTGGAGGATTAGAGCCATTTGGTGAAGTATACCATTTGACTCCTTCATTTTGACACACTAGGACTATTGCAACTGTTTCTCTGCAGGCCACGGAAAATTCCATATACGACTACTTCAGTCCATTCTCAAGTGTGCTGTCCAACTGTTGCTAACCTGCCAAAATTTTCACATGTTTTGAGTCGGAAACCAGTGCAGCTGCCTCTTGCATAAACTTCAAAACATGTGAGAATTTGGACAGGTTAGCAATAATTTGGGTGGCACAGTTGACAACGGACTGTTCAAGCTGTTGTATCCGGAATTTCAGCAGGCTTGCAAGGACAGAGTTGCAATAGTCCACGCATGTCAGAATGAAGGAGTGGACAAGAGTCACACTTGCATCAAATGATAAATTTAACCATATGACTCTAATATGACGTAACTGCAGCACACTAGAATGGTCAAGGAACAGTAGCTAATTCCATCACTGACTTGGAGTCCATTGAGTCCATTGAGATCATTGTGTAAAATTGGGATTCATGTTGTAAAATTTCTGCTTCTGGCTGATCACTCATGAAGCACCAGACAGTTTTCATGTGTGATGCAGAAATGCCAAACGAAACACTGCTCCAGTAGTCGACATGACTCAAAGCAACATGAAGAACCTTTGTCCATAGGTGCCAACTCCTTGGGAGCCTTGGGTGCGAATGCACCCAGAGAGAAAGTTCAGTGGGTGCCTCGCACCCAGAAGAATTTGGACCTTAAAATCAATTTTTTTACAACAAAGTAATCTCACAACTTGAGAAGTACAGTTACAACACAAATACCTACCCAATATTGCATGATCTCACAGTCACAGCCCGTACAAAAATATATAATTTTTTTATTATTTAAAATAATAAATAATAACATTGGAACGTCGTCACCGATTTCCAATATTTTTTCCAACCTTGTAACCTTGACAAGAAAACAATTGTCTTTTTCCAAAAATCTGATAAAACTCACCAACCTATAGAGGAGGGGAAGGAGGAGGAGTGTTAGGGTGTAGGGAAAGGGAGGGAGGACCCATGAAAATATAGAGACAAAGGCAAACGTCAGCGCCTATGCCTGTGTCACGTAGACTGTGGACATGACTGTGGACATGAAGACTGGAGGGAAGTGGCTGACCGGGGTGCAGTGGCGTAGCCAGGTTTTAACACCAGGGGGAGCGAGCACATAAAAAAGGCCCAAACTGCCAAAATATATAATTTCGATTAATTACATTCATTATAAGTATTTATTTGTGTATTTTAAATAGAAACACTGAAACACCCAAAAGGTGGCAAAAGCAATAATGTATTGTAAGTGTGTAATAGTATAGTATACTATAACATGACAGTTCAAACACAAACCGATTACAACAGCTGTTTCATCTAGACTTCATTTCAGCAGTTATCGATTACTTCGTTATAATCCACTTCACTGGCGAACTGTCTTTCGATCGTAATCAAAGCTAAACCAGACAATCTGTCATCGCCCATTGTAGAACTAACTTACGTATGATTTTATGAGTTTGAGTCGACTAAGGGATTGTGTTCCACACCAGCGCTGTTTATTGACAAGGTCAGCAAAATGTGGTACAATGTGGACTGCAGGCTAGGATAATTGGAACACTTGTCACTGGCGATCACGAATTTTAGTATGTATGTCTGCTAGAGATTCTAATTTGGTCACATTATCGGCATTCACACTGCTAAAATACTTTGGATCTAAACAACTAAATTTGGAAGCCACATTTGTAAAATGCTTAAATGCTCACTGCTCAGGTCTCTGGTTATATTATGCTGGAGGTCCTACATTGGCTTCCTGTCAGCCAGCGCGTATTACGCAGGATTGTTTCCATATAGTCTGGTGGTGCCAGCTGGGCTGCACTCCAGCTTATCTGCGGGTCCTTTGGGGCCTCGTACTGGTGGTTCAGGGTAGCCGCCACCTCCGCTCTTCGGGGAATGGATGCTCATTGTACCTTTTGCCCGCACAGCCACCATGCGAAACCCCGCTTGTACAGTGGTGGGCCCGACGGCCTGGAAGGGCTCCCCCTAGAGCTCCTCAGAACTCCCACTGATACGTTCTACACTAGATTGAAAACTGTCCTATTTGGACGTGCTGGAGTCTGGAGCACCTCTGATTAGCCCCCTTGAAGAGGGGCTAGATATAGGCCTACACTCGAATGAACGAATTATTTAAATCTTTTAGTTGTGCTATTTATAACACAATCTAGAGACACTATGTAGGTTTCAACCATGATTATTTTCTGGAATCATCCACTGACATTTCCTCATGGAATCTTTTTCTTCTCCGAATTCTATGTTGCTCATAGTCAGTGGTAATATCACATTTTTGAGCCAGCTCAGTTGTTTCATTCTCAATCCGTTCAAACTCAGATTCAAATTCATTTCGCATGTTTTTCGTTTTTCGTTTTCAAATAGTTGAATGAGAAGCTGAGAGTAAACCAATGCTACTTCTCTGTAAATATGTGGATAAACTAAAAGCCTTCTCTAGCACTTTTTCGCAGACTATTACAACTTAGAAGAACTGAGAATTCGAACATATCAAGTGTCACAAGAATACCTTTTGCCTCAGCGATCTGTTAAGTAGGCCTAGTGCAGTTTGAAAGAGGTTTGCCATTTAAGGACAAGGTGATAACTTTCTTATGTCGTTTGAACAATTGGAATAAATAAATCTTGAACGATTGGAATAAATAAATTGTGAAAAAGGCCCCACATTTTGGAAAATGGTCTCAGGGGGAGCGGTCGCTCCCCCTGATCCCCCCCTAGCTACGCCTCTGCCGGGGTGTACTTCTTGTTCCTTTTGCCTGTACTTTCATTAGACAGAACTGTGCCTTCTCCGTTGTTGGCCCTTTGGTCTGGAATGGCCTTCCTCTGGTGCTCTGCCTGCTCCCCAGGGTCCATTCTGACACATTTCATTCTCATCTTAAGACTGCTGTCGTCAGCCGTGCTGGGGTCAGGAGCACTTCTGAATAGTTGCTACATAAATCTCTGTAATTAATGAATAAATAAAACCTTGCATTAATTTACCCATCAAACACTTTCCACCAACAGTCATCAGAGTGACAAAAAATCCTTGGACTTAAAGGAGAGTGCAGCTGCAGCATAAGCAACATATGACAGAGCAGGAAGAACCTGTGACTCGGACTGTGGATGACTCTATTACTGAGAGGAAGTCAAAGCCAATGCCCTGTCAAGTCCAACTCTGCTCTAACTGAAGTAAATATATCTCAGTGATAATCCTGGGAAAGCAGTTATTATAGCTCAATGCTCAAAGTTGTATTTCATCAGCCTTTCTTACTACAGTATTATGACATGCACTGGCAGCACTGGAATGCTTTTTGCTAGAACTACTACTTAGACCTGTGGCATAGTGCTAAATGGTTTATAATACAAGCATGATATAAGAACCTAGATTTTCAAATTTCCCTGATAAGGAATGCTACTAAATGCTTTGTACACAACAAAAGCATTAACCATTTACTTGCATTGACCGCCTGTTTTACTTCCTGCTTCGTCACGTGTTGCTTATGCATCGACTGCAAACTCCTCAAAGTCCAAGGACTTTGTCACTCTGATGACTGTTGGTCGACAGTATTCGATAGGTAAACTAATGCAAGGTAATTGATCATATTATGTTAAGCACCTCTTTCACCAACAGTCATCAGAGGCAAAAAGTCCTCGGACCTTAAGTAGGCCTACATTGAAACCAAAGCATAAACAACATGTAACCATTACGGATCTGTTGATTTCATAAACACCAAGTTAATTGACGGACTTCTGCCATAACAAAAAAACTTGGAAAAACCGCCAGTTTGTGATTAAAGATAGGAAATAATCCTTTGGCAGTGGAAAGCGGTGTGAACCCCTGCAGAGGTCGCTATCAGAATGGCGCGCGTCGGTCCGTTTTGCCATGAGAGACGCGGTTCAACTTACGTCGTCTACGTCGTTCTCCTCTAAATTGACAGACGATGGCCGATGAAGGCCTTCTCCAGTGCTCCACTTGACATCTCTTTCCAGCCTCTCCATGCGCTCCTGCAGATCGGACAGCTGAGCGGCGCTGCGCAGTGTGATCGTCAGACAAGCTGCGCAAAAGAACGCCATAACGAAAGCCAGAACAAAGCCAGAACCTGGGAATCGAAGATGGCGTCGTCGTCTTTCGTCGTCATGCTCTCTCCTCACGAAGGGTAACATGTCCACGGTTTCATCCCGACATTTCGATGCTTCCATTTTCATAGACGTAGGCCTACGTAGGTACTGGTCGAGACAAGAAGTGGTTTCGATTGACAGATCTATACCAAGGCCACTGCGCGCAATCAACCAGCAGCGCAGAGCTCCTACAACGTCTCTGTCAACATCCCACGCACGCTCAACGCCACTAACTTTAACCAACTGCCATCTGTAGGCGTACATAAGAGACCTTACACAAATAGGCCACATGCATATTGACGGCCCATTGCTACTAGCGGCATTTGATCTCTGATCCTATTCAGAGCTTCACGCAACTCAGCCAGAGGTCCATGCAGAAAGTGATGCCAAAACTCTCCCTTTCGATACGCTGGCTATATTTGGATTCGGAAGGCCTATTTCGAAAATGAACTCCAACACTTCAAGTAGTCTACTTCCGCAAACATCGGAACCTAACATAGGCCTAAATCGATTGCATATTATAGGGGCCTAGGCTCGAAGCATTAGCATACGCGGTACCAACTAGCACGTACCTGTCCAAGGCGAGAGAGATGTAGACTACAGGCCAGGTAAAGACAACTGGCGGATTCAGACGATAGGCCTAGGCTATAAACGACACAAGTTCAATCTCCTTGAACTAACTTAAATATTTTTCTTTGTTTTCGCGTTAAGCTTAAGACCACTTAATATAGCATAACACAACACAACATAACAAAAACATAACATAACAAGGGTTTTAACTTTCAAGTGGCTCGGAAGACGTGTAGTAGGTCCTATGTGTTAGAAAACCACTGAACCACTTCGATCGCTTCCATGTTCCACAACTTATAAATTCCTGCCTTCGCCATCGAAGAGACGACAGATGGTCTATCAGGCATGGTTAGCAGCACGAGTTCCAAAGCGTTTATCGTACGACAGACGGACACTCAGATCTGGGAAACTATATTAGAAATATTTTTTGTAGCATAACTGCATTTCACAGAAGTCCCTATAGGCCTAATGACCAAATTGTGTGTGAATTGATAATTAAAATGAAATCCGACCTTCTGAATCGAGATCTACTTTCTGTGGGAAAGTTTACTTCAAAATACATGTAATAGGCTTTCATGTATAACGTAGTCTATTCGCAGCTGTATGTAGGGCCTACACAGGTGCATGTATGTAGGAATATATCTCTTGATCAACAAATTCCGTCAGTGGTTGTCGCAATCTGAGGTCGCCCTGTCGTGTGTTTGCCGTGTGTTGATGTCGACCCTCGATTGCTTGTTCTTTTGTTTGCACTTTTATTTAACGTGCCTAACTTTTCTATAGAAGATTCACGACGAACTTTGTTTAATTAATAAATGAATTTAATTAAAGAAACAAATATATATATACTAACTCTACGGGAACTTCCACGTAGTATTAAAGCGTTTAGATATTAAATCGGACTATCTCAAATGTTGCTTCGTACAGCCTAACCACAGATCGTTCTTTCGCGTCAGTCTCTGAATCTGACGGACTATACTCTGCCGCCCCGCTGGTCGTTCCTCCCGATGTTTCTCGCTCGACCGATGTTCACACGTCGCGTTCGTCAGCAGTACAAGTCCCGTCTTCTCCGTTCCCTTCTGTTAAGTAGGAACTCCAGCGTGCATTAGTCAGCCCCCCTCCCCACGTCAAGCTATCGTCAATTAGTGTCAGATTGCTCCTCGATACGCGGGTCGTCGCTCGCCTGCAGCGCGGGCGGTGTCTGGTTACACCATAGCCGCGAGGTGTCCTATTACACCTTGGCTGTGTGGTGTGCGATTACACCTGGGCCTCGCGGCCTTCATTGTTGCCCAAGTGGAGGCTGGCTTTCGTCCGTCATCATCCTATCTCGACCAGCAACGACGCTTACATCATAATGATGATGCCATCTCGTCGTTGTTGTCGATCTCCTCACGCGACACCTCCCTTCCCGGGGGAGGACAAAGCCAGTCATTGGTTCGCCTCCCGGCTGAGAATGATGTCGTTCCCTCCATCGATTTCCTCCAGACCATGTCCTCGTCGTTCCCATGAAAATACACAATATCAGCACAGTTAGAAATATATTTACAGTTGTCGCGGTGCCTTACATGGTAGTCCGCCTTCTTCCTCAATCATAGTCTGGACAAAAGATCAGCGGGAATATTCAGCGCCCCAGGACGATATTTAAAAGCGATATCAAAGTCCTGGAGTGCCAGAGCCCACCTCGCAAGTTTAGCACTTGTGGGCGTAGAAGCAGTTAGGAAAGTCAAGGGATTGTGATCAGAATAGAGGGTGGTCCTTGACATAAAAATCCAATTCCTAAACTTCTTCAACGCAAAGATTACAGCATACGCTTCGCGTTCCACAGTGGACCAACGCGCTTGCGTAGCATCTAATTTAGAACTGGCGAAACATATTGGCCGTTCTGTTCCATCGTCTTGAATTTGGAATAAGCAGCAACCGACTGCTTTGTCTGAAGCGTCAGTCGATAAACCAAACTCTCTGCCGTAGTCAATTGTCTGCAAACATACAGCGTTATTCAAATCGTGCGTAAGTTTATCTAGCGCATTTTGATGTTCAATTCGCCAGGGTATCTTAGCAGGCACCGATTTCTGGGTCAAGTCAGTGAGAATTCTGGCTGTCTCAGCCAGGTTAGGGATGAAGTTCCTAAAATAACTGAAGAAGCCAATTAATCTCCGTATGTCCTTTTTGGACTCGGGTTGAGGGATTTTCCCTAGCCCTGCGATTTTCATAGGATCCGGTTCAATGCTCCCTGATCCGATCAGGTGACCTACAAACGTTGTTTGTCGCCTAGCAAACGAACTCTTCTTAATGTTAAGGGTCAGACCCGACTGTTGAATAGTCATTAAGTATTTCTCTAGGTGTTTCATGTGATCCGGCCACGTCATCGAGTGTACTGCCAGGTCACTATGTGAGGGAGTGATAATACCTAGGGCCAAAAGTTCGCGGGTCTGCTTCTCCATCTCCGGTTTGAGCAGTTCCGGCACCTTATAGGCTCGCAAACTCTTCGGCCTGAACTCCGCGCTAACAGTGATTGTGTGTTCTAGGACGGGACAGAAACCTGGTTTGTCCGAGAACACATCTGGAAACCTGTCTAACAGACTAAACAGCTGTTTCCGCTCGGGTACCGTTAAGTGTGCAACGGCAATAGGGTCTACTTGTGCACTGGGCCTTGTCTGCCTCGTGACGAAGCTACCCACCGCTTCCCCGTGACCGAAGTCTTCGTCCTTCTCGAACAGAATGGAGCAATTGTTAATCAATGCTTGCTGTATTCTTTCGTTATATTTGCGAATCCGATTTGCGTGTAGTAAGCGGCTTTTGCCCCCTATTTCCACGATGTATGTGTAGGGCGATTTCACCTGAGCGATGATGGCCGGGCCCTGCCATTGGCCCTCCTTCTTTGCTCCTCGCGCTTCCGGTGATTGGATGATGACTTTATCCCCTACTTCGTAACGCCTGTCCATGCTTCTTAAATTGTAATGAGTAGCATAGCGCTGCTGTTCAATGTCTGAATAATATTCGGCATATAATTTAGACATTTCAAGGTTATCCCTTAATTGGTCCAAGTAAGCTGCGGCGCCTGTGCCCAGACTTAATGGAGAATCCCGCTCTCCCGCCCATTCCTCAGAAAGGACAGATAGAGGTCCTTTAGGCAGGGTACCATACACCAGGGTGTAGGGACTCACGTGGGTGGTTGCCGAGGGGCGTTCCCTTAAGCTCCAAAGCACGTAAGGCAACAGTCTGTGCCATCCCCTCGGGTTTTCTTCTGCCAATTTATGAATCATGGTCTTCAGTGTGGCATTACAGCGCTCCACTAGACCTTGTGACTCCGGGTGTGCGACTGGCCCAAAGCGTGGTGAGCACCCCATACGATGCAGAAACTCTTGGGTTAATTTGCTGTTGAAATTCGACCCGTTATCAGACCTAATCGTTTTTGGAAAACCGAAGGTCGTGAAGATTTGCATGTATGCATCACATGTCGCTTTTGCCGTTAATGATTTCAGAGGATAGGCCATCGGCCATCTTGAAAATTGGTCAACTACCACTAAGGCGTAGTTGTACTCGGGTTTTGGGCTTGTGGGGTCTACGTTGGTAACTATAGGCCCTATACAGTCTGCCACTAGACAGCCGAATCTGGTCTCGTCGTTGCGAGGGATAGGAGTTATGGGGGCCCGCTGCGCCACTCGCAGCGGCGCATGCCTTTGGCAAATGTCGCAAGATGCACAATATTCCTTCACTATATCCTCCATGTTGGGAAACCAGAAATTCAGTTTGATTCGGTCCTTAGTCGTTTTCAACGCCATATGACCTGCGAACGCAGCGTCATGTGCTAAGTTTAAGACCTTGTCTATTCTTTCTTTAGGTAAACACAGTTGTTTTACAGAATGCCCAGCTATTTTGTCTTTATGAAAGAGCAAATTGTCTTCAAAGAAGAAGTTCTTCGCCCCAATTTTCCCGTGGGCCAAGAATGGTGCTAGTGTCGAACATTGTGCTTGTTCGGCCGCCATCTTGCTTCTGCCTACTATTGTGTCTTCCTTGGGTGGGGGTGGTATCTCAGGATTGAAGAACTGCTCTTCAGTATCCGTTTCTTCGGGATTGATTTCTCCTACACTCTCACTGTCTGCCTGAGCGACCGTGAAGTAATCTTCGCCTATCAGCGCCCTAAGTCCCTCTACCTCCTCCCCTCTCTCCTCTTCCTCACTCGTCTCAGTCCTTGCGACCGCCTGCGCTTCTGAAATTTGGTCTATTTCAGGAGCGCTGGCCGCGTGACTCGAATACAACGCTGTCTCGCGCAGCAAGTCGGCTGTAGTGGGCGTGATAATTAACGGTTCATTAAGGTCTTTAATGAGTGCCGCCCATATCCGAACATCAGGGGCGTAATTTACCTCCCCCTCCCTGTCCTCGCCGGCCTGAGACCCCTTTAGTCTCAGCCGCACCACGTCCACAATCATTGATTGACCGTTCAGCCCCTTCACCTCTATCTGCTTGACCACAGGTAGGTTGAGCGGCCTGATTAGTTCTGCTCGCGCACAATTGTATTCGGCCCCGCTATCTATTAGAGACGATGTCACAGGGAGCCCTGTAATATACACTTTCATGTACTCTCTTACATAAGTCTCCTCCACGTCAATGCAATCCGGGTTTGTCGGCAATGCCTGCTGGTCTATCTCTTGTATCAATGGCGGTCCGTCTTGTCGCGTCTCGCTTTGTCTGTCTGCCTGTCTGTCTTGAGCTCTGGTCACGGTTGGCTGGACCGCACACGCGCTCACCTGCTTGCTTTTAGTTTGTTTGTTCTTCGAACACAGTTTAGCTCTGTGGTCTGGAGAAAAGCATAGGAAACAAAGGCCACGCTTTCTAATCTCGTCGGGGGTTGGACGTCCGTCTGTCCTGTTATTTGTCTGTGTCCCTCCCGGTCGGTCAGTCCACGTGTCCGTCTGTTTAGCTGTCGTCTGAGGATGTGCTGGCGCTTTCGCGTAGCGTGCCTCCGTCTTACCCGTGCCTAGACTATGCTTCGTATAGTCATTTTCCCAAGGGTGTGTAGCGACATAATTGTCAGCCGCTTCGGCTAACTCTTTGTGCCCTAACCACTTCTGCTGCTCTTGACTGAGGATGAAATTCAAACATCCTCTGGGCAACATTTCTTTCATCTTATCTGCAATCAAGAGGCTTGTAACCTCATCAAACGTCATTGCCTTGCGATCTTGCAGATAGTAAGAAAGTAAATTATGCAGTCTCGAAGCTAATGTTGTGTATGATTCATCTACCGCCTTTTTTGCGTTCATGAATCGCTCTCGTAAAGAGACTGCGCTCACTTTGAACTCTTTCAACAAGAAGGTTTTTAGCTTCCCGTAATTATCAAGCTCCTCTTGTGTGAGTCTGGCCGTCAGTGCTCTGGCCTGATTATCTAGACAGGTCAAGAGTAATCTGCTTCGAAGGTCGTCCGGGACAGCGCAAGAGTCGAATAACCTTTCGCAATGCACAAAGAAACCAGGGATTTGCGCATGGTCGCTGGGGAATCTCGGTAAGAGTCCTCGCAAGCTTTCACTATACGTTTTCATTCGTCCTACGACCGAATGCCTCAAGTTATAGTCCCTTTCGTCTCTGAGTCTCCTCTCTGCGTCCCTTTCCTCTCGGCCTTCCTTCTCTCTCTTCTCTGCCTCCTCCTTTTCTTCTCTCCTCCGCTTCTCCTCCTGAAGCCTGATCTTCTCAGCCTCCTCCTTCTCTTCTTTCCTCTGTTTCTCAGCCCGCTTCTCCTCCTGAAGCCTGAGCTTCTCAGTTTCCTCTTTCTCTTCTCTTCGCTGTCTTTCTTCTTTCTCTTCTCTTCTCCTCTCTTTCTCTTCCTCTCTTCTCTCTTTTCTCTCCGCTTCCTCTCTCTCTTCTCTTCGCTGTTTCTCTGCTTCCTCTTTCTCTTCTCTCCTCACTCTTTCTATTCTCTCCGCTTCCTCTCTCGCTTCTCTTCTCAGTTTCTCCGCTTCCTCTCTCTCTTCTCTTCTCACTCTTTCTATTCTCTCCGCTACCTCTCTCGCTTCTCTTCTCAGTTTCTCCGCTTCCTCTCTCTCTTCTCTTCTCAGCCTCGCGGCTTCCTCTCTCTCGTATTTTAAGCGTTTTAATTCGTATAACGGCGTTTGCGCTGCCGAATCGATATTGCTTTCTATGCTACCCGTGCTTACTTCCTCACTTACTTCTGGCGGGGTTTCCCGTCCAGACACAATTATTTCAGCACTCGCCTCTTGGAGTTGGCCCGTACTCATGGAACCCAATTCCTCCTCTCCTAGTCCCATCTTTATCAGATATGCGACTAGTCTGTGACGGGGCATGTTCTGCACCCTCACTCTTTTCCCTACCGACAACTTATCCATCTCCCAACAGTCCGCTCACTAATAGAAAAAGATAAGTAAGTTAGAGGAGAGTCACCGTTGGTCAGAAATCAAAGAAAACAACGTCCTAAAATTCTACCACAAATACAACAAGAACAGAACTGAGCAAAAGGAGCTACGCAAAAGCCTCGGCTATTCGCACACCAATCCTCATCCAGACCTCAACCGCAACCTCACAGATTACCACGACTACCAGTAAGGACTTACCCTCTGATACGTCGAGCGTGTTCCGTCTTTTGGTATCTTGGCTGATCCGCTGTCCTCCGTTGCCACTCCCGTCCGTCGTTGCTAGCGATGGTCGGTCGTCCGTTGGCGCTCTTGTTCCTCGTCCTTGCCTGTTGCTGTCGGTTCCTTCGAGTCCTTCGTCTTCGGAGTCCGGCACTCGATTTCTCCAGTTGCGAAGGGTTGTATTCGCCGCTGGTCCCGATCTGTTGAGATTCCTCTTTTCCGTTTCCGGTTCCGCTCTTCGTCGTGACGTCTTCAGTTGAAAATCCTGTCGACTGCGCCAATGTCGCAATCGGAGGTTTCCCGTCGGTTGTTTGCCGCTGTTGATGTCAACCCTCGATTGCTTGTTCTTTTACTTGCACTTTTATTTAACGTGCCTAACTTTTCTATAGAAGATTCACGACGAACTTTGTTTAATTAATAAATGAATTTAATTAAAGAAACAAATATATATACACTAACTCTACGGGAACTTCCACGTAGTATTAAAGCGTTTAGATATTAAATCGGACTATCTCAAATGTTGCTTCGTACAGCCTAACTACAGATCGTTCTTTAGCGTCAGTCTCTGAATCTGACGGACTAATCTCTGCCGCCCCGCTGGTCGTTCCTCCCGATGTTTCTCGCTCGACCGATGTTCACACGTCGCGTTCGTCAGCAGTACAAGTCCCGTCTTCTCCGTTCCCTTCTGTTAAAGCCCTAGGTTTTAGGTTTGGCGGTTTCCCTCGTAGAATGAAGTGACCAACGACTGTAGGCGGTTCAAGTAAGCATCTGTCGGCCAATGGGCGTTGATTTCATTTTGGTTTACACATCTTACAAGCATAGGCTGCTGAATTTAATTATATGCATAGCCTAGGCAACATCGTCCGCTTTGTGGAATGGAGGCGAGGCGCAGGGACGGTCGGTCGATCGGTGGTAGCCCCCACCCTAGGCCCTTCACCCTCCCTCTGGCCCTCTAGCGGTCGGACGGATGGATGGAGATGCATCGCTAGGGCAGACTAGACCCGACAGGGCATACCCCGTACAGGCCCTACCTCGATCAATTGACCACTTGTATATATATAACCGAGCTGTGGGTCGACTAATTTGTGTATACGAAAGCCAGGTAAGCTGGCTAGAGGTCATACCTGTACTTCTAGAATGTATACAAGTTGTTCCAATTATCCAAATTTACCCCCCCATACACTCATATTACTATGGAGTTCATTGCTATGAAGATACTTACAGGGTTGAGAAACAAGTCTGTAGTTTCTATATGCGATTAGATTGCCATGAACAAATACGAACTTACTATTGTGGTAGATGGCGATCAAGAGGAAGCCATACGGGCATTTTTTGCTCACAACAACTGGAATTTTGAAAAAATTGGTAATTATGAAGACGATGCGTATATATATATATATATATATATATATATATATATATATATATATATATATATATATACTGAAATTGTATAAATTGTTTTGTGTGGTGAACCCTGTACAAGTAGGCCCTATTGTTCTTCAGGTAGCGCTATACGTGCGCAAATAAGATTGAACTAAGATTTATAAATATTAAATTAAATTGCATTTATTATCCTTGCAAATATTTAGCTCAAACCATGCTATAGAAATACATAGTAATAATAACATCAGCAATGTTAGTATAATGACAACTGATGTGAACAGCAGTAACAGCAGTAATGATAATAAATGGCCAATTAAAAATGTAATTATTAAAATTACCATGATTATTATTATTACGATATGTAATAAGACAATAAACATATGCATAACCCAGCTAAGCTGTCGTTCAAGTCAAGTCGAAAGAGCTAATTGTATGTTGATGACATTATAAATATATCTCCAACCAATCGAAACTGCCTTTGTTCCAATTGCAGAGTTGGAACCACCAAAGAGAAGAAAATCTTGTATGGATGCCGCTTCGAAGGAGGTCTTGGTCGCGTCCAATGGAAATAGTACAGAGTCAGAAATTGAGGCTCAAAACAGTCATGACATTCAAGTGTCAGCTGATCATTTGCAGCTGCAGGGTGAAAATCATCAATCGGAAGGCGCCTGTCCTCTTTGTTTTCTCTCTCCGTGCGTGGGTTCTGCATCTCCAGGTTGGCTTGGCGGAGGACAAGCAGCGCATGCAGCTAACAGTCCAATACGAAGAGTAATTTATGGAAAATATTGGAAGATCATTTGCAACTTGGGTGGGTGGACGAGCCCATTATATCTGGCCAAGAAACTAACGGAATCGAACGGTGTACTTCACATGCGGGAAATAATGCCAGATTGCGTAGTGCGAAAAGTGAGATCGTTGTATCCGAATCCAACAGGCACGCCTTACATGGGCCACAAGTGGGAGTAACATTGATACTTTGGATAATTCGCCGGACTTTGTTTAGACAGAGAGATTTTTATTGTACACTTACTTTCTGACATAAAGCAGAATTTTATCGATTGTGAGCTGCTTATGTACACCTGTCATAGCTATGATTCAATGTAACATAACATTCCCCCATTTTAAATTTATATAGCGCCTCTTCAAGATTCCTACTCAGAGGTGGATTTAAACCTGAATTGCCCTCAATTGCTCGGCGCCACACGAAAACCACGTTAGGGAGACTAGGTTTTTCATAAGTGCTATGTCAAATCAATTTTGCAATGGCCACAGTCCCTTGTCCGTTCAATCTTCTTTTTTTCTTGCTTGGATTAGGACCTCGTTGAGGGGGGGTAAGCCACAGATTCATTTTTATACAGATTGGAGCATCTTGTTACAGATCGGATGCCCTTCGTGGCATCAACCACAGTTTTCCGCTGTGGACCTAGTCTTGGTGATGAACACATGCCCGCTAGGCAGAGGGTCATCAGGCTTATTTAAATTGAGTCATGTGCTCCCATGTCACAAGGCTGTTATTGGATATTTGCAGCTTTTAGTTGTCAAGCAAAATGCCACTCTTTTTCTACAGTGTGCCCTACTAGCCTTGCCGCTGTTGGTCCGCGACTGCTTATTCGTCAGATATAACCCTGCTTATTTCGCAGCTGACCTCTATTTCTAGAGGTCGTTCCACTATCCGCCACCTGTGGACGCGTGTGATAGCAGTCAGCTCTGCCACACATCAGCTCTGCCACACATCTCTCTGTCCTATGCCAGGCCAAAATCCGGGGAGGTCAAGCAGAGTAGACAGCAGAATGCTAAGGTGGTTATGTGTAATGACGGTTGATGGTTATGTAGCACTGATATGTTTGATTTTAGTGTATCATACAATATTGTCACAGCTCTTACGGTTATTCTACTGTGTAGGGTGCATTGCTTTCATTTGAAAAGCTCTCACTGTCTCCTAATTGGTCGTCATCGGATTCGTCCGAAGAGATTTCACTCTGGCAGGTCTCCTTATCTGCAGAAGTTTCTGTCACAGACTCCGATATTGCTTTAGATGCTGACCACACGGCAATGTACAAATTCCAAATGTTCTCAACAAATACGTAGGTCTTGCGCCGATACACTTTTTTCCCGATTTGGCGACGTGGGTTTTTCGAACGAACAGTCGTGCATATAGACGTGTATGGTCTGTCGACGTGTTCGTTCCAGTCCAAGACAGCCAGATTGCTCCGCAGCTCGTACATTAAATTCCCGTAGTGTATCCGTTTATCCAGATAGATCAGACAAACGTTATTAAAACTTTCCACATAAAATGTGTCGTGGCCTTTGACATAATCTTCAGCGTGCTTGTACACTACCAACGACCGAAGAAAGTCCTGGAGCATTGTAATTGCAGCCTCATTTGAAACAATTCGAACTTCAATCATATGCCCCGGCTCTTTGCAGTGGGAAGTTTCATGGCACTTGCTGTGGTTGTTCTGAAAATGAGGGATGCATGATTCTATGAGCTTACGCAGGGTTTGGGCATCTCCATTGCAATTGTCCATACACCAATAGACGTGGTTTCGAATGGCAGCACCCTTGTCAGAAAGCTCGGGATGCCATGTTTTTCCAATGTTTTTTTGTGCTCCTTGCCCAATTTTTTTCACCCCGGCTGTTATAGGACGGGTGCAGTGCCAGCGGTCATTGGAATTCCTGGCTTGCTTCCTCTCACGTAGGCGCTTGTTGATTGTCATGTTTCGATCATGCACATGATGGGCAACTTTAATGTTGCTGAGATCCAGGCTCTCGTACATCCTGTCGAATCCCACTGCCTCGTGACGCTGTGAACAGTTATCATCATTCCCGTTAATGTGTTGAATATCAACGACTTTGTGAGTTTTCAACCCGATAGCAACATGGTCGGTGTGATAACTATTTCGTCTACAATGATGTCGTGCGTCAGTCATTATAGAGATAGCTCCATCAGGCGACAGTGAAGACTCCTGCGCTCTAGCGCCAAATATAGATTGCTTTCGCAGGTTCTCAGAAATGGCACTAAATGTAACCATATTCCTCCTGCGGAAAAGGTCTGACAATAGTCCAAACCGACTGAAGTCGCTAAAGCGCTCGTACTGTATGGGTGTCATACCAGAGGCCAGGTAGCTCAACATCACTCGGTGGTTGACTTCAAATTCCTTCCGCTCGCTGTCTATTGTGGATGAGGAACTCCACTGAAAGGAGTGTTTTTTCGCACACTCCATATCCACCGACAGCACATGACCACTGTGTGTCCATGACTTCACTGAATACGGCGTCACACATGTGGATGAATGTTGTGAGATTGTGTCGATCAACTGGGCAATGCTGGAGCACTGCCCAACAAAATTCTCATGTGCAGTCTCCAAAGCTGTTGCTGGAGCTGCTGATATTGCTGCTGTGACAGATGCTGGATCAGTCAGTGAAGTTGATTCACTTACTTCTTCCGTGACTGAAGACATCGTGAGTGTCTGCTGCGGATGTTGAGTTGCAGAAGAGAGCTTATTGGTGTCAACATCCATTATGACTTTCACCAGAACTTCTCTCAAACTTTTTACTCCCAACGCCAAGCGAATGTCCTCACATTTTTGCTCAAATTTAAGTTTATCACTGTCGGTTGTAAAAGTTAATTCAAAATGTTTCCTTACAGAAACGTAAGGGTAGCTATAACTCTTGGTAGATCCATCAGACAACCGTTTTTTAAATGTTCGCATGTTGCCAACTGCAACACCTGAAGTCGGTGTCGTTGGTACAGCGTAGTCTCCATCCATCTTTGGAAATAGTTCGATATAATGATACTAATATATGTCCACTAACGAAATACAATGTTATACTACTATAAGGTCCACTACTGAAATAAGATAATAATATAATATACAGACACGAGATATAAGCTGTATCGACTATGCGATTTAAAATGGCTATGAAGTGAAGAAATTACGAAGCTCAACTCTGCTGCAGCGAAATTCAAACTAGAATGAGTACTGCAAACCAAGACTCAATTGTGAAAGGACATTTCCTAAGTTCATTTCCTAAGTTCATTAGCATAATTTGGCATGTGACCTAGTCTCTCTTCCTTAGGCTGTATATTAGCATCTGATACTGGTGCAAATTCTTAGAATATGAAATACAGCTTATTGTCTTTAGTGTTCCGGGTATAATAAGGCAACGGTGACAGCATCAACAGCTGGCATTTATATACAGGTTTACGACCCAAAGCTCGGTTATATATACAAGTGGTCAATTGATCGGGGTAGGCCAGAGGGAGGGTGAAGGGCCTAGGGTGGGGGCTACCACCGATTGACCGACCGTCCCTGCGCCTCGCCTCCATTCCACAAAGCGGACGATGTTGCCTAGGCTATGCATATAATTAAATTCAGCAGCCTATGCTTGTAAGATGTGTAAACCAAAATGAAATCAACGCCCATTGGCCGACAGATGCTTACTTGAACCGCCTACAGTCGTTGGTCACTTCATTCTACGAGGGAAACCGCCAAACCTAAAACCTAGGGCTTTAAGTAGGAACTCCAGCGTGCATTAGTCAGCCCCCCTCCCCACGTCAAGCTATCGTCAATTAGTGTCAGATTGCTCCTCGATACGCGGGTCGTCGCTCGCCTGCAGCGCGGGCGGTGTCTGGTTACACCATAGCCGCGAGGTGTCCTATTACACCTTGGCTGTGTGGTGTGCGATTACACCTGGGCCTCGCGGCCTTCATTGTTGCCCAAGTGGAGGCTGGCTTTCGTCCGTCATCATCCTATCTCGACCAGCAACGACGCTTACATCATAATGATGATGCCATCTCGTCGTTGTTGTCGATCTCCTCACGCGACAGTGGTTGACAGTTCCTGTTCTGAGTTAACATTCGACAGACAGGTGAAGGTTTTAGACAATTGTCAAATCTGGATGGGAATCGGTGTTTTGTTCGCTCTCTGTCTGTCTGTCTCTCTCAATCTCTGTCTCTTTATCTCTTTGTGTCTGTCTTTCTCTCTCTTTGTCTCTATCTGTCTGTCTGTCTCTGTCTCTGTGTGTGGGTGTGTGTGGATGTGGGTATGGGTGTGTGTGTGTGTGTGTTGGAGCCACCCAGTATGATGTGTGAGCAGCGACTAACGTGGGTCTGTGGCACAACCTCAAGCATCAAAGTCTGGCCTTCAACCTATCGACCGGTGAGCAATGAATTCCTTTTCATCGAGGACCCAGTGGTTGCTGGATTTCTGGATGCTGCGTCATATACCACCAATGAGGTTCCACTGGGTGGTGGCGTTGTCATGTAAAGCGGACGCTGCCACATGTCGTTGCTCTATACTGTCGACCCATCTTGGTCCAAGAACTCTGAACATGGCATAATCTGTCTACTCTGGATAGGAATTCGTTGGTTTGGTTCCCGTGTACGCATAGGTGTAATTTATGGGGGGGGGGGAGAACTAGGGTAGGCCTATCCGTACACCACTTTTGGACTGGGGGTACCGTACCCCCACATTTTTTATTAATGCCAGTCAATATTATCATTGTTCCTTCCTAGAGACTTACGGTTGTCATCTTAATCAGATCAGGATGTGGAGATGTATGTCAAAGCGCAAGCTTTTATATCCTTCATCAGTTGCAAATCTGTATATGGACCGACACTCATATTGTCAGCCTTGATATGACTCCTCACCTTCAGTCCCCTCGCAATCTGAGAATCAATAACTGTCCCTGGTTAAACATATCCGAGCTGGCTAGCTGAAGAAAGTTCCCTCTGTTGCATAATATAAGACGTTGTTGATTTTGACTTATACACGTCATGTTCTGATTTTGCTGATAGGAAAAATGGATAAATTTGTTCTGAAACAAGAGTGAGTAGAATACATTATAGACGATAAGATTGCCGTTGTGGAGGTGTTTCATAATTTGGCAGTTTAAGTGCAACGAGCTGAGATTGAAGCCATTTAGTTGTTCCATGGTCAACTCCGTAGAGTAAATTTTCCTGAAGTTGATTCAAGTTCCATTCCATCTGGAGAGTTAAAAGAAAAAGCAGAAGTATTTTGGGTTAAATATGGCTTGAAATGTCTGCCTCAATGGCTGCCACATTGTAATGTCAACTATTAAACCAATACTGCAATTAAAAAGATGGCTTGTTTTATTGACACAATCCACATGATCTGAGGTTCATGTGATCTGGTATGGGTCATCTTGTCTACAATTAGCTGCTTCAGCTGCATATTCCTCCCAAGGAACATTTGATCCCTAAACACTGAACACAAATTACAAATTTTCGTCCTCGCTTCTTCACTTTCTTCCCCACTTTCCTTTCTTCCCCACTTTCCACTTTCATTTAACCAATTCATTTCCCCAAAATCTCGATTTCATCTCGAAAAAAACTTGATGACCTTTTTCTAGTCGTTACCAACATTTTACAACTTTTTCCCCTCTCCCAACAATAACCCTTTTCTTTTTATGATTTCGTCTACTTTGGGGGGACACTTCTGCTACAACTTTTTATTTTTACCTCATCTGGTCAGAAACGCTGCAAAAACCTCACACGCAATACATTTCTCCGCCTTTTTTGGGTGTTTCTTCAAAATGTGGGGGGACAAATGTATGGAGTGTCCCCCACTCTTAAAGGTGGGGGAGACATGTCCCCCGTTCCCCCTAGATCGCCGCCCATGTTGCTGCTGCTGCTACTACTACTATGTGGGACTTGCATTTCTATACGAGGCCCTTATGGGACCATTAAACAAATTAATGAGAATACTGGCAGGTAATATGTCCAAAATAGTCTCCATGTGAAAAGAAAAAGTGAAGTAATTGGTACCCCCACACTTTTAGACCAAAGTTATGGTCACTGAGCCACCACGTGGGACGTGGTGGCTCAGTGGTAAGTTCGGCGCCTTGTGACCGGAGGGTTGCAGGTTCGAATCCCACTCTAGCCGCTGCGTACGGACCTTGGGCAAGTCCTTCGCTCGCAATTGCTCGTGGCGCTTCGGCGTGAAAATTCCGGCACAGTATCAAATGCTGTAGTCGGGAGCGCCTCTGAGTAGTAGTTGACTTCGAGAGGCGCTATAGAAATATCCGGAATAAATAAATAAATAATATAAAATGCCCCCCAGCGTTTATGTCAACCATAGGGCCTAGACATCTTGTATTACGTCACCCCACTACTGGTACGTGATTCTTTCAGTTATCTGGTCATTGGATTGCTTGCTGACGTATACATGCTATTATTGACATGTTACATCATTTAGGTTTGCATAGGCAACATTTTTGTGACGTACTGAAAAGGCACGATGTTAACTGAGGTTGACAATCCAGATCAACAGATTCAGAGGCTCCATTTTATTGTATTGTATTGTATTCGGATATTTATAAAGCGCTTCTAGCGGGAGGGCCATTCAGAAGCGCTCCCAGTGCGATAGACCCCGAGAGAAAAAGCAAGTTTTAAGAAAGGTAAAAGAGGAAGAGACGCTACCTGAGAGAATAGAAGAACGAACAAACGGAGGAAGCCCATTCCAAAGAGCAGGGCCAATGGAAGCAAACGACCTAGATTGAGCCAGTGAAGTCCTGACACGGGGAACGAGGAGGTCCAAACGGTCAGATGAACGAAGAGGACGAAGAGAAGCCGCAGAGTGAGGGCGATGAAATAAGTCACATAAATATTTTGGAGCGAAACCAAGCTGAGCCTTAGAGACAAGGATGAGGACCTTAAATTGGATGCGGGCAGAAAGCGGGAGCCAGTGGAGTTCTTCTGCCATAAAGGTGGTGATATGAGAGAATCGAGGAAGACGGGCAATTAATCTAGCAGCAGCATTGAGAACGGACTGAAGAGGAGCAAGACGGACTTTGGGAAGACCAATGAGGAGGGAATTGCAGTAGTCAAGTCTAGAGCAGACAAATGCATGGACAATTGAAGTGAAAATTGGAGATGACAGAGAGCGACGGATAGCTCTAAGGCGCCTTAGGTGAAAATAGGAAGTGCGAGTGAGTTTGGAAATGTGTTCAGTAAAGGTGAGAGAATTGTCAAGGGTCACTCCTAGATCACGAACGCTAGACGAGAAAGTGAAAAGCGGAAACCTTTGAGACAGCACAGCAAAGTCGAGTTTTTTAAGTTGCTGAGGAGTGCCAAACCAGATAAACTGGGTTTTTGACGAATTGAGGGAGAGGCGATTGCAAGACATCCAGGTATGAAGATCACGAGAAAGAGCTTCGATGCGCTGAACAAGAAGAAGTTGAGAGGAAGGAGGCCCATGGACATAAGCCTGGACATCGTCAGCAAAGAGATGGCCTGAAGCCCCATGGATGGGGAAGAGAGAGGGGATACCAGCCGTGTACAAAATAAAGAGGAGAGGGCCCAGAACAGAGCCCTGCGGAACACCGAGTTTAATAGGGACCCACAGAGTTCTAGATTCACCAGAGATAACCATCTGAGTGCGATCAGACAGGTATGACCGGAACCACTGGAGAGGGGGGCCCTTCAGACCACAAGAGGTCTCAAGACGCTGTAGAAGAATGGTATGGTCCACCATGTCAAAGGCTGCAGAGACATCATATAGTGCCAGAAGGGTGAGTTCGGACCTATCAACAGCTGAATAAATTTCAGAAAGCAAGGAAAGGAGGGCAGTTTCAGTGGAGTGGTGAGCCCTAAAACCTGACTGAAAGGGAGGTAGAAGCCCAGATTGTTCCAGATAGGGAAGAAGTTGAAGAGAGACAAGGCGTTCAAGGGTTTTAGATAGAAATGATAGATTAGAGATTGGACGGTAGTTTTGGCAGAGGTTTGTGTCAAGATTGGGCTTCTTGAGTGAGGGGAAAACAATGGCCCGCTTTTGCGAGGCGGGGACACAACCTTCAGAGAGGGACCTATTAAAGAGATAAAGCAGAAATGGAGCAAAATCATCTAAAATGTCACTAAGAATGAAAGGGGGAAGAGGATCTAATTCACAAGAATTTAAATTAACTGATGAAAGAACTGTACGAAGGTCCGAGTCCAATATGGGTCGGAAATCGTCAAAAGCAGAAGACGTTGTGGTAAACGTCGGTGGAGGAGCATCTGATGTGGAGGCTCTGAGTCGGTCAGTCTTTTCCGTGAGCATAGTCAAGAATTCATTTGCGGAGAAGGCAGGAATTTCTGAAGGACGAGAAGGCCGGCCCAGTAGACCCGAGATGGAAGACCAAAGGCGTCTTGGGTTTTTGAGATTGCGTGAGACCAGCTTCTCCCAGTGAGCAGCCTCCTTGCGATGGTAGAGACGATGAAGGGCACGAAGCTGGGTAATCCAAGCCAATCGGTCATTAGGATCCTTGGTCCGGCGAGAGCGTCGCTCCAAGCAACGGGTGCGACGGCGAAGTTTATGACAGTCGGCGTCGAACCAGACGGCCAATGGTCGATGACGGGTCTTTACTTGACGACATGGAAGCATGGAATCCAGCAGACTGGTAACGGTGGAGGTGTAGAGATCAAATAATTGAGGAACCGTGAGAATGTCAAGTGCAGGACCCGGTGACGAGAGGAGAGAGTCTCTGATAGCGACGCTGAAAGCCTGAGAGTCAAACGATTTCCATCCTCGCATCTTCCGAATGGAGTGGATTGGCTGTAGGTGAACTGATGGTAGAGTAAATTTGAGATACGAATGATCGGAGATCGTAGGAGGAAGGATGAGAAGGTCCGTAACTTGGTCGTCATCAGAGGTAATGACGAGATCAAGCCATCCACCAAGTCGATGCGTGGCTTGATTGACGTGCTGGCGGAGGCCAAACTGAGTGAGAAGTTCGAGGAATCGTAACGAAGTAGGAATGGTAGGGTCCTCCAGGTGTAGATTGAAGTCGCCGAGAATGAGGAGTTGAGTATTGCGAGTGACAAGAAACTCAAGGACGGAGGAGAATTCTTCGAAGAACTGAGGAGTAACGGTAGCCGATCCCAGGTCTATAAACCGTGAGGAGGGTAACTGAGCCGCGAGGCAAGGCGATGCTCAGACACAAAGCTTCAAACGTGGTTGGCGACGTGTCGAGTGAGACTTGCGTGACCCGTAGAGATGACCGGAAGAAGGTCACGATGCCACCACCACGAGCCGGACGACCATCAGGATGAGGTGGACGAGGGCAGTCACGAGAAGAGTAACCCAACGGAGTCGCTCGTAGAATCGGAACGTCATCGGAGTCCTGGTGCCAGCTTTCAGTTACAGTGAAAACGTCAAGCTGATCCTGAAGAAGAGACTGAGAAACGAAGGCGAACTTTTCAGATAAAGATTGGGCGTTCCAGGAGGCAACCCGTAGGCCTGAGGAGTGAGCGAGCGGAGGATGAGACGAGTCGGTTGGGTGAAGATCGTGCAAGTCCACTCTTGGAGAAGAAGCAGGAGAGGATGATGAAGAATCGGAGGTCGTCAGCATCGGCTCATGAAGACACGAGGTACGAGGTGTTTGGTTGAAGCGACTGCTGGCAGGGCACCATATCTGATGCTTGAAGAGGATCTTGCGTAGACTACGAGTAGGATGAACGGATGATGACCAGAAAGACCAAAGTTGTTGAGAGGAATAGACGATACGCTCCATACTGATGAGAGCGTAGATGATGATAATAGCGCATACACCAAAGTACCCAGCATGCATCTGACCGCAACGTTAAATTCAAACGACGGAGTAGCAAACAAATGAAGTTTTCAAATCAATTTGCGTTTTACATCCAGTTTATAATTCACGTGGCTGTCGAGTGAAATTTTGTCCAAAGACTGGCAAGAAAAACCACGAAAACTTTCATAAAGTCGTCGAGATAAACAGTGAAACGAGCGAAAACTTACGCCGTTTACCCGGCATGCATCGGAACAAACATTCAGTTCAGACGACGCAATTGCAGTCAAACAAATCGATTATAAAATCAACTTGCGATCTAAATTAAGTTTTGGATAGCAGTAGCTGTCGTTGAAATTTAATCCGAAAGGTTGACAAGAAATATCCACATAAACTGAACTTAAGCCGAGAAAAATGACAAAAGAACGAAAGACCTACGCACTGGCGTGTGTACACGACGAACGCAAAACACAGTGTCATTTGGTGAATTCATACAAAGCTAACCAATGAGAAACTCCCTCACTTGGATATTCAATACTGACCCAAAGACCCTGGACCTGTAGCGAATGGAATTCAAGATTACGGGTACCCAGTAAAAAGCAGCATTTGAATTCAGGTTCAGCATTGTCCAACTTGATTTGGTAATAGATTGACACACATAGTGCTGACATATTATTCGTACCCATCAGTGGCGGACTGGCCATTGTAACTTTGTGCGATGGAACTTGGGCCCCTCTGGTTTCAGTGCACATGGCCCCTAGGTCAGAAGGGAATTAATTATACATCAACACACAAATATTCTAAATATACATACACCCAGAGCAATCATTAAACAACTATTGACTATGATATGCCACAATCGATATTTTCAATCAACTAGTATATTAAATAACATTTAAAAACAATTACAGCAACATTGGAATGATTGGAGGCCTGTCTTTATTATTAATATTGTTATTATTATTTATATTTTTTTAATTATGTGCAGGATATACCTAAAATAAATTAATTCATCTAATGCTGCATTTTATGGGCCAGGTTGGGCATGGAGCCCTTGCAAGAAATGGCAAGGCCCAAAATAGTTCCAGTTCGAGTCTGTGACTCAGATTATCATGGTAGTAAGTTTATTCTATAGTATAATAAGTTCAATCCACAAAAAACTATAGCAGGCCTGAGGAGCAACTCAGGAAACGCAAACATGGTGACTAACACAGAAAATATAATCAGGCCGATATCACAAAAATAGAATATAATAATACACTGTAATGTAACTTTGGTATATCAAACCTCAGTATTTCGAATTTCTGGTTATATCAAATAACAGTCAATGGCCTGGCCACAAACGGTGCAAACATATACAAACATAACTTTGATCAAACCTGCTTATATCAGTTTTGCTTATTGCAAAAAACCTTTAGCATTCCTTATAAAACTATTTGCTACTGACATTATTCGACCACTCTGCAACTTGATACACTTGCTATGCCTTGTTGTAGCTGGCTGATGAATAATTAGTGAATAATAAAGCCAGTCAATTACGGCAACATGTACTCTAATTTCACTTTTGTACCTTAGCCTCAGTTTACAAACCTAAATGCCCAACCTAGAGTCTCTGAAAAGTAAACGTTTAAAGACCCACTTTAAAAACACAGACCTCGCTACACGTTCCTGTACATAATCTACTTTAAGATAAACGCTAATTCAAGAGTACATGCTATTAGTAATGGCAATGCAGAAGAGAAGAAGGCTGTCTAGACTCTAGACAACAAAATAGATGCATTACTATGCATAGAAAATGACTCGGACAACCATCAGCAGTCCTTCCATCCTTATGCAAAATCATTTGCTACATTTTAGCTACAATTCTTTTTAGCAACTTTCTAAGAACTTCTGGTTGAAGCCTGTAGTCATCAGGAATGTTAAAGAGTTTGTGTGTGCAGTTATGAATATGTACATGTATATACATATATATGAATCATACTCATTCATTCATTCTAAGGATTTGATATAGTGCCCCTTCAAGATACCTGATACCTACTCAGAGGCGCTCCCAGCTCAACCACAGCTAAAGAAATGAGACTTGATGGACTTACAAAAAGTAGGCGAGTTTAACAGTGGCAGCAAGTGCAGGTTTAAAGGTAGGCCATTCCAGATAGAGGGCCCTACAACCGAAAAGGCCCGACACTGTCTAATAGCAGTGCGAGCACGGGGGACCAAAAGCTCCCCCTTGCCGAAGAGCGGAGATATCGACGAGCTGAAAGTTCAGAGACAGGCCGACAAAGATCAGACAGGTAGGATGGAGCACAGCCTAGAAGGCACCGCCAGACAAGTGCAGCAACCCGATAGGAGATGCGCTGAGAAACAGGGAGCCAGTGAAGAACATCACGCATATAGGCAGAAGCAGAATATATACATATATACACATATATTCAACTATTATTTTCTATTTTTAACACTCGTTAACAACTTATTTTCAATACATTGGTAAAAGTTCACAACAAATTCAGTTCATGTGACATCAGAGCTTGGCCCGACTATCCGCTTGATTTGATCCTCCGACATATTGAACTGTTGACGATGGTCCATTGAACTCTGATGAGACAAAGTTTTACTGCAATAAGTAATTTCTTTAAATTTGCCAGTAATCATAGGCTTTTGACATGTTACAAAATATGCAAAGGCTGAGTATTTGTCAGTGAAAGAGTTACATTTGTAGCATAAATCTTATGCTTGTCGAATAAAACCAATACAAAAGTTCCTCATAAAACACAGTTAACACTAATTTTAAGAAAATGTTTTTGGCTTGTCATCATCTTTCGTGCTTAGTAGTCATCCATTGCAATTTCCTGAAGAAGTTTGTTTTCCTCTTCTAGTATTTTGTTCTGCATAGACTTTCGTTTCCAGTACCAGATCTGGTCACTTTTACCGCTGCACTTAGACATGGCAAGATAAGCTCCATCAGAAGACAGTCCCATACACAGCTTTGAGTTGGAATGTCGAATAGTGTCGTCCTATACGAATTAAAATTAAAAACTTGTGCTAAAACATAACCTGTGAATAAAGCAAAACAGATCAGTAGGACAGCAAAAACCACAAATATAATTCTGGAACCTGTGTTATGGTGTGGTATATAATATAAATATATATCCAAAGAACCGTAATCTACAAACTTTGTAGAATGCTATTTAAAAAGTAAGCTTGGCATATCAACTTAATCATGAGTGCTACAACAAATTAGAGGGTTTACCAAACAAGGTTGGGAATATTGCAGAGTGACAGAACTTTGAAATAAAAGTATTGTGTGATATTCTTCCAGAGCAGTGACCATAGAAAAAGAGTGATATGGCTATGCTTTTAGTGTCCTCGCAAGTGAATTTTAAATGAGATAGAAGAGAAAGATATGAAGAGTTGGGTGTCATCTGCATAAAGATGGTAGCCAACTGAAGATGACTTTATGCGATGGCTCAGCAGGAGGACCAAAACAATGAGAAATTTCCCCCAGCATGGAAACTTGAGAAACACCACAAGAGATGGGGGGGGGGGTGCAAACAATAACCTGCAGCTTTTATAGAAAAGGACCAGGAAGACAACTGAAACCAGAGTCAAAGTAGAGGTGTATCAGTGATGGCAAACCAGAAAGATGGTAGATAGGGAGTAGGTCATGATCAATGGTATTAAAAGTGGCAGAAATGTGGTGACTAGTCAATCAATCAATCAATATTCGTTTATTTGGAGGTTATAAGCTGAAAAGAGACAAAACTTATATCACATAGTAATCTATCATCAGTCAATTTGCAGTAAGATCAATACATATCCTATGCCATTATCAACAATGGCACAATACTATCAGTCAGTCAATTTGCAATTAGATCAGTCCATATCCTGTTCCATTATCCAACAATGGGATAATACTAGTATTCATAATATTAGTACTGTTCATTGTATAGTTGTATAGAGAGACAATCACAGTTTCAGTGGAGTTGTTTTTACCGATTTAAGATAGATGGGGTGAAGGGCTGAGTTAGAAGAAAGGTATTCCTTCAGTTAGTTCAGATCACAAAGATGGACTGGAGACATCAGAGTAAATGGATATGTTTTCAGTCCAGATCGAGTATTGCAGGATGGGAACAAAAAAGAATATTTAAAGCCAGAGGAAAGAAACTTTAGAAAGCAATAGATTGAATAAGCATGTGAAGCTAATTAAAGATTGACTTTCATAATAGTACACTCAAATATAACTGTTCAGAATAGTAAAACATAACATAAAGTAGCATAACATAACAAGGTTTTTAAGTGGTTCAGAAGATGTGTAGTCTGTGTTAGAACCACTTCAAAGTAACCTGGAACACTTAATAGCCCATTTTTCCTAGCTTCCTCTTAAAGCTGTGACAGTATCCACTGAGACAGTACTATCTCTCATCAAACCATTCCACAAGTCCACAACTCTTGCACTCAAGAATTTCTCCCTAATGTTCCTTTTGGTCTCTTAAATAATTTATATCTGTGTCCTAGAGTTGCCTTACTTGGCGCTAATTCAAAGAACTTCCACTGTAGTGCTTCCTTTCCAGTTATAATGTTATAAGCTTTGATAAGATCTCCTCTCCTCTGCTCTGCCTTCTCTCCAATGGTGTTAGTTCACATCTTTTCACCCTTTCTTCATAACTCAAATCCGTGTAGCCCCAAATCATCTTTGCAGCTCTTCTTTGCACTTTCTCCAGTTTTTCTATGTCCTGTTTCAGATATGGATTCCATACCTGGATGCAGTATTCCAACTGTGGCTTAACCAGTGATTTGTACAACCTCAGTAAATATTGTATCCTTGAAAACATGCAAATTAACTTGGAATGCTAACAAGCCATCATGAATTAACTGACTATTGACTTACAAAGTACAAAATGGCACAGTGAATTTTCAAAATTCTACTCTGAAATCTGATATTTTCAACTGAGAACAAAAGAAATTCTGATCTGACTATACACAATTGTTCGATAAGTGGATCTTTAAGCTAATACTTACTGAACTGTATTGCCATTCTTGGTTCCCTTTCTGACCATGACAAGGCAAAACAACAACATTTTCACCTGAGTAATCCATGCACCAATCATCTCTGCGAATCTCGCCAGCTTTACTCAACAACCACAGCTGAAAAACAGTTCAACAGACCAAAAGTAATCGTCTCGTCCATCAGATGTTTTCCTTATCTATGGCTATTTGTTACAGCAAGTTAACAAAAACAGCCTTAGATCTGATGTGTTTAGCTCAGCAATTGAATATTACATAGGCATTTTAGCTATGATCCTTAAAGCCTGCCTGGGTTGTTACAGAATTGCTAAGTCACATGTATATGCTTGAAAAGTCATAGAAGTTTTAAGTCCTTTCTTAAAACAGCTGGTGCTTTTAGATCCCAGGATGTAAACAACTGTAAAAGGCTGATGCAGACAACTGTTGTAGCAGTTGGCATTTGTTGCCCATGCATCCTCTGATAGTGAGATTTAAGCAAATGAAGGACATTGTTATAGATGAAAAAATAACCATTTACGGACATACACTGGTGATCTCGTCTACATAACAAGAAGCAAGCAGTGCAGCTCTTAAATCATCCTCATTAAATTTCCCCAGCTTCTGATCTCTCAAACAATAATAAGTGGCAGTCAGTTGTTTAAAGTCAGATGTTAGATGAGTAGTCAGTGAAATGGAGAAAATGCCTGGCACCCTGGTGCGTCATCTGAAAGATACTGAAGTTCCTGGTTCAAGTTTATGATAACCAATGTTCCACTGCTGACCACATGTTGTATGGCATGTGGCAAAATAAGATATCTGCACTGCAGCAGCCTAGTGTTGCAAGTACTAAAGAATGGCTGAGATCTGGAAGTATCGAAATTAAGAGAAGATCTGGCAATTCAAAGTCCTGAGTATAGTAGGCCGATGAACAAACAATAGATATTACACAACTGATAAAGATGTAACAGATGTTGAACGGGAGAAAATGAAAAACATAAGAGTACAAAACTACAAATCCTTGGCTTCAACATAGTAGAAAGCGAGACTCATGGATCTGCACACAAATCTGTGGGGCGTGGTGGCTCAGTGGTAAGTTCGGCGCCTTGTGACCGGAGGGTTGCAGGTTCGAATCCCACTCTAGCCGCTGCGTATGGACCTTGGGCAAGTCCTTCACTCGCAATTGCTCGTGGCGCTTCGGCGTGAAAACTCCGACACAGTATACCAATGCTGTAGTCGGGAGCGCCTCTGAGTAGTAGTAGACTTCGAGAGGCGCTATAGAAATATCCGGAATAAATAAATAAATAAATAAAATTAGGGAAAAGATAGAATAACAGAGAAATAGAAAGTTCTTCCCAGTTTAACAGTAGAAAAGATGGAACAAATGCTGAAACTGAATAACACAGTAAAGAAATAGAGATATAAATGTAAAATCTTGAAGCAAGGGCTCTGTAAACATTTAAGAGTCAGTCTTGAAAGTAATTCAAAGCAAAGCTTTTAGTTGCTTGCATGAATTTTTAACATATCATTACTCTATAGAATATCTGTGAGATCACAGATTAAAATTACAAAGGTTATTACTGTTTACAAAACTGATAATAGATCACAGGATTCCAATAATAGATCTATTTCACAGCCTTCAAATATTCTTGAAATCTAATTCATATAAGTTAACTACTTTTCATTAATAAAAACACAATCATCAACAGTCAGTTAAAATCTATGAAAAACTAATCATCCTGTAACTGATATCAACTTGCAATCAGTATGGCTTTACTTGAACTAACAGATGACATTGGCAAATTAATTGACGATCATGATTTGTGGAGAGAAAAGAGAACAAATGTATCTGTAATCCAGGAGATAGGACAACTAAGACGAGACACGACACTACAACAAAGGGCTATCAGACAGAAATTTATGTACTTTGGACATGTGATGAGAGCAGACGGGATGGAGATGGAGATGATGCTGGCGTGCGGAGATGGGGTGAGGAAAAGAGGCCGCCTGAGATGGATGGAGGAGATACACAGGAGGACAGCGATGAACCTTGCACAACTAAGGGACGCGGTACGGAACAGGGAGGAATGGAGGAGAGTAGTAAACGTATGTTGTGTTTCAGGACAGCAAATGACGTCTTATGTTGTGTTTCAGGACAGCAAATGACGTCTTATGTTGTGTTTCAGGACAGCAAATGACGTCCTATGTTGGGTTTTCGGACAGCAAATGACGTCCTATGTTGGGTTTCAGGACAGCAAATGACGTCTTATGTTGTGTTTTCGGACAGGCAATGACGTCCTATGTTGTGTTTCAGGACAGGCCATTCTGACAGAGTATTGTTTCTAATTAATTCTTTTAATTATATTTAATATATTTTAATTATATTTAAACCCTATTTTGTACTCTTACACGACTTATTTTTCGCATGTATATGTTGAATAAACATATTTCTCACAGCAATTTTAAGTAGAGCCTACATTAAAATTATTTTGAACTTCAACAATTTGTATAGCGCCCTATATATTTCTTGAAGCAATTTTTAAATATTTTAGATATTTTAGAATACACCACAGCCGAGTGGTTAGCGCGTTGGACTATCAACCCAGAGGTCGGCGGTTCAAACCCCACCAGGGCAGAAAAATTTATAACCTCCACTCGACACTTCAAATAAGAAAAAGACAAGCTGAACTTCTTTTAATAAACTTTATTAAACTGAAACACGACTTCTTTATTTGTAAGTTTTACACACATAGTTATGAACCAGATAATCATTTAGTCCGGTGTCAGAAGTTAACAGATTGGTAATAGCATGTACGTTTTTATTTCTAGCTCTATGTAAGCAGTGAAATATGCAATAATGTCCTACACAATTTGATAACTAAAAGAGAAGGCAGAACTTTAAAGTATTTGCTAAGAGACATAAAACTGTAAAGTGTGGAGAGCGAGCAGAATTGAAGAGAAGGTATATTTTAGTGTTAGGAACTTTGGGAAGAGCTCGCGCAGCAGAGGCGGCGGCAGCGGCGGCGGCAGCGGCGGCGGCGGCGGCGGCGGCGGCGGCAGCGGCGGCGGCGGCGGCGGCGGCGGCAGCGGCGGCGGCGGCAGCGGCGGCGGCGGCGGCGGCAGCGGCGGCGGCAGCGGCGGCGGCGGCAGGGGAGGCGGCGGCGGAGGCGCTGGCGGTGGCGGAGGCGGTGGCGGAGGCGCTGGCGGAGGCGCCGGCGGCGGCGGCGGTGGCGCTGGCGGCGGAGGAGGCGGTGGCGACGGCGACAGTGGGAAATTTGTTGGAAAGGTAGGTTTTCGATTGAAGCAGTTCAGAGTATTTTGGGTGACGAAACTTATATGTATGGTATTTCTAGCGGGGACATGACTGTGTGAACGTACAATTTATGGAAACTTAAAGTGTTTGTCTGAAATGCATGTGAACTTGTACCTCTTTTGGAAAATTTTGTTGACACATATATGAGAGTCTAACTGATAAAGTATGAAACATGGGGTTACAATTTGTGGGAATAGAGTGTTTTCCTTTGGAATACACGTCACATTTTAGCGAATTCTGAGGTTGCCATATTATTTCTAGATGAAGTTTAATCCTAGAGGTGATTTGCACACATACAATTTGTTGGAAAAGACGTGTTTCAGATTGAAGCGTATGTGAAAACCACCTAAACGGCTCATTTTTTGGAGACTGTGAATGGCGAAACTGCTCTGTATGATAGTTCTTTGAGAGCGTTGGAGCGAAAAATTTGAAAAATGAGTGGCTTTGCATTTGGAGAGTCAAGGTGGTGAAATTGATGTGACAGCAGCAACTTCAATTTGTGTGAGACTTTTGTGTATTTTCATTCTCAAGGGTTTTTCAAATGCTTGCAAAAATTATCAATTACTTAGAGACATGAGCTGCGTATTACAAATTGATCCATTTCAGTAATCCAATTTCTATGTCGAGTCAACAAAGTTTCTTTGACATGCTCTTGAAGCATACGAAAATCTAGTTTCGGTGACCGAACTTGTCAGATATGTAGAAGGTCCACTTTACATGCAAATACTAAAGTCAAAGATCTTCATTTTCACACAAAGTTGTGCTTTTACAATTTTGCCGTGTTTCCATCACATATGCCTATAGCGTATAGTGCAGTTTTGTACGTATAGAATAAAATGATTTAGACAATATGTATATGTTTTTAACATAGGTAAATAATGCTTGGCCATGTATGACGGATGAAAGTAAATATATATTTCGATTGCTGTAGGTGTGTTTGAATGTATGACAGGTAAAGACCGCCAGGTATACAACAGGTGAGTTGGTACACTCAAGTTAATATACAGGTATTCAAAACAAAGGAGCTTGACCTGGTTTTTCTTTCCAGTGTATGCCTTGGGCATTATCATTGTGCTCCCGATATGGTAAAAACCCTTGGTCAATACACTAATGAGAATGGTCATTCGTGCGTGTTAGAGCTTTTGTTGAACTGTGTAAGGGGAGGGAATGGGTGGAGGCTGGTGAGAGGTATACGGTGCGGGAATCGCCCAGTGTGTGTGCACTCAACCGAACCGTTTCGGGTGACTGCGTTCAACTGATTTCGCGTGAATTTCAACATTTCGCGTGCTTTCAATTTGGTTGCAGTTCTAAAATGGACTTGTAACTGATGAAAAGAGTGAAGGGAGGGTGTAGAAAGGAGGGTGGAAGGGAGGGTAACCCCATGTTTCATACTTTATCAGTTAGACTCTCATATATGTGTCAACAAAATTTTCCAAAAGAGGTACAAGTTCACATGCATTTCAGACAAACACTTTAAGTTTCCATAAATTGTACGTTCACACAGTCATGTCCCCGCTAGAAATACCATACATATAAGTTTCGTCACCCAAAATACTCTGAACTGCTTCAATCGAAAACCTACCTTTCCAACAAATTTCCCACTGTCGCCGTCGCCACCGCCTCCTCCGCCGCCAGCGCCACCGCCGCCGCCGCCGGCGCCTCCGCCAGCGCCTCCGCCACCGCCTCCGCCACCGCCAGCGCCTCCGCCGCCGCCTCCCCTGCCGCCGCCGCCGCCGCCGCCGCCGCTGCCGCCGCCGCCGCCGCCGCCGCCGCCGCTGCCGCCGCCGCCGCCGCCGCCGCCGCTGCCGCCGCCGCTGCCGCCGCCGCTGCCGCCGCCGCTGCTGCGCGAGCTCTTCCCAAAGTTCCTAACACTAAAATATACCTTCTCTTCAATTCTGCTCGCTCTCCACACTTTACAGTTTTATGTCTCTTAGCAAATACTTTAAAGTTCTGCCTTCTCTTTTAGTTATCAAATTGTGTAGGACATTATTGCATATTTCACTGCTTACATAGAGCTAGAAATAAAAACGTACCTGCTATTACCAATCTGTTAACTTCTGACACCGGACTAAATGATTATCTGGTTCATAACTATGTGTGTAAAACTTACAAATAAAGAAGTCGTGTTTCAGTTTAATAAAGTTTATTAAAAGAAGTTCAGCTTGTCTTTTTCTTATTTGAAGTGTCGAGTGGAGGTTATAAATTTTTCTGCCCTGGTGGGGTTTGAACCGCCGACCTCTGGGTTGATAGTCCAACGCGCTAACCACTCGGCTGTGGTGTATTCTAAAATATCTAAAATATTTAAAAATTGCTTCAAGAAATATATAGGGCGCTATACAAATTGTTGAAGTTCAAAATAATTTTAATGTAGGCTCTACTTAAAATTGCTGTGAGAAATATGTTTATTCAACATATACATGCGAAAAATAAGTCGTGTAAGAGTACAAAATAGGGTTTAAATATAATTAAAATATATTAAATATAATTAAAAGAATTAATTAGAAACAATACTCTGTCAGAATGGCCTGTCCTGAAACACAACATAGGACGTCATTGCCTGTCCGAAAACACAACATAAGACGTCATTTGCTGTCCTGAAACCCAACATAGGACGTCATTTGCTGTCCGAAAACCCAACATAGGACGTCATTTGCTGTCCTGAAACACAACATAAGACGTCATTTGCTGTCCTGAAACACAACATAAGACGTCATTTGCTGTCCTGAAACACAACATACGTTTACTACTGAGGAGGCTGGTCATGACGGTCGCTAGAGTTCCAAGAACTGACGGCACAAGGTGACTTGTGTGTTTCTTGAATTAGCAAATGCATTTGATACTGTTAACCACAAGATTTCATTAAATACATCGGACCATGACATAAAATAAGAGGTGCTCCAGTTAAGCATGGAGTATAACACAGTTCCCTCTTGTCCACTTTCCTTAACTAGCTCACTCTGAACCTCTTTCATAAACTGAAAATGTTGAGGCTATATGATATATCTTTGATGCAAACACTGATACTTATGTTTAGATATAGCGATGGGGAGGGGGGATAAAGTAGTGGTAACACTCATGGCCAGGAGAGCATAAGGTACGCGGATCGACTCCCGTAACCCCCCCTAGGGCGGCGCCTTGCACGCCTGCCAAACCGTGTGTTAATTAAGACCTTGATTATACTTTCATGTTTCAATGTAATCTTACAGCGTCTGTTGGTTTGAAATAATAAAGAATATAATTATTATTATTATTATTATTATTATTATTATTATTATTATTATTATTATTATTATCTCTTGCTCCAGTTGTGTAAACGTTAATTTCCTGTGATATCCACTGTCCAGTGTTCATAGTATAAAGATTAGAAACTTAACAAAGCTGGTAATTTCCTTTGCGCACAGAGCTTGCCAGTTTAAATCTAAAAAACATAAGACCCTGTGTAGAACTTCTCAAAAGCACTGGCAGATCCAAACAGCTGCAACTTAGAACAGCAGACGGCTAAGAAAGGTTTTCCTTATATCTTGATATGCAAAACAAATCAGTGAAACTTTAAAAGAGTAGATACAAACACAAATAGAAAAACTATTATCAGAAAGTGAAGATTGAAATGAATAGGACATGGAAAATATTGGAAAGCCAACCCAGTGATGCCTTAAAAGAAGGCACAGAAGGCCAAGAAAGCTGGTTGCCTCTAGTCAGCCAAAGCTGACTAGAGGCAACCATCACAAAGGGTATAACTGCCACAGGGTTTTAGGCAAAACACCTGGTAACGGAAAGTGAAGAATTATTGTCTCTAAGTGCTTTCCTGACTTAACATTTCCAATAGATTATGATTTTTGCTACAGTTCTCATGCAGTGACTCTCGGCCAATGTCTTGTTTATTGTGATCTAGTGACACTAGAGAAGTCACCAGAAGAGATCAGATGTTAGATACCAGACATAGTTACATAAGAATAAGAAATTGGACATTACTAAATAAGAATCAGTTACCTGGTTTCCTCCTTGATTATGGCATGGCCAAATTTTAACAGTAGAGCGGCTTGCACCAGAAGCAGCATCGAGACAACCAGCAAACCTCGAGCCATCTGCAAACGCTTTTTCCTTATTACGAATCTACAATACCATAAAATGTTAAGATTTGAAGAAGAACAATAAATACAATCTAATCTAAATGCTTAATCTAATCTATTGGCTTCTATCGCGCTGTTATCATAATGCCAAAGACATCAATCGATGATTACTTCAAGTGCAATTACAATCAAAAAATCATTATCCATTGGGGGAGAAGCCATGTTGAGATCCAGTGTTGGGAACTTCTAAATAGTAGATACTATTTAAATAGTATTTAAACAGCTCATAACTGTTTACTTAACTATTTAAAATATTAAAGGACCTATTGAAATAGTATTTAAATAGTACTGGTATGTGCCTATTTACTATTTATTACAAAGTAAATAGCAAACCACCCGTCTGCAGAGAATAAATTTTAATTTAATTCTGCAATCACTTACTTATTATTATTAACTGGAAGTTCTTTAACTCTAGTTAATATATATTACGTGAGATGAGCTCTCACACCAATTGGCTACCACATCACGCCTACCTAGACCAGTCACAACATCATCACCAAAAGCCTTGACAGTCTGAGGGAGACCAACATGGCTGCCCAGTCAACTTCAGTAACAGGCTGGAAACCGGTTCAGAACAGAAAATAATTGGCAGTGCAAGCTGAGGCATGGTTAGTCAGTCACCAGGTCAAGGTCAATGCGTTATTGAAATGCTTCAGTTCATGTTCAGGTTAACTGACTGCAATGGTCTTTCAAGATAATTACCATTCATGGTAAATGAAGATAAAGTATGGCATATGATTTTCAATAAGCTGGAGTTGAATAGTGAGGTAATTTTGAAGATTTTGTGCATGTACGAGTAGCAGGGCCATCAATGTTTTGTTAGCCCACTTGCTTAAATAAAAGATTTGTCAACATTTGATATAATTTAGTACTTTTATAATGACAACTAGCTAAATTTGTCGCTGAAGTTAATCGGTATACTAGTAGTTGCGTATCAACTGCAGCATTCCAAGCCCTAAGCTAGCAATGTCACAAGTGGTAATGCATGGGGATTTCTCTGTATTTTCTGCTCTAGTGAATTGTAAACATGTCTCTGCAATAGTTACCAAATGACATAACTTTACAAAATGATGCCTGGCTTGAGATCTACCATTCCTACCATTTCTACCATGCAGAAAGTATCGATAATTTTGTAGTCTTTTCACCTACATGACAATGCCACTTCAGAGCCTTCAGCCCTTCCAAAACTACCATATCTACTCACTTACAAAATCGACCCTATGTATAAGTCAACCCTTTAATTTTATACATTGGAAAGGGAAAATTTTATGACCCATGGCAGGCACAGTTAAATACCAAAGCATAGAAGTACATAATGTGAAAAATAAGCCACGTTAGCCTAAAAACTGGCTCAACATGAATGCCAGTAACTATAATTAACATATCAGTGTAGATATATAAGCAATAATTCTTACTTCTCCAGAAGCGAGTGCATCTGATGGTATGAATAACTCTGGATAGATATTTTGAAGATACCAACTGAAAGGCTTGCATTGTAATTGCTTCCGCAATACCTTTCGTTCCACAATGTCGTCAGATATTTCCTGAAAATGTTTAAAGCACAAAGCAAAAAATAAGCCACGTTAGCCTAAAAACTGGCTCAACATGAATGCCAGTAACTATAATTAACATATCAGAAACTTTACATATGCAGATGTATATCAGATTAACAATACTGACACTCTCCATTTATTATGATTTTAATTCAAACTAGCATTAGTCTGAAACCATTTAATATTAAAAGAACTGTAAATATGTACATTGCCCTCTTAACAGGGTGTTAAACAATCTGAAATCCAGCCACTATGTACTGACCGCAGATCTTCCAATCTTTTGATAATAAAGCTCTTTATAGTCATCTAGCCACACTTCAACTAAGCGAAAATAGTTCTTGTGTGGATTTCCTGTTCCAAGTTTGTAAAAAGTGCCACGGCGAAACAAATGGCCAACATGAGAACAAGGAACAGTCTCCAGAGTCCCACCACACGTCCAAACCTGTAATTTAGCACAACAACTAATTATAAATAATTACGAAGGCTTTAACAACTTAAGCAAAGGCAGACAGCTTATGAATCAAAGCAAAGGCAGAGAGCACCTTCTCTTCTAAGAACCTCTTTTCTGAGTCCAACGTCAGACAGGGCATTGATTGACTGATTGATTGATTGCTAATCTAATCTAATGACTTCTATGGCACCGTTAGCATAAAGCTGAAGACATCAATCGATTGTCGCTTCAAGTGAAATTGAAAAAATCAATTAATTGGTTGAAATCTGATAGATGAGAGAGAAACGAGAACTGAGGCTACGGTGGATGTGCAGATTGAAAGAGACAAGTCTCACGTTTAGACCTCAAAGACATCACAGAACAAACTGAACTGGGAAGTGAATTCCACAGCTTTGGAGTAGCTAATACAACATGAAATGAGACCCTGTTTTCCATGCTTGTAGAATTGTTGACAACGTTTACCATGTGTGTCAACAGTGGATGATAGCGATGCAACCGAGAGCGCCAGGGACTTCAACTGAGCCTCCAACACATGTTTCCCACGATTACTACAGAAAGATGGCAGTGATACCTACTACACGCCTACCGGAATGGGACCAGATCCACTATATAAGAGTGGACTCTGGGACGATGCTGTCCCCTCTTCAAGTCTAAATGGGAAAACGAAGTTCAACAGTGGGCAAGAGCACAAGTGACAACAGCTGGCACCAATATTCCAGGCAGTCCACTAAACTTAAGGCACTTTACACATAATAATAATGTCTAAAAAATATTAGATGTAACAAAGATAAAAACAGAAATTGTCTGGAATTAAATCACAATCACTGTTGCCTTTCAAAGTAACCATACAAGTTGATTTCCTGAGTCATTGGAAATCTTTATCTATATGCTGGACTCTGGAATTCAACGTCTATCCTTTGTCAATGTTAAACGTCCTCCCTCTATTTCATTTTCTGACTTTCTGAGTTGTATATGTCTTATCGTACTATTTTTACTTCTCAGGCTTCCTTCCATCATAAACCACTTTTTATAAACCATTGTTATTTATAGGTATGGAAAATTGCTTGATGTTCCAAACTTCAAAGCTATAATTCTTGCTTCTCCAATGTCGTCGTGCTAGCACAGACAGCTACCAAGCTTGTTGTCCAACTACATTCAACTTCATCTGAAAATACTAGATAGGCACATAACAATAAAACAATTGCTACATGCTCTTCCCTTGTTCAACTCAGAAATATCTGCTGCCACAAATTTATCCACCATTGCTGTAGTGTTTGTAAACTTGTCCCAGCAGAGAAATCCATGTAGGCCTACTTGTCTCAAATCATCTCTTGAAGCTATTCTTCTATGAAGTTGCTATGGGAGGCAGTGAATAAAATTTTGCAGAAAATGCATTGGACTCATAATGATTGGCAATAAGCAATGCGTGGGTAAGGCCAAATTTATGAACCATGGTGGCATTGCCATGGTGGTGACCCATGCATGGTATCCCCTTATCTCAGGTCTAACTCAGGCAGAATGTAACATCAGTCGAGTATTTATGTAGTTGGACAACCTCGAGGTAGCAGACACATCTTCGTCATACTATACTGTTGCCTTATAAATACTGCCTCTTCACAAGCAATCAAACTTTGATGAACTTTCCTCAATTCTTGCTGGTTTTATCAATACATCACTTCCAATCATCATCTCTGGAGACATTAATACTTTTGAGGCCAAGTAATATTTTTATTTGGGCTGTAGGTTGGATATTTTTGGGAAAAGTCCTTCTTTTCCCAAAAGATGTCAAACTGCTTTTCTTTAATAATGTAAAATGTACACCTAGCCACTGTTTGACAGTGACATATGCTGAATTAGGCGTTATACAGTATACACCCATGTCTACAAGGATCGCTTAGATTACTGCAACTCGCTTCTTACTGGTGTCAGTAAGTCAAACATGCTGAAACTGCAAAGAGTACAGAACTTTTTGGCTAGAGCCAAACTATTACATCCAACATTAACCCGTGTGCTTATATTTGCATTTGCTTCCAGTTCGGCAAAGAATTAGTTTCAAACTGGGGCTCATTGTTCATAAAACTTTGAACTCTGGCCATCCACAATACCTAAAATCAGTTCTAATTCCCCAGACTTATAATTATTCAATGAGGTCAGCTGATTATAATTATCTTTGTCTGTCATACCTAAATCAAGAACTGTTCTTGGTGAACGTGCTTTTTTCAGTTGCTGGACCTACTTTTTGGAACTCTCTCCCTGTGTCTGTGCACTCTGCTCAGTCGCTTGTGTCATTTCGTTCTCAACCTGAAACTTACCTCTTTCAAATTGCTTATCCACCATGAGCTGCCTGTCTGTCTTGCAGACTGATCTTCTGGATTATGGCTTGGTTTTGGTGTGCCCTCAGTTGATGCCTTGTGTATTAGACACCGGCACAATAGAAGTTACTAATTAGAATTACAGTTACCTACTGCTATTAGCACACACAGACCGATTTGTATGCCTTTCACATACTCATATCTATATGGAAAATTATGTTTGGTTGTTTGTGTGAACCGCAGAGAGACATGTTACTCTTTGACATCCTGCTACAGTAGTTTCACTGTATTATCAACATGCACTAACAGTGTGTTGTATACGCTTTAGTTCAGGCCATCCGGTTTCTGTTGCAGTAAGTAAAACCCATATCATCACATGCCCTGTGCTGTCGTCTAATATATAAAACCTAGCTATATTCTTTTGTCAACTTCTGTCTACGATAGCTCTGATTGCAGCCGTCTATCCTTAGACGTCGACTTTTCTCAATAACCACCTGCAGCCCTACATCAGCTTCCAAAGTGTTAACCTTCAGTGAGCAGCTGGACCCAGACGCTATTAAACACAATACAACAGCATATGAAGTCTCCAACACACTGACTCTGCATCCTCTTGGACCATGTGATCACCAGGGACGTCATTTCAGCTTTTTTCAGGGGGGGGCAAGGACGTAAAAAAGAGGTAAAAAAATTTTTTCGCGCTCCGCGCGAAGAAATTTTACGGCTTTTGGGTGTTTCTTCAAAATTTTCAGGGGAAAAACTGCATAATGTGCCCCTACCCTTTGTCAAAGACTTGTGGTCTTGTGAAAAAACCTATGCAGACTCTAGTTTTGTTAATAGTAGGCCATATATAATAATTCCATAAATTTGAGTATCATTTTCTTCTTTTTTACCCCTTTCTTCTTCCTCCTTTTCTTGTTCCAGCTTTAAAAAAAATTTTTTTTCAAAAATCAGGGGGGGGCAAATGCCCCCCCTTGCCCCCCCCAAATGACGTCCCTGGTGATCACATCCAAACACTTGGTATTATTTGCTATTGCTGTGTGGATTATATATACACAGCTTTACTTTTCTGTGAACCTTCACAAACCGCTGAACTGAAGCAGAGAATGTTGTTGTGTATCAAGCACATTTAAGAGTGGATGGTGTCTGACCATCTCAGAATTAATCCATCAAAGTCTGAGTTCCTATGGTGCACCACCTTTCAATGTTGCCATCTACTAAACAGCAGTAGCTTCGAGTTTGATCAGCTGATACTACTGCAACCTCAGAGTCCAATTTGACTGCTGTAAGGCCCTCTTGGCCCACGTGCGTCAGCTCATTTTAGGTTGTTTCTACCAACTGCATCATATAAAAACCACCTGTAGTAGGGCTGTACCGAATAGTGATTATCACTATTCGGCCGAATACGAATAATTGGACCAACTATTCGGCCGAATACGAATACGAATAGTGAACAAAATAGGTCTACCGACAACATTCAAAATTTCAAATGTATGCAAAAGTTTCAGTTCAGTAAATTGAATACATAAACTAAAAGTAAACAGTTAACTACATGTAATTTTTGCATCCTTCTGCCAGTCTGTGTAAACTAGGAATGGAACTAACTTAACTAAACTTAGAAATTGTCACTTACTTAACGTTTACTCCCCCTTGCTATAGCAGCCGCATGTGCAGAAACAGATGTCACGTGACCACTATTCGTATTCGGTCCGACCGCTACTATTCGGCCGAATACCGAATAGCTATTTGGCCCACTATTCGGCCCCGAAGCGAATACGAAGCGAATATTCGGTACAGCCCTAACCTGTAGATTCTCTTCTTAAACAGCCATCTCTTTCTCCTCATGACTGTCACTTTCATCTAAAAAATCCTAGAAAAGGGGGTTGTGAACTGCTTGAGTAGTCATCATATAGTTATATGCATTTAAAACACTGGCATAATGTTGAAAGACAATGTGATGAGACGTGTAAACTACCATCACATTTCGTATGTCATATCTAAAAATACAAGCACAAAGCAAATACAAACAATTAAATGACACAGGCTTTCAAAATTCATTTCAAAACAAATTTCATGTTACCATTTTAACTTTATTTTCAGTGGTTGATGAAATATAACATTTTATCACTAAGGGGTGAAGAGTACCGATAGCTGGGGCTAGAACAAGGGCTAAAATTATCTGCCATGAAAAGGATTAAAATCTTAGTGTAGCTCTGAAGACATCAGTTCCGGTTGGCTAACTGAAGATACTTCCATTTCACGATCCAGAGAAAATTGGTTGTCCCAACTGCACCCCTTCCACAGTGCAGTGTTGTGCTTTCTCAGTAGTGGTGCCACCTACCTGGACGTGCCATCATCCTCTGGCTTTCGTTGCTATACGCAATGTTTATCAATGCCTAAAATTTGTTCTGTTTAACTATAGCTGGGGAGAGAGCGCCACTGAGTAGACACAATATGTATTTTACTAAGTGAATAAAATTACTGAATGAATAAAAACAAAATACAATTGTGCAAACACAACTTACTTTGAAAGACATTTCAAGATTCTCTGCACCCCACATATCCATGCCTGGATCAAATCCACCAAGTTTATTGAAGAATTTTCTGCTTATAGCAAACATACCACCAGGCATTGTTGGGCTTCTGCAATAATCACAGCAGTGTCTTAATTCAAGGTTTGCATGTTACTACCGTACTTACGTCAAAGCAATCCCCTTTTGTATAGCAATGCTTACTAGAGGTGTACCGATAGCCCTTTTTGCTGATTATGCCAATACCGTGTACAGCCGATTATTGAAATAGCTGATACCGCACACGAGTCCGATTATTTTGTTATCGCCCAAAGGCCAGACACACGACGTTGTATAAGGGTTATTAAGGAGTTCCAGTCGTGTGTATAATAGGTCCTTGGTTTCTATGCTGCCTAGCAATATAGTGTAATGCTAAATATAAATCAATAATAAGAAACAAAACATAGATATTTGTGCTCATTTTCCTTTTTGTAACAATTATTGTGCAAAAAACGTTAATTATAAAGTAATTTGCATTGGCGCCGGTTATTTTTTGCCGATGCAAATTATGCCGATTGCTCTAATAATCGGCCCGATTACGAATGGGGTAGAGGTATCAGTACAGCTCTAGTGTTTACACCTTGCAATGACTGGAATCCACTTTAGGTTAACAATGGAGTGAAAGCTACCCCATAAGCACTTTTTCCAAAGCACCTGAAGATGTGCAAGGACCACTGAGCTCTAGCTGACTGTTGCTACATGTCAAATTTTTTTTATGCAGCATGGCTACTTTGTACTGTGATTGTAGAACAGATTAACACTAGATTAAGACTGGACACTTTAGATAAGAACCTTCAGCCCTTCTTGACTTCATTTTGGAATCCATCTTAAACAGTAATAGCTTAGAGTTGTCTGGGTTAGAAGCATTGCTGACTAGCTGCTACCTTGAATTGTGCTATGTAAGTGTATAATTTACATAACTTCAATGTGCTTATCAATGTACAAACTTTAGGAAATTAGAAACTGGTAAGTAGAACCGATTTCAAAACTAAAATAAAACTTGTTCTGTTTTATAAGACAACAGAGTTTTACAAACTTGATAAAATCGATATCACTTTTCTGCATATTTTTGACACGTTCTGGTATTCCAATCCAAACAAACTGCAGATTCCAATCAAATCCACCGATATTTATTGACTTTGCATCAAATGATTTAAACTCAAATGTCCGATCATCAATGATATCCATGACAGGAGTGACAACGTGGTTCATGTCCTCCTTGACGCGTCCAAGCAGTGGCTCCAGCCAACCTTTCCCCAACATTAAAAAAACACACACAGAATTAACTTTGGTTAATAAATGACTGCCTCTAGATAAGTTAGGTTTATAAGTGACTATCTATATATAAGTTTAAAATTTGTATTTGTCAAGAAATGTAACTTTTACCAGAATACATCAACAGAATAAGTTAAATTAAAATGCATTCATATGTAATTGCAATCTATATATTTCTTCAGCACATAAAAGGCAGCTTATTCACAAGCACTCAATCAAAACAAAATAAGTGAGGCAATTATAGCCAGGTCTGGTTCCATATCAAAACTCATTTGAAGCCAGCAAGGAATCTGGATTGATTGGAGAATTGGGTCATTTGGGTGGTGCCTGTGTTCAAGCATGGCACACTTCAATACTCTATTGTGATCAATGGAGGTGGCAATGATGAATGCAGTTTTGAAGCCTAGCATAAGGCAAATTCTACGAAGTTAACAGATGTACATGAAGCAAGAGCCAGAGGTAATGGGTGATGGGATCGGAGACACTGATGGTACTTAAGCTACTTTCAACAATATGAAAGTAGAAGTTCATTCCATCAGAAAGGGTTTCTTTATCAAGTCATGTTTTCTTGAAATAAAGGGTCTCAGGGCTTCAGTAAAAAGATTTAAAAACCTGGAGACATGAGTTATCAGGGTGTGAGCTAGATTTTGTAATGGGGCATCTTTATCAGGAATCTCTTTCCAATTATTAGAAAATGTTGATATTGGCATTTGGGTTTTCTCGTTTCTTTTAAGTCAGATACTGTTTAGAAAGAATATATAAATTTATATTGTTGCCATTAGCCCTAAATGAGCCAAGTGGAAGATAATGAGTGACAGAGGAATGAACTGACAAAAGACCTGTACTTACCTATTGTGCATTCACAATGCGAATCTAGAAATATCAAAACAGCTCCAGTTGCCATAGATGCTCCGATCTGTCGAGCAGTTATTACTCCAACTCGGCTGCTTGTTCGTCTCAAAAGCACCTTGGGCAACAGTGCTAAATAATCTTTGAGTTGCTGCTGCAGATGTTCTGAAAAGTTCCATTAAAACTGATTTTCAGTACAGTTCAACAGCCTATATTAAGTAAATACTAAAATTAAATGATGTAGATATATATAAGGAAGCATGTGACATACACAGCATTGTAATTAAGTGAAAACAACCAGTATGCATAAATGAGTGAACTAAGTAACCATGTTTGACTCGAATTGAAAGTGACATGGTGAAAATTAATGCCTGCTGAAGTCAGACATTAAGCAAATGACTGCATATAGTGTTTCTTCGAAGGGGTTTTTTGATTTTTAAATCTTGAAGGCTACAAAACAGAGAGAACTGGTTAAGTAAGCCGTAAACTTTTTAGAAATAGTGTCACTGATCTTTTTTAATGTCAGTATATTTCACAATTCTGCTTATATCACCTACTAAACATATTAAACAACACTCCATGTCATTTTCACATTTTGAACAGTTTTCAGCACACTAATGTCATTCAGCTTACACTCCAATTTCCTTAACTTATTATTATGGCATGGAATTAGATTTTAAATCTAAGGCAGATTTCTTTCAATAAGATTTTACTACTACAGGTATGATGTCTGTTACAGCTTCTAAGTTTGGTGTTTAAAAAAGAAAAAGAACAATAGAAAGACACAAAATTAAACCAACCAAACTCTGAGAAGTCATCAATAAGAATAATTTCTTTGACAAGATGTGGAGGACTGCGATCCAAGACACTGTGAACTGTTCTTAGAAGAGTGGTCCATGCTTCATTGTAGAATGCAATCACAATGCTCGCATCAGGCAGGTCTTCAGGATAACCGATATCCCGACATCTGTCCATAACAGAATCAAATTTATAATTACTTATCAGAAACGTTCACTTCACTTTTACTAGATCTATCAAAACAAACATGTCTTTGAACATTTACAAGTGCAAAATAAAAAATACCCAGCCCATACCATTTATATAGTGTTTTTTAACCTCTGAGATTTTTCAATGCCTTGTATTTTGCCACTTTTCTTTTAACCCTCTCATGTTACCGAAGTTATTGCTTATTGATCGTTTTATTAGGTTAGGTTTCTTCAATTTATGATCTTTGCATGTCGTCTCAAGGCCTGCTACATCAAATCAACTACTTATCATATGACATATTAAAGGGCTTATATTTAAGCAGGCTAACTGAAGTCCATTATAACTAAATCAAGTCACTAAAATTTTAAAATATCATGTACCTGTGTACTAACTAACGTTCCCTCTAAGCTGCGCACACGAGTGCACGACTTCGGAGGATAGCGTGCAAAATATCACAAAATTGCACAACTTCTGCTGGTGCACAAAAATATTTGTAAGCATTCATATTATTGAAAGGTAAATTTTCAGCTCACTGTTACTGCTGCTGGCATTTTAGCTGACTATGTCAGACCATAAAATACTTCCAGATGAAAAAGAGTGTATGAGTGGGACACATATTAACTTAGTATTACATGAAGTAATGCTACTCAGCCTAAGCAACACCAAGGTAAGAATCAAATTAAATGGAGGGCAAGTGAATAATTTTTGATTTGCTGGTGACATTGGCTCCTTACTAGAAGTGGAACAGAACTACAGGATACAGTGACACAGTTGAAACCAGAAGATCTTAGTGCAGAAAAACTGAAACAATGGTTACTGAGAAAACTTATATGCTATTAACCGCATATGGCAACAGTGAAAAAGATATACAAGGAGAATTGTATGCATCTCACAAGCACTGTGAAAAATGAACAGAATATGGAGATGCAGAGAAATAACAAAGAAAACCAATTTATAACACCTGTATATGAAAAGATGAAACAATCCATTCCCGACATGGATAGAATACCAGACAATGTGAAAACAGGATGAGAAAAGAATTAACACAGCAGAAATTAGCAGGAATTTCAAGACCACAGAAGATTAGACATTATGACATAATTACACAGTTCTTAAGCATCCAAACAACTCTGTTAGACAAACGTGCAGCGAAGTCTTCAAGGGTTTGGTAAAGTAGAGATTGCTATTTGACTGAATGTTACACAATGTCCTACATGCAAGCAATGGCAGCGCCAGACAGTTTTTGTAACCAGGGCATGTCAGTCATACAAGTAACCAGTGCAGACGGCGAATTATGGGGAGCACGGTAGCGCGAGCTTAAATGTTGACCATGTAAGATCGCGCTACAGCGCTTGCCATAAATCGCCCCAGCACTATTATATTATTTTTTCTATGGTCAGGAGGTCAGATGGGTGAAGCGTTCAGCTTCCGGGGTGGAAGCTGAATGCTTTTTGACATTTGTAAAGCAAATTTTAACATTTCAGTGAATTAAGTGAATTTATATCTCAGGATATAACAAATGTTCCTGAACAAATTCTGGGCATTGCAAAAATTCTGGCAGGGCATCGACCAGGGCAAAGGCTTTTTTACCAGGGCATTTGCCCTGGCGCGCTCTGGTGTAGCGCTGCCCCTGCATGCAAGATTTAAAGGAAACAGAATTTCAAAGAAAGGAAGACCAAGATTGTGCTGGATAGACAATATAAATGAGGACACAAGAACTGTAATCGTAATCTCAAAGTTTTTACAGCGCCAAAAAAATGAAGTCGTGGGAACCAGCTTATTCACAGGCGCTTAGTCAAATCATAATCAATAGGTGGGGGTTGAAATCAGGGCTATAGTAGTAAAATTGGAGGTGAGTACACGCTACCGGTTAGTTTTCCTAAACAAATTAGCGGTGAGTACAAATATTTTGTGAGGTGAGTATACGGTCTCTAGAGGTGAGTACATGCTGTATACCCACGTATACCCTCGACTATAGCCCTGGTTGAAATCGGTTCCAGGTTAAGATCCAAAGGGGTCAATCAGGCAGAGAGTCAAATGGCTAAGGTGGGTGGTGCTTAGAGTTGAAATGGTGAGAGAGGTAAAGGGGAGAGGAGAAATCAGGATAGGATTTGTGAAAGGGCAGTGTTTTCCATTTTCAGTGGCATGGAAGGCATGGATTAGCATTGAGAGGATTTGACAAACGACCGAGGAAACTGGAGGTTATTTATTGGCACCCATCACTACCAAATGGTGGACATCAGGAACTGGTGATGATATTCAGAGGACCAAAACAAGACTTCCATGCCCCATATTGCACAATCTAATGAGAAAAACGTTTTTCACAAGAATGCCTTATATTGTATAAACTAGAGGTAAACCAAAATGTGGTATAAGCAGTTGGTAGTAATAAAGAATATACTTACTTACTTACTGTCCACCAAACTGTGCAATCACATTCATCTATACACTGGCTACAGAGCTTATGAACATGGTTTACTGAACTTTGACCACTATATGATGGAGATTTAGTCATACACTTGCGCAAAACCTGCTCTCTCCACTAACAGCATACTGCATGAGTATTGTGAATAACAGGTGACTAAACAAATACCACTCCAGGTAGACAATCTGATGTTGATCAAGCACTTTGCCTTCATTGGATTCATAAGGCTGAAGCTATGCCGACATTCTGGTGGCACATGTGTCTGTGAGCTGTGCCAACTCACTAAGTTCTGTCTCATAAGAATCAAGACTCTCTTGAATTCCTATCAAGCAGTTTACATATCGTATGAATGCTCACTGACAATCACATAAGACAAATGACAGACACTCTAATTGAAGACCTTAATCTTTGCATCGAAAACAATTTTAGTCTTTTAGTTCAGTCCTAACAGATGTGCAATCTGAATGCTACTGCTCCTATAGAGGGAACACTGCTACTAACATACACAGGTTTGTGGTACAAAATTATGGCAGCATGCTAGATATAAATAAATTAAGGCAAAATGCTTGATCAACATCAGAGGCCTTTGTGTAGCTCTATCATCATCTTGTAGGATTGGACTTACAGTGGATCTCTGACATCAGGCAGTGGACGGTGAAGTGACAGAGTTTGGCTGATACTTTCATTGTGACCAAATTTTAAGACTTGTTTACTCTTTAACTGCTTTCCTTCTGTTGATGGCAAGTACATGCTCACTGACACCAGACTAGCAACAGATTCTAAAAAAAACAAGAGTTCAAACTGTAAAGCATTTTCTACTTTCTCAAAGACAGTTTTGGAACATCAGATAGTCCCAATAAATTAAATATACCTAATATATATGCAATATATACATAATACCACCAGGGACGTCATTTCAGCTTTTTTGGGGTGGGGCAAAAAAAGGAGTGAAAAATTTGTTTCACACTTGTGCACAAACATTTTTTTCACCATATGGGGGACAACAGTACACTATGTCCCCCACTATTAAAGGTGGGGGTTCTTGTCCCCCTCGACTTTTCAGGATCACTGCCCATGTTTGTAGTTACCCTACATGAGAAAAATTGTAAGCCAGTGCTGCAAATAACACTCTTTTTTCCTTTTTACCCCTTTCTTCTTCCTACTTTTCTTTTTCCATCTTTTTTCTTGTTTTCCAAAATTCAGGGGGCAAATCCCACTTGCCCCCCAAATGACGTCCCTGAATACCACAGAGCATATCTCCAACATGACTCGCTCCTGCTTCTTTCAACAGACAGGATGTAAACTGTCTCTGTGTTGACCAGCTGATATCAAGTGTTGGTCTGTGTTAGAACGTTAAAGAGTCCATGCATACACATGATGGCTGTTTCGATCCAGTCATCACCCATGTTGACTGCATGATGTCACAGTTGCACTGTAATCTTCGTCTAAAGTCAAAGTGCGAACGTACGTTACCTACTGGAATAACGTAGGCGTACCATATGTATGTTATCGAAAATTATAACGTACGCATACGGTACGCATACGTTAAAAATGTAACTGCAGTTGCAGAATGAACAAATAGGCCTACATTTATGGAAGAATCGTTGTTCCATACGCACTTCCGTCATCGTCATCTTAGCCTGGTTGTTTACGAGTATGACGAAAGAAACGCTCGCGCATAATGAGCATCGGGTATTAATTTTTAATTTTGTTGTCAAAATTTTAATATAGTGTTATTATTGTTATCACCAGCATATTACACCACATAGATCAGTTTATCTCTACAGTATTAATCTTCCCGTATGCAAGCCTAATTACTTACGAATGGTACCAACATTTAATATTATCAATTAAATGATCGCTGGCACAGACCATCATATAAAGTATGCCATAAAATATTAATATTTTCATACTATACATTAGACAGAATATTAACAATTTGGAATTTAACAGTTTAAAAGTAGAGATCATTGAACAGCCACAGCTTACTGGTATAATGGTCACGAGTGAATAAATTCATTATTGCTTGACTGTGTGACTGGCTGACAATGACAGGCTAGCTAGAGCCTAGAACTAGACCAATCATAGCTATGTAAAGACTAGTTTCGTTGGAATTTGTTGACTTTTGTTAAGCATAATGTTGTGTATTATATTTTCCTCATAAACTGATGGCAATTTATGCCAATGTACGGCAACGTACGGCTCTATAACGTACGTGTACCGTACGTACATCATGGAAAAAATAATGTACGTACCGTACGTACGGTCGCACATTGTCTAAAGCCATTCAGAAGCGCGCCCAGTGTGAGAGACCCCGAGGAAAAAAGCAAGTTTTAAGAAAGGTAAAAGAGGAAGAGACGTTACCTGAGAGAATAGATGAACGAACGGACGGAGAAAGCTCATTCCAAAGGGCTGGGCCAATGGAAGCAAAATATCTAGACTGAGCCAGTGAAATCCTAATACGGAGAACAAGGAGGTCCAAATGGCCATCAGTTTATGAGGAAGGAGGTGAAACTAGGAAGTGTGGGTGAGTTTGAAAACATGTTCAGTAAAGGTGAGAGAATTGTCAAGGGTCACTCCTAGATCAGGAACACTAGACGAAAAACAGAAAAGCAGAAACCTTTGAGAGAGCAGAGCAAAGTCAAGTTTCTGAAGTTGCTGAGAAGTGCTAAACTAGATAAATTTGAGTTGAGGGAGAGGTGATTGGAACATATCCAGGAATGGAGATCATAAGAAAGAGCTTTGATGCGCTCAGCAAGAAGAAGTTGAGAGGAAGGAGGCACATGGTACATGCCTGGACATCATCAGCAAAGAGGTAGCCTGAAGCCCCATGGATGGGGAGTAGAGAGGGGTATAAAATAAAGAGGAGAGGGCCAAGAACAGAACCCTGCAGAACACCCTGTTTAACAGGGACCCACTGAGTTCTAGATTCACTACAATTAAATGACATAAGTTTGTTCAAAATTCATTTCTACAAAAATTTAAGTTTACACTTTAACTCTGCCTTTAGTTGTTACTTAGATATTCTTATGTTTTAAGTTAACCTTAACATGTGAAATAGGATCAAAAGATTCACCCCCAAAATGTGCCAGAGACCAGATAATTGGTTAAAAACATCTGGTAGGCAAAGGATAAAGATCTCAAAGAGGGTGTGTGGGGAAGTAAGAGCCCTCATCTTAAGGAATTCAACTGATGTAATATAAATGAAGTAGTGTAAGAATAACTTTATAATATCCATCCACGTAGACATGCTGCATCATATAAAGCTGACTCGTTAACACAAAGTCGTCGGGGGACATGTCCTGGGGTGTAACTTTGGTCTAAAAGTGGGGGTGTACCAATTTCTTACATACACGAAGCAAGACGGAGACTGCGATCTCTGGAATGGCTCAATAATAAAATATAGATTGGGGTTGTTTAAAAAGTCGGGGTACAGTGCCCCCAGTCAAAACCGTGGGGTACCCCTCATAATCCCCACAAATTATGCCTATGGACATACCTTATGAGAGTTCTTAAGGAGCGCTGCATACATGTTTTATTACATTACATTATGATACAGCGTGTAAACCATGCGCGGTGTAAAATGGGATAATGTAACTTTGGTCTAAAAGAGGTGGCCTGAATATTTAATGTTACACTGCAGTTTATGTACGTTGTGTTAACCAGTATGGTGTGTTAAGCTAACAGCTTTGGGGACATAAAAACACTTCATGTTAAACTGAATGATGCATAAATCAGGTGCATGTAAGTCAGTCTACACTGTAAGTGCATTGACAGATGGTGTTGTGTGCAAGTAGCTAAGTAATTGATCACATGAGCTCATTTGTCAGTTAGCCTGCTCATCATAGTGCCTCTGTGTCAAATTAAACTGTCAATTTCCAACAATAGGTTTATAAATAAATGCTGCACAAAAGTTTTAGTTCTTGTCAGATGGGGTTTGATGCTGCAGGACTCTTAGACAGCTGTCTATGTTGACTTTTGGGAAATCCAGACCTGGGCCCGCATGTATGAGCACATCGTAACTCTTAGTCACGACTAAAATCTGGCAAGTCGTGACTAACGGTTAATTCGGCATGCACGGGGACATCGTAGCCCTCTAGTTGGTGACTACCGCTAGTCAGCCTGTGACGGTGGTGTAAGCTGGCTAGTTGCTACTTAGTGGAGATAATCAACATGGCGGCCATTGCGATTTGCCAACTTCGACAAAGTTTAAGAGGTCAAGGAGTGTTTCAGAGGCACGATAGTTCACTCTGCTGGTTGTCCGACGATATTATGCCTTTCATTGTCGCCATCACAAAACACTATTAATGTGTGACAAAACGCATGACAATCGCATATAACGGATCGCCTAAGGAATCCATGCTGCGGGCAATGCAGGGTGGCCTACCATTAATTGAAACCATTGGTATTAGTCTGTTCTCACAGTAACCGTTATAGTCAGTCCAGTGTACATGAAGCCATGCCATGTGAAACTGTATAATTTTTCAGAAACCAACAAAATAAGTCCTGCTGGTATTGTGAGGGAATGAGTTTTGCTCATGAGCTCACTTGATGTTCGTGCATATTAATAGCTTGATGTACATGCATATTAATAGCTCTTGTGCATGCGCTCCCGGCTAACTACTGAAATATTGGGGAAACCCAGCGTTATGGTTCCCGACTAGCTAGTTGGATGGTGTTATGCAAAAGTGGACCAACCCTCAAAATTACCCAAAAATTTTTTATTTTTCCATTAAATTCAAAATCATTTTCTGCACATATGCATACTTGGATCAAGCTCCTAAGTAATCAGGTAATTAAGTAATTAGCTAAAATTGTTTGGACCAACCTGCGACTCTTTTATGCACAACTGGACCAAGCCACAGAACCGTGGCTTGGTCCAGTTGTGCATACAAGAGTCGCTGGTTCCAAGCCGAGTCCTGTGGCTTGGTCCATTTGCGCAGACAAAGTAATATGAACGCGGCTGGACTAAATCCTGTTGCATCCAGAGGTAGGCCTAGAGGAACACACAGATAAGGATTTTGATTGTCAGTGCCCACTAGAATGTGTTGCAAAATGCAACCTTGCAGATAGACAAAATATGCATGAACTGTACTGGAAGTGTAGCAGGTGTGTAGGCCTAAAGCTGGCCTTCATTAACGACCGTGTCTAGCAGAAAGTTGCAAGGCAGAGGATGCTGCAGAGGATGCAATCTCCGTTAGAAATCTTACCAGACTGTAGGCCTATTATGTAAGCACTGAGGACCTCGGTACGGGTATGTAAAGATGTTCTGCGGCAAATTCAGTTGGATGGTGGCACACTAGACACTAGACTATTATTCAGCTGAATTGTTGGCAAAAGTTTTAAACAGAAATATCAACTGCGCAAATCTTACGGGTCATCGACATCAAAATCCAGCACATCGGGAAGACCACTACGGTACTGTTGATGTCCAATGAGGAATGGAAGAATAGAACTCGTGATAACACGGTGGAATTAGTCGTAGAAGCCTTGAAGGCTATATTATAGGTCTGTATTCTTAAGGGAACAATTGGCCGCGGTGCGTCGTAGAGAGCAGACTGGGACGTGGCACCCAAAGTTGCTGAAGGGTTCCTCGTTTTTTCAAATCAACTTCTTTCCACTCCTGTTTCTTCGTGAGAGTACCGAAAAAACTGGACTTCATTTGCAAGTGTAGGCCTAATGACTTATAGTGTGGGAAGTGCATGTGAGCTATCACGTTGTCCACAGTGGTCTTTGAGTTTTGTTCACTGGCTCTTTAAATTCTTCACTCGTTTTTCTCCAAAGGTGCCTAATTATAAAGTCCGTTAAGTTACTTTCTAACAAAATTTAGTTACCGTACTTCCATATTACCGGTACAATAATAAATTTCATGTTCTGCAATAACTACTGTTATAATTTAGTAATTTATGGCAAAAGTGTTGTTAAAAATATAGCTAGCTAACTGTTCTTCAATGCTCAGATATAAATGCATTAAGAGCAACTAATCACCTCTGCCTCAACACTGCTAAGACTCAATTGATCTTGACAATGTTTCGGACTAGGCAGCAGCTTGCTGAACTCGACTTTCCATTGCTGACTGAGAAATTGCCTGCTTACAGACTTACACCTACTCTTCCACCATCCGTGACTTGGGCGTCACACTTGACTCTTCCATCACATTCACACAGCATATATCCAACATGACTCGCTCCTGCTTCTTTCAACTGAGGCGTCTCAGGGCCATCAGACGCTCGGTCTCACCTTCTGTCTTTACAACCATAGTTCAGGTATTTGTCTGCTCACGCTTGGACTACTGCAACTCACTTCTCATTGGACTCCCTAAGCAGCGTCTCTCTCCCTTCAATCTGTTCTAAATGCTTCTGCTAGGCTCATCGCTTGACTCCCCAGCTTTGTCCATATCTCTACTCACATGCTTGAAGTTCTGCACTGGCTCTCTATTGTCGCACGCATTCGTTACAAGATCCTCCTCCAAGTCTTTAAATCTCAGCAGGGTACTGTTCCGAAATATCTCTCGAACTATCTGCGAAAGCCGCTATCTGCATCTTCTTCTTGCTCGTTGCGGTCTGCAAATCCGCTTGATTTTTTGTTATTCTCATGACTAAAGCCGCCTTGGCCCAGTACAGGGCGTTTGCTGTAGTGGGTCCCACGATCTGGAATGACCTTCCCCCTCTGCTCAGGGTCAAACTAATGACTGGACATTCCTCATCGGTCTCGCGTTCCTTAAAGGCACTTCTGTTTCCCCGGAGCTTCTGTGCTGATAGCGTCTCTGAATAGTTATTCTGCGAGAGGCGCTTTATAAATTTCTAGATACAATACAATACAATACCATTTATCAGATACTTTATAAAAAGTATGAATAATTTTGCCTAATGTTGTCTGTTGCCAACTTTATACAATGATTACTGTCACAAAATATATAGTTCATGCGAAAATTTGACAGCTTTGGGTTAAACCTTAAGCTTAACAATAGCCTAAGGCTATGGATTTGATCAAACAATTTCAGAGAAGTTCAGTCATTACAACCTGTCCGTCCTTCATTGACATCGTCTCTGAGTAACCATGAAAATAATAGGTTAATCATGTGGTCAATAACGCACAATGTTCTCGGATTCAAATGGACCAACCCAAAATATCTTAAAATTCCTAGGATTCAAATGGACCAACCAACATTTTATTTTTTAGATAAAAGTTCTGTAACAAATTGCTTAATACAATATTACCCTAATATCAAATGTATGTTTTTGCACATAGATAATTTTTTTAAAATATTTTCCATCATAATTGAAAGAGAAATTTAAAAAAAATTGTTTTCTGGACAATATTGAATTTGTGGGTTGGTCCACTTTTGCATAACACCATCCAGTTGGTCTCTCATGCATACGGATTGTCAACTATCGCAAGTCGGCGACTAGCTAGTCGCGACTAGCCGCTATACGGCGACTAAGCTAAGTTGTGCTCATACATATGGGCCCTGATGAGCAAGGATGTGAAAACTTAGTAAAATGATGTCCAGGTACTCAACGTCACTTAAAAATATACTGTAAATAAAGATCAAATACAAATTATGATAAAAGCCCACCTGGTTCTTTGTTCTGCGAAGAATCACCGTGAAAAGCAGCAAAGGAGAAGACTTGCTGTCCTTGTACTTGCTGTTTATCATTCTGAAGTTTACCAGCTGCAAAGTCCTCGTTCTGCTCAAATTGCTTTTCTTTGAGAGCTTCAGCCTCCTCTTCTATTTCTTGATTTAGTTGTTCATGTTTAATAAAGTTCTTTTTCTCTTCTCTACCAACTGCTTCCTCCAGTTTTAGCTTCCCTAGATTTGAACCGCTTTTATCGATAAGTTCTACGTTTTGTGTGAAGATCTTCAAAGCCACTTGTTTTGAGATTTCGTCATTGTTTTCATCGTACTGTGATAAATCAATGACTTCATCCAGTGGCTGCTTTTTCTCCCTGCTGACATTTGTCCTTGGATAAAAGAAACTAACTACAGCCCAAATGAATCCTCCAGTTAGGAAAATGAGTAACAGCTTACGGGGTCTTCTTAAAAGCCACATCTTTAGATCAAATCATGCAAATGGTGAAGGCATACTAAAACATCAGAAACACTAAATAATTAGACAAAATTTATAGGCAAAGTAGGGAAATTCATCATATTAGAGAACAATTAAGTTAAAAGTCACTCTTTTTGCCTCAAACTTTTGCTTACTTAAAAAAGATGTTTTGTCATAAACACCCTACTAAATATTCTAGCCACGGATTAACTAGAAACTCTGGAGCCCCTGCACTGCAGAGTGATAAAAAAAACAAAGGGTGCCCAAAATTTTCCAAAATACATTTGTAACCAGCACATTGTTAGTTTCATCTGGACTTTCAGTTCTGTGACTGTGATCATAATATTCTGCCTCCGATTTAGTTAACTGTAACGAGAGTCTCAAACGCCAATAAGACAAAGTTGTAGGTTTGTGCACATGTGTGTTGTATTTTACGCACTCTCTATCTACTGCCAATTCGGATGTGCTGCTGAGGTCAATGTGGATAGAAGGTAGGACAGTGCTTCCCAACCTGTGTGCCGCGGCACACAAGTGTGCTGCGAGCGCGATAGAAGTGTGCCGCCGCATGTCGGAAATCACAAGTTTTACATGACAATAATATCACTACATCATAATATGCACTATCCCATACTGATAAATTGGTGCAGTCAAGTATAATTTCTGAACAGTCTGATTTAGTTGTATGTGAATCTGCATAGACCACCGTGTGTTGCATCTATTAACTATCCGATGAACTAACTTCCTTATTTACTCTGTCTATGACATCATCATTAGTATGCTTCAGTATTACGCATCTTTGCGTCATCGTAGTTTCAAATTCAATTTCTATGTTTCCTCGCCCAGTTAAGTTGATCCATGTGCAGGTGTGTTACATGACATCGTTATTGAGTATATGTCAGATTTGAAAGACAAGTTACAATATTATTTTCCAAGTTTAAATGACTCTGACAAAGACTGGGTCAGAAACCCATTTCATCACCAACTGAATTGGTTTGGCCTACAGATTGCGGAAAAGGAACAGCTGATTGACATTGCAGCTGACAGAACACTGCGACTTAAGTTCGCAGTAATGAATTTAACAGAGTTCTGGATTATGACAGAGAAGGAATACGTTGATAGGTGCCAAAGCTGTCGGCATACTGCTGCCCTTCTGCACTTCTTACCTGTGTGAAAAGGCATTTTCAAGAATGACACAAATCAAAATGAAACACAGAGGGTGTTTAAAGTAAGCTGAAAACGACTTAGGAGTGTGCTTGTCAACCGCCGTCCAAGCACGTATTGACGCAATTTCACATTCTTTGCAAAGTCAACCGTCTCATTAGCCATGGTTCTCATTCTGGTTTATAGTCTGCTTTAATCAACTTGTTCTGGTTATCTGGTTTTAAAACAACGGCTGACAATTCCTGATTTTTTTATCAGTACTGACGTTGACACAATGACATTGTTTTATCATTAATAAACACTTTTATAGATTCAAAACATTGTAGCTAAGTGGAAAAATAAACGTTAGTTTATCTGAATTAAAATGAATAAGTGTATAATGAATAAGTGTATATATAGTATACCACATTTGTATATATACATATATATAAAATAAGTACCATCAGTGGTGGCGATCTTGTTTGACAGGTGGGGGACTGATCTGGTCAAAAAAAGAGTTTTGAACTTATCTGGTCAAAAAACAGGTGAAAAAATTTTTCTTGCAGAATTTGATTACCTGAGCGCGAGAAATTTTATGACCTTTTTGGTGTTTCTTCAAAATTTGGTGGTCCGATGTATGGCGTGTCGCCCCCCACCCCCCATTCTTAAAGGTTGGTTTTTGTCCCCCTCGGCCCCCGGGATCGCCGCCCATGAGTACCATAAATGCAATGTGCCGCCTTGTGGATGGTTCTTAAAAAGTGTGCCGTGGTTGAAAAAAGGTTGGGAAGCACTGAGGTAGGATGTGGCCAGAATGTCTGCTACTATGGCATCCAAAATTAAAACTCGGCCAATCCGCCAAATGCTGGAAAATGCCAACAGATCAGATCATTGACTTGCAGCTCTACCTGGTTCCAAAGAGCAAGAGAACCCATGAGTACCAAAAGCCTTGATAAGGGCCCTGCATCAGCACTCATTAGGTTCACAGATTTTGACTCCAAGCCTCAGGCCTACTGCAACTCTCACAGCCTCATTGTCCAGTCTCAGGCCAGAATGAGTAATGGGCAAAGCCAAGCGCCAATCAATCGCATGTGGTGCTGCAACAGCCTTAAGCCTTGCTTGATGGGGCAGAGGGTGCCTTGGGTTTGAATAAGATGGTATACGTCAGTGGCTGAGGTGCAGAGACTGTTGGCATCCCTGTCTATTAAGGGTTTGTCCCAGTATGATTGCTTGTGAGCAAAGGAATTGCCTGGGTGAGGAACTGCACAATCATCACACTAGCAGAGTCCTGACCTGTAAGTCTTCAGGTACCTCCAACTTGTTAAGCATGAAGAATTAGATATAATGAGTACCTGAAGCCAAAGAGGCGGGAAGTGCCAGTAAAGTCACTCAGCAAATGATCTAACCACCTGTCTTGACTGGTAGCGAGGCTTGGCACCATTGATTGTCAGAGAGGGACAAATTGAGTGTTGATTCATGACCATGCCAAAAGGAAAGCACCATAATGTGTGCAAAAGTTTTGGGTTGCAGAAACTTCACCGAAACCAGCATATTATCACTGTCATTATCATATAAATAATAATATTACCATGTAGCAAAAAATTACGAGCACTAGGATCTGTCAGGTATCTGGAAATAAGGTCTCTTATGTTACAGAAAACAGGCAACATCCTCCAACAACAACAATCATCATCATCATTAAAAAACAACAATAATAATAATAAATAATTATTAAAACTTTTTTATTTTTATAATTATTTTTAATTAAATTTCAAATTAAATTATTATTAGGGACCTATTATTATTACTTGCATTATTATTTAAAAATGGTAAAAATAATAATTTAATCACAAAATTTGAATAATCATAACATTTAAATAATAATTATAATAATAATCGTACCGGTAACGTAACTGCATCTTTTCTCACTGCTTAGAGTACGCCGACAAAACAAGATCTGCGAAAACCTTTCGTAACAAACTTTTACAAAACAATATTATACGTCAAGCCGACATGATTAGCGATTTGAGATCATCTAAGACCTTCTTTTCAATATATGCAACAAAGCGTTTAACGGTCTGTCACTTACCTGTGAACGTAAATGGCACTGTAAACATCACCAAGGCCAACGTAGACGCACCTGACCTCTGGATCTACCTGCTTTTCACGGATGACACACTTATTTCCGAACTGAAACTTAAACTGCAACCGTACACTTCCACCGTCATATCAGTGACACTTCACTATCGCTATACGATCAATCGAGCACAGGATATCATTCAGGTAAATCACTATTTTACAAGCGGAACACCACAATCCAATTCCGTCACGCACCACTGATCCGTGTCGTCAATTTCCGCCAGACCAAGGATCACACCATAGAGCACTGAAAAGTCTCAGTTTAAACGCCTATTAGACGGATTTTCCATTGATGTCTCGCGCGCTGTAGGCCTATGCAATGAATATTAACTACAGTACATTCGTAATCTTGAGATTTCTACGTCACACCCCCAAACACTTCAGTCACGGAAACCAGCCTATTAACAGGCACTCAGTCAAACCAAAGTCCAGCCTGATTCCTCCTCTTCTCGTTACCTATCTCACCGCTCCAATTCTAAAGATTATCCACGTCCGTATCCGCAGAGGCGTAGCGACCGCCCTCCGTACCCTCCGACCGGAGGGGGCCCCTTCCTGGAAGGGGGCCCCTAAAAGTGGAAAAAAATTACGGAAATGAAATACATGTATACAAAATATGAACCCTGTATTGTATATTACCGCATTCCAGTTCCGGCATTGCAAGGGGAACCGGCCCGGACGTATGTTCGGAGGGGGCCACGTTCTTTGTTGCTAGTTGCTACGGCTCTGCGTATCCGTCTCAAGACTGCAGCTGCCTGTCTCACCATTGGATTCACCCTCACTATTGCGGACTTGATTTGATATAGCGCCTGCGGTTATATATAGGCTTACTCCTATATATATATATATATATATATATATATATATATATATATATATATATATATATATATATATATATATATATATATATATATATATATACATATATATATATATATATATATATATGTATATATATATATATATCCTCACATGAGGACCATCTCTGGGAAGGCACAATAATAAAATATTGATTGACATTGTTTAAAAAGTGGGGGGGGGTACAGTACCCCTCACCCTCAGTCCAAAAAGTGGGGGGTACGGGTACCCCTCGTACCCCCCACAAATTACGCCTATGCTGACTTGGCTTTTGTGTGGCGCTAAGAAATTTCGAAGATTTAGGCCTACATGTATAGGCTATCTACATCTTGACCAGGAACCGATTCTGATTTTATCTGCCTATTGACTTTGGTTTGACTGAGTGCCTGTTAATAAGAGGCAGGCTGAGAATTGTCGAGGTGTTCGGGCCGGGTTCAATCCCTCTAGCCTTTCTTAGGATCCCACAGTTTGCTTCATTGCACATCCCAGAGGTCGTTTCCACCCCCTCAGTTGTGCTAGCGCACGTGATCATATTGTGCATAATTTATATTCTAGCATTTTCTTCAGGGTTCACTTTGTGGGTTATTATATATATATATATATATATATATATATATATATATATATATATATATATATATATATATATATATATATATATATATATATATATATATATATATATATAAAGTTCGGTTTTCAGTATATGATATATATATATATATTATTTATTTATTCCGGATATTTCTATAGCGCCTCTCGAAGTCAACTACTACTCAGAGGTGCTCCCGACTACAGCATTTGATACTGTGCCGGAATTTTCACGCCGAAGCGCCACGAGCAATTGCGAGTGAAGACTTGCCCAAGGTCCGTACGCAGCGGCTAGAGTGGGATTCAAACCTGCAACCCTCCGGTCACAAGGCGCCGAACTTACCACTGAGCCACCACGCCCCACAGAGTTGGGGCGTGGTGGCTCAGTTTCGGTGCGTTCCGGCTGAAAAAAGCACGGATCCTCTTTCTGTCTCCTGCCCGGGTATAGTCCCACCATTCAGGGGATGCATACATCAGGGAAGATACGGTGGTGGCTCTTGCTATGTCATGTAAGACATTTGGTGGAAATCCGTGGGACCTGCAGTGAGGACTCGGAGGGCGTGGAGTGAAGAGGAAGATGTCGATAGAACCTCTTCTAGATGAGGCCCCATCCCGAGGTCAGAGGAGATAGTGACAGCTAGGACACGCAGGGAAGCAACGCGGATGGACCCCGGGATAATAAGGGGAATGGAGGGGATTGCTTTCCTTCATATTACGGATAATTATGCTTGGAACAGTAGGCCTACTGTTGCGGAACTGGTTGTTGGTTGCCAAAGATTTTAAGATCTAACAATTTTTATTGGCTTAAGATTTAGCGTGTAAGATTTTAAGGAATCTTCTTGACAAACAAAACAAACAAAACATTATATATATTTTGACAAACAAAACATTTCTCTTTGTCAGTGAAGACACTGACACGGGTCAGGAGCGCCTCTGTTTATGAGTGGCGCTATATAAATCCTCGATTACAATTACAATTACAATTACAAACTATGTAGATCTTTGTATTCATTTAAAAAGTAAGTAGGCTATATAAGATAAGTAAGTAGATAAGTACAAGACAAACTCTCATACTTTACAACCACAATCGTTGGCAAAAGATAGCAAAAAACACAATATCAGTAAGACAAAATGTGGGCCCTAATTATTCGTTGATCTTCTTCATATATACAATAGATTCCAAAAATGCTAAATTTCTTATGAAAAAAAGCCGTGATGCTATCTAAACGTTAGAGGCGCTGCTGTTAATAAGTACGTAACTATGATAGCCCGTATGATTGATCCTTGCATCCATGGGTTCTTGCGAGGGTTATTAGTCTGGTAGTAAAGACCTTTGACCTAGACAAAATAGGGGCACAAGACTTTTTGGGTTTTATCTGCTCAGGAATAGTTACTGAACCACAGAAAAAAAGTCCCGAGCCCTGGGTCAATGGGATTTTATGTTATTGCCAAAGTTTGACGCAGTCGACTAAGGGTACTAAAATACATGTGTAACAGTTGTGCAGGCTTCAGTATTATATGTTTGTTCGTCTTGTTTGCCTTTCAGTGAGTTACTTAAACCAAAGAAACTTAAACAATGTACACTACACCCATAGTGCCACTCAGTACACACACCCAATATCGGTTCTAGAAACCCATATCTCGACGGCAACCTTTGAAATTCCCATTCTATTGCATTGATCTTTCATGGTAAGAAACTGAAACCTCGCGAGCATAAATGACATAATTATCCCCATCACAAACCAAAGAAACTCACACAACATAGGCCTACACTACACCCACTCGTCTGGACTAAACCCACCCAATATCCGTCCCAGAAACCCATATCTCGACGGCAGCCTTTGAAATTCCCATTCTATTGCATTGATCTTTCATGGTAAGAAACTGAAACCTCGCGAGCATAAATGACATAATTATCCCCATCACAAACCAAAGAAACTCACACAACATAGGCCTACACTACACACACTCGTCTGGACTAAACCCACCCAATATCCGTCCCAGAAACCCAGATCTTGACGGCAGCCTTTGAAATTCCCATTCTATTGCATTGATCTTTCATGGTAAGAAACTGAAACCTCGCGAGCATAAATGACATAATTATCCCCATCACAAACCAAAGAAACTTACACAACATACACTACACCCATAGATTACTCAGTACACCAACCCAATATCCTTTCCAGAAACCCATATCTCGACAGCAACCTTTGAAACTCCCAATCTATTGCATTGATGACATTGACCTTTCCTGTAACTTCGCGAGTATAAATGACATACTCATCCCCATCCGAAACCAAAGAAACTCGAACAACACACACTACACCCAAAAGGACTACTTAGTACACCCACCCGGAATCTGTTCCAGAAACCGATATCATGTGGATAGGTGGCGCTAGTTGGCTCAGCTCTGGATTTTCCATGCTTTCCCATGCTGTCATTGAGCAGTTTGAAGTGGCTCAACACGTCGCTGGATCGACTCATCGGTGTGGAGGCTTGCTCGATGCATTCCTACCAGCGATGACTGGGCACAGACTGACCTGAATATCCGTCCTCCGATCATGACCTAGTCATCGCTACCATTCCCCTTCTCCACGACTGACTTACTCTGTCAGATAGGTTCGTCAGTGGAGGAATCTGGATCGGGAGGTCTTCTAGGTGGCGCTTTTCAGCATCCCGGCCACTGCCAACCTATCCACCCTGAAGGGGTCGCTGGTCACTGACATCTACCTACGAAACAGCTGTGGCCGACCTCGTCGACCATCTCATATTGTCGCGCCCGGCCAGAGTAAGCCGCTGCTCTCTCTATCGCCCTGGTTCGACGCGGTATGCCGTTCCCTTCGTCGTCAGGCCCGCCGCCGTCTTGAAAGACAGTATAGGCGCACTAAGTCACCCGTTGATCGTTCCAACCGAGTGCAATACGTCCTTCGGAAGGCTGTGGGTGCCTTTCAACAATCTTCATGGACGTTGTCATGCTGGACACAAAACTAATGCTCCATCCCTCATGCCTGAAGATTTCTTGGAATCTTTCTCCGTTAAGATCCTCTGTATCTACGAAGATAATCTTCTGAACTGGCTCTATTTCTTTTGGTCTCTCTTTGGCAACTTCCTTGGATGGTTGGTTTCTTTTCTGCACGAGCATTCTTTCTGCTTGGTCCATGGGATGATGCCATCATGATGGGCCTAGTAGATCCTCCTGGGTGCCTGCCCTGTTCGGCCTGCCTCAGAGCTGGGCCACCTTCTCTACATTAATTATCTACATGGCTGACCTAGGCCGACTTCTAGTTGCCCATGCTGAGCTGTGTTGTCATCCCATCCCTATCCGGACGATGCCCAGGCTTCTCTGCACTGCCCGGCGCCAAATGCTGTTGCTGCAGTAGCCTACAAGTCATGAGCTGGGTTATGGATGCTCTGGTGGCCTGAACGTCATCAAATCGCTTATGGCTTAAGTCCAATCCAAGACCCAGTATTCATCTGGTTGGGCGCACGTCAGCATCTTGTTAAGATCGACCTAGGTGTTCTTGCCACTGAGTTTCCACATTTCATCTTCTTTCATTCATTCATTCATTCATTTGAGCATTTATGTAGCGCTTCTTCAAGGGGACTACTCAGAGGCGCTCCCGACTTCAGCACGAACAAAAAGAACAGTTTTTAACGCAGTGTAGAAAGACTCGGGTTGGGTTTTCGGGAGGAGACGCAGCTCCAGAGGGAGCCCGTTCCAAACCACAGGACCAACCACCAAAAAGGCCCGATTTTGCATGGTGGCAGTACGAGCAAATGGCACAACAAGCACCCCCCTCTCCGCAGAGCGGAGTTAGCGACCACGGGTCTCACCGGCAGGTAGGCAGAGGGACCTCAGATAGGCTGGAGCGATGCCCAGCTGGCAGCGCCAGACTAAGGAGGCAATCCTATACTGGATACGCAGGGGAACCGGTATCCAATGCAAGTCCCGGAGCATGAAGTCGGACACATGGTCAAACTTGGATATCCGACCAATAAGTCGGGCAGCAGCACGCATGATGCGTTCAAGACACGCCAGACGCACCGCAGGTAGGCCAATATAGAGAGAGGAGCAGTAGTCTACTCGGGCCGTGATAATAGCATGGACCAGAGTGGACGTGGCAGATGGAGAAAGGGCGCGAGCAATAGTGCGGAGCTGGCGCAACTGATAGAAGCAAATGATGTAAAGATGGTGTCACATTGGATCAGGGACTCGCCTTTGCCCGGCACATTCACCAGCTTTGCCGTGATTGTTATTACCAGCTACACCAGTTAAATGTGTTGTCTCCCATCCATCACTCGTAGTGCTACTACCACCCTCATCCCTTCCTTTATAATTACTCGAATTGACTACTTTTGCTCGCCCTACGTTGATCTTCCGGCGTCGCAGATAGGGTGCTGCAGAAGTTTCTTCGTTCGGCATCACGCCTAGTTGGGTGCATTCCAAGGTTTGGCCTTGTTTCTGGTAACATGCGGGAAGTTCTACACTGGCTTCCTGTCCCGCTGTGAATTATCTGCAGGGTATCCGCCCGTGTGTGACACTGCCTTTTAGGCTCAGCCCTGCTAATTTGAGGGAGCTGTGTCGTTTCACCCTGAATGTGAGGGGGCTGTTACTATCTCCGCTCCTCCGTGGAGAGTGAGCTTCTTGTCCACTACGCACGGACCTCCGGGACCTCTAGGCCTATCAGGCAGGTTGGTTCTGTTGTTGGTCCTTCCAATGCATATTTTAACAGATTTACACTACTGGGACAAAGTCGGCCACGGGTCTGGCTGCTGATGACCTTTTTTTTTAGAAATTCCTCTCCCAAAAAACACTAGAATGGGCTCCCTCTTGATCTGCCCGTGATGCCTACGGTTTTTCTGATACATTTAATTGCAATCTTAAGACTGTCTTTACACGGGGCTGGGTCGGGAGTAGGTGCTTCTGAATAGATATATTGCAGGGCACCATATAAATTCTTGCATGAATAAATAAATGAATAATATATTGACAACAACCTCTCAAATTTCTGGTCATATTGCCAGGGACGTAACTAGCGTTGGGCTTGGGGGGGCTTAAGCCCCCCCAAACGAAGTTGAAGCCCCCCAAACAAGTCAAGCCGTTGTATGCTTACGGCTAAAATTCGTATGAACACTGTATAAATATTGCCATGTTCAAGGTTTAAGCCCCCCCAAACGAAAAATTCTAGTTACGTGCCTGCATATTGCATTGCCAAATTCTTAGCTTATCTTATCTTATCTTATCTGAACATTTATAAAGCGCCTCTCTCAGCAGGGCTATACAGAAGCGCTCATCCTGGTAAGAAACTGAAACTTCGTAATAATTTTAGCGAGACATGGGTTTCTGAAATGGACATTGGGTGCGTGTACTTTGTAGGCCTAATCCTATGGGTGAATTTTCAGAGGTTGCCGTCGAGATATGGGTTTTGGAACGGATAGTAGGGCCTACAGTTATTTTTCAAGTAAATCGGAAAGAAACCCTTACCATAATTTATTAGAACGATCGATCACTGATTTTAAATTTTAATTTTTTTGTCAATTTAATCCTTGGATAGGCTAATATACCATGGAAATACACGGCAGTTTTCTGTGCAGTAGCTAGAAAATCTAATCCAGCCGATTAACTTCCAACAAAAAATCGACCGCATTACTGCGCGTGATACGGTATTTTCCAACATTATTTCTAAGCCAAATGTCAATAAAGTTCCCTGATAGAACGTAAAGATTTTACTCCCCCTGTGGCGCAGGGCTAGGATTTTTCATATGAGATATTAGTAAACATTTCTCTATCGATTTCTTTAAAAAGTGGCTGTACGAATATTTTGCCTAGGTATTTAGAAATATGAGCTAATTCGACCACACTATATTGGCTGTGATGTGAGGTTTTTACGATTGGCATGCGTATTAATGCTCGACAATGATTTTTAGATGCAAGATTTACACAATTATTTTATTTAAAAAGTTATTATTGCATGCGAGGACGACTTTAGTTTAAACGGAGGTTTAAAGAATATATAAGCAATGAGGAATTCATTGCTTCTTACGTGGTTCGGCGTTTTGCTATCGTGTGAGTATATGGGCTATCATGTACTATGGGGGTGTCTAACCCCCTAGCCCTGAATTTTAAAATTCAACTTCCACTCGCAGGTATAGCGTTTTAGTCACACAAATACATAGGCTACAATGACCCTAAGCCCTAACCGACCCTCACGACGCTTACCCTGACCCTAACCGACCCTCACGATGCAAAGGGGTCCGGCCCGAATCCCCGAAACCCCAATCCCCGAAAACGCTGAAAATACACAAAAGCCCGGGTAAACGTACGTTTTAGCGTAATTAATTATTGGACGAAATGTCCACGTACGCTTTAGCGTAATTAATTATTGGAAGCTCAGTGAGCGATGAAAATAGAAATCAAACTGGAAGCTGGATGAGCGATGAAAATATAAATCAAACTGGAAGCTGAATGAGCGATGAAAATGGAGATAAAACGAGAAGCTGGATGTGCGAAGAAAATAGACCTCAAACTGTATCTGCGATGAAAATGTGTCATATTAAAACAAAATAGAAGCTGGATGACCGATGAAAATAGAAATCAAACTGAAAGCTGGATGAGCGATGAAAATGGAGATAAAACGAGAGGCTGGATGTGCGAAGAAATAGACCTCGAACAACAAGCTCAATCAGCGATGAAAATGTGTCATATTAAAACTTAAAACAGAAGCTGGATGTGTGATGAAAATGAGCTAAAACCGGAAGCTGGATGGATGAACGATTAAAACGTGTAATATTAAAACTAAACTGGAAGCTGGAAGGTCGATGAAAACATAGTTCAAACGAGAAACTGGATGAAATAATTATTTACGCTATTCGTTTTTTGAAATCCTGCCAATAATTAATTACGCTAAAGCGTACGTTTACCAAAGCCCGATTTCCCGAAAACAGTTTTATAGAAAGCGGCCGAACCCCTGAAAAATATTCAAAGTTAAATTGTAAACTCTTATACATGACATAGACCTAGCGTGAATATAGAATATAGATATAATGTAGAAAATCAATTTCGGGGATCCAGGCGAAATTCTTTTAGGGGATTCGGATTTCAGGGATTCATTCTGATCCCATGCAAAGACACCCACCAGGTAGTACATAGGCACCCCGATTGTACATGTTTGCCAGTATATGGACCAAATATGCTTGTCAACTTAAATACCAAAATCAGAAATGTAAAATGTAAATGTACAAGTTTTAGTAATCATGAAGACTGAGTGCCTGTGTACATAAATAATATGGTTACCACTGACTTCGCTCCAATAGGGCACTGCTACCTACCAGCCACATTTTTTAACGCAATTCACTAAGTAAGTAACTAACGGATACGAAACTTAACAGAGCTATATGATTTCATTAGAAACAGAACTAGATGAAGTAGTATGTCTATGAAATGAACAGTTTTGTTACGACCTTAAACCTCAAGACCAAGATTTTGAACTCCAAGACAAAGGCCAAGATTTTGAACCTCAAGACCAAGACTTTGAACCTCAAGACATAGACCAAGACTGAACCTCGAGACCGAGACCCAGACCCAAAAAATCACAATCATATCCAGACTTTTATTCCTTACTAAAAAATTGTCATGTCGGACTACTCGCTGTTTTAATGAAAACACGAGTCTTTTACTTGAGCAAAACAACTCTAAATGCAGAGAATTCCGAATTCGTACTTGCAAAAAGTCCTTAATGCGAATGTTATTCCAAATGCCTGTGGCATTTTATAAAAAGCAATTCGTTCAGAATTTTCTGACCAAAACGTGCCCTGTGGGATATGTAGACTAACAACCAGAAACGGCATATATTTACGGAATAGTCTATATATTCACATGAATATAAGGCAAGGGAGAGGAAAGAGCTTCTCCAACCCCCTCCTATTCAGACATGGCCTCCCTTTGGACCATTGGAAACTTCCTTTGACTTCCTCTGAGCACATACTTCAGATCGCTCTGATGTTCGGCGATTGACTAAAAACTCCTTCTCAGCCTTTCCTCGTTTGCCATGCACAACGGCCCATCCTTCAAATCAAGCCCAACTTAGGTACATGGGTCCCCAGGTAAAGTCATTAAAAATATAGGCCATTTTGTGACAGGCACAAACATGAAATAAAATGATTAAAACTTGTCCTTTATTGTCCGAATTCAGAGGCCGACCAGTATAATAAAGCCTGATTTAAAAGTAATAAGAATGGTGAAAAGTAAAAATTAAATATCTAAATGCAGCAGTACTTGAAATCAGGTAAACCTGTTGACTGTCTCACTGCCAGGTAATCTCTTCATTTTAATTTTTAGTATAAGCTCTCAGTACATGTGTTATGTGCTGTCTGTCTTTTTCATTAATTTTTAGTGATTAACCTAGTAATTAACTTTTGTCTATTTCAGGTGTTGAACTCCATCTTGCTAGTAATGACACAGAAACTTCCACAATTCAGCAAATTGAAAATGTCATGAACAGCACAGAGACTAACATGCCCCAAGTTGATATATTAACATCACAGGTGCCTGTGTTCACCGAAGACCATTCTATTAACACTGACACCGGCGAACCTCAGCTGAATTCACATTCCATCTATGACCAGTCATCAAGCTCTTCAGAACATGAACATTGGAATTACGATACCATCTCTAATGTATCTGTACAGTGTGGTTTATTGCCGAACACCAGCAGAGCTGCAACGTTTTTAGATATTGTTACGGGTTTCAATGACTCAATTTCAAAGATGCTGCCTGGTGATGGGTATGTACACAGCTGTTGAAGAAATGGCTAGAGATGCAGAATTTAAATAAATGTATACCACACAATTTTTGGGCTAAAATGCAAGATTCATTCAGCATATTGGATTTGCCTTAATTTTCATTTATTTATCGAAAGTGAATTAATTAATGCAGGCTTTATAGTAAACAGTTTTTGATGACAGATACTTCTTTATTTTGCAGAAATTTAAGAGATTTATTTTTTCTGTCCTTTTGATAACAGAGGCAGTTTTAAACATTTCATGAGTGGAGTTAAGAAGGTGACATGTGTGCCACGAAACACAAGTGATGCTGACGGTCTGCCATCCGTGATGATCTTCAACAGTTCTGAGCTGCTGCTGCATCTTGGAAGCAGAAACTCAACCAGTGGTCGATGTACTGTTGTTTTGTTCTATGCACCATGGTGTGTCTTCAGTGCTAGAGTTGCACCACATTATAATGCTTTAGCCCGAGCATTTCCCAAGTTGGATATAGTAGCTATTGATGCATTTCATTTCAGCAAGTAAGTACGATTTTCTGACCTGCTGTTATCTTAACCATGTTCTGAATTTCTGGTTTGGAAATAGGCTATGGACTAGAGCCCTGAGGAACTTTACTTGTATGGCATTAATCTGTGGCAGACGGTAATCTATATAAATAAAGAGAAGAATCTGTCTGTCTGTCACAGCGATGTTTGACCGGGATGCATTTCTACAGTTTTCGAGCTTTTCACTCCAAACCTTCACTACTGTCTCGGGGTGGGTATTACACACCCAGTGTGAGGCTTCGCGTCCCCCGTTTTCACCGCTACCATGGTCTCCCGGGCCAAAACCTACCCGGGCAATGCATTTTTAGCTGGTAACAAAAAATTACACTCAACCTATTTTCACCCGCCAGATGGCGCCGCCAGGTTAAGCAGCTACAGTACGGATTCGCTAGAGGGAGTGAAACTTTAACTGAAACTTTTTCAACGCCGGGTTAAGCAGTGTTTTGTTGCTTATTCGCTAGAGGGATTGAAACACCCAAAACGCCGGGTTAAGCAGCTTTGCGTCCCCCTTTTGACCGCTACCATGGTGTCCCGGCCCAAAACCTCCGAAACCCGGGCAACACCGGGTAAACCAGCTAGTAGTAATAAAGTTGTCTACATCTCTAAAAATCTATTCCTGAGAAGTGTGGTCTCGAGATCAAAGGATCAGTTAGCCTATCCACAAGCACAACTGCAGCAATCCTATGACAGGACTTATTTTTAAAGCTTTGGTTGGTAGTTGCTACTGACCCTTTCAACCAGTTCACTACCAATTTGATTTAGAAGCAGTGATGGGCACTAAACTATTTTTTTTAGCTAAACTAAAACTATTTTCCAACTAAAAAAAATTAGTTAAACTAAAGTTGGCAACTGATTTTGGAAATTAGTTAACTAAACTAAAAAAAGTAGTTAAACTTTTTCCAACTTTTTTCCGTTTTTACTACAAACATTTTCACAATAACAGAGGTTAAGTGAACTGTAATAATGCAGAGCGCCAATGACAATTTCACCTTCAAACTATGCAATATGTACTGTTCTAGTATACAGTTAAAACTGCCTTGGCCAAGCACCGGGCGTTTGCTGTAGTGGGTCCCACGATCTGGAATGACCTTCCCCCTGTGCTCAGGGCCAAACTAATGACTGGCTTTTCCTCATCGGTGTCGCGTTCCCTAAAGGCATTTCTGTTTCCCAGGGGCTTCTGTGCTGAGAGCGCCTCTGAATAGTTATTCTGAGAGAGGCGCTTTATAAATTTCTAGATACAATACAATACAGTTACAGGCATACTGTAAGTAGTGTATGAATTTTAAAACACAGGCTGTTAATGCTAAAACCATGCAGTGCTAATCAATAAGTTTTGCGTTGAGTTGTTAACAGTGTTCAATGTTCATTGCGGAAAATAGTTGCGAATTGCTGATTTGTTAGTTAAACTTTTTAGTTAGCAACTAAAATGTTTTAGTTAAACCATGGTTTTAACTAAACTATTTGTTTTAGTTAAACTTCATCCTTAACTACAATTTTTTAGTTAAACTAAAAGTTATCAACTTTTTAGTTAACTATTGCCCATCACTGTGTAGAAGGCATTCAAAAGACTAGAGAATAGCACTGTCAAATTTGAGAAAACATGGCCTGGGTGCTCGTGCTAATTTTCAGTGGTTGCCCGTCAACCCGACAAAAAATTACATTACATTACAATACACCACATATAAAATGGCGGCCAATAGCTCGCTAGTTGCTAATAGTTGTAATTTGCTAAATTACATGTAACTTCTAGATAATTAATGACTGATGCACAATTGCACGTTTTATTCAAAAAGTTGGCTGCACTGACATGATTAGATTGTTAAACATACAAATCAATGGAATGGATTCTGATAAACTTCTCAAACTTTTATTGATTTCGGTATTTGCCGCCATTGCTGTTGTTTCAAACAGCAATAGCGGCAAATAATGAGATCTCGTTTAAAGTCTCAAAAGACCAACTCACTAAGTAACCAATCTTACGTCTTCCCACCTCAGCTGGCTCCATTTGCCTTTGCCCTCTTCTTTCCTGTGATCAACTTGACTTTTTTGTTTCCCGAGTGAGAACGGCAATGGCCCAGTCTTGTTCCTTTGTTAGCAATGGCCCTTCATTGTGAAATCAGTTTCCTCCTTCGGTCTGGGCTGCACTGCTATCTGGTTGTCCTGCCACAGCTTTTCATTGTCTTAAAACTTGCCCTTATTCCCAAGGACTTTCGCATTGGTATTGGTGGGCACTGGGTAGAGGCGCTTATAAGTTTTGAAATAAAATAAAATTGCTTCCAAAGTTTTTTGACAGTTTATGTCCAGTTAAACATAACATAACATAACAAGGTTTGAAGTGGCTCAGTAGACTTGCACCTGTGTCAGAGCCACTCTCTCGAGCCTCGTCGCAATTGCATCTCGTTCTAGTATCCAAGTTCACTGAGTTTCTTCTTAAATGCAATAACCGAGTCCGCAGTAACAGTCCCCTCATCCAACTTATTCAAATTTTTTACTACTCTGGGACTGAAGAATCTTTGCATTATTGTCCCAGCTGATTTTTTAACAATCTTGTAGCTGTGCCGTCTAGTTCTGTTGTTGCTTGAGAATTTAAAGATCCTTTGTGCTGGTATTTTATCTCTTCCTGTCACTATCTTGAATGTCTCTATTAAATCTCCTCTATTTCTTCTTTTCCCCAATGTTGTCAGCTTGCATCTCTTCAGTCTTTCTTCATATGTCAGTTTGTCAAATCCTTTGATCATTTTCGTTGCTCTCCTTTGTATCTTCTCTAGTTTTTCTATATCCTGTCTCAAATATGGATAACACACCTGCACACAATACTCCAAATTTTTTCTGACCATTGATTTGTATAATTCAAGCATTATTTCTTTTTCTCTGCTGAATATTGTCCTTTTAATCATTCCTAATACCTTGTTCGCTTTCTTTGCAGCCTCTGCACACTGTCTTGAGGGTTTAGTACTTCTGTGTATGATTACTCCAGTTTGTTGCTGGATTTTGAGATTTATTGTGAAAAACCGCTTTAAATAATGGGAGAAGGCCTACCATTGTTGGAGGTTTTGAGGCATATTTTGGACAATACAAGTTTCATTGTTTGACAATGAAATTTTTGCTGATTTTAACGTTGACAGCTTGTGTGGAATGAGCCAAGCATTTACTGTAGTGCAAGGTCTAATGTAGAACGTTACCTGTCTGACGTCTGGCATCATTAAATGATGTTGAAGTTTGAGAGGCATGACAGTTTTATTTTGTTTTTTGTTTAAATTAATTGTGATGTGACAGTATGTTGATTCAAAGCCTAGTTATAGTAATTGATATTCAGTTCAAGCAAAATTACATTTATAATGAAAGTAAGTTGAAAGCAAAAAGAGGGCATGTTCACTGATGAGCTGATAGATGATGAATGATGCTCTTTTCCATTTAACTGATCTAATTCAGATTTTACAGTCTATCAAGGTTGAATGGCAGTGAAATTGATATTTCACCATGTAAGTCACAAGACAGTGAGGGCAAAAGAAAGCCAAGACTGATATGTGACCACATGTGTGGTGCAGACTTGCATGACCAGTCAGAAGTTCACTGCAACATCAAGCAGGACGCCATGAATTGGTGCAAGAAAGGGTTCTGGAGACTGTGTGAGACAACTGTGGTGAACAGCTATGTGCTGTACAAGATTTTGTGTGGTAAATTAAAATTTATGCAGGAATATGACTGAGGTTTAAAAGTGCAGCTTGCATACAGTTTCACTGTTGACTTGATCGCAGTGTGCAAACCCACCTGGAAATGCTGTTGTATCCGGTCCTGATAGGCATGCTTCTTCTATACCCTGGCTACTTGTCAAGCACTTTTCATCAAACTCGCATGTCAGAAAAGGGTGCGAAGTGTATGCCTAGTATAATAGCATAGAAACTGGCAGATACAAAGACACCGTATAGTATAACCTGTTCCAAGAAATACAATGTCCTTTTGTGCATCTGTGAAAGTTTTTGTACTTTATCATGCTAAGTGTGTAGATGAACTCTTGTACACTGTGAGATATAAATTTCAGAGACAGAATTCTGCTGATTCAAAATTAAATCTCTGCATGCTATAAATAATGTGAGGAAATTATTGATCTTGTTCATCTATACAGCTTTCAACTTGGTTCACCACTCACTGATAGCTTTCTAAGTATTTCACCACCTTTATACAGGTCTGTGTCTACTCCTACCTCTGTTTTAAGTAGGCCATAACCGAAACTCAGATCGGCAAACCGATTTTGCAGATTTTGGATTATCCGGAATTATCCATACTCGGAATGTCTAACCCGCCGATTTTAATGAAAATTATTTTTCGCTGCTTTTGCTATGAACTACCGTATATGCTCGGGCCCTTAAATCAGTTCCCGGAAGCAGACTGTCATTGTCTGTTACATGTGTAGCTGTGCAGTTGAAGCTACTGTGGCCGGTTTAGCAAGTCACCGGCGCTGGGATGGATGGCAGCCGCACCTGTTCGATTGCCTGCTATGCCAGTACTAGCCAAACAAGGCACCTCTGTTTCCTGCACACAATCTACCTTGTGTCAATCTACCAGTGTATGAGCCACAGGCCAAATGAGGCCATGGTACAGGGAAGAAGGTCGACCGTCTGGCTTGTGGTTCCAGTAAACAAGTCTGTGCAGGGTGTGCTGCTGAAAAGAGACACCTGTGTTTCTTGCACACAAGCTACCCTGTATCATCTACCAGCGTATCAGCCACAGACCATATCAGCCACAGACCGTGGAGAAGAGGTTTCGCCTATGGAGGGACTAATAACAATGTATAGACCACTGGCATATAATTTTTATTATGATTGTTCAGTGTTATTTAAGTTTCAGTTAACTTTTCAGTTTCAGTTATAGTTTTAGTTTTGCTAAAACTTTCCAGTTTAGTTTTAGTTATAGTTTTCAATTCTTTTCAGTTTTAGTTTCAGTTTTCAAAACTTTCGAGTTTTAATTTAGTTTTGGCGCATTCCACAGAAGCAACTGAATTTAATTTTTTATTAGTGACATTCATTCATTTTGATTAGCTTTCATGGTCAAATCACATCATTGATGATTGACTGCATTTGAAAAATAGGCTTATAGTCTAGGCTTGGAATTTTTAAAAGTCTCTAGAAATGATTGTAAGAAGCAAATCATAACAATTTGCTACTAGGTGTTTCTAGACTAGTTTGACCCTGCTGAAAACGAAAATCGCGGTTAGCAAGCTGTAGTTTAACAGTTGCATGGGAAAACAAGGTGGCGACCAAAATGGCTCCAACGGCAGCCTCATCAGGATGGAGTGTGATGAAGAAGGTGTTCACGCACCAGTGTGGTCTACAAATGATCCTGTGACACATTGTGTATAGAGTTTGTCTACTGTAAATCATGCAAAGCTGCTCCTGTCGAAGTGCGAACTTGCCATGTACACATAGGCCTATGTGCAATTGCATTGACAATGCTTGAAATAGCTAGAGTCTATATCAGTCAAGTCACGAACATAAATATTGCATATGTAATGTATAAAATGGTTCAACTGCAATCACAAGATATCAAAAATTTCATGTATTTGACCAAGAAAACACTACTCCAGATCGGCCGCCATTTTGTCCGCCAGTTTGTTTTATAGCCATTTGAAGACATTGGCCGCCATTTTGTCCGTCATTTTCTTTTGCGGCAGTGCTACATATGTGTCTTTAATTCCATCACATTCCTTGATTCGGAAAATGCTAATTTAGATTCTAACATCATGTTTCCATCGCATACATAACTTAACTCATAGCCATATGAAGATACGGGCCACCATTTTGGCCGCGACTTGATTTGATATCTTCTTCTTTGGTTCTCTGCCCTCAGACAGGTTCATATGTCCAACGGTGCCATTCCTTTCGATGCTGAGCTTCTGCCTACATCTGTCTGTAGCCGTTCCTCTTTATCATCCAGTCCTGGAACATCATTCTTGGCCTTCCTCGTGTCTTTTCCCCTCCATTCTACACTCTGATTTGATATAGCGCTGATAAATAAACACGATTGAAGTAATTTACAACGGCCATTTGCGACTTGATTTGATATAGTGCTGATAAATAAGTGGGATTAACACGTTGATCGCGAGGGACGTGTTAACACGTCCCAAATTTGGTTAGCTCAGGCACAAGGGATGTATATACACGTCCCTCAGGTATCGGCCGATCATAGTCAGTTCAGCATCCCAGTAATATTTCTAGCCGCTTATTAGTAATAGTGGACATGTACTACCACCTACCGAATGCATTTAAACATATTTTGGCACTGTCTAATGAATAAAAACGGAAAGAATGACACGTTTTTGTTGATCTTAGGCTTGTCAGCCATCCGTCCGTCTTGGCGTAAGCGTTTTGCAGTAAATATAATAAATTGAAATGAATTACTTGGAAAGAAAAAGGTGTGGTGTACAGGAAACTGTGAAGATTTTATACGAAAAGGAACCGATGTGACCAGTTTGTGAAACAGTCTGACTCCATTACGACTGTAGGCCCTAATGACCGCGTGTGGGCTAGACCGAATGGAGCAACTTACTTATTACACACTATTACTTAGAAAGTCATTGAAATTATACAGAATAGTGATCCTAAAGATGACTGAAGTGGCTATTGCAAATGCATATCTTCTCTACAAGCAGCTTGAAGGAACTAGGCACCAGACTTGGTTCAGAACGAATGTTATTCGGTCTTTGCTAGGAAGCCAAAATAGGCTTCAAGCACCATTCAGACTCACTGGACAGCGCTATCCGGGTGTTATCCTAGCAACTGCAGCCATAGCAGGCCCTTGCAGTAGGTGTGTTGTTTGTAGCAAGCATGGAAACCGCAAAAACCACGTCATTTTAGTGATACTTGCCCCTCACAGCCAGCTACGTGCAGAGGCGTCTATCCCCCCTAGGTCATTCCCCTTCCCTTACTTTCCCGCAATAATGATGGCACATACACACTGACAGATCTTCCCCCCTATTTTTTGGATGGAGCATTATTTTGCTCTAAGGTTTCTATGGAGTAGACGCCCCTGGCTGCGTGTAGTATACACCCTCTAGGCCTACAATATTAGCCGCGCCTGTCCAAAAATTGGGCCAGCGGTCAAAGTGTTAAACTAATTTACAATGGGCAATCGCGACTTGATTTGATATAGCGCCGATAAATAAATGAGATTAAACTAATTTAAGTTTTGATGCAAAACATTGTTTACAATGAGATTTTCACAAAGACCCATGTCAACCGTCCTCCACCGAAAAATACTTGGCTGTAGACAGCATACATGGTCCAATTGGTCAATGTATCTGAAACTCTGCTGCACATTAGGGATGATGGCCTCCCTGATGCAGTCAAGTAGGCCAGGACACCTTGCCAACAAAATACCTTTTAAATGTACAGAATCCTTGGCAGAAACACGAAGAATAAGTTCGGTATGCTAATCTAGTAAATATAAACCCTGACATGTTATAAATTATTTAGCAAATTCTGTATTTAGACAAAGTAGTGATGAAGAAGTCGATTCATGACCAGTGACGTGGACAGACTCTGTCCCTTGCTCACCCCCATACACACAACAACTAGAGTACTCGATCAAAGGACACATCAACGTATGTTTTGACGCTGTCAATTCTGTACTGTCATTCAAGTTCAAATTTAAGCCCTTGTCAGTTTCAACTTGCTTACCCACTATAGGCTGACCTTTCGTGACCTGTAAGATTTCCATACAATTGTAACTGCAATTTGATAATGCCCTTTTTATCATGTACAGAAGCCCACTTTGAAGCCAGACAACAAGAAACATTAAGAACCGTAAAAACTGGAAGCGGCAAGTTTTCAGTTTAGTGCGAAAGACTACCTTGGTTGGAGAGTTGCAAATATGATAAAGTAGAGAGTTTCATGTGAATGGACCAGCCACTGTGAATGAACATCACCTTAGACAAGATTTGTGCCAGGAAATATATACTTTCCTGAAAATACTGACCGAAGAGAGGATTGACGTTTAATGAAGCTACAGAGTCTAACCATAGCAGATGATTTGCATATAACTAATCCCATCCCATTGATCAGAATATGCTCTGTCACTGCCTGAACACTAGTTTGGTCTACCTGGTCCCAATGTCAGTTGGTTCACATCTTACCTACACCTATGTACTCAATCCATATCAATGCTTTTCTGCACCCAATGTCTAGAATTGTAGTATTACACAAGTTTCTGTATCAGACCTGGTCTCATTTTCATTATGTACCACTCCATTTGGTTCATCACGTACTGATAACTTCTTTGACTACCACTTGTTTGCTGACATTACCCTATTATTCTTTTCACTTAATAGTTTCACATCTAATCCTGTTTCCTAGTTTCTATTGTTGGCGATGTTCAGTTGTGGATGACTAGTAATAAACTTCTTCTGAATCCTTATGAAACTGAATTAGCTTCTTCTATGTACAATTGTACATGCTAACAACTTTGCAAATTTGATTGTCTTAACTCCGTTCAGCTGGGTAGCTTACTTGTTAACCATACTGTATGTACTTACATGCATTTGGCATCGTGTTTGACTCTATGTCATTTTCTAACCATATTCAGCTCAATTTCATGTAATGGATATTCGTAGGTTCAGATCTGTTTGACCTTGTTTTGTCCTAATCCCGTGAGCTAACTAATGCATTGGTTTCTAAGAGACTTGATTACTGTAACTCACTTCTCATTCTGGAAATTGCTACCTTGTTTGGTTCATTCTGTCAATTCTTTGATGTCATTCAGGTCTAAACTTCAAACTCGCCTCTTCCAACTGGCTTAACATTAGGGCATAACCGGAAATCGCCTCGGCCAAATATCCCGTTTTTCGGCACTATTCGGAAGTACTGTACAGACAAATAGTTGCAAATAAAAATTTTAAACTTATTCTTCTAGCATATTCATTTTGAAGGAGAAAAGTCCAAAAAACACCAACACGGAAGTCCACAACGGAAGTCAAGTCGATTTCATTGATTATTTATATCTAAAATTCAAAATATATCAGACCGTTATTACAAGTACAAAAATATATTTCTATAATTTTTTATTACATGAAAATGTTAAGCTTTGCACATGGAACAAATAGTACTCAGTTGGTACCTGGATCCGGCAAATAGTAAATCAAAATACTCGGATTCGGTACTTGGTGGAAAATGTGTACCCGGTTATGCCCTGCTTGACATCATAGCCTGGCTTGTGGTTTCTCTGATCTTTCAGATGTCAGCTTGGCTTCCCCAATGGTTGTGAATTTTTATTGCAATTTCGCTTGAATGACCATTGACTTGTGTCTTTGGAATTTTCATAACAGCGAACTAGTCCATCGCAGTGAGTTATGCTCATGGTGGCTCAATGCTTACACAAACATCTGCTTTCTGTAAACCAGAGCTGAGCCAACTAGTAAGACCTTCACCTGAATGAGGATTGTGAACTTTGCTCTTTCTTAGGTGGGAAGCTAGCAAAGTGACACTGAGCAACAGGTTATGCTGTGCTGAGTATTGAATATGACACAGCTAGTAGATGTTTGATCTGCAGACCAAGTTCACTTGGTCAGCTGCATGTACAGTTCAACAACAATGAGCATTTCAAGTTGATTGTGCATTTTTCAATGAGTGATGAGCATAGTCGAAAAATGATGACATCAATTTCCATGTTTTATTTGTTTTGCAGTTTAAATTCACGATTTGGAACGATAGCTGTGCCAAACGTGATGATATTCCACAGTGCAAAAGCAATAGCACGCTTCAATGGATCTGAAAGGACACTAGCAAGCTTAACATCGTTTGTTTCTAATGTCACTGGTGAGTAATTAAGAATCTGTGTGGTTTTTCTTTTTACTTTTCATATATTCCAAACTATGTCTACCAGTAAGTACCTACTGTATACTGTGTGTGTTTGACCATTTTGCTTTATCTTCCTGAATGTTGTTAATAACTGTTGCAGTGTTGCCTGGTAACTGCGCATTATGGATCCTTTTATTAAACAAGTGGGACTGGGACATACGAAGTTATTGCAAGGATAATGCTTGACATTGTAACACAGAGGGAGGAATTTAATCAAAATTATTGATGATCTATATCAGAGTTTCCCAAACTATGGGTCGCGATCCAAAAGTGGGTCGCGAAGCTCTGACAAGTGGGTCGCCAAATGTTTTCGAGAAACATTTTTTTAGCAACATTTTGCTATGATTGGGCAATAACTAGCTGTCGTAATTGTGTGTGTATATATGAACAGAAAACAATGACCACGACATTTAGCAATGCGAGATTATTAAAAACTTCTCCTACTAAATTAAACTACGTTAATTTAAATATCACAAATTTAATGCTTTAAATATGCCAATTTTTAAACGCTGTATGTAAATCCACATAATTCGATGCCAGTTTACGAAGCAAACTTCAGTACACAATGCTTAAATTTACACAGTGGCACCCGAGACTGCCAAGATATTCACAAGTGGGTCGCGACCCAGAGAAGTTTGAGAACCACTGATCTGTGTTATACATGCACACAGCTATGAGTACTATACTCATTCATTCATTCAGAAATTTATAACTTTAAAATAACTTAAATGTTTAATCAATATGTTGGTGATGATGTCCAGATTCCAATGTAAACTCAGAACTGCTGACTACTGTATCCTCCTGGTCTTTCGTCGAGGTTGGGCTGCGAGCGCCTCTGAATAGTTGCCTTGAAGAGCGCGCTATATAAATGTCTAATTGATTGATTGATTGATTGACTTCTAGGGAAATTCTTTAATTGGTTTGAAATGAAGCAAAGTCTGTCGTTGTTGGTAGTTTTTTCAATGGCTGGCTTTTGTGCAATATATATATATATATATCACAGTTACACGTCTAACTTTGAGGCCCATGTCTTTCAACTGGCTGTTTAATGACGAGAGTGTACTGAAAGCAATTGGGAAACCAATGCAGCACGTCATTCAAGTGTTAATGCTACAGAAGTTGAAAAAGTACATTTTCACTTGTGATGACCAAGAAGTGCCAGTCTGAATGAAGATCACTGGAGGTCAATAGTAATACCATTGAAGAGACACAGCATACAGTTTGCATGGTCATTGGTCAGCACACAGAGGTTTATATGACTGACCAAAATGGTCTCACCAGTTGCAAAGAATTTTGCTTTGGCATACACCAGTGGTGCACAACTTTTTTCAACCAACCTGTAAATTCGTTGGGGTCCAAACAAGTGTGACAACTCAGCTTAGTTCAGATGAATGCATGCCAAAATTTACAAAGATGGCATGCACAGTAAAACACATATAAAAGTAAATGTAAAGAGTTAGAGAGAAAGGGGACTCGTAGTACTTCTATGTTACTACAATAAGTCTGATAGTTTTTCCAATGACTACAGTTCTATACTAGCTTAAAAACTGTTCTATTTGGCCGTGCTCGAGTTGGAAGCACTTCTGAGTAGCTCCCCTTGAAGAGGTGCTATATAAATGTTTAGATGAATGAATGAATGGGTGGTCGGTGCATAATAATAATAATAATAATTATAATAGTACAAGTAACTTCCATAGAACCACATAGTATTTCTCAAGCATAAGCTGATGGTCAATATGTAATACTATTAAGCATAGTTACTACTTGAAAGCCAAGTTGGCACACACTTCGTTTTATATAAATTTAAGTGAGTTATATTCTGTGTGTATGCCAGTACAGTTCTGTAAGGCAAAGCAGCTGTTCTGCCTGCAATTTAGGCTCCAATTGCCACATCTGGGGTAACGACTAGATTTTATATACCAGTATATATATATATATATATATATATATATATCCATGATAAAACTTTGGTTTGTTTTTATTACAAAGGAATACAGGCAAACTTAACTGTTGAAGTAATGGAGGAAGACTACATTGGACCTCTTCAGAGTGAGCCAAGTCAAGAGGCCGACTACCTTCTGTTGCTTTCTTGGGTATTCGTTATCCTTTGCTGTGTTATTGGAGTTGGTCGATCACATGCAGGACTCAGAGTCTGGAATACTCTTGTTGCCATGGGTCATCATGAACAACATCATCACCAACATATTGATTAAATATTGCAGTTATTATTTTAAAGTTAAGATTAAATTTATTTAAATTTGTCACAAATATTAATCCTATCGAGTAAATTTGAATATTGCTTTTGTCCTGGTGTTTCAGTTGAATACAAAAGTGTTGATACCTTGCTAACTTGAGGTTGTTGAGTATGACAGGCAAGTGAATTCTTGTTGATAAAGTGCATACTGAGAACATAAATGATGCAGAGAAGATCAGTCCTTGTAGCCCAACCTTAAAGGCAGCCACATGTTTGAAGTGTTAATGACTTCATTTGTTTAGCCTCCCGTGCATATGAGGTTAGGTAGCCCTTGCCACCTGATCTTAAAATATGACAGAGGTGGCAACTCGGCTGTTGCGCGTACACTGACCGTATGCTGTCGGTCATAAGACTGTCCTAACTGATGGATAGTTTGGGTGATTCTCTTATAAATCATTATCTACAGCATTTTCAACCTATGGCTTTTAGAGACTTTGTAAAAGGCTTTTATCTGCTGATTAGTGTATGGGTTTCAATGAGCATTACTTTTCTTGATACAGCTGTGGCACCTGTGGCATGTAGGTATTTTCAGTGGTACAGAAACTTCGTTATTTGGATACAATTGTGTGACATATACAGTGACTTTGCTAAATGGAACATGTGATTTCACTTTCATCCAAGGTTTCAGCTATGTGTGAAATTATATAATAAAAAAACTACTGTGTAGATCTTCTCAGCGTAATGTAATCAGACATTTATGTAGCGCCACTCACAGTGCAAATCATTGACACTCTCTGTGTTGGTCTATATGATGCTAAGTGTCATTGAAACCCAGACTATAACGTCAGTTAGTAAAACAATGCACAATAAACCAGAAGCGTCACAAATGGTGAGCCCACGCACACACGTAGCTCAGCCAACCAACAACAGTTGACAGATGGCATGGATGTTCAGAGTCTCTGAACCAAGTTGTCTCAATAGGGTGCAGAGATGACAGGTTACGGTGCTCTCAGCTCATGATGCACCGAGCAGACCCTCATTGGTAGAAGATGATGCACGTTCCGATAATTCGTCGAGCAGCCAGGAGTGCGCAGATGAGGCATTTGTCATGTATTGGTCAGTAGATCGAAGCGCCGTCAGTGACTAACGGTCGAGGTCACTCCAATGACCCGCATCAGTCGTTCTTCCTCTGTCTGTTCGTTCTTCTATTCTCTCAGGTAATGTCTCTTCCTCTTTTAAGTTTCTTAAAACTTGCATCTTCTCTCAGGGTCTCTCGCACTGGGAGCGCTTCTGAATGGCCCTCCCGCTAGAAGCGCTGTTTAAATATCCGAATACAATACACCAAGACGAAAATACCTGGCTAATGGCGGCATACCATACATGGTCCGAATATTCCAGACTTGACCACATGTGCATCAGAAGGATGGGCCTAATGCAGTCACATATGCGAAGACAATACCTTCTAAACGTACACAATCCTTGACCAACCGATCTAGAACGCAAACTTAGTGCCCATAAACTCCAACATGCTCAAAATTACAAAGCAAGTTCTGCATTTGTTGTCTTGTTGTCAAGACCTTAAACCTCAAGACCAAGGCCAAGACTTTGAACTTCCAGACCAAGACTTTGGACACCAAGACCGAGACCAAGACCCAAAAAATCACATTCAGGCCAAGACTTCTTTTCCTTACATAAAATTGTCAAGTCGGACTGAAAACGTAAGTCTTATTTTATTCAAGCGAATTAACATTAAATGCAGACTGCAGAGAATTCCGAATTCGTATTTACAAAAGTCTTTTATGCAAAATGTTATTCCAAATGCCTTTTGTATTTTATAAAAACCAATTTTGCTCAGAATTTTCTAACCAAGACATGCCTTGTGGGACCTCATAAAAATTCTGCAATGTGAAAAAATACTTTCCATAGATGCTGAAGTCGCTGGCACACACAGTAGCTTTTCAAACACAGGATTTAAATGTACAAATCGAGAACCTTTTTGAAATCCTCCCTGATTTCAGAAAGTCTCGGCATGGCTTGCAGATACAGCATAACTTAGTTGCTGCTACCGATGGGTTTTCCTGACCAACCAGACTTTTATCCGTCTGTAGCACTGGCGTAAACTTGTCCAAAAATTGTGAGGAGGGCATTTGGTTATTCATTCTACACTTGTTGCATTGGGTCCATCTCAATTATTGGGGGGCACGTGCACGGCTACCCCCCCCCCCAGAGTCTACGCCTATGGTCCATAGGTATTTGTTGTAGGCTATGATGCAAACAGGCTTGATAAATTTTTAATTCTTGAGTTTTGTTAAATGACTTCATATTGATCTTGGTCTTGCAAGACCAAGGCCAAGACTTTGAACCTCAAGACCCAGACTTCGAACCTCAAGACCAATACGTTGAACCTCAAGACCAAGACCAAGACTTTTGGTCTCAAGACCAAGACTTTACAAACGAACACGAGTGCACTCTCCTCAACACTTTGGTCTCGAGGACAAGTCTGTTCAGGCCTAACCTGTTAGGAGAAATCTGGAAGTAATTCTCTCCTCAGCTGGGAGTTAATGCAGTCTTTAAACCCTTGTCAAGCTGGCACAGTCCAGACTCTATTCAATTCAATATTTTTTATTTGATAAATACACGCTGTCATAGATGCAACATGTTTACACTGAAACTTTGAGATATGTTCTTAAAGAGAACACGCGAAATAAAAATTCTTGTGACACATAACAGCCGAGAACACACTGAAGTTGACAGATTTGAAATTTTCTTCAGCATCCTGTGCATGCACTTTGATTACCTACGTTGTTTGCTGAAGCAATTGTATATATTTTACCCAATTACAAAAATTACAAAAATCGGCATATTATGCTATCCAATCTTGCATCTTACTCTGAAGGTCTGTCTCAGCTAAAAGTAGACCTTGTAGGATGGACTGAATTGGAAGGTGGACAACGACCATTTACTAACTACAGTACAGAATTTTACACAACGAACTTTGTTCAATTACAAAAATTACAATTTAACATAGTCACCATCAACAACAATGCTGTCGTCATCATCATCAAGCATTGCCATCATTGGTATAATTAACAATGACATTATCAACATCATTATCATCATAAGTGGTTACCTCTCTGCTGTAATGCTGAGAATTTATGCTAAAGCTCACCAATCGATCTATTGAGTGCATTGACTAAAAAGTAACCTATGGTCAATAAACATGTGATTTTCGCATTTATTTGCATTTTAGGTCAATAGCAGAAAATAAAGAAAAGTAAACAAATCTATTTTGTAACTGTAGAATTTTCCATGCATTTCTTGGACATTCTTTGTTATTCACATGAATTTTAGTAAAATTCTTAAACGACTCAACAAGCTAACAAAGGAAAATGATCATTTTAACCTCTCTGCTTCCCACATCATTATGTGCATTGGTTGTTCCATTTGAATTAATGACATCAGGGGCTCAGTAAAAGGAAGCGATTCCCACCTTTTGGTGGAAATCAACCTCACGAGCCCACACCAAGGCAATGGGATCAGCTGTTTGTTGTGCAGTTCATGTACACTTGTCTGCCACCCAGCAAATGTAAGCTGGAAAATAATTGGCAAGTCCTGAGGTGACCCTAGGTGAGCCGGCAATGAGCACATCCAGAACCTTTGGATATGCTCATTGCCGGCTGAAGGCCTGAAGAACAGGAAACGACTCCATTCCCTAAGTTCCACTGTGGGAGATGGTTTCCTTTACTTTAGTAGTGCCACACCTTGGATGCCTTTGACATTGTTAATGATGACTACAGTACAAATGCATAAAAAGCTAGATTTCTGCTACAGAAATTGAACAGATGTGTCCTTTATGGTCAATTTAGATTCAGAAATACAAGCAAAGTGTTTTTATCAAAGTTGATCAGTTAAATCTGTTAGGAATTGCGACGGCTGTTGTATTAATAACAGGCACATTAGTATTATAAGCCTTGAGGGTGGGGATGTAAAAGTGGAATGTGCTAGAGCACATCAAAGCAATACCATTTTTTAAGTGTGTTACACATTAACTTACACTATGTGTGCCACAGTATGTGCACTAGATATTGCATTTCTACGGAGAAGGGGTGCATTTTCCTTGAATGTTACACTTCTGCCCAGGTCGATGAAAGGAATTCTTAAATTTCTCTAATAATCATAAGAATTTCTTACATCACATGTCACCAACAGCCTAGGACTAATGATGACTAGTATCCTTTGAAAGATTTCATAATAATTGGATCCTTGCTTTATTAAACACTGATATAACACCTGAAAGTATGGTTCGCTTAACAGCATCTCTCTCTTTGGAGACATTAGACTAGAGAAGTGAATTAGTTCTGAGTGCTTGATGTGTATCTATCTCGTCCTTGAATGCTAAGATTCCCAGCTGAGAATGTGAAGCTTCATTGAGGGCCTTTGATCGTATACATCCGCGATACCGATCAGGCGACAGTTTTGGGTCACAGTACTTTTCATGCCAAATGTGAAATATTCCTGGATCTGATGCACGAATGACAAACATGTTGCTCCGGACATACTTTCGATACAGAAAAACATCTTCCATTCCCCATCCAGAAATCAGTTCATCAAAGCCTTTCATTTGCAGGAAGTCCTGCCGATACTGGCAAGTCATTCCATATCCAAAGTCTCTCCAGAAACCAGTTTCTTTTGATATTACAATTTCATTTCGATTAGCAGCTAATGGCTCATCCTACAACCAAACACCATTTTATTTTGATATTACAATTTCATTTTGATTATCAGCGAAATGCAAATCCTATACATGAACAAACCCTATCACAATTTATATTTTAATGAATATACAATTCAGCGTTAGCACAAATGAACATAACCGCTGTTACAACCTATTATTGAAGCAAAAGTTAGCCACATTGTGAACATAATTGTCTGCTGTCTGGCTCTCAAACTATTTCACATCAGCAAAATATATTGGGATCAAGCCATGTTTAACCACAAAAGGCTCTACATAGAACACCTTCCTTTTGAAAGCAATTGTAGACCTGCTGCAAGATGAGGTACAAAATTGTTTTCAAACTAGCAAATGACTGAAAATAGACCCATTCACTAAAAGCTTTGTCAGTCAAATTTGACTGACAAAGTTGTCTGATCAAAAAGGGCTAAATGGCAGCCATGTTAAATTGTTAATACATAGCTGCTGCCATTGTAAACGATGAAAGCAGCAAACATAGGCATTCTTTTAAAGGCAACAATTTAAGAGCATTTATTGATCGGATCTCATTCTCATCACAGTGAAATTAATGTAAATCATATTTAACAGAAAGGAGTTCCACATAGAGTCCTTTAAAGCAAGACACAAGATCAAAGCGAGACCAATCTATGTTTATGCACATAACCCTGTGCTTAAACATTGCTCGATCTCAGTCTATTTTGCTAAGATGGAACAGTTTGGGAGCCCGATATCAGATATTTATGTAAATTATACCCCTAATGCAGTCGTCAATCGTTTCTCAAGTATAGCCAATGTTCTGGGATGGAGTAGAATATAGCCTACAGGAAAACACAAGACAGAGGCTAAAATGTATGTTGCAGTCAACTGAATAAGTTGACGAATACTAAAAAAGTTAAATTGTAACAAACCTGAAGTGCAAATACTATCTTCGGATTGTATAAACTGAAGACAATTGGATAATAAACTTTTTTGCCACTTTCTGTATTCAGTCGACAACGTTCCAGGAAGTCATTGTTAAAGATGATGTCAACATCGCATAAAAACAATACTACATCATCTTGCTTTTTCCAGCTTTGTGCTCCAACCTGCAATCCCTTTGAACGTGAAAACGTTTCTTCCAGTAAAATTAATTGCATTTTGTGATACACATATTTTATTGAGATGTTTCTAATGATTGACTGAACCTCTTCAAATCCTTTTCTGCCAAAATATACCAAAGTCAGGAACACATTATTATCTTGATGAATGCAAACTTTAACAAAGTTATCCATAAACCGTTTGAAAGAGTCTATTCGGCCAGAAAGTGGAAGTATCAAGTTAACAGGCTTATGTTTGATCTCAATATCGTCTTTCAAAACGAGAGAAGGTTCGCTAAGAACTCTTGTGACAACAACCTTCGTATACTTTGACAAGCTGTGATCTCTTCCATTTCTGAAGTAGAGTTCATAATGAGTGCCAAACCCTGGCAGAGTTCTAAAAATTCCTTCTAGGAAATCAGATGATGTAAATGTCACAGTACTGTCGTTGTTTCCATCATTTAGTTTCTCAAGTGCAAATTCAATCACCTCAGACAAGTCTTTTCTCTTGTAACCGATAGGTTTTTCAATTACTCTTCTTCCAAGTCCAGGCTCCACCAAGTACAGTCGGTTTGCAGTAAATCGGACGAAAGGTACAACTTCAAACTCATTGTTAAGTGGTATACCTGCTAAAACCTCTGCACCACTCCTAGTCTTATGGTGCACAAAGTTTGCTGCAGGTTCTTTGGTCACTTTACTTTCAACATCAAATGCAGCTTGCCTTTTCATGTCGTAAGCAAGTGCTGAAGATGCATGCATCCTATTCAATTCATCAAGTCGTGATAGGAGAACCGATATCTGTTTTCTTTGTTTCTCTAGTTCTTTGGTCAGATTGCTTACATACTTGTGAAATTGGTTGGATGTGAAAGTTGCATCTGCATATTGCGCATCTGACTGAGGAATGACATTAAAAGTGCAGTAGGTAACCAGCCACAAAATAATGCATATAGCTAGTAGAAGGAAGAGAGACAGTTGCGGTAGAAAAATCTTAACCAATCTCATCATAAATTTAAGTGATAAACACTCTTGAAATGTCGACTATCAAGAGACTTAATAATGTTCACATTTTTAGAGTAAGCTTTTGCACTCTTCTGATCAAAATAACAATAAAGTTTTCAGCCAAACAGTCGAGTCTTCTGGTGAATAAAATAAGTCATCCATCAAATATCCTGTTTCTTCATTGAATAGTCGGTACAGCTATTTTGTATATTTTTCAAATTTCAAGAAAGCCAAATGAAGACATGCTTCCACAAACCAGGCACAAGTCAAGGCTTTCAAAATCAAACATTAGAGCTAGACCGTAAACTTGAGTTGCATTAACAACTTGGATAGACCGTCAACTTGAGTTGCATTAACCACCTGGAAAAAATTAAGTCAATGTTACATAGCTGTTAACAAAACAAACATACATTTGCCTTAGTCATCGTTAAGTTTTCAGCTGAAAACAGCTGCCAATATTTTGGGCCTGACAAATTTGTGGTTGTGATATTTTTCATTAAACTGAAATTGGTTGGAATGGTGACTGTGGCCCACCATGTGTCCATTAAACCCCAGTATTGAAATTAACATGTTCTTAATCGGCCTAGGGTCTCTGCTATGCAGCAAGGAAACGGAGAATGGATAAGAATGAAGGAAAAGGAGAAAGTAATGCAGGTGTGGGACATCCAAATTAGAAAGGCAAAGGGCCATGGGGAAGCTAAGGCATACCTTGGCCTTGCCTAACCTTTCCTAGTTGTGTGTTTAATAAATGTCCAAAATTGAAACTGGTTATGAAAATCAAACTCATGTAACTTAAGAGGTAAATTTATATTAAGATTATTATTTTATTATTGCTAATTATTGTTTTTACAGTAAACAGGTATGCAATTACAAAAAACCTAGAAATATTGGGACATAACCATGGTGTCCCGAACCTAATCATTGGGTGGAAGGAACATAACCATGGGTGTCCCCAACTTAAAAATCATTTGGATCATGTCCCAATGCCTCTGGGATTGAAGACCATGATGACAAGCATCAAAAATTCAATATAAACAAGAAGCAGGTCAATAATTTATATGGCTGAATTTCTATATCAAAACTTCTACAACAGCTGTTATGCTAGACCTACAGGAAATTTTTGAGTATGAAATTACTATCTGCAATCCACAATCTGATTTCCTACACTAAAACAATACACTGTGTATAGCAGAGAGAACTGTAAATGGTTACATCGGCTATTATAAAAAGGAATTACTGATTTTCTGTGTTCTCACAAGTTCATAATTCATTCACGAAAAATTACTATTATTAATTAGTACCCTCTGTTGTGCTGGTGTCAAGATTCGATTCGATTGAAAATTTGCGATTCGCAGATCCCTAATAAAAACATTTGTTGGACAAGTTACATTACCTTTACTGAACATGATTCCAAACTCACCCGCACTTTCTGCTTCAACTAAGGCGCCTTAGGGCTATCCGTCTCTAATAGATCTCCACTTTTAACCTCATCGTCCATGCATTTGTCTTCCCTAGACTTGAGTACTGCAATTCCCTCCACAATGCACTATTTTCACCTAAGGCGCCTTAGGGCTATCCGTCGCTCTCTCTCATCTCAAATTTTCACTTCAATTGTCCACGCATTTGTCTGCTCTAGACTTGACTACTGCAATTCCCTCCTCATTGGTCTTCCTAAAGTCCGTCTTGCTCCTCCAGTCCATTCTCAATACCTCTTCTAGATTAATTGCCTATCTTCCTCGATTCTCTCATATCACCACCTGTATGGCAGAAGAACTCCACTGGCTCCCGCTTTCTGCCCGCATCCAATTCAAGGTCCTCATACTTGTATCTAAGGCTCAACTTGGTTGTGCTCCAAAATATTTATGTGACTTAATTCTTCGCCCTCACTCTGCTGCTTCTCTCCATCCTCTTCATTCCTGACCGTTTGGACCTCCTTGTTCCCCGTGTCAGGACTTCACTGGCTCAGTCTAGATCTTTTGCTTCCATTGGCCCAGCCCTTTGGAATGAACTTTCTCTGTCCAGTCTTTCGTCTATTCTCTCAGGTAAACGTCTCTTCCTCTTTTAAGTTTCTTAAAACTTGCTTTTTCTCTCAGGGTCTCTCGCACTGGGAGCGCTTTTGAATGGCTCTGCCGCTAGAAGCGCTTATAAATAAATGCCCGAATACAATACAATTACAGTTATCATGAGGAAATGTGTGAAAACAGGGTTTCTTCATGTTTAGGCTCTTTTAGGGCCCAAATAGCAAATAGGTCGAAGCAGTTTGAGATTTCTATTTTGATTTTTGTATAGGTAGATAATTCATGATAAGAAATGTAAAAAGCTTAGTTGGCCAAGTTATGCAAAGCACGTAGGGAGGAAATGTGAAAATTTCTGTCTGGGCCATTTGCAGGCCTGTAGATAGGATACTAGAATTTATAATTTCACTACATTTAAATTAATCTGCTTACTCTAGTGTATGACTACTGCATAACAGTATACACTCGTCTTTAGCTGTACTAAATTTATGGCAAACAATCAACAATCTATAAAATTATACATAATGGTCCCATCAGTTGCGGTTTATACTCGGAAACGCGCATTCTTGTTTCGCTCTAAGTTACGTTTTCACGTAAAAACTTGTTAAGGAAGCGTAAAGGAGACATCACAAAAGTAAGCAAGTACTACAGTAGTCTCGAGTTGTGAATGCCTGGGGCCTGTAGTAAATGTTATCAACATAATTATATTCTTCAGCCTCCGATGCTGGCTTATTTAAGAGATTTAAATCTCGGGCTAGCACGATCCGTACACAGGGACCTTGAATATGGCGTGGCGCCCATTCAGACGGGCAGCGGTGGTGAAGGATCTCGCCCAATCATTTCATTGAAAAATGAGCAGGGTCGAGGCCAATATAGTCGCTATATAAAAACGTCTACATTAAACTTCATTTACATTTACCAGAGTAAGGCGGTGGTGGTGTTTCCTCTCCATTCAATCCTAAGTATTATAATACTTATACTTAGCCTACTCGTATTATGAGTAGGCCTAGACCTGGGAGTGACTTTGGTCAGTCAATCTGACCCCACTTGACCCTAAAGTGACTTGAAGTCCACGACTTGGAGCCAAAACGACTTGATCCGACTTGGCAGAAAAACAACCAACTTCTGACTTAGCGCATTGGATAACATCTGGGGTAGAGTGCGAGAGGTACAGAGATCGAGTCCCATAGGCGGACATGCTTTGTAGCCTGCAATTTGCGCCGTGTATTGCAGGCTGTCTGTTCTGTTAGTAGTTAAGATTTATCGCATAACATGTACATGTACACTTTGTACAGCGCAGTGCGTTTGCAGGCGCTTAATTAAAGAATAAATATTATTATTATTATTATTATATTGATTACGTACGGCTAGTAATACAATATGTCAAGCCAATTTTGTCTGGCAAGCATTACCTTCATATGCTAATTAGCAATGAGACCTCAACACCTGATGAATAAAGTTGTTAACATTTCGAATCGCCATTTTTATATGAAATGTACGTGTGACGTTTTAAAGTAGAGTAACAAATTATATACATAAATCGGCATGACACCGATAAAAATAAGCAGGCCTAAGTAACTGTTTAGCCCAGCCGCGGCGTCGATAATCTCTATAATAGTTTTCCAGATCCGTGTGTCCTACGAGAAACGCGCGCTCTGGAATGTCTGGAATGTGTCTGCAACGACTTCCCTAAAGCCGGCATATCACGCGCGCAATTGAAGTTGGCCCGGCCCGCCGACACTCGGCGCTGGGCGGGTGGACGTGCGGGCGCACATCAGCACGGACGGACGGTCGGACGGACGGATTGACACATGGACAAACAGCGGTTACTAAGTGTGTCTGCCACCCTCCCTCCCGCCCTACATCTTCCTCCCTCTCACTCCTTCCATCCATCCCTCTCCTTCTCTCACTGCGTTCGACGACCTCTGTAAGGCCGGCATATCACGCGGGCGAACGAATTTGGCCCGGCCCTCCGACACTCGAGGCTTGGCAGATGGACGTGCGGGCGCACACCAGGACGGACGGATGGTCAGACAGACACAAAGACGGATTGACACAGACAAACAGCGGCTATAGTCTCGAGCGGTTACTAAGTGTGTCTGCCACCCTCCCTCCCGCCAACCTCTCCCTCTCCCTCCCCCATCATATATGACGAGCAATCATCTTGTACATAACAAAATCGCAGCCTAAGTACGCGGTAGAAGTTAGAACTGGTAGGCCTATGCTTCGTTCATTTTTGCCAAAACACACAAAAAACTGCTTAAATGCTGGCCTCACAATCATTAGTGTGACGTGTCACGTGATAAATTTAGATTTGTTTGTGTCTCAAGACAGTTTAAGTCGACTTGTGGAAAAAACATCTTCAAGTCACTTTTCTGGTACAAATTCGACTTGGGGTCAGTTGCGCTAAGCAGAAACGACTCGACTCGACTTGGGATGAACAAGTCGACTAGCTCAAGTCGACTTAATTGGGGTCGACTCCCAGGTCTAACTATATATGAGTATAAGTATATAAGTATTATAATGGCGCGAGACAAACGACCGCACTTTACAGGAATATATGGCCCACAATAGTGAAAAGTGACACAATGTCAGTAGACAAAACGATGCAATTTTATGAACAGTTTTTAAAGTCTAACTTAACATATAGGCCTAATCGTCCTAACAAACATTGATCACTCGATCACTCGACAACTCTATCTTAATTCTTAACTGGCGCAAGCATGCAGACCTGACGATTATTCATTAAATTATTAACTCACCCAGCGCATCACCGTATCAAACAAAATCGATAGGAAGCATAGGCGTAATTTGTGGGGGGGGCGGTACGAGGGGAACTCGTACCCCCACTTTTTGGACTGGGGGTACCGTACCCCCAACTTTAGAACGATACCATTCAATATTTTATTATTGTGCCTTCCCAGAGATGACAGTCGCCGCATTGCTTCATGTAGGGGCCTATGTAAGTTACATAGGCCCCTACATGAAGCAATGTATGGTACCCCCACTTTTTAGACCAAAGTTACGCCCCGATAGCAAGGTCAGAATCGATCGGTTCTGGCTAGGTCTTAATTGGATCTTCACCTAGAATTGATTCTAACCGTACCTGCCTATCTATTTTATTTTGATTCATAGGCTGTGAATAAGCTTGATCGTTCCCGAGACTGTATTATTATGTTTTTGACGCTGCAGAAATCTCGATCGAGATTACAACTACGATTAATGATGATTGTATTGTATTCGGACATTTATAAAGCGCTTCTAGCGGGAGGTCCATTCAGAAGTGCTCCCAGTGCGAGAGACCCCGAGAGAAAAAACAGGTTTTAAGAAAGGTAAAAGAGGAAGAGACGTTACCTGAGAGAATAGAAGAACGAGCGAACGGAGGAAGCTCATTCCAAAGAGCAGGGCCAATGGAGGCAAAAGACCTAGATTGAGCCAGAGAAGTCCTGACACGGGGAACGAGGAGGTCCAAACGGTCAGAGGAACGAAGAGGACAAAGAGAAGCAGCAGAGTGAGGGCGATGAATTAAGCCACATAAGTATTTCGGAGCGAAACCAAGTTGAGCCTTTGAGACAAGGATGAGGACCTTAAATTGGATGCGGGCAGAGAAGTTCTGCAATAAAGGTGGTGATATCAGAGAATCGAGGAAGACGGGCAATAAATCTAGCAGCAGCATTGAGAACGGACTGAAGAGGAGCAAGACGGACTTTAGGAAGACCAATGAGGAGGGAATTGCAGTAGTCAAGTCTAGAGCAGACAAATGCATGGACAATTGAAGTGAAAATTGGAGATGAGAGAGAGCGACGGATAGTGACAAGGCGCCTTAGGTGAAAATAGGAAGTGCGAGTGAGTTTGGAAATGTGTTCAGTAGGCCTAAAGGTGAGAGAATTGTCAAGGGTCACTCCTAGATCACGAACGCTAGACGAGAAAGTGAAAAGCGGAAACTTTTGAGAGAGCAGAGCAAAATCGAGTTTTTGAAGTTGCTGAGGAGTGCCAAACCACAGAAATTGGGTTTTGGATGAGTTGAGGGAGAGGCGATTGGATATGTCCTTATAAATCACCAGTCTTGTTGTTAAGACCTTAAACCTCAAGACAAAGACCTTGAACCTCGAGACCAAGACCAATACCAAGACTTTGAACCTCGAGACCAAGACCAAGACCAAGACTTTGAACCTCAAGACCAAGACCAAGACCAAGACTTTGAACCTCAAGACCAAGACCGAGACCAAGACCAAAAAATCACATTCAGCCCAAAATTTCTTTTCTTTACAAAAAAATTGTCAAGTCGGACTACTCGCTAATTTAGTGAAAACGCGAGTCTTTTATTTTATTCAAGCAAATTAACTTTAAATGCAGACTGCAGAGAATTCCGAACCCGTACTGACAAAAGTCCTTCATGCAAAATGTTATTCCAAATGCCTTTTGTATTTTATAAAAATCAATTCGCTCAGAATTTTCTGACCAAAACGTGCCACGTGGGGCCTCATAAAAGTTCCGCCATGTGAAAAAATACTTTCCATAGGTGCTGAAGTCGCTGGAACACACAGTAGCCTTTCAAGCACTGGATGTAAATGTACAAATTGTTAGCCTTTTTCAAATCCTCCCATGGTTTATCAGACCGTCTGGTTTCAGAAAAAGTCTCGGCAGGGCTTCCAGACACAGCATAACTTAGTTGCTGCTGCCGATGGGTTTTCCTGATCAACAAGACTTGTATCCGTCCATAAGTATTTGTCGTAGGATATATGATGCAAACAGGGTTGATAATTTTGTAATTCTTGAGTTTTATAAAATGACTGTTCATATTGACAGCCGCGGTCTTGGTCTTGGTCTTGCGAGACCAAGACCAAGACTTTGAACCTCAAGACCAAGACCAAGACCAAGACTTTGAACCCCAAGACCAAGACCAAGACTTTGAACCTCAAGACCAAGACCAAGACTTTTAAAAACGAACTCGAGTGCTCTCGAGACCAAGACCTTGGTCTCGAGGACAACAAGTCTGTAAATCACTCGGATCCATTAATTGGCAGAAAATCCCTGAACATATATTCATTTAATTCCATCTCTCTATAACCTATAGGCCTATAGCTCCCTGCAATACGGGCCCGCTTTGCCTTATCATATATATCTACTCGTTCTAAATCTTCGATCCCCGTACTCCAGCATGGCCAGTAATTCATTGTAAGTTCTGCTACTGACAACCGAACCATAGGCGTAGACTCTGGAGGCAGCTGGGGAACGTGCCCCCAATAATCGAGGAGATGGGCATTCCCCTCCCCCAAAAATTCGAGAGGAAAATTTCTTGAAATTTTGTTTCAATAATATTATAGACAAACCTTCAAAAACAGAAAAAACAGAGACAAAGATCTGAAATATAATCAGAAATTCATACTGAAAATAAGAGCTGAACACTGTGCCCATTGTTTCTGTTAGGCCTATCTCTGATCTTCTGGCAACCGGATTTTGCTCTTCTATTGACAGGCCCATCTTTGAATAATTAACCCCTCTGACTTGACGCAGCGCTCTTGAGTAAGTTATTGCTTGTGCTTGGCTTTTAAGCAACGCCCTAGCAATTCCAAGAATAAGGATTACGAAAATTGATAGTAGTTCCCATTATACGGCATAACGTTTGACTTTGTAAACAAACTTATAGGATAATATTGTATTGTACCGGTATTGTATTTCAAAACTTATAAAGCGCCTGTACCCAGTGCACACCAGAGGCGCTTCCAGTGTGAAAGTCCACGAGAATAAAGGCAAGTTTTAACCCAACGAAAAACTGTGGCAGGACCACCAGATACAATGGCAGATAGGCCCTAGTATAGTAGGGCCCAAGCCCTGCAGCCCGGACCAAAGGAGGAAGCTGATTCCACAATGAAGGGCAATACTAATAAAGGAACGATCGAGGCTGGGCCATGACCGATCTCGCTCGAAACAAACAGTGCATGGCGTCACCAGGGAGTGCGGGGTGCGGGCCGTACCGGGTGACACCTTCCGAGGAGGTGACACCAAAATGACAGACTGTCTAAAAAATGTGTGCAGAGTTTCAGCAGAAATTTATCATTTCTAATTTTAAATACCGATAACAGAAAACAATAAAAACATTTCTGGTAAGCCCAGCTCACAGGTACAGTTGAGAAAATTTCTTTGGACGTATGTAGACCGTGGAACAACAGGTTTCCATGGCAACCTCCTTCAGTCGACGGCTGCCTGCCGGCAGTTCTCTTTGAAGTCCGATATATCCACACGCACTGTCCCCCTCTTCCACGCCTTTCTCTTGCCTGCTGGCAATTTCTTTTGATGGTTGATCTCTCCACACTGTCCCCCTCTCCCACGCCTTTCTCTTGCCTGCTGGCAGTTTCTTTTGATGGTTGATCTCTCCACACTGTCCCCCTCTCCCACGCCTTTCTCTTGCCTGCTGGCAGTTTCTTTTGATGGTTGATCTCTCCACACTGTCCCCCTCTCCCACGCCTTTCTCTTGCCTGCTGGCAGTTTCTTTTGATGGTTGATCTCTCCACACTGTCCCCCTCTCCCACGCCTTTCTCTTGCCTGCTGGCAGGGCCGGACTAACCAGTATGCTCAATATGCTTTAGCATGGGCCCCCCGCTTACAGGGGGCCCCCCGACCGGGGTCGGAATGCTGCAGGACAAACACAGTATTTATTATATCAACTTAATTATTTGTTCGTAATTATAATTATTAGCCATTAGTTTCAATTAAGCGAGAATTTGCACTGATCAAATTTCAAATTTGAAATGGCAGCCATGTAATCAACTGCCTTATACATTAATTTCTTTTGACTCGACTTTTTTCTGTCAATAGGCCTATCCATACTGACGTTTCTTTTGTTTTATTCTGACGCGATCCGTTCCCTGGATTTAAGTTTTAGTTTTATTGTTTTTAAACGTGCACGATGTCTAGAACCTTTCTGCTTTTCGGTGCATACACGTGAACTCACAATACTGAACTTCTTGAAACAGTTGTCACGTCCGTCTGATAACGAGTCATCAACGTTTACAAAACCTTGTCACTTGACTGATACCTATGAATGGTTGCCAGTCGCAGCAGCCACTGTTGAGTATTGGCTCGAAAAGGGATCAGAAACCAGCAGAAACATGTCCGAGTCTAATGATTACCCAAAGTCAAGACGACATCAAAAAGCAGTGTCAAGTTTGTGCAAGGGACAAAATCGCCAGTTCAGTAATAAATTGTTTTATTCTTGGCCACTAAGAAAATGGTTGCTTTTCAGCCCATCTCAAGGTTCAGTAATACCTGCAGTGTTTGCTTATGAGTAGCCAAAAAGATAAATTTTCACTGCCTGACGAAAATTATTACACACTTTGCAGCAACTAAAAGTCGCAAGTGTTTCTAAGCTGTAAACAATGAAGAGAACAGTGTCGAAGTTCGATTACAATTTTACGCTAACTGTATGTTGACAATGTACTGTAAGTTACATTTGAAACAAATAGCCCCAAAATGCAGTGTTGTGTGCAATGTGCATTGACTACTAATTTAAGCAGCACGGCACATTACTTGACCCTGCTCTGCTACAGATGATTTTCATGTCTTTGTGGCATCCCCATCATTCCATGCGCAGTACGACTCACAAGGGGCCCCCCGTGCAAAATTAGCATAGGGCCCCCCGAGTGGTTAATCCGGCCCTGCCTGCTGGCAGTTTCTTTTGATGGTTGATCTCTCCACACTGTCCCCCTCTCTCACGCCTTTCTCTTGCCTGCTGGCAGTTTCTTTTGATGGTTGATCTCTCCACACTGTCCCCCTCTCCCACGCCTTTCTCTTGCCTGCTGGCAGTTTCTTTTGATGGTTGATCTCTCCACACTGTCCCCCTCTCTCACGCCTTTCTCTTGCCTGCTGGCAGTTTCTTTTGATGGTTGATCTCTCCACACTGTTCCCCTCTCCCACGCATCTCGGCTGTCTTCTGTACATTTCTTTTGATTATTAATTTATTGCAATCTCCACACTGTCCCTCTGTCACACGCCTTTCTCGTGTCTGCCGACAATTTCTTTTGATTGTTGATCTCTCCACACTGTCCCCTTCTCCCACACTACTTCAAGCTGGGCTATGGGCCGTGTTGAACTTGTCAAAACGCCCTTGTAACGGCATGTGTCGTGTTACGGCGCTGTAGAAATCGTAGTATTCATCGTCATCATCATCATCATCACTCATTTCCGATAGGACCGATATTAATTTGTCAATTCGCCCGATGAATTCGTTCGATGAATAAATGTCGAACTAATTAAATGGAACAATAATTATTGAACTGCCGAGCAGGAAATAAGACCTCTGGTAGATCGCGAGGCCGAACCTACGAGCCTAATAGAATCTACACGTAACCCCGAAGATCTCCTAACCACGAACAGTCGAACACTCGGCTTGGTAGAAGCAGTGGAAGGGAAGTTTTTGCGACAGTACTGTATCAGTGTGAATTTACCTAAAGCTGAAACCTTATGCTAGTTTTTTTAACCTTCCAGTGGGGGCGACACCATGACTTACCGCACTGGGTGACACCAATTAATCCTAGTGACGCCACTGGGAATAAATAAGTCAAGTCGATCAGAGGCAGTGGCGTAGCCATACAAGGTGCCTATAGGTGCGTAAGGTATACGTACGCACCCCCTCCTGTCAAGTGGCAAATGTGACAAATATGGTAAGAATATCGCTCGGCCTCTGCTTATCTGAGGGAGCTTTGTCGTTCCACCCTGGATGCGCGGTGCTGCCGTTCTCTCCACTCCTCCACGCAAGGTGAGCTTCTTGTCCCCCACGCATGAACCTCTATCAGGGAGCAACGTGCTTTTTCTGTTGTTGGTCCCAACGACTTCTTATATATAACGGTTGGCCCTTCTGTCTGGAATGGGCTCCCTTTGGCTTTGCACTTGTTGCCTATATATGGTCCTTTCTGATACGTGTTTTTAAATCTTAAGACTGTCCGTTTAATTAGAGGCTGGGTCGGGAGAGCTCCTGAGTAGATACCCTGAGAGGGCGCAAAAAAATTCTTGCTAAGTAATGCTCGTGACCTGTAACAACGGCAACTCCAGAACGTACCTTTTTATCCATGACAAATTTTAAACCTATTTCTGCCCAACATTGATCGTTGACAGTATTCAGAGATTGGTTATGGCTTAGGCCTACATTCACTTTAATTGATAGGACAGTCAGTGTTGATGACGTTATTGATCGAGTCGGAACAAAAAAATCGACGGCCAAAGCTTTCTTGAACCAGAGAAACTAAGACTCAGTTAACTGATGGAAAGGAGCTTCTAAATTCCGAATTGCAGTTGTTATGCTTTTAAAAGTAGGCCCTATCCAGGCTATCCTACAAGTAGGCCCTAAGTCTGCTTCACTTGAGTGAAGCATTGTTAATGCGCTTTATTTAAGCCTATCACTTTAAAATCTGTGAATCTGTTCAAAAAAGAAATTAGTATTGAGGAATTTAGAAAGAAATGCGTAGGCCTGCGCAGGCCTAGCTGCTACGCAGCAGACCTATACTGACCCCGGGCCTATGATAAAATTCTAGTTTAGCATATACTCTTCGTGTGTCGATCTTTTATAGCCTAAATGAATGGCAAATAGTTAATAAAACTGTCACATCTCGAGTAAGCTAAACTGCAGAGGAGGATATCGTGGAGGATATCGTGGAGGATATTTGCCTTTAGTCCACAGGACATGAAAAATTATGAATCAACATATTATTAGTATAATTTTTACAACGTTTCACTGTTTCAGCTCAACCTAAAAAGATTAGACAAGGAAACAGGTTAAGTGTTTAATGAGCTGAGCCATATAAAACAAACTAATTAATAAGTCTGTTCCTTTGCTTTTTAAGGAAACAGGCCAAGTGTTTAATGAGCTGATCCATATAAAACAAACTAATTAATAAGTCTGTTCCTCTGCTTTTTAAATACGTAGTGAACAAGTCATCTGCTTCACTTCTTGAAACATTACTATACTAGGGGCTTACTTTACTTAAACCTTAAACGTTATGCTGTGAATCTGTTAAATAAGAGAGTTGTAGTGAATTGTTTAAAATTCTGTGCCTCTGCATGGAGATCACACTGTAAGCCAATCTACATGCATAATAGGTTCGCTGAAGACTACTGCTTCGAATTACGCACCCCCTATGGTAAAATCCTAGCAACGCCACTGATCAGAGGCAGAGGCGCGTTTACACGTAGGCGCACTAGGCGCGCGCCTAGGGCCCCCAAATCTCGAAGGGCCCCAAACGATGGAAAATATTTTTCCCAATTATAGAATTATATAATACTAGCTGGATTACCCGGCGTTGCCCGGGGTTATAAGTTTCACACCACCACCACCACCACCACCACCACCACCACCACCACCACCACCACCACCACCACCACCACCACCACCACCACCACCACCACCACCACCACCACCACCACCACCACCACCACCACCACCAACAACAACAACAACAACAACAACAACAACAACAACAACAACAACAACAACGACTGCTTGGTGGTGGTGGTGGTGGTGGTGGTGGTGGTGGTGGTGGTGGTGGTGGTGGTGGTGGTGGTGGTGGTGGTGGTGGTGGTGGTGGTGGTGGTGGTGGTGGTGGTGGTGGTGGTGGTCTTGGAGGCCCTTGTGGCGTCTGGCGACCTGTGGCGGAGACTACTTCGAAAGTCTTGTAGACGCCTTCTGGCATCTAGCGACCTCTGCCGTGGAGTGACTGCTTCGCAGTCGCCCTCTGGCGGCGACTGCTTCGCAGTCTTGGATGCCCTTGTGGCGTCTGGCGACGTCTGGCGGAGACTGCTTCGCAGTCTTGTAGACGCCTTCTGGCGTCTAGCGACCTATGCCGTGGAGTGACTGCTTCGCAGTCGCCCTCTGGCGGCGACTGCTTCGCAGTCTTGGATGCCGTTGTGGCGTCTGGCGACCTCTGGCGGAGACTGCTTCGCAGTCTTGTAAACGCCTTCTGGCGTCTAGCGACCTCTGCCGTGGAGTGACTGCTTCGCAGTCGCCCTCTGGCGGCGACTGCTTCGCAGTCTTGGAGGCCCTTGTGGCGTGTGGCGACCTGTGGGGGAGACTGCTTCGCAGTCTTGTAGACGCCTTCTGGCGTACAGCGAAGACTGCTTCGCAGTCTTGTATACGCCTTCTGGCGTCTAGCGACCTCTGCCGTGAAGTGACTGCTTCGCAGTCGCCCTCTGGCGGCGACTGCTTCGCAGTCTTGGAGGCCCTTGTGGCGTCTGGCGACGTGTGGGGGAGACTGCTTCGCAGTCTCCCGTGGACTGACTGCTTCGCAGTCGAAGAGGGTGAACCGGGCGTTGGCGTGTTAAAGAAAACGCCAGAAATCTAGCCCTCACTGCCGGTCTGTAGTCGGCCTCGCCCTTAATAGAGCAGACTGGTTGTTTGATATACTGTAAATAATTTAGATCTTTGTCTTTGAACATACATGTGTTAAAATTTTGCTGTAAAACGATGAATATACTTCGAATCGATCGTCATTATATTTTGTGCGAAAGTAAACAACTTACGCGCATTATTAGTGACGTTGGGGAATACCGGCGCCATAAATAGAACCGCGGTGTCGTTAAGCGGATTATTAATGACGTTGGGGAATACCGGCGCCATAAATAGAACCGCTTGGCAGTGGAATAGGCGAGCTTGCGCGTTATGGACGGTCGGGTGGGTAGCGTTTTGGGGCATTTTCACCATGGTAGGGTTGAAAACGGAGGACGCGAACCCCTCCACTGGGTGTCCGAAGCCGAGGCCGACACATTAGTGAAGGTTTCGAGTGAAAAGGTGCAAAATTGTAGAAGTTAAGCCCGGTCAAACAGACAGACAGACAGACAGATAGACACACAGACACACAGAAAGCTGGCTTTATTTATATAGATTTGTGATGATTTTATCACAATAATTGGGACAATTTAATAGCTAAATTTATTCAAGAAGTAAAAATGGCCACGTATTTCGCGTTGATTGTTGATTCAACACCAGATGTCAATTTTTTTTACTAAAACCATTAAATCAAATTACTTCACATTCCCTGAAAATAGCTTCTATAACTGATCATAATTACAGTGCCAGTGTCACAAAAACGGCTTCGAGTTCAACTTCAGACTCAGTCTACAAGTTCAGAAGGGCCCCAAAAATATTTGCACCTATAGGGCCCCGTTTTCTGTAAACGCGCCTCTGATCAGAGGAACGAAGAGAGCAAAGGGAGCCAGCTGAGACGGGAAGACATAATTGAGTCACAAAGGTATTTAGGAGCATGTCCCAGGTAAGATTGACAAATAAGGATATATATAAGTATCTTTATAAAGACACTGGCGTAAACTTATCCAAAATATTGGGGAATGGGAATCTGTACAATCAGTTAACCAGCCGGACAGAAAACAAAGCGATTGACATGATTGGCTAGTAGCTTGTACAAAAAACAACTTATTTAATTGAAATATATAATTATATATGACAAAACGTTTTGTAAGTTTTGTGGAAGTTGTTTTGGCGTCTCCGGCAGTGAGACTGGCATGCACTGTTCTCCTCTTGCTCGATCGAGTCCTATTTGTCTTCCCGATCCTTTTAGTTAAAGCCTCCACTGCCCTCCAGCCACTGCCCACAGCCCCTCCCCCTCTCCTGTGGTGTCCCTCAAGGCTCCGTCCTTGGTCCACTCCTCTTCATCCTGTATACCACACATTTAAGTTTAAGCCATCGCATAAAATCCTCCCCTGTTGACCACCATCTCTACGCAGACGACACCCAACTCTACTAACTGCCCATGGGCTATTTGGCCCTCGGCTTTACGATGTAGTGCGTGCGACCACGGTGGCTCGCTTGCTGTATGCTTCCCTTGCATGGTGGGGCTTTGCGAGCCAGACGGACAGGGGTAAGCTTCAGTCTGTTATAAAGAGATTGATTCCACATCTCCAACCTCGCGCGCTCCTGCTTCGTGTACATTCGTAACCTCCGTCGCATCCGGCCCATGCTCGACCTTAAAGCCGCCTCCACCATTGCTAGCTCCGTTGTTCATTCAAAGCTTGATTACTGCAATTCCGTCTTCCTCAGCCTTGAATCCACCCAAAGCAAGCGTCTGCAACTTACCCAAACTCACTAGCCAGGGCTGTCACTAGAAAGACAGCCCCCATATCGCTCCCATCCTCAAATCACTCCATTGGCTAAAAATCCCAGAGCGAATCCACCAAAGTCCTATCACTAACCTACAACTCCTTACAATATTCCAAGCCCAAGTACCTCCGTGCTCTCGTCACCATCCAGGCAACCCGCTCCACCCGATCACCCTTCGATATACCTCAGTCTTTCTCGACCCCCGAACCCCCAGTCACTACTCATCTCAAGTTCTCCTACCGGGTCATATCCAACACAGCACCACGCCTCTGGAACGATATCGCTCCTGAGTTCCGAAGATTCTCGGTTCCTCCATCATCATTGCAACCCGTCCTCCATCCTCCTCCCAGTCACTATACTCATCTCAAGTTCTCCTACCGGGTCATATCCAACACAGCACCACGCCTCTGGAACGATATCGCTCCTGAGTTCCGAAGATTCTCGGTTCCTCCATCATCATTGCAACCCGTCCTCCATGTTTCTCTATCTATGACCCCCAGCGTTCCACTCAAAACTGAAGTCTCGCCTTTTGAAGAACTTCTACCCTGATTCATCTAATCCTCCGCCTTCCAATAATTACTTCTCGCCCTGAACGTTACCGCCTTAACAGCTGCTCTGCTTCCTCTCTTGATCTGGCCCTCTGGAAAGCGGACTCGGACCTCTTTTGTACTACTCTATGCAGGGGCGCCCGCAGGCGGACGCACTGGACGCACGTGCGTCCACCGAAAATGCGAAGTGAAGACACGAGATAGTCATTTTCAGTGCATGACTATGAGCGGCAAGCAGAGGACGGGTGGGGATGGGAGGGCACGGGAGGGGTGTGCGTCCAATTTTGCTAAATCTGCGGGCGCCTCTGACTCTATGCAAACCCCCTGATTTGAAATAGCGCTATTAAATAGGCTTGTGCCATGCGCTTGGTCTTCGAGTGGCGCTATAGAAGTTTGGAGATAACGATTACGATTAGGTCTATGACGAGAAACTTGACGCCAGAACGCGAAACTGATGACATCATGGGCGCTTCCGGTGTTACGTAATACGTATGAAATGTGCATATATATATATATATATATATATATATATATTCGTGTTTATTGACAATCTCACTGACACACCGCAGTAAGTTACACTGAAACATTGAAACATGGCGGTACAATAGCTATTATGCAAGATCTTAATTAACACACGTCTTGGCAGCCTGAAAGGCGCCCGCTCATTTTACTGCTGCTTTCTAGGGAGTGGAAGGCCGAGACAACATAGAGGGGACTACGAGTATCGAACCGCGACATTTCAAGATCTAAAGCTCTTCAGGCCAGAGTGTTGCCATTGATCATCTTATTCATCTATTTCCCCTCGCGTTTCGCCTACATGTAAATTTGTTTCATATTGAAGATAAGCCCTACTGAAGATATAACTAAATCTTTGTTTTCAATCTTTTCATTATGAATTTTTGATAGTATTTCAGTTCTTTGTCTCTGTTTTTGAAGAAGTTTGTTCATTTTGAAGCATAATATTTTAATATTCTAGAAATTCTCTCGATTTTGGGGGCAAAGCCCCTTCTAAATTATTGGGGCACGTGTCCCGGTGTAGCGATTTCAGATTACCCCCATTTCACATTACCCCCCGGTAACTTGAAATCGCGTTCATATTACCGGGGGTAATCTGAAATCGATTTAAAGTTACCCCCGGGGGTAACTTGAAATCGATTTCATATTACCCCTACGATTTCAGATTACCCCCTCAAATTAGTGGGGCCCATTTTCGAGTATCTTAATTATATAATACTAATAATAATTGCCAATATTTATCGCTGAACTCTCATTATCCCCTTATAGCATGATGTACGATAAGTTCTCTCTCTCTGTCTCTGCCTCAACTACATAAAACTCATGAACTGGAGCAACAGACATGCATAAATAGTACTGTAGTTGTCTGGCTGGCTGGGTTTACTGGTCAATGCTTCCAATCAGTGCGTCAGCCGTGGGAAACATTAATATTCTCAGTCGTTCGAAACAGCTCGGTGGTATAGTTAGCATTTTATCTTATGTGAACATGGCAGGGGTAACTTGAAATCGCGTTCAGATTACCGGGGGGTAATCTAAAATCGCGTTCAGATTACCGGGGGGTAATCTGAAATCGCGTTCAGGTTACCGGGGGGTAATCTGAAATCGCGTTCAGATTAATTACCGGGGGGTAATCTGAAATCGATTTCAGATTACCCCCGGGGGTAATGTGAACAGGGCAGGGGTAACTTGAAATCGCGTTCAGACTACCCCCGGGGGTAATCTGAAATCGATTTGAGATTACCGGGTGGTAACTTGAAAGAGGGGGTAACCTGAAGTCTTTACACCGGCTCACCCCGAGTCTACGACTCTACGCCTATGCCAATAGTTGGATGCGGTTATAGTAAGAGCTAGGAAGCCAGATTGTCAATAAACACGAATATATATATATATATATATATATATATATATATATATATATATATATATATATATATATATATATATATATATATATATATATATATATATATATATATATATATATATTTGTGGGGCGTGGTGGCTCAGTGGTAAGTTCGGCGCCTTGTGACCGGAGGGTTGCAGGTTCGAATCCCACTCTAGCCGCTGCGTACGGACCTTAAGTGGGCAAGTCCTTCACTGGCAATTGCTCGTGGCGCTTCGGCGTGAAAATTCCGGCACAGTATCAAATGCTGTAGTCGGGAGCGCCTCTGAGTAGTAGTTGACTTCGAGAGGCGCTATAGAAATATCCTGAATAAATAAATAAATAAATAAATAAATATATATATATACCCATTTCATACGTATTACGTAACTATAGTTATTTGCCCGTTATAACGGTTATATAATGATAGGTTGATAAAGAAAATAAATGGATTGATAGGAAGAGAACTGAATTTGTTTATTAAAATGCTTGATTATAAGTCACATTTGGAGTGAAAATAACTGCAGCATTATATTGGTAGATGTAGGCCTAGCGGCAGGCAGTTGCCTGTTTGACACAGGTGCATGCAGTTAGAGCGGCAGTTACATAAACATTTAGAGCGCTAGTCTACGGCCTATGGCCATTGGTATATGCATGAGGGCGGGAGTCACATCGACTGCTCCAGTTGAGGAGGCGACCTCTGGCGTCGACTGCGCAGTCGAGGAGGCGACCTCTGGCGTCGACTGAGCAGTGCAGGAGGCGAGCTCGGGCGTGTCTGGCGTCCGGGTAGCAAGAGTCAGAGCGTTACACCATGACAGACGGACGGATCAGGGCTTTTATATGTACATATACCGGAAGCGCACATGCAAGTTCAAGCATGAATGTAGAAATACGGGATTGGGAGAAGCGTGGGAGACGGGCGATTAGTTTGACATCTGCGTTAACAGCAGATTATAGAGGGGAGAGACGGACTTTGGGGGGCCAAAAAGAGGGAGTTACAGTAATCTCTGCGAGAGCAGATGAAGGCATGGACATGTAGAGGTCAAGACTGGAGAGGAGACTGGATAGCTTTCATGTTACCACAGTATAAATAACTAAATTTGATTATTTATACTGCGATGTTACCACGAATTCACTACTTTATGAGTTTAAAAGTAGGCATACCGTAGACCAATAGCACAGTATAAATAATTACACAGTACGTCGACACGCATTGCTAACTATTGACTTGTTTTGGGGGTGACGCCATTTTGAAAGTGCAATCTTGAATTATAGATTTCAGCTGACTAAAACGTTAAAAATAATATTGTTAAAAAATTCTAATGAAGTCCTCGATGTTGTTGTAACGTTTAAAAAATATTTGATGTGATGGATTCCGGTGTATCGGCGTGTAGTCCTCAATGTTGTTGTAACGTTTAAAAATATTTGATGTGATGGATTTCGGTGTATCGACGTGTAAACGTCCAATTTTCAAAATGGCGGTCGGTCACACATTCTGACTGCTGCATTAGCGGGGAGTCGACGTACTGTGTAATTATTTATACTGTGACCGTACTACCAGAGTTAATGTTGACCTTTACTTCCTTTACGTTTCTTACAAGAAGGAAGAACCGAATTTTATTCGTTTGAATTTAGGAAGTAATGATTTTACTTAGGGTTGCTCTACTCGCTTCTGTTCCGTATCCGCAGCACAATATACTCCAAGTATACTCCGACCATGCTTGCGACGCGACGTAAACAGTGAATGAGGATAAGACATTGTGTTTAGTGGGATCATCGATGAGTGGGATAGGCGTATCATCGTGCGTGATAGAAGTAGATGTGGGAGGTATATCCATTACTGAATGATCTGTAAAGGCGGTCTATATAGGTTTTTGCTAGTTACCATAGATATAATGAGACTTACAGACTGAAAACGACGATTGATAAACACTGCATTAGCGACGTAAGATCTCTCATTAGAGGGGCGCAGAGTTGCGTAGCATTGATCAGCACATAGTCATCGTCTCGTGAGTCTATAAGATAAAATCCGTGTGATGGCCACCGGGCGTAGGTAGGCCAGACGGATTGAATACTTACGCATTACTTGAAGCCAGTTGAAGTATTAAAGATGTGTTGGTCGAAGCGTAGCTCTCCTGACTTTTCAACGGTTACGACGACAACATTTACTCCAACAGTGTCAAGAGCTATTAACGACACTTCATCAGGTAAGCCTGATGAAATCTGTGTACGCATTGCAAAGGAGTAACCCATATTGATTGATCGATATTCACGTTCGGATATATTGGACATTCAGTATGGAAAGCCGCAGGTCAGATAATTAGTGAAAAATTTTAATATAAGATTTCCTTGCAAAATTTTCTCACAAAGGCACCAATAACCAACAGGGCCTAAGTCTGGAAAAGCCCTATTTTGGTAATTGCGAAGACTGAGTGCCTCCCTATATAAACAATATGGTTGCCACCAACTTCGCTCCAATAGAGCACCGCTGCCTACCAGCCACATCCCACAATGCAATGCGCTAAGTAAGTAAGAAAGTCGAACACTTGAAGTCAAACGAAAATGAACTTTAATTAGATTGGAAATTAAAATATATGCATACATATTAAGAAATGGTTTAATCCGTTATATTATATATATAAAAATACTACCTACCAGGAACATCCCACAATGCAATGTGCTAAGTAAGTAAGTAAAACGAACACATATTACAAACGCTTATATTACAAACACAACTGAATTTTGTTTATATCTAACGGATTAAACCATTTCTTAATGTTTATATCTAACGGATTAAACCATTTCTTAATATATGTATGCATATATTTCAATTTTCAATCAAATTAAAGTTCGTTTTACTTCAAGTGTGCATCTGACTTCAAGTGTTCGTTTTACTTACTTACCTAGCGCATTGCATTGTGGGATGTGGCTGGTAGGCAGCGGCGCTCTACTGGAGCGAAGTCGGTGGCAACCATATTGTTTATATAGGGAGGCACTCAGTCTTCGCAATTACCCCTATTTTTTACAAATTTTATCACTATTAGTGTCATGTGACGGGGTCTACTCGAATCCTTGCATTCCGATTCCCGGAAAGCAAACTTAAACTGCAAAAATAAACCAAATCTCTGGAAAGCAGTTTTCCACCAAGCGTTCGATATCCTGAAAACTAGTGCGGACCCGAATCCCTGAAACCGAATCTCAGAAAGTGATCGAAAATGGGGCACGGAGATGGTTGAATGGTAACATGCTGGAACGAAAATCAGACGGATGCGGGTTCGATGCCCACTAGCTCCATAAAGGTTGACTCAGCCTTTTCACTCCCGAGGGGCGACTGTAAAATGAGCAGTAGGACAGATAGCTGCCTTGCAGGCTGCCATACAGTTAAATTCGACTCCTGTTAAACTTGTTATCGTCTGTCGCTACTATGTCATGTAATCTTACTGCGTACTTGTCAGTTTGAATTTAATTAACTAATATTTTTACTATTTTAAAGTTAATTTTGCAAAGTTTTGCAGTGTGCAACAGTGCCAAAAACTGTTGTCCTTATAATAATTTTGTTTTGAGGAATCAGACATATTCTGAAAACGTAATTACTTGACTTTGGTCCATTCACATTACTTACTTACTTGAAATTGAAATTTTGGGGATCTTTCACACAACAGCATTTTTGGGAATTTGGTTTTTCATTACAAAGTCGTTCCGGGATCCAGCAGAAATCTGTTTGGGAATTCAGGTTTTGGGGATATGCTACGCACAGCATTTTCGGGATATGATTTTGGGGATCTGGCAGAAATACCCATTTTGGATTTGAGGATTTTCTACGCACCCCACGTAACTTATCCAACTAATGATTTTTTGCTTCCAACCAGTTGGTGATAGGAAGATTATCTACCTAGGCAATCATAAGAAAATCTCAAACAGTTTCCTGTATCCATCCTTCATCATCCAGTCCAGCATCATTGTCGAGGTCTTCCTCTCATTATCTTGCCCATTATTCTTCCCTCCATGAGAAGTTGTCAGGAGGGAGTCTCCTCAGTATGTGACCAGTCCGCTTCCTTTGTCTTCTTATTGTTACCTTCAGAGATCTTTCCTCTCCCATCTTTTGTAGTACTTTTTCATTTGTTTTAAGCTCTGTCCAACTAAATTTTCCATCCTGCATCATACCCACATCTCAGACGCCTCTAAACTTCTGATATCTTCACTTTCTAAGGGTCCATGTTTCAGAGCCATACAGTGCCTCACTCCAGTGATATTATCGTTAACGAAAACGAAATAAAAACGAAAAAGAAAAGTCAATCGTTAACGAAAACGAAAACTAAAACGAAAAAGATTTTAGAAATGGAAACGAAATAAAAACGAAAACGAAAAAGATTTTGGAAACGAAAACTAAATAAAAACGAAAAAGAATGGATGTAAAACTAATAAAAACTAAAACGAAAATGATTTTTGGAACGAAAAGTATTGAAAATCCAACCATGTATTTTATTAAAAACGAGATTCGAAATTGAAAATTCACACGATCTCTATTATTAAATTATCGGCGCGACTGTTGAACGGCGCATGTCTACATGTCCAAAACTATTGTCAGGATACAACTTCCTGTTTGCGGTCTACAACTTATTTCAAACGGTGGGTTCATGTTTACGAAATTTGTTATTAATAATGAGTCTAGTAAAGCTTTTATCCGGTAGGAGACGCGAAAGTATTGTATGGGAATACTTTATATATGAAGAAGATAACGACAAAAGCCGATGTACAGTTCTGAATGATAAAGGAGAGGCGTGTGGGGTTCGCATAGCTGGTACGTAACTACGCAATTTACGCATCATACTCGCTACTTTTCCCCATTCTTCTTTTGGCTACACACCCTTGCTTTAGTATGTGAAAATATACAGTAGTAATCACACTAAGAAACATGTTTTGTAATTTTTTTATTACAGGTAAAAGCCAACAAATCTTAAAACACACATAAGTCATAACTATGCCGAGGGGGTTCACACACTCTTAAATTCAAAGGAAGATAGAAACAAGAAAACACAGTCTAAGCGTAAAGTGGGGGATAGGGAAAGCCCGTCAATACAGAATCTGGATGCTTGCAGTTCAAGGAAAGAACCTGATTCTACAGAATATATAAAGCGACTAGAGTCTATAACCAACTTTTTCATAACCATAAGTTACCATAACCACCAGTTTATTGGTCCATCAAAACGTTTACAGTACGAGTTATACATAAATCGTCTTGCACTATGAATGCTCGGATGAGCACAATTGAGGCACCTGAAAGGACCCAAGTCCCGCTAATAAGGGTCTCGAGTACTTTCTTCTTCATTAAAGGTATGCTAACCTACTTTTTCAGAACTTACATTCTAAGTAAAATGATGTGAAAAACGAAAACTAAAACTAAAATGATTTGAAAAACGAAAACTAAAATGATTTGTTTTTGAGAAACTGAAACTAAACTAAAACTAAAATGATTTCAGGAATAGAAACGAAATAGAAACGAAAATGATTGAAAAATGAAAAACTAAAACTGAAACTAAATAGAAATGATTGACACCTGACAGAAATAGAAACTAAAACTAAAATGATTTTAGGAACGAAAATAACACTGCCTCACTCCATATCATTGTTTTAACCAGTCTTTTCTTTACATTCCTATTCAGTCCCCCTCTCGTCAACTCTTTTCTCTTCATTGAATTGAAGTGCTTTAATGTGGATCTTTTATAACAGAGCTTTGCCAGTATCCAGCAGTGGCGTGTTCTGAGGTTGAATATTGCAGCTTCCATGGCCAGTGCTGTGCACTTGATGGTATTCCCAGCTACTGTGCGTAAGTTTACTTGTCAACTCACTCAGTATTATAATTATTCAAGTCAGTCATATTTTAAAACGTTTTACTGTTATTCAGATGAAATGAAGGCAGAATAAAAAAAGAATTTTTAAATTGTTTATTTGCTGATCAGCTTATTTCTTTATTTAGATAATGTTGCTTCACCTGATTTAGTATACATGTATCACTGTGATTCTGTGCTTGACTGTTGTTGGCACTACTGATTTATAAACTTTGCATTTTGATGTTTGCTGACATTCAGTTTAAATTAAATTTAGGTTTTTTCTATTGCAAAGAACTTTTTGTTCATTCAAAATGTTATGCAGTGGTTAAAGTAGGAATGAGGAGATTTATTCTGCAACACAGGTAATCTGGTTGATCTCGTGCCATGTGCTGCCACAATGCAACATGGAAGCTTCTTTGTGGTCGTCCCCTCATTCTGCAACTAGCTTCCATTCAATCTGTGATAAGAGCTTCTACATTGTAAAACAGATAAAAGACAAGGAACCAGAATAAAAATTTAATCTTAACCAAATTTTCTATTAACCGATAAACAAAGGTAAACAACTAAACATGCTAGCAGCCAGAAACGCATTAAGGCTGTGTGTCATCCCAGCATTAAATGACACATACGTGTATATGCATTACGATTATAATAGGCTGCTAACTGGAATTAATATAAATTTGTTAAGTTTATTTCACTTAAACTTGGTCATCAAGGACTTGAAATAGAATACTGTTTGACAATATTACATGTGACAGGCTGTAGTTTGGACTAACTGAAAGTAGCATGTTACAGAAACAGAGATCAACCAAAACTTGAGGTTTTTGGTTATTTAGCGCATATTCGGAAATTAATGTTTCTAATAACATGTATCATATTATGCCCCACAGTGTAGCACTACAAATTGACTGCCATAGTCTTCTTCTTGTGTTAGTCATGTTTTCACTATTCCTGAGATTTTCTGTTTGATAAAATGTTCCAGTTTATCTACAGAGTTATACAGCTTGTATACCATCTTGCAAATGCATAACCAATTTCTACAAAATTCTTGTTTATTATTGTTGTTGTAATTTAAATGTTCATAATAGGTTTGCCTAGAATTAGCATTCAACATCAGTGACAGAGCAATTAAAGCTGAACCTTGTTCTATAATCCATCCAAAAATGTAGATCACATAACATCACTACATATTTCCCAGTTTCGCAAGCGCCTGAAAACATTTCTCTTTGTCAGTGAAGACACTGACCTGGGTCGGGAGCGCCTCTGATTATGAGGGCGCTATATAAATTCTCGATTACAATTACAATTACAATTGCCACCAAGAACATTCACGAATATTCCAACACTAACCAGCATCTGTTAGCAAACTATAGACGTGAAGAGAGTAGAGACAATTTATAAATTTTGACAGACTCTGAACAATGTAGAAGCTTCTCGAATCGGTCTATAGTCTACTTGGACCATGTAGGCAAGGGACAGATTTGGGTTATGCAGATACATTGTGGAAAGAGATATGTCAGATTTTTGACTTGTGAGAATAGGCTGGATCACTTATTGCAACGTATTGCAACTCGCTCTTGCCAAGATAGGGTAGGGATGAGGGCGTTGGAAAAACTGACTGATCAAATACCCACCTAAAGTCTACTTTCTATACATAGGCTTCATTGTGGTAATTACATGTATGATATCTATTGCCCTGTGATGTTAGCGATGGAAAAAGGTGGTTGCCTTGCGTCTGCTGTTGACTTCTTTGAGTTTCCTTGAGAAAGTTTCTCTTTTAGACAGTGATGAACTTGATGCTTAGGCGTTTTGACCATTTTCAACCAATTATAAACATATATGCTATCTCATTAATCGAGTAGTGACATTCTATCAAAGACTGACAATGTCAATCAACAGTAGGTGTATACAAAGTGCAAAGACGAAACCTTACTACAACCTGTGCAGCTGTTGTGTGTTGGTCAGCATTTTGTCTTATCTGTAGGACTTTGCATTGAGTTATATTCACGGGACCGAAATTCATTTTCATAATAACCGATACTTTTGTCTTTTCATTTTCATGTTAAGAGAATAATTTAACATTAAAATGCATTGACGTGGGAGCGAACCAAGTCTGTAATGTACATAAATGGAGAAATCATAAGAAAATGTTGAATTTCGACTATCCACAGCAATGGTTTTAGAAAATATCTAAAATTATTTGTTTGGGTTAAAATCCACATGAAGTAGCCACGACAGGCATATAAACAAGCTTAACTGTGCTCCTACCTTATAATGTATATAATGAGTGTACAGTCATGAACTGCTATGCATTCTATTCAGTGGTGTCAATGGTCATATGTAAATTGACATAGAAACATCTAACTTTATGCATGCTATAATCTGGCTCTTCGCTTGATTGCTGTTGCTAAACAATCTGTCAAACCAGGACAATTGGTTTCTATAAAAGAATGTGGTATAACTGATAAAAGTGTACTACTTGTCTCATGTTTCACTTCAGCTACAGACCAACAGTGAATCCTGATTTCAAGAGAGTCTAATATATCCATGCTGGTGGCTAGTAATTGTAATTAGTAACTTCTATTGCGCAGGTGTCTAATGCACAAGGCACCAACCGATGCCTGGCACACAAAACCAAGCTATAATCAGGTCAATATCCAGAAGATCAGTCCATAATATAATTACTTAAAATCGCTGGTTTTGCCTCATGGTGTTTCTAGTGGCAATCTTTTGTGGCACTGAGAAATTTCTTCACTGTATTGCATTGCATCTAATGTCATTGTCTTTTATGATGTATGAAGGAGGCAGTAGTTTCATTGAAAGCACTAGAAACACAAAACGTTTGGTGCAGTAATGTATACTGTTTGTTCTATTTCATATGTCTAGATGCACTGATGATTACACAGGAAAATTCTGTGAGACAGAAAAACTTGATCCTACGGTGCTTGAAAGTAGGTGTTAAACTAAACATATTGTACTGTAAAGTATCTTTAAGATTACCTATGATTTAAAATCTATACAAATTTGTATTTCTAGTGTGACCCAAAAGAATTTGTGTTTAGAAGTCTGTTCAGATTTCCTTCACAATTTGAGCACTAAGATTAAGGCAGACACTGCTTTGACTGCTTAATGGAAGTTATCTCTGACCTTAATTTTTTTAGCATCAGAGATTAGGGAAAGTAGATATCTCAGAATTATTACACCACCTCCAAGTGGAGTTTTTGGCTGCTCTGTCATTTTAGTAGCTTGAAAGCAACTGGCTATACCCTCTATGCAGCAGCCATATGATGCTTGGATTTGACCTGGAACTCAATCAACCTTGTCTGCCTATAAATTTTGGTTTGACTGAGTTCCTGTAAATAAGCAGGTTTCCATGACTTGGCTTTGTTTGGGCGCTGTACAAATATTGACATTACGATTACATTGTAAGTGATGAAAGATTTCTGTGATTTTTACAAACCTCTCAAAGACATACAACAATTGTGACTATATAACTATTAACAACCAACGTTCCCTCTAAGCTGCGCGGCTGCGCAGCTCATTGGAAAATGCCGCGCAGCAGTTTCAAAATTCCGCGCACAAGTTTTGATAGCAAATATATATGAGCTAAAGTTTTGTTTAACTTAAGGTAGGCCACTGAATTATTAACCTACTTACTTATCTTTGCGTCAACGGAAGGCCAAGATCTGTGTGCGCCCGTAGAGGAGCATACCAGCCACTACCGTTGGTCACAACCACGGATTTCTATTAATGGATCGGTGATCACACCTCCACATTCAGTGTCTGTCTGTGTCAATCTCTCATTAACTGGGACGTCCTGCGTTGACTCATAAGCAGCAGACTAGCTTAGTGGGTCAGCCTATGGAGAGGGATGCTGATAGCCCGAGGTTTTCTCCACTGAGTGGAAAGATCTTGCTGATAGCTATCTACTGAGATTTGAGAGGGATGCTGGTTGTCCAAGGTTTCTCCACTGACTGGAAAGATCTTGCTGATAAACCTAATGCTAGAGAGCTGCCTAGCCGCTCTGCGGCTTTGCCGGCTAGCTAGCTTCCAACCGAATCACCGATGATGCCTTAATTACTATAATTAGGTCTGTGTGTCCATCAGATTATCCCTATAGGATTCCACTTTGAAAGTTGCTACCGGTTTCATACAGCATAATATTTCTTTGTGACTAAAATTTGTAACCGATGTCGAAACGTAAAACGAACCAGACCATATTAGATTAGACAGTTTTTCAAGAAAAAGTGTAGTTCTAAGTTTAAAACCGAATGGCTTAGTGAGCTGGTAGAAACAGAACTTCCAACGTCAGCAGAACACAGACGAAGGAAATTGGACGATGTCTTCATTTATCGTGAGAGAACTGATGATGTCGTTTGTCAGTTGTGTCAACAAGCTCGTGCTGTTGGCGATTTCAGTAACGGGAAACGCTGGGACGATTGGAAAATGGATTACTTGAAGCGCCACCTTACTCAGAAAATTCATTTGGATTCGGTGTCTAAACTAAAATGCCAAAAGTCCAGAAGCCTGCACAGACTACTAACTGAAAGCGCTGAAGATCGAGAAAAAAGAAAAGAGTTTTCAAAGCGGAAGATTGCTGACATCAATGAGGTAATAGTTTTGATCGATAACGTATTGCTGGCCATCTCTATGAATGTATCGTGATCTCAGATTCGTAATTTCTGAAAAAGCCCGGTTTAATGAAGACAATCGACGACGTAGTCCATTTTGCACTCAACGATGAACAATTTATCATGTTGGCTCGTCTACTGGATGTGTGTGCAACGTTCCAGGCTTCAAGTGCAGACTGTGAACGCGGTTTTAGCCATCAAGAATAAATCTCGGAACCGTCTGGAAACTGACCACTTGGACATGATGATGTCTTTGATGAGGATAAAGTCTTATCAAGGTTCAGAGTGTTTCAAATATGGTCATGTAGGCCTATAGTTTATTTTATTTATCGCATTCGTAATCGTAGCATAATATTTTCACTGCGATGAAGTATGAAAACTAGGCCCTATACGTAATTTATAAGCCATACATGTCTTTAATAAAAAAGACATTATTACAAACGTGTAGGCCTAAGTAATTACAACTTAGAATTACAACCACAAATGTTTCTGAATAGGCCCCATGTGTTGCTCACGCGGAAATGAGGCTGCTCAAACACCCGCCAGTTCCGCGCACGCAAGAAAAAAATTAGAGGGAACGTTGTTAACAACTACTTGGTATATTGTCCTAGTACAATTCTGTTTGTTGGATTTTCACACGTTGCTTGTCTCTGATGCTCTTTTGTGACTTGTTAGTTGATGACATATATAATAATAATAATAATAATAATAATAATAATAATAATAATAATAATATAATAATAATAATAATAATAATTTCCTTTATTAATTCAAACTGACAAGTTACGCAGTATGATTACAATGACAGTACAATCCAATCTTAACTAAACACACGGTTTGGCAGCCATGCAAGGCGCCGCCCTAGAGGGGGTTAAAATCGATCCACGAACCTAATGCTCTCCTGGTCATGAGTGTTACCATTACTCTATCCTCCATCATTAGTAGATTAAATCATTCTATTATAAATAGTATTATAAATATTATTTCCAAATTATATTTTCACATGCTAAAATGCCCAGTCATGATCTAGACCCAAATATCATTACACTTTGTTTCATATAATCATCTGTAACGATGTCCTGTTCCCAAACAAAGAACAGGACAGGATTCTTATCTATTTTTAGTTATGGGACTGTGTAACATTGTTTAGGATGTTGTTGAATGTTAGTTAAATTCGGAACGATTTAATCTATTAATGATGATATAAGACCAGCATCTTATACCAGCATTATAAGGGATAAAATATTAGAGTAGGTGTGGGTTATTTCACAGTTTCAAGACTATGATAGATGAAGTGGGAGATTCTGATTAGATGGATTAAAATCTAACAATTTTCGGCAAAGATTGTCTGCTGAGAATGAATATGAGGCTGCTGTGCATTTAATGCATGAAGACGAGTTCTGTTTGGCAGAAGACGTTGAAAATGTCGGATGCATTTAAGAACGATCGAGGCGCAAACTCTTGATCTTATCGAAATAAGGCCAAAAAAAATAATGGTGTGTTTCCGGTAACGCGACCGAGTCACTTTTTTGGTGCGACTCGGATAATTTTTGGAAAAATTTTTTTTTAGTAACTCATTTCGTGTCAGAGTTGCAGCTTTCCGACAACTGAAACCTCATTTTCTGTGCCAGAGGTGCAGAATTGCGACATTATAGACCGTGGGAAACCAGCTGTCTTTCAATGTAAATAAGAGCACCGTTAATTAGAGCAACAAGATGCGTCGCCCGATGTGCAGACCTGCACGGGAAGGACTTAGGTCTAGGGGTAATTAGAGCAAAAAATGGGCTGTAAGTTTTCCATGGTCAGCTTTTACAAATGTGGGAGGGTTGCGGAGATAATAGACCCGAAAGTCGGCGATTTTCCCACGGTTATACGCCAGGGTTATTAACCAAATCCAATCCTCGTCGTATTCAATGTATTATCAACATTGACGATTAATTATCGTACGTATCATAGCATGAGTAAAGTTTCCTTTATAGCAACCAGCCTTAAGGTCAGCCTCAGCCTCCTAAGCAACCAGCCCTGCCTATGGGGAACAGTTGGTCGCAATGGCGGCTGCTCGGTGCCGGCCCTCTATTCGGGGGGTCCGCTATTCTGGGAGCCCACCAGAGTATACATACATACAATATACATTTATACATATATACATCTATGCATACATACATGTATGCATGCACACATACATACATTCATACATACAACATAGATACATGCATACATAAATGCATACATACATAAATGCATACATGCACATATACATTAATACACATATAAATGCACACATACATACGTACATACATGCATACATACAACATACATACATGCATACATGAATGCATACATACACATATACATTAATACACAAATGCTCATATACATACATACGTTCATACATACATACATACGTACATACACACATATATACAACATACACACATATATACAACATACATACAATATGCATACAACATACATACAATATACATACAACATACATACATAAATGCATACATACACATATACATTAATAATTTAATACACATATAAATGCACATATGCAAACATACATGCATACATACATACATACATACATACATACTTATATACATACATACATACATACAACATACATCCATGCATACATACATACATACAACCATGCATACATACATAAATGCATACATACACATATACATTATACACATATAAATACATACTACATATATACATGCATATATACATACAACATACATACATACATACATACAACATACATACATACATAAATGCATACATACACATATACATTAATACACATATAAATGCACACATACATACATACATACATCATATATACATACATACAACATACACACGCAACATACGTTAGACCAGTGGTTCTTAACCTTTTTTGACACACGACACACCTAAACTTGCAACCAAATTTGGCGACACACCACGCTATCGTCGTGTGTGAATAATGTTAAAGATGTTAAAGTTAAACTAGTTATATACTTAAAATTTTTATTTGTTGACATTTGCAATTAATGAAAACGTTCATGTTGAGTCCTTTGTGGTTTCTACTTTAACTTAGTAAAATTTAGTGAGATTTTTGCTCATCGATTTTTTACACTCTAACCAATTTGTTTCGCTTTTTGTTCTTTATGTTGATCATCTGAGAAAAACCTTGCTCATATAAATAGGAACTATGAAATGAAGCCTACTCTTTGAATGCTTTGCTCGCCAGTGTTTTGTAATGTTCTTCTTTGTACGCCTTAGCCCAGAACTGAGTTCTTGAGGATTGCTTGTGCATATCCTTCAGTCTAGCTTTATTATTTCGAATGTTCCAGTAATGGGAAAAAGTTTACATCCGCGCGGTCGCAAACGTGTAGGGGACTATACTGTATAAGGTAAACATCATGGCCATTCCAGATTGTGATATACTAGAATAGATAGAGTGCTACGAATTCTCATAGCCTACGTCCGCTACAGTAAGTAAGTGTAATGCAACAATGACGGACGTAGGCTTGAGAAATCGCGACACATCAATTTTTCGCGACACACCAACGACACACCATGTTTACGTGACACACTCTCGGTCGATTCGCGACACACTAGTGTGTCGCGACACACCGGTTAAGAAACTCTGCGTTAGACTATCGTTAATGGCTGCCAGAAAACGATATCAATGAACTACACTTGTGAAAATATTAGCCTTCTAGCATATATGAAGAAAACATTTTTAAAATTTAATTTACTGACAAATAAGTTTAAAGAACATGGAACTGTTTTTAGCAAGGTGTTTATTTAGTGACATCTTCTTGTTCTCAAAACGTAAGAAAAACAAAAAGGTGATACGGTCTCTATGAAATGGCATTGTATAAAAATATTTTACAAAAAAAATTTTTTCCTACCGACCTACCCACTTTTTTAAAACTCCGTTACCGGAAACACACCATTATTTTTTTTTTGGCCTAAGGAGTGATTAATTTTCGAGAGTTGATCAATAAGAAGTGTAGAATTGTACCTCGTTTTGGCGAGTTAATAGAGACGTTGAACTTCGAACAAGTGCATCAAATGAAAGGTTGAGATGCAGCTGATCTCCCAAAAGATTAACATAAATTTGAATGTTTAAAGCTCGGTAATCTCAAGGCTATAGTATGAGGTAAAGCGAACTTGTCGTTATAGTCACACTACGATTGGTTGACTAAACCATTCTGTTGGGAAAAATACGCGGTTTTGAATCGATTGGAAAGTCTTTCTTCAAAGAATTTGGTTGGAGACGCTACGACAAATTGGCAAATCTGCACAAGATGGACATGGATGGGGATCAGCATTGATCACGCATATCAAAGTCAAGAGAGGCAACCTTCAAACAACTACTACTATGGGATGTTAGAATAGGCAACGTAAACATAGATTATCATTTAGTACAGATGTTGGTTAAGTAAGGTTCTAAAGACACAATTAGGCATATATACCGGTAGATTGAATTACTAGACAGATGATCTAACTAACACTGGCTGTTTGTATATGATATTTGGCTGAGCAATTAACATTATTTAATCACATATTTATACGTCTAAAAAACCTTATCTTTAGAGCTCTGTCATGCTATGATGGTGGCCTACACAAACTGACCCTGAGGCTAGAATTGATTTTACAAGTGATGGACTGATGGTGGTATAACATCCAATACCAAACTCCTTTAATCAGGAGGCGTCACATCATGGATGCATGTAAATTGACAGAGGGACAAAGGAAATGTCTAACCAGATCAACCACCTGGAATTGACTGGATTACTGTGTAGCGATTTCACTCTTTTCAAATGACGTGTTTATTTTGTCATTAGATTAAGTTAGGCTAATTAAGTGGTACTGCTAAGAATAATAATTCAGCACTGTTATCGTAGAATATCAGTACTAATATAGAGAGGCAGATTATTCAAACTATCATTGATGGTGACGAAAGCAATAAGATTAAAGCGTGGACTCGATTTTAAAAGGAGGTATTAAAAAGGAGAGTAGAGAGAATCGAATGATGATAGCAGCAATTCTTTGAAGTAACTCATGAGTTGAAATAATCATTAACTCACCCATTGGGTTTTATCAGAGCTATATATTTATTGTATAGGGAAGTGATTATGGTTTCAGTTGAGGGTCGCTTGGAAAACCAGACTGGTAGGGTTAAGGAATGAGTTGGAAGTCAGATAGTCATTGATCCGAGACAGGATTATGCATTAAGTTAATTTAGAGATGAATGATAAGTAAGTAAGTAAGTATATCCTTTATTCAAAACCAACTGCTAACCGCATTTTGGTGTACATAGTTCATAATATTAATTTAAACATATAACATTCTAATGACAAAGGTTTTACGAGCTAAAGAGTCAGCATTAGGTATAATTCTATTGTGGCCCTGGGGCGCAGTGAGTATATGACAGCTTTCTCTGGAGGTAATAACTGATGCAGAACATGTGTTGGGTTAGTTATGATGGCTGAGAAAAGGTTACAATCAGCTTTCTGGCAGAGTTGCTCGAAAGTAAGATAGGATTCAGGTAAATATTGAGACCGGATCAATCTTTGCATTGTTGCCTGAAGACGTGTACGTCCAATTCCTCCCACGTAGCCCACCACGCTAGTGTCGCATACAACAGCCGTGAAACTGTGGTTGCACTTACCACATCATTCAGTGAATGGCCCGATAATCCATGTGCTTTTAGGACAAAAAGGGCGTACATCGACTGCCTGGGTTTGATGATTATATTGTTTACATGCATATCAAAGTTGAATTGTTCTGTCATCGTGACACCCAAGACCTTCAGGTGCCCTACCCTGACAAGGCCTGGTATAACTTTTGGTGTATCCTCTCCGAGCTTTTTCCTAGGTCGCCGAACGATGATTTCCTGGATCTTTGAATGGTTCAGTTTTAAATTGCAGGCCACCGCCCAAGCCGAGACATGATCTATTTCAGACTCTACCAGATCGCTGTTAGCTGATGGAATTAGGATGTAGCTGTCGTCCGCATACTTTACCATTATATTTGTGGAGTGTCGTGGTTTTAGTTTAGATATTACTATTATAAAGTGTATAGGTCCCAGTCCGGATCCTTGAACGATACTTGCATTGATTTCTATTGCACTGGATGTGGTACCCATAAACTTGGTTCTGTGTTGTCGCTTGTTGAGAAAGGCAATGATCCAATTATATATGTTGTCAGGGATTGGCAGTTCAGCGAGTTGTTCTGCCAAGTAAGAATGCCTCACCATATCGAACGCCTTCAAAAAATCCAGAGCTACCAGGTGAACGTATGGGTGTGTGGTAAGCATTTCGGTGAGATGATGTGTTATAGAGATGAGAGCCGCTGAGGTCGAGCCGGAGGGTCGAAAGGCAAACTGGTCCGAGAATTCGTTATTGCTATGTGTTTGCGTCAAGATGGGAGAAAATTATCTACGCACCACAAGTCGTTCTAGCATTCGGCATAGGATTGGCATGATGGATATGGGTCGGTAGTCTGCCTCTGATGTTGGTCGGCGTACCTTTGGGACGGGTGTTATATTACTCATTTTCCATTGAGGTGGGACGTATGAGTTTCTAATTGATAGGTTGAAGAGGCATGTGATTGGTTCTGTTTGTACTGAGGCTGCGCTACTCAGAAGCCATGGCAGCATATTGTCCGGCCCTGTGGCAGTCTTCCCCACAGTCTCTAGCATCCTGAAGATGCTGTATTCATCGAAGATCTCAGGCCCTCCGTTGACAGCTGTTGATTTGAGCCTGGGTGCTGTGTATTGCTGGTCAGTCGAGATATTTCCGTAATGCTGATTGAGAGTAGCTGCAGTAACTCCATCAGGTGCGGTGGCCATCTGTCTATCTGCTCCACGTATGCGGTTAACCTCAGACCACATTTCTCTAGAGCCTCGTTTTTCAAAAGCTGATTGATTGTGACGAGTAATTATTACGTTGATTCTATTGGAGAGTGCATCAGCTGCCTCCATTCGTTTTTTCTTAACCAGTTTATTCCTTTTACGAAGCAAATGTTTAGCGACCGGCGTCAAATACAGAGGCTCACAGTGTATGTTGGTTGATCAAAAAAGCCTTCACAGACCACTCTAGCTTAGACCATTATGCCTGTGCTATGTTGGCAAGCTAACAGATAGCTTGTTTTATTATATTGTCAGCGTCCATGGGATACAATATGACTTTAATGAGGATATTATCAAGTATTCTGAAGAATTCAAAACCATCTAAATTATCTGGATATATTAGAGAATTGCTGGATGTTTTTCTTTTAAGTGAAGTTCGAGCATTCGATGTGCATGACCACCTCAAAGTTTATGTAAAATATGATTTCCTTTGCATTCCGTTTCATTTCATGTTCTAACCAACTAACGATTGGTGCCATATTTTGAATCCTTGTTAATTTGTTTTAGGCCTGCAAGCAAGCACGACGATTGGCATAGCGGTTGGTGTTAGTTTGTTCATCGTCGTGGTTCTGGTGGCTGTTGTAGTGCTTGTTTTCATAATTCAGAAGTAAGTAACTTAAAATCTCTGTTTCTTGTCTGTGAATTAAAGTTTCAGCAAACATTGGTCAATGGGGCAGGGTGTGAACCACCAAACACCAAAAACCTTTAACAAGCAATAGATTTGAGTGCAGAGTTGTAATGCGAAAATGTTAACCTAGCACTTTAAACACAAACTACATTGGTTCCCAGTTGCTTTTAGTACACTCTCATCGTTAAAGTGTTAAGTATTTTTCACTTCAAAATTACCAGTTACAGTTGGATTTGATACTGCATTGAAGGACATCTGTTAAATGACTAGTCTATGAAAAGAGTATTGTAAGAAATACTAGGCATACTGACATTAAAAAAACGATGACAAACCGTGTAACTCTGACTCTCATTTAATTATATTTAATATATAGCTTGCTTCAAATATGCCTTAAAGACTAGATGCAAAACAAGATGGGGTTACCAGAGGGGTCACCAGTAGCCCATTCATAGCTTGACTGGATCTGCAGTTTGAGATATAATGAAAGTCACCCTGAAGATGTGGCTCCCTTTGTTTATATCAATGTGGACAAACTGTTAGATCTACTGATAGGTCAACTTATGACCTATTTCTGAGATCACCAGCATCATCATTTCTGATGCAGGATTTTCTTTCCATGCAAGATTAGAGCTTCATATACAACTGTGAAGCAATTAAAATATCCTTCTGATTGGTTTATTCAGGCAGCGACTATGTCTGCAGTAGCATTTCGACCACACCAATCCATATGTGCCAGTGCCAGTCTTATCGGATATTTATAGAAAATACGCCGATTATGTCATCGTTCGTTGTTGTAAACAAACTGTATGTGATAGAATTATATCTATTTTTTTCTATTTAGTCAATTTTAATTAATCATTGTCTCGATAATGATAACACAATTATCTGGTTTTTTGGCATCTTATAACTATTATTGTGATACTACTACCGTGTTTTATAATTCTTTGTTATGGACAATTAGGTTTTCCTAATATATAACTGTGACTTACATGTAAACCAAAGTGCGGTTAGCAGTTGGTACAATTAAAGGATATACTTACTTACTTACTTCTCATCCTTCTACATCTTCATAAAGGCTGTGTTGGACCTATTTTTCCCCATCAAAATGATAACCATAACAGCGCGTCATTCTTCATGTATGACGCGTTACATCAAACATCTGCTGCTCAGGAAAAAGAACCATATGCATTGGTGTGGCCGAAATGCTACTGCAGACATTCTTGCTGCCTGAATAAACCAAATAATTGCAAGCCATAACAAAAGCACCTTCGATGATCTTGTGCATGTGGTCTGAGGTGCATTGATTGCGTGGAGAGGATAAAGAGTGCCCCAGATGGAGGCAAAATCACTGCCGACAGTCTGAATCAACACTACTGCAAAACATCCACTGATCAGCAGTATGTTAGACCAGCTGTAAAATCGACAGTCACCTCCGCCAATGTGGTGGATATTGAAGACTATCATGTCTACTCTGCCCTAACATCCATTCGCATTACTTCAGAGGGGCTTCCGTAATATGGCTCTTGGCTCTTAGCCAAGCAACTCCAATATCCTACCTCTACAAGAAGTCACTGACTGAGTCATATATCCCTCCGCAATGGAAAGAGAGTAAAATCTCTCCTGTCCCAAAGATCTCGAGCTCTTAGACAGAGGCCGATTACCGCCCAATATCTATCACACCTGTCAGTGCTGGCCTTAGGGGTGTGCGAACCGTGCTGACACACCGGGCCTGCAACTTGGGGGGCCAAAAAATGTTACAGAAAATTAACATGAACAAGACATCCTAATAATAATATGATTTTAATTAATTCTTCTCTATTGTCAATAAAATAAGTCAGCTTCCTCTATATAGCCCAGAATTCTCGTGCATAGTTAAATTTGACTTGTACTTGTTAACAATCTACTAAAATAAAATGATTAGCAATGAGAAACAATTTGACTTGTGTCATGGGCGGCCATACAGTATACTATGCACAGGACCTGAAACATCCTAAGGCTGACACTGCACCTGTATTATGTAAAAATTTTGGAAAAATTTATGGTGCAAATTTACTATTATCCAATCCTGACCAACCCTGAAGAAAATAATCTTTTTCTCAGACCAGTGTCCCTTCAGGCCATCTGGGTTGACCTCTACATGGCTGATAGCAATAACCCATCATTTACTAGAAACAGTCAAATGCGAGCCGTATGCCCACATAGTGTCGTTAGATTTTCCAAGGCATTTGACACGGTAAGGCATAATTACCTTACCGTACAGTTAGCCTCCATGTTAATTCCTGATTTTGTATATAATTAGATGCTCTCCTTGCTTCTTAATCAAGTGCACTGTAGTAAGTTTTGTGGCATCATTTCCCCATATAAATGTATCAATGCTAACATTCTACAAGGGCAGGACTTGGACCAGTCAACTTTTTGACCACCATTTCTAGATTAAAATTGCTTCATGCAGAGAACTGATTATGCAGATATGCAGACGATTGCTATTTGGTGATCTCTGCCTAAAACATAGAGACCACTGACTCTGAACTTGACCACGTAGCTGAATGGGCTAGAAATTGCAACTTGCGTCTAAATCAGGGGTGCGCAACCTTTTCGTCAGTGTCGGCCGCATTAGAGGCTCATATTCTCATCACGGCCGCCAAGATATCTGCTATTAGGTTATTTAAACACTACATATGTATATAGGCCCCATATATTGTGATGAGAAGTAAGATTTACTAATAACAGTGGCGACGTCCATAAAAGCATGTTTACTGTTGCGACTAAACAACAACTTAAGTTCATTGCTTCTCTGAGAACTTCAGTAGGTCTACCACGTCTTTTCCAGCACGAAATTAATAAAATAATAAAAAAGCACGATCAATTTTTTCTACATCTTCAATCCTACTCAGATGTGTAGCCTAGCAAATGTAAGTTCGGACCACGAAAATATTCCACATTAATGGCTGCCTTAGTCTTGGATACTGGGTGAGAGGCGTGAGAAGTCTGGAGACGCGCTGGAGACCTTCATCCGTATTCCAGACTCCAAGTTGTTGTCCATCAATCGAGTTCTGTACTTGTTTTTCAAATACTTCATCCGAGAAAATTCTGTCTGGCTCGCATCAGTGTTTCCGAAGACGACCACAGTATTTCTTCCAGTTCTCGGAGTTTATGATGTTCCAGCGCTAACTCCACACCTCTAATCAATTGCTTTTATCTTCGAACTTCTTTATAAGTTGTTGGTCGTTCTTCAACTCCACCAATTCCATTTGGAGGTCCAGGGGGCGCATTCTCCATCTCTACAAGATGAGGAGAAGCAACAAGTCGCAGTGCTGGCAAAATCTGATTAGAGTCATTGAATCATTCAGTGAACTCTTGCAGCAGGATATCAATGACGTTGGTAAAGGACGCAATAGGAAGGTCAGGAGTCTTCTCTTCCAAAGTTCGCTTTCTTTTCAAAGACATCACCATTCGAGAGGTGACGGATTGTGCTTTACACAAAGTTTACAGAAAGAATACCGAAAAGTTCTGCGCTCTTTTTCTCTCCTCTTCACTGTGGAGAGTCATGAGGTGACCAGGTGGGTGACCTATCCAGTCTCACAGCCGCTTGATCAACAGCTGAGCCTCCGCCACACACGCCCCTTATTTTGCATACATCCCTACCGTATGCAAATACATTAGTACGTATACACTGTAACTTTCATTGGCCACTCTCTCATTGAGGTCCATCAGCCCTGCTCGTACAATATAGGCAGTGGTTGGCTGTTCAAGGCTAGATTATAGATATTATTACGTAGTCTGCCTGCCTCTTTGAGCTTCATCTGCAGGGATGCACATACTTAGGTGGTGCATTCTCAAAGTGTGCATCAGTGTGTGAGTGTATGCATTGCTGTTTGTGTGAAAGTAAATAAATAAACACACTCAAACAAAGACAAACACAACTAATCGATTCACTTAAACCTCGGCTTCAAAACAAAGGAATAAAAATATTTATGAATTAAATACACAAGGCCGCCAATACATTACAATTAGATCATGCCTCCACGGCCGCCAATTCTCCCTCTTACGGCCGCATGCGGCCGTACGGCCGCAGGTTGCGCACCGCTGGTCTAAATCATAACAAGTCGAGTGATATCATAATTAACTATTTGAATGTATTATTTTAAGGATAGGTGCAAAATGCTTTGATTCCGATGAGATTCAGTTTGGGTTGAAACAAGGAGTGGAGTGTGCTAATGCATAATTTGCAATGTGCTCCTCTGTTATTTTTAATTTGATAGTGGCAGCACTATCAGCAACTCTGGATATTAGCAAGGCATATGACACTGTTAATCATTACAAGCTGTATTCCAGCCTCCTAAGGTCTGGTTGCCCAGTGTGGGTAGTCAATATCCTGGTAGATTGGTATAGTAAACTAGCGGTGGCAGTACATTGGAATAGTAGTATATCTAAGTCATTTGCAGATAGGAGCAGTTTACAGCAGGGGAGTTCTCTGTCACCTTTGTTGTTTAATGTTTTTGTTAATAAGTTATTGTGGAGTCGAGAGCAACTGGTTAGGTTGTTGTATTAACAAAGCCTGGTTGGGATGCATCATGTATGCAGATGATTTTATTTAGCTATCCGCATCGGTAGCTGGGCTTCACGCTTTACTAGATAAATGTGGTGTTGTTAGTAGTCAGTTAGGCCTTACATTTAATTGTAATAAATCTTGGTGCATAACATTCGGTCCTTGATGTAAGGCCTTCCTGCCTGATATGTTTATATGTCACAAAAAGGTTTTGTGGACTGAGCAGGTGAAATATTTGGGAGTTATCTTTTGTGCTGGAAGTAAATTGAGATGCGATGTGGATAGTATAATGTGCAATTTTTACGCAGCTAGCAATAATATTTTCAGTAACTCCAGGTTTGTCGGAGCTAATGCAGATCTGAATATAATAAACGAATATACATACATATTAAGGTCTACCAGACTAAACATGAGGTGATTGAAGCAGCCCCCAACTCCCTATTGGCTTCTTCACTGTTAGATGCTTCATAGTCTACTGCATTTGCACTGAACAGTGTGTGTGTGCATTCAGAGTTTAGTGCTTGCCGTTATCCCCTTGAACTTATCAGACCTGAAAACTGGTCCAAATGTTTTACAACTGAGCTGAAACCAGCCATATAATGTTTTGGTATTTTCAGACCAAGCATAATTTTCAATGGCACACACCACTCTGCTTTCTAATATGTTGATGTAATAGATGAAACAGCAGCAGTATGTTTGTATGTATGTGTGTATCAAGACAGTTAATATAGCTGATAAAGCATGAAATTATATTGTTTTTAGCATATATATAACTTGTTTTAAAACCTGTGCAATACATATAAACAAATTTCTGTTTACATGGAGTCTGAAGCTTGTTTTTCAGAGCCTTATGAGGCAAAGTTTTCAGGCTTGATAATTTAATCACAGCTCAGATCAGAATATTTACCGGTAATTCAGAGGGTTTTCTTATATTCTTTGCTTGAACAGAAAGAACATAAATATTCCTTGCTGGAACGGAAGACAAAACGTAAATGAAACTGTTGAAGAAGCTGGAAATTCAACGACACAAGTGGTATGTTGATATTACTATTGCTATTAACGAGCAACTTCTGTAGTGCATGTGTCTGACATGCAAAGGCATCAATCGATGGCACACTAAATCCAAGCCACAATCATGTCAACGTCAAGAATATCAGTCCACCAAGAAAGAGACAGCCTATGGTGGATAAGCAGTTTGAAAAAGATAAGTAATAGGTACCGTGTTTGATTTGATCAGATTGATTAAGAAGTGATCGAGTGTGATGGGTTGTTAGTGCAGTGCAAGTTTGCTATACTAGCTGCTTGTGTCTAGTAGGAGAGTTGTATTTCTTGTAGAATTAGAAATGTGAATAGTGAACTGATTGACTTCAGATTTTATTTACTTAAGGTTTAATTTTTATTTTATGACAAAGTTTAGATGATATTAGTGATGTTTAACCCTTTAATGGCGAGCGTGTACTGAAATGCATGGAGAACTAATCCCTATCATCATTAAAGGATTAAGCTATCCATTTTGGTTTTGATTATAGTTGTATTTTTTTAATTTTACATCGTGCATTAGTTATAATTAGTTATCATTAGTTTTAGTTATAGTTTTACAGGTAATTATTTGTTTGTCGTTTGTGTCCATAACTTCAAGTACCTGATTAGATTAGGTTGAAATCCAATGGATCAGAGAAACCAGATGTAGGCTGTGGTGGATGTGCAGATTGAAAGAAACGAGTCTTAAGTTTAGACCTGAATTACATCAAAGAATTGACCAAATGAACTGAATTGGGGACCAAATTCCAAAGCCCAAGAGCCCACTGCTGTTCAAGTGTGGGGCAAATCAAGAATCACAGCATGAGTATCTGTATATGGGGGTGAGCATAGAACAGAGCTGGGTCAATTGATTAAAATGTAATCCGTTGTGAACTGTAATGCAGATTTTGAAATACATTCTTACTCAGTGGGCACTGGGCAGCCAGTGCAATGAATGCAACATGTGCTAAATATGCTGATATTTGGGGTCTTTGTCATGGCCATGGCAAGAGAGTTTTCAACCATTTATAGTTCATACAGATTTTCCTTAGAGATAACAATGAAAAGTGAGTTTTCTGGACCAGCAAATCTGCTGGAAACCAGAGCATCAGCAGGTGGGCGTAAGACAGCTGAAAGCAACAGAGATCTGATTCTATGAATATCCTGTATGTGAAATTGGTCTGATCTGCATAATGTCAAGCATGTTTACTGTTTAGATGATAGTTGAATTAGACACTGGTCATGCCCAAACTGTGTGTGCATTCAGTATGGTTAACAAGTAAGCCACTCTTCTGAACAGGCCTAAGCCAGTCACATTTACAGAGTTGTTGGCTTGTCTGTAGAAGAAATTCAGTGTTAGGATTCAGAAGCAGTAGCCATGCCAGAGTGAACATTGATGTGACTGTGGATGGTAAACAGTGCAGTTTCAATGGAATGGTAGTTGCTGTGCCACTTATTGAAATTGACTGAGCTAAAACGTCACTAGCTTGTGGAACCATGCACAGGTTATCATCAAATGTTCCACCATATGTTCAAGGTACCATAGCAAGAAATATGGCTGCCATGCTTCTCATGAATTCAGAGATGTAATATATGCCACTTTATTTCTGAGTTATTAAGACTTCTATTCAGCCTTTTTGCTAATATTTTACGGAATTTTACCAAAGTTTCTTTTCTCGAACAAGAATAAAGAAGTTCTGTAATGCAAGATTGACCAGATAGGTGTGAAAAATTCAGCCTTCTCTGACAAACCAGAATCAAGCCTCAATCCCCATTAGTGCCAGGGTCAGGTAACTGTAAATGTACCAGTTCTCCCATTTGGGCCAGTCTGCTTATTTTTTACATTTTTGTAGCACTAGCCTCAAAATGATGAGTCAGCAGTTCGCATTTGTTTCAGTTCACAGCATCTTCAAAAAACTTTCCTCTTCATGTCATATGATGACTAAGGTTATGATTTTTTTTCATGTGGTATCGCTCAAAGTGACTATCAGCGGATGTATAGGACATTATGATAATGGTGTTAGATAAGAGTGAATAAGATGAAGATCATTTTCTTATATGTGATGATCAATAAATCAATGCAGACTGGAGAAGTACCACGGGAATGGAGGGATGCGCTCATAGTGCCATTGTTTAAAAAGGGAAGTAGAAGTGAACCAGGGAACTACAGACCAGTCAGTTTAACTAGTGTGGTGTGCAAGGTCATGGAGAGAATTATTAAGGATAATATAGTGGAACATTTGAATGAGCATGATATCATAAATGGCAGTCAACATGGATTTACCAAAGGCCGTTCGAGTTTGACAAATCTGTTGGAGTTCTTTGAGGAGGTCTATGAGAGGATAGACACGGGAAAACCTGTAGATGTAATTTACTTAGATTTTGCCAAGGCATTTGACAAAGTACCTCATGTAAGGCTGGGCAAAAAGTTGAAAGCAAGTGGGATTAGAGGGCAAGTACTAACATGGATTCAAAACTGGCTATCAGGCAGAAGACAAAAGGTGGGCATAGGAGATAAACACTCTAGCTGGACGACAGTGCTAAGTGGAGTGCCACAAGGATCAGTGCTTGGACCACTGCTGTTCGTACTTTTTATTAATGACATAGACGATGGGATTTTATCAAAAATTTCTAAGTTTGCGGATGATACAAAACTATGTAGAGCAGTGGATGATGAAGAAGAAGTAGATATACTGCGGGAAGATCTAAGAAGAATGTTCAGATGGTCACAAGACTGGCAAATGCTCTTCAATTTGGAAAAGTGCTCAGTGATGCATATTGGGAAGAGAAACAACGAGTTTTCATATGAAATGGGGGGCAAGGTATTGAAAGTGAGTGAGGAAGAAAGGGACTTGGGAGTGATTATGCACAAGAGTGCAAAACCTTCAAGGCAATGTGCCAAAGCATCCAAAAAGGCAAACTCAACTTTAGGTATGATAAGAAGGACAATAGTCACTAGAGACAAGGATACAATACTGAGGTTGTACAAATCGCTGGTTAGGCCACAGTTGGAATACTGTATCCAGGTATGGAATCCATACTTCAAACAGGACATTGAAAAACTGGAGAAAGTGCAAAGAAGAGCTACAAAAATGATTTGGGGCTACAAGAACTTGAGTTATGAGGAAAGGCTGGAAAGGTGTGGACTAACAACATTGGAGAGAAGGTGAAGCAGAGGAGATCTAATCGAAGCTTATAAGATTATCACTGGAAAGGAAGCACTGCAATGGGAGAGGTTCTTTGAATTAGCACCGAACAAGGCAACTCAGGGTCACAGGTATAAATTATTTAAGAGGCCGAAGGGAACATTAGGGCAGAAATTCTTTAGTGCAAGAGTTGTAGACCTGTGGAATGGTTTGGACGATAGTACTGTCTCAGTGGACACTATCATAGCTTTTAAGAAGAAGCTAGGAAAGTTGGGCTATTAAGCGTTCCAGGTTAATTTGCAGTGGTTCTAACACAGACTACACGTCTTCTGAACCACTTAAAACCCTTGTTATGTTATGTTATGTCATTTCTGCCTCAGGACCACAACAGCAATGGTAGAAATGGCACTTCCTGTGCAGAGTCGGAAACAATGTTGCCAGACTGTAATGACAACAACACAAAGCCAACTCCTAAATGATCTGTCTTGGGTGAATGCTATGTAACCTTTCTCTGCCAACGGCCACACTTCAGATGAAGAAGACAACAGGAGTTCTTCACAAAGAGTTTGTCGAGTTAGACTAAAAATGCTTGTTTGTGATGTCTGTGATGTAACAATCTTGAGCATTCCATGCTTTGAGCTTGAATTCAGATTGTGGTCTCATCAAAAAAGTTGCAGTGCAATCCATTTGCTGGATTTCATGCCAATGTATAGTTTAGACCTGTGTTCATAGTACTTTGCTTATTTAAGTAGCATGGAGTTTTGATGCAACTTTAATACTAATGCTCTGCTTTTGAATGTGCTCACTTGATTTTTGTTTAATTTGTGATGTTTGCTAAATGTTGGTGCTTATTCAAACAGTACATAATTTTGCTGTGCTATGTATTGTCTGCTGGGACAATTCATAGACTTACAGACACTAGATCTTTTCATGATCAAGGCTTACTGATATGATGTTAACATTTGTACCACAAACTGTATAGCATCTGTCTGTGAAACAGGTGTAAAAATTATATGCATTCAGAGTGAAAATATTTTGAGGCATTTCTTTTAAAATTTATCTCTCACATACATATGCACATTTACACACTGTAATGGCATTCTGGCACAGTATTTGATCAGTTTTGGGATTGTACAATGTACATTGTGTCACTCAACTACAGTGTACGTGGACATTTCACTCAAGCATGCTGCAATGCAAATGCACTAAATTCTGTGTGAAGGAGTTCATTATCTTCAGGGTTATACACAGCATGAGACATTAATTTCCTATTGTTGTACAAAAAGAACATCTCTTATTTAGTTTACCGCTGCTTTGATCATGTGTTGCAGTTTCTGACGGAAAATTGTACAAAAAGTAAGTAGCCTGTAATGCTTAAGAAAATACTGGTATTTGCATTTGGTGTCTAGGATGAAGTCCTGAAAGCCAAGTCAGAACATTTTGAAATTGTTATTGCTTTTGAAAAGATCCTAATAATAGCTATATGTATGTATACAGATATCGCATCTCTGATGTGAAGCCTGAGTTTTGATGTAGGAGTAATGCAGAGCATCTGTACTGTAATACTTTAGCATCAAACGAGGTTTTTACAGGAGTCGTAATAAAGACTTGTAATCTAACGTTAATTCTAACGTTAATTGGGTAAGCTGCAACTGTTTTCTCTATTGAGATTTCAGATCAGCCTTTGACACAACTGTCACAAACTCCAATATGATTGTTTACCAGAGTTACCTCCACTGAGTCCACAAACATAGAAGTCGCATAAACATTTAAGAACATTATTGTGAAATGAACAACATTAAGCGTCATTAAGTTTCAACATTCAGTTTCAGTGAAGGTTACTACAATTGTCATGTTCATAAGGTAACACCTGATAGCCATTCCCATGAAATCCCAAATGGTCGATTAGGAATTTATGCCTAGAATTGGTACTACAAGTGCAGCTAAAAATGTTGCATCTAAGGATGTGTACGTAATTTTAAACATACCCTTATTTTAAGGCAACCTGATTTAAGACCTTGCATCTGTTTAGTTGTACTGGCATTTGTACTTTGATGTTTAACTTAATTCTGTATAAATGTTTTAATTAACTTGTACATGTATTAAATACAGAGATTTTTGACCAATGTTTTAGATTGTTGCCATTTTGTACATGTGACTGCATTATTTATAGTTTTTGCTAATTGCCATTTTATTTTTTATGTTGTGTAACAATTATCTGATATTTTCATCTGATGGAACATATTATTGCAAATACTGGACATAATTTAAACCAGACTCAAACTTGAAAATTTTATTTACATGTCAACCTTGTCATGATATTTCTATGAGTGTAGAAATTTTTAAAATTAAAATGCTGTTTACAAAAACCCATCTCTGTATAATATAATTGCAGTAAAACTAGAGCAAGTATATAAATTTCCAAATTAAAATCATTATATGTATGCAGATTAAATCAAATAAATAAATTTAAGATGCTTTGTGTAAGTTCAAATCAAATATTCATTGTTAAAGTTCAAATTAATATGCATCATCACGTCTTCTGTCTCACGAAAAGTGATGATTTCAGGATATGTAGAGATCACTTCCCCTACGTTCAAGGACTCTTAGATTCCGTTCTTGTTCACGATTAAGTTCTGCTAACTGAAACTGGTCACGTCGTAATTGTTCTCTTAGCTTTTTTAGCTCCAAATGGAATTCACTGCGCCTGGTGGTAATCTACAAAAACAGACACAAAACCACCTGTGTGCAAGTCTCACAGAATTGAGAACAAACTTTATAAAGAAGGTCATTGTTCCTTGAGATTTTCCCTGAGAGATGACCATATAATGTGCCATGAGTATAAGAGGGCAGGTGGCCAGTGTCCTTGTCGTCACTGCCTGACCTAGGCCTATAAGCTGTTTGAAAGCTGTTGCAATCACATTTTGATTTCTGTTATTTTCTGGTGGGAATCAAACCTTGATACCTGGTCTGGTAATCAAATGCCATCATGTGAGGTTGCCTAAATATAAACAATTGCAAAGGCACACAAGCATTTACATATTGCTGGGTAACCAATGCCAAGATACAGAAAATTAAAACTAAATATTGGAAATGTATGACACATGAAAAGGTTTTTCTTCCTGTTTTTAGTGGAGCTAGACAAAAAGCCAGTCTGACCTGGAAAATGTCCTGGACTTACAAGTGTTTCTGAACCTGGCATAGGCATGAGCCACAAGCCTCCAGGCATGAGCACCTCCAATAAATGTAATGTAAATCTTTTAAATTTCTCAGCGCCACACACAAAAGCCGCATCAGGGAGACCAGCTTAATCACCGGCACTACACCAAATCAGTGGTTTGAACCACCACCTTATTTTCTTTGATTACCAATAACAAACAACCTGAACCAGTTCAACAGCTTTTCTGGTCCTGCAAACCAAATGACCTTTCTAATGGCAACAGTAGAACTGGTAAGAAATATAATCTTCTGCTAATTGTGTGCCTACAATAACTAAGTTTATTCCAAAGAAACTTCAATGCAGAATTACTGCTATTCATATCTAAGATCTGAGCATTCTTGCTTGTTGCCATACTTTTGCTAAGAAAGCTCGCTCCTTCTGCAAACTCTGCATGAGTTCTGTTTCTTTCTTAGACACATCTTTTCGTTCTTGTGCAATCCTTCTGTCATTCTGAAGTCTCATTTCATTCCATTTGACTTCCAGCTGCATCAGCAAATGATGCTGATTCTTCTGCGAAAAATCGGCTTCCTTCAGTTTGTTAAATATTTCACTTTCTTGCTGTTCTTCTTTAGTCACAAATTTCTACAATGAACAACAGCATGTTAAACATCTCATCTGTTTCAGTTCATAGCACTAAACAAAAGCATCATTGTTATTACTTATTATTTTTAACATAGTAGATTGATCTCTCAGGATTCAGAAATACTGAGAGAAAATTGAAACTCATCCGGCACGGTTACATCTCATAAGATTTAAGTGCAGAAAAGTGTGACAGAAGGCAATGACCTTGAAGTGCTGAATTGCAGTAGTAAGATGCTGGTGGAGATACCTAGTATTGTTATGGTCTCTGGAAGATTAAACAAGACAAATCCATCATAAACTTAAGCCCTGATGCTAACTATTTAACACTCAAGGTGTGCTAACACACAATACAGGAACTTGCTATGTAGTACTACATGTTCGCAATTTTTTTAAATGAATCCACACGGCACAGGCTAATGTTTTGTCATTATTTTAGACAAATCTGTATCAGCTTTCTGAAGGCACTTCTCACTTACCTAACTGATGTTATAGTTTGATCATCATGACAAGTTTATCTGCAGGCAAATAATTGCCATACAGTTGTAAAACATCAAAAAATTTTGGCAGGTAGGTTCCTACATACACGTAGAACCAGACCAACAGAATCTCCCACCATTGACTAATCACAAGTTCAGAGTTCATGGTCCAAGCTGAACCCAGGGAATGAGGAGCGATGACTGCCAAGTGGAACATTCTTCTTCAACATACTCAACAGTTGTTTCACTTACATTAGAAAACTGTATACTTGTAACATTTAGTCCATATAACCAGAAGTGCTTCTGAGAAGACCAAAAATGAAGATGTATGGCTGGAAGAAGTAAGAACAGGATTAAAAAATTAAACCAAATAATGAAAATTGAAAGATAAGTGTCAGACAAGGAAAATGATGGCTCTGATGACAACAATGACAACAAAGCCTGAAGTACAGCAAACCTGAATGTGTTTTAAGTGGTCCTCATATTGTTGTCTCTGTAGCTCTATTGATCTCTTCTGGAAGTTTTCCACTTGTTCATCATCATCTTTTCCCCTTTTTGGTTCATCAGTACTAAACACTTTGCTTTGCTCACTGTAAGGCTGAAAAAGAACAAAATGTCTGATCATGAAATTAATTTTTGAAATATTATTATTAATTAACTTGCCTATTACAGTAAAACTTTGGTATTTAGAATTTTGGTATTTTGAACCTCTGGTTGTATCGAATAACAGTCAAAGGCTGGGCCACAATCAATGCAAAAAGATACAAATATAATTCTGTTTTATCGAATCTGCTTATATTTAAGTCTCGCTTATTGTGAAAGCATTCTGCAGTCATTATTAAACTGTTGACTGGCAGGTATATCGAAGTTACAACCACTCTGCAACGCAATACAGTTGGCCTAGTTGTAGCCGATTGATGAATGGTATGAGACAAAGATTGATGCACAATTGCACATGCATGTCTGGTCATTGGAAGGGGGTCAGTTAATTGAGGCTAGGCGTCTGATTTCACCTTCGTACCTTAGCCTCGTTTTATTGACCTATATCCTAGAGCTTCTGAAAGGTGCGGTGGCAAAGATGAGGGGGTTTTGGCAACAGAGCATCCACTGACACCTGCACCAATTGCATCAGAGGCGTTGAAAGAGGCAGTAGCTATCAGGTAATGTATAGAATGTGAGGAAACCAAAAATTAGCTTATGGCTCGTCTGGCTACACTAGTTACAGCGTACTCCTCATGAACCTCTGTGCATCAGGGTGCTGGCTGTCATACCAATATTGGCTTCAGATATTTGAATAGCGGGCTAGCATGGTCCGTACGCCGGGACTTTAAAAGGCTTGGCTCCCAGTCAAACAGGCAGAGGTGGTCAAGCACGGTTGAGGCCATACGGTCGCTGTACAAACAAGTGTACACTTCCATTTGTTCAGAGTCGGATGGAGCTTGACTTGGATTCGACCCTCGGATATATCGAAATGTTAGCGATGGTCCCTTGAACATCAATATAACAAAGTTTTCTGCTGTATATGGTAAACCACCAATGCAGCCATTTATTATGACTACCATTTCCTTGTGCTGTAACTAAAACTGATTAGTTACTTTGGAAAAGCAACTGTAATCAATAATTAGTTATTACTAAAGTAACTATTTATTGATAATTAGTTACTTCTTCCTGTCCAGTAACTAGTTACGGTAATAACTGTTAAAAGTAGCTAGCCAACACAAGGCACTGGCTTATTATAACACACCTACTCACAGAGGGCTTTTCCTGACCAGCTGTCTATTGCAAGGAAGATGCTATAGATATAAGTGGAAAATCTTAAATGTACAATTGGTTTGCTTCTATAGAAGGAATACCTCAGCAGTTGATTTGCTAAGCTGCTGCTGCTTCAGGAGATTGGCTTTGGAACGTTCTGCCTCATTCTCGAGTTGTTTCAATGTAGTTCGGTTATTCTGAAGACGTTTCTGAACTTCAACCTTGTGTCGTGATTCTGCACACAAATGTCAGAGAGTTAAGCATTTACAATCCAATACAATTTACGAAGTTAAAAGTGACAATGAAGATGGGCAACTAATAAGAGCCAAAGGTAGACTGGAAGAAGTAACGTTTTCAGTTTAGAGCGAAAGACAGTCTTGCTAAGAGCATGGGCGTCCACAGGAATTTTTTTAGGGGGGCGCAAAATTGGAGGGAGGGGCAAGATGACGCTTTTGCATAGAAAAAATTTGCATAGAAAAGAAAATTAAAAATAAATGATGATCAAGGACTTTACCTAAATAATTGTTTCTTAGCATTTAAAATCATGTTGGGACTGTTGTAATAATCATAATAATCAAAAGATTTTATTTTTATAAAATATTTGCAAAATCCAGGGGGCACAAATGCGCCCCCTTGCGCCCCCCTCCGGATGCCCATGGCTAAGAGATTGAAGTGATTGAATGTAGGTAAATAATTTAAGAATTTTCTTAATAATGGACAATAACAGCCAAAAAGTCCAGTGTTGATTGCAATCGTCCATCCGTAATTTGGTTGTTTAGGTAAACTGATATTAAGTTAATTCAGTTAACGCATTTTGGTCATACCTCCAACTACATCAGTTGCCCCTGCAAAGATGCAATGAGTTATGATTGTTTTTATGATGAAAACAACTGCCTGGTCAGTTGTGTTGCATCCTATTTTTGGTAGCTGTGCTTTTAGTGTCAACTATACATGTCCACAGATCACTTTGCAACACAGGTGTTCCTCCTTCCTTCCACAATGCAACATGGAAGCTCTGCTGTCATCAGCCCCCCCATTCCAGAACAGGTTTCCAAGTCAAGTCCGACATGAGCTTCTGCTCCTTTCTATGCCTATATTTGCCAGTGGTTGTATTGTCAGGTCAAGATCACCTGATGAGTTGTTTTGATGAGGTGCTAAATAACTCAAAGCCTGCGTCGACCTGCTCGCTCCATACATAGCGTTGGTCTTCAACTTATCACTCTCAACCGGTGCCTTTCCGACAAGTTACAAGGATGCGTATGTCACCCCTCGCCTTACGAAATCGGCGCTTCCTCGCTGCAATCTCTCAAACTACAGAATGATTTAAAACCTGTCGGGTTTTGTCAAAGCTTCTCGAGTGTGCAGCCAGCGTCCAGCTGTCTGAGTACCTGACATCGGTTGCCAGTCCATCAATAGGCTTACAGGAGCTGCCACTCGACCGAGACTGCCCTATTGAAGGTGGTCAATGACCTCGTCGAGGCGATCGACACAGGTGATCATGCTCTGCTTGGTCTGTTCGATCTCTCGGCTGCTTTCGACACGGTCGACCACGATATCCTGGTTGCGCATTTGTCAAGAACGTATGGATTCACTCGGTTGCACTGGACTGGCTCCGCTCCTACCTCTGCGATCGCCATCAGACTGTGTTCTTCGACAGGGTCTTCTCATCCGTCTGCCGCGTGCTTGGACCGCTGCTGTTTCTACTCTACACCGCTGATGTGGGAGAGCTTGCTGCGACTCTCACCCTGTCATCCCACTTCTATGCCGATGAGATGCAGCTCTACACGTCAGGACCTCCATCAACGGTTGCACACCAGCAGCAGCGCATGGAGCTTGGTATTGAGTGGATTGCCGAATGGATGCAATCAAACAGACTGCGGCTTTAGCCGAGAAGACCGATTTTCTGCGGTGTACCTCTAGCAGACGTTGCCTCTACCTCAACACTGGCTCACTGAGCGTCTGCGGGGCTTCGATCGTGCCTTTGACCTCAGTGTGTGGTCTTGGCGTCGTGTTGGAGTCTGACTTGTCCATGAGGCGCAACGTTGTGTATTGCTTTTATCAGCTCCATCTCATCAGGAGCTGTATCAAGTCCCTACCTTTTGAGGCTGCGAGAGCAGCTGTTGCTGCCTTCATCATCTCTAAAGTGGACCACCGCAACAGCTTGCTGGCTGATGCGCTCGGGTGTCTCCTGGACGGACTCCAGTCAGTGCTCAATGCTGCGGCCTGGCTCATCTGTAACAGGAGGAAATATGATCATGTCACGCTACTCCTGTGCGATGTTCTGCATTGGCTGCCTGTCCCATTCCGTATCGAGTTCAAGCTCTGTCTGCTTGTTTACAAAACACTCCATGGGGCAGCGCCCAAGTATCTGCGTGACTTCTGCACCGAGACTCATTCCTGCGCATCCAGGCTGCGACTTAGATCGCTTGAGAAGACTGGTCTTTGCATATGGAGGATGAGGACGCGCTTCGACGATCGAGCTTTCTCAGTCGCCGGTCCCAGATGCTGGAACAGTCTTCCACCCATCATCAGACTGACCAATTCAGTAGACTCATTCAAATCGAAGCTTTAATCTTATCTGTTCGATAAGGCTTATCCCGCCCGCTATTAGTTGTAAGGCGCCCTTATAGCAGCATGGCCGCATTACGGTGCCATAAAAATTGTCGCTATTATTATTAAATGTGTGCTTGAAAATGACAAATTTGTATGCAAATCTTAATAATTGTAATTAATAACTTCTATCATGTCTAATGCACAAAGCACCAAACGATGGTGCACCAAAACCAAGCCATAATCAGGTCAATATCCAGCAGATCAGTCCATAAGACAGAGATTAAGCCTATGGTGATTGAGCAATTTGTAAGAGGTAAGTATTAAGTTGAGAACGAAATCACATACACGTAAGTGACTGAGCAGAGCAGACAGACTCGGTAAGAAAATTCCAAAAACTAGGTCCAGCAACTAAAAAAGCTCTTTCACTAAGAACAGTTCATGTTTTAGGTATGACCAAAGAAAATCAGATAACCTCATCGAGTAATGGCAAGTCTGGGGAATAAGGACTGACTTTAAGTATTGTGGCTAGTGATTTTAATGTCTGTTAGCACCAAATCTGAGCAAGTGAACAAACTTAATAGTCTGAATTCACATCAGCAGCTTATCTGACCAGGTTGGATTTATGATGAACTGAAAATTAGAAAGGTCTATAATGCAACGTAATGTTGAGTGTTCTGAAAATCCCAACCTGTTAAAGCAATGCTTTCAAGTTTAACTCATGCTAGATTCAAACTGAACTCACACCACAACATGAATTTTAAGACAATATGCTGTTAAAGATTTAAGCAAAATATGTTCAGTCACAACTAAACCATACTAAGCTCAGTGGGGCTGAAATTCCTTTGTGGGTCACTATGTTTTACTGTTAAGCCCAAGAAAGCCCTTAAAAACGTGTAATGTAATGTACTGTAAATCTCCGAAATTTCTCAGCGAAACACAAAAGCCACGTCAGGGAGACCAGCTTATTCGCCGGCGCTATATCAGATCAAGTCTGCAATAGCCATGTCCGCCTTATCCGTTCCGGTGCCAGGTCAGAGTCCGAGGAGGTCAAGCCGAGGAGACAGCAGGGTGCTACGGTGGTAATCGGTGATGATGGCGGTTGCGTGGTGGCATAGGAATGGAATCAGGATAGGATAGCTCGAAGAGTTCGGTTTTCAGTCGTGAGTGGAAAGCAGCAGAGGACAGTGCGAGCGGAGGAGAGGTGATGTCAACAGGAGATATGGGAGGATGAGCAAACTGGCGGAGATCTTTTGGGAGATTGTTCCAAAGAGCCGGTGCAGCATAGACTAAGTAGCGGTTGCAGAATTTCAGAGATGAGGAGACTGAAGGCCGAGATAGAGAAAGATATGATGATGAGTGAGTAGACCCGGGCGGTTGGATGGTAAATAGCTGGCGAATGTAAGAAGGTTGAGAGGTTTGAAGGGCATTGTACGTAAGAGATATGATTTTGTAATGGATGCATTGAGGGACTTTCAGCCAATGAAGTGATTTCAAAACAGGAGTTATGTGATGGTGTTTGGGAGTTTTGGTGACTGCGCGGGCGAGGGCATTCTTAATTGTTTGCAGGCGTTTTATTTGGGAAGAGTCGATGTTGTAGAAAAGGGAATTGCAGTAGTCAAGTTTGGAATGTACAATGGAGGTGGCTATTGTGTAGCCTGGCATATGCAGATATAAAACATAATGGACCAATGGCTAATTGTTAATGTTACAGAGGGATATGAATCTTGGCATGGTTGGGTAAAAACACATATACATGTATATAGTTTTAACATAAAGCTAAAGCGTTAAACTTTGAAATCCAACCTTGTTTTTCTTTAACTTGCAATCGAGCAGTTTCTGTTTTTTGTTCCTGGTCAAGTTTCGTCTTTGAATTTTCTGCAGCTTTAAGATCAGACGAACTTGAACTGGACAAAGCAGAAGAAGCAATACTCATCAATATCATCACTCGCTCACTATCATCTACCTCATGCTCCTCTGTCTATCACCCCTCAGGCTTTACACTCTAAACTATAGTCTCACCTCGTCACGAATTCCTACCCTGATCCATCCTGTGCTTCGCCTTTCAATCTTCCTAGTCCCAGACGGATCTGCCTTAGTAGCTCCTCTGCCTCCTTCTCTCACTGGTCATCTACTTAACTGCTCTGTTACTGAGTTAACCAACTTTCTGCCACTGAAGTGTGAAGATGTGTATCACGTACACAGCACAACAGCTCCTTCTACTTCACTCGCCTACTCGCTAGCAGTGTTTACGACCCTTCCTGCCGTCACCACTCACCAGTATGGAAAGCCGACGATATAAAAAAAGGCTTGTTTCAACATAATATGTGCCGAGTGCCGAAGAGTGAGTTGAGTTTAAAATAATTGACAGTTACAACTCAAACTCACACAAAATATGAGTTAACTCAAACTCATAACTCACACTCTTTAAGGTGAGTTAACTCAAACTCATAAATCACAGCAAGTGAGTTAACTCGTGAGTTTAAACTCATCTGAGTTAACTCATACCCAACACTGCCGGCTACCTATCGCTCATCATTCAACAACGTCACTTTGTCTCTACCTGAGAAAGTTTCATCCTCTTTAGCATCTTCCATTCCGGCGTCCAGCTCTCATTCGGGCCATGATGAGCTGGCTGTCCATGATCGATCTACTTCTGATCCTCTCGCTCCTGATCAGTCTCTTCAGGACGTCAAGCGGCATTCAGGGCTTCGAATGGCTACCTGGAATGCCCGTTCTCTCTTGGACAAATTCGCTTATGTAGCCCAAACTCTTCAGGAAAGACAACTGGACGTCTTAGCCATTACGGAAAGCTGGCACCACGGTTCTGATGACGTGCCTCTTCTTCGTGCTGCTCCGTCCGGCTTCTCCATCTACGACCGCCCCAGAGCCTCTCGTCCGGATGAAAACTCGGTTCGTGGTGGAGGTATCGCTGTCTACTTCGCTCTACACTTCAAACCTCCTTAATTCAATTTGAGCCGGACATCACTTCATTCGAGGCGCTATGCCTTGCTATTTCTACATCCCATAGACCATCAGCTCTGCTGGCTCTTTACAGACCTGGCTCTGCTCCTCTTACTGGAAAGTTTTTTGATGAGTTTTTATCTGTTTTGGAGAGCCTAGTCACACGAAACAGTCAGCTTGTCATTTTAGGTGACCAACATCCATCTAGAACAGCGGTTCTCAACCTTTTGAGATTCAAGGTCCACTTAAAAATTTTGTGTCTCGGTCGCGGACCACCACTAAAAATTGTGCCAAAAACCAAATTAATACAAAAGAAATATTTTGCCATAAATCCGTGTATTATTAGTTTCCTGCTGCTATCTAGCCGATTCTGGCGATTGAAATAAAAACAAAAATTTTAAAAATGTACAAAATTTGTCTGTTTGCATGTTTTAAATTGCAAAAATATAAATTGTAGGCCTTGCTCGCGGACCACCAGACAGATGGCCGCAGACCACCAGATGGCCGCGGACCACCAGTGCTCCGCGGACCACAGGTTGAGAACCGCTGATCTAGAAGACTCCTCAGACCCGTCTACTCTCCGGTTCCTTGATCTACTTGCTCAGTTTGGTCTCTGTCAGCATGTAAGTCAGACCACTCATGTGCTCGGCGGCACCCTTGACCTGAGAGTCTGACGAGGTATCTGTCTGTGATCTACACGTTCACCCGCCGACCTTGTCCGATCACTCACTCATTGAACTAACTCTTCCCTTCTTGCATCTGCAACCCATACATGCCATTCGTATGGTGCGTGGCTGGAAGACCCTCGACTATCAAGTATTTCATGATGCTCTTTGCTGCTCAAAACTTGCTTCTGCCTCCTCTTCGCTGGATGTCTTGTCGGTGGCTGACCTGTTTGACCTTTACTCCACCACCATGAACGAAATACTGGATAAATTACAGCTTCAGCAGAGGGTCAAAATGCGCATGCGACTCCTTGCTGTGTGGTTTGACAGCGAATGCCGCCAGCATCGCCGACGTACACACTGTCTTGAAAGACGCTACCTTCGCTCAAAAGATCCGGTCGACCACCTGACGTGGGTGACTCAACTCCGATCACTTCATCGTCTCTACCACTGCAAGGAGGCTGAGTTTTGGGAGAGACTCGTCGCTCGAGATGAAAAGAACCCAAAACGTCTCTGGTCTTCCATCTCGGGACTCCTGGGCCGAGCCTCCCGTTCGTCTTCCTCTCCTACCTTTTTGGCCAATGATTTCCTCAGAATGATGACAGAGAAGATTGCGGGCTTACGTGCTTCAACCGCTGACTTGCCTCCACCTCAATTCACACGCACGGACTTCAAGTTTGATGACTTTCGTCCCATCCTTGAGGCTGATCTTCGACGTGTTCTCAGCTCTTCAAACCAAAAATGTTGTGAACTGGACCCGCTTCCTCCGTTTATTCTTACTAATGTTTTGGACGATATTGTCCCATTTTTGATATATTTGTTCAATAGGTCTCTAGCAGAGGGCCATCTCCCTCCATCTCAGAAGCGAGCTATTGTCTTCCCTACCCTTAAAAAACCTAATCTTGACTCACAAGTATGTTCTAACTATCGTCCTATTTCTAACCTTTCTTTTCTCTCTAAAACTCTTGAGAGACTTGTCTCACTTCAACTTCTGCCCTATCTTGAACAGTCTGGACTCCTCCCTTCTAGTCAATCAGGGTTTAGAGGTCACCATTCTACGGAAACTGCCCTCCTGTCCCTTCTCTCGGACATTTATACTGCCATTGACAGGTCTCATTTGACGCTTCTAGCACTCTTTGATGTTTCCTCGGCCTTCGACATGGTTGACCATGAAATCCTACTTCGGCGTCTTGAACTGTCTTGTGGTCTCAGTGGTCTCCCTCTTCTTTGGTTCAAATCTTACCTCTCTGACCATACTCAGAGGATTGTCCTTGGTGACTCCAGAACTGCCTGGGTTAGGGTTGAGTATGGTGTCCCACAGGGTTCTGTCCTTGGCCCCATTCTGTACTTACTCTACACAGCTGACATTCCTTCTATATTTACTAAACACCTCACCTCTGGTCACCTCTATGCAGACGACGTTCAGATCGTTGTACAAGGCTGATCCTCTCAGCAGATCTCCCTTGTTGGATCCATTGATTCCCTGTCACATGATCTCCACTCTTGGATGTCATCAAATCGACTTAACCTTAACTCTTCTAAGACCCAACTGATCTGGTTTGGCACTAAGCAGCAACTTTCTAAACTTGATATCCCACTTCTGTCATCAATATACCCTGATTTTTCATTTTCGTTCGGGATTTGGGTGTCACCCTTGATAGTACTCTCATTTTCTGAACACCTCTCCCACCTGACACGTTCCTGTTTCTATCACCTGAGGCGTTTGAGGGCTGTAAGAAGATCAGTTTCTCCTTCAGTGTTTACTACTATGGTCCATGCCTTCATTTGCTGCCGCATTGACTATTGCAATTCATTGTTTGCTGGGCTCCCTAAAGCGCGCCTTTCATCTCTGCAGTCTGTTCTGAACGCTGCTGCCAGGCTCACTGCCCGTTTCCCTCGCTTCTCTCACATAACTACCTTTATGACTGATGTACTTCACTGGCTTCCTGTTGCTTCCCGCATCCAGTACAAGGTTTTTCTCCTGGTCTCTAGGACTCAACAGGGAAAGCTCCTAAATACCTCTGTGACCTAATGCGTAAACCTCTATCTGCTCTCTCTTCCAGCCCTCTTCGGTCTGCTGACCGCCTTGATCTACTTGTCCCTCGCACAAGGACTTCGATGGCTCAGCATCGTGCTTTTGCCATCCTTGGCCCTTCCCTATGGAATGACCTGCCCTCCTCTCTCGGTAGCAAGATATTGCTTGGGATCTCACCCTCTTCTCTCCACTGCCTAAAGACCTTTCTTTTCCCTCGGGGCTGACACGCTGGGAGCGCTTCTGAATAGTCTATACTGTGAAAGGCGCTTTATAAATAATCATATAAGATAAGATAAGATAAGATAAGATAAGATCTGGCAACCAAACTTGGTTCTCCACTTGGTATCTCAGGACAACTCTTTCGACAAGACACAGTGCTTGTGAATAAGCTGGTGCCCTAATGCTTGGCTTTTGAGAGGTACAATAGACATTTTGAGATTACGATTATGAACTCACTCTCATCAACAGAAATCCAAGGCTTGCAACTCAATCAGCCACCTCTACTGTCCTCATGATCCTCCATCTGAACAACTGAATCAATGGATAAAGTTGATGCATTTCTCTTCTACTACTTTACCCATTCTTTAATAGTGTTTTGTTGCCTATTCATGTGTCCCTAACAATGAGTATACGAAATATTTGTTGTCAAAATAGTTCAACTGTGACTGCTTTTGGCAAACTAACCAAAGTTTTCGCTGAAGTTCTTCATTTCTTTTATGCATTTCCTTTGAATGCTGATCTTCGTGATTCTTTCTTTCACTAAGCATTGCAAATAACATTTTAACAAGCAAATTGATTTAGACAACCCTAAGCGTAAGACTGCTCAGAGCAACTGCTGGGCACAACCAAACAAAACATGTATCTAAAATAGGTTCCCAAATAATAAGTCAAATGTAATGAACAAATTGGATATTTGCATAATAGTACCAATTTAAACAGTATTTATACAATTAATGCCATTTAGATTTTTCATGCACCACTTAGGCCAACAGTTTATCATAGCACTTCATACTGTTCATGTCAAAAATACTGTACAACTTCCATCAGCCCAGTCCCATCTCCTTTCTTCACCTTTTCACACATTTGTCCATCTCTGTGGATGAAATTCACTACTTCCAGCTTAATTTAACCCTTTGAACCCTAATGGCCTCTATAGCGGCCAGACGATATCCGATAATGACCCAAATGGCCTCTATTACGACCTCACGCTACTTTAATGTATGTATGTATGTATGTATGTATGTATGTATGTATGTATGTATGTATGTATGTATGTATGTATGTATGTATGTATGTATGTATGTATGTACGTGCGTATGTATGTATGTACGTATGTATGTACGTATGTATGTATGTATGGACGTATGTATGTATGTATGTATTGCATGTATGTATGTATGTATGTATGTATGTATGTATGTATTGCATGTATGTACGTATGTAACTATGTATGTATGTATGTATGTATGTATGTATGTATGTATGTATGTATGTATGTATGTATGTATGTATATATATGTATGTATGTATGTATGGACGTATGCATGTATTCATGTATGTATGTATGTATGTATGTATGCATGGATGGATGGATGGATGGATGTATGTATGTATGTATGTAGGTATGTATGCATATGTATTCATTGTATTGTATATATGTATGTATGTATGCACATAAGTATGTATGTATGTATGTATGTATGTATGTATGTATGTATGTATGTATGTATGTATGTATGTATGTATGTATGTATGTATGTATGTATGTATGTATGTATGTATGTATGTATGTATGTATGTATGTATGTATGTATGTGTTTTCTGAAAGTCGAAAATTACTCAGGAACCCAGGGTCAGGGTTTTTTTACATAAGGAACCCAGGGTTCAAAGGGTTAACAGGACATCTCTTTGTATGTGTCAAAGACACTTAATATACTGTAATGAACTGTCTTTAACTACCTCTGCAAAATGCTACACACACAGCTAATATAACGTTGAAGGTAGTATGCAAATGGATGTTGAACAAATTTATATCTTGTACTACATAAATTATGTGCAATGGCAGGATTCAAAGCACAAGAACCAAACACTGGAAAGACATTGTATTGTATCATATTGTTTTGTATTGTATCTGAACATTTATAAAGCGCCCTCACAGTGTTCGCCAATCAGACGCACTTGAGCTGATGTGCAGAAGCGTGGCACATGCATGTCCCCAGTCAGATCAGTGCAACGATCACTAACTCAGTTTACTTGAGACTCGAACATAAAGCTTCGTAATGTATACTGTAACAGTGCAGACACATTAAGCACTGTCTTTGCTCATTTAAAAAAATCAATTGGTGAAGCCTTCAAGTTGGCTCTGAAGGTCAGATCCTTCAAACTAGTGGCTGGGTGTCATGGGGATGTCTTTGTTATGGCTTCTGCAAATCTCTCTTTAGCAGTACAAGTGACAAGTGATTTACACTACCCTAGCTGGCTAGAGATCATCCTTTAAAAAAAGTTGTAGCTGACTCCATGACACCAACAAAATAGTTCTCAATAAGAGATCAGATTTACATGCCACTGATGCCAGGCCCAACCAACCACTAAATAACTTGAGAAGAATTTACAACCAGATTGCCTTTAAGTCTATCGTAAACAACTGCCAAGTGCTTTAGGAATTAGAAGAGTTGACTAACACTTGAAATGCTTCTTTCAGTTCTTCTTTTTTGTCAGCTTCAACGTTTAGTTCAATGGCTAACTGGACGAGTTCGTTCTTAATAACAGACGCTTCATCCTGTGAATGACAATATATCATCACAACCACAACTAAAATCACATTCAGAGTTCTTTTATTCCTAACCTTTACCAATCTCTTCCTTTGCACATATGCCAGCTAGTTTAATTCAGGACTAAACTGAAATAAAATAAACTTATAAGAACTTAAGGAAGACCAGGACATCAATAGGACTCCCTAAGATGATGTAATTCTAAATTCAAGACAGGTATAAATGAAAGCGATTTCGTGCAAAACAAAACATTCCAAGGTTTGAAGCCATGACAAATAAGCTGTGATTTACTAAGCAAAAGTGATTTGTGAAGAGAAGAAGTCTGGAACATTTAGTCGTTTTTCTTCATGACTTGACCTTTCTGACCTTCTGCTAAATCAAAAAATCTTCCAATTTCTTTGTGATAAAAGACTCACCTCTTTCAGTTTCATTCTTCTTTGATAATCCAAGCCAAGACGTCTCAGTTCATCTCTCTTCAAACCCAGCTCTGCCATTTTCAGCTTATACTTTCTCTCTCCTTTTGACCTACAAGACATATATGCAAAAGCACAATACAAATTCTTAACTAGAATGCCAATATTCATCAGATTTATTTTAATTCTTATCTCCTCTTAGGCTTAACTTGTTGACTGGCAGCTACCAGCAATTATGATTTTAAAAGTTTTGTGAAGTTACATTCCCAACATCAAGATTAAGAGTAAACTGAAAGACCTTGGGCTGTGCTGATATCAACCTTGGGCTGTGCTGATATCAACCTTGGGCTGTGCTGATATCAACCTGCATATGTAATGTAATGTAAATCTCCAGAACTTCTCAGTGCCACACAAAAGCCATGCCAGGGAGAGCAGATTATCTATCACTGGTGCTACATAAAGTCATGTCTGTAATAGCCAGATGGTTTGGTCCATTCCAGTGCCAGGTCAGAATCTGGGGAGGTCAAGCCAAGGAGAAAGCATGGTGCTACGGTGGAAATCGTTGATAATGGTGATTGTGTGGTGGTGCAGGAGTATAATCAGGAAAGAAAAGCTTGAAGAGTTCGGTTTTCAGTTGTGAGTGGAAAGCAGCAGAGGACAGTGCAAGCGGACAAGAGGTGAAATTAACAGAGGAGATAGGAGGATGAGCAAACTGGTGGAGATCTTTTGGAAATCATTCCAAAGAGCCGGTGCAGCATAGACTAAGAAGCGGTTGCAGAATTTAAGAGAGGAGGAGACTAGAGGCCGAAGTAGAGAAAGATATGATGATGAGCAAGTAGACCTGGGTGGTTGGATGGTGAACAGATGGCGAATGTAAGAGGGTTGAGATGTCTGAAGGGTGTTGTAGGCAAGAGATACAATTTTGTAATGGGTGTGCTGAGCAACTTTTAGCCAATGAAGTGATTTCAGAACAGGGATTATGTGATGGTGTTTGGGAGTTTTGGTGACTGTGGGGGTGAGAGCATTCGAAAGGATGGGTTAGTTCACTTAACTGTTCGCAGAGGCCAAGTACTGGGAAATTCTGTTTTTGAAGGGTTTAGGCATAGCAGGTTGGCAGTCATCCAGGCTGATATCTGGGTGATGGCATTACCTAAATGATTTAGTGTGTCTGGAAGGGAGTGAGGGAGAAAGATATGAACAGTTGTGTAGCATTGGAGGTGATGATCAAAAGAGGATGAGGAAATGAGTGTGCTGAGTGGGGAGGTGTAAAGAATGAACAGCAGAGGACCGAGAACAGAACCTTGAATAACACCACAGGTGAGGTTGTACAGATTAGATGAGTGACCAGCGGCATTAACACTGAATGAACGTGAAGAAAGGTATGACTTGATCCATGATAGGGCAATACCAGAGATTCCAAATACAGAGGAAAGGTGTTTAATTAGGATAGCATGGTCTATTGTATCAAAGGGGCAAAGATGTCCAAAAGACACAGACAAGAAGACACTTGTTGACACCCTATTGCCATGACAAGTTTGTTGAACAGTGAGGTGATGACTGTTTCGGTGGAGTCAAGTTTGGTGTACGCAGATTGATTAGGGTTTAGGAGATTGTTTGGGGCAAGATAAATTGGTGGTTTGGCTTAATCACTCTAGAAGCACTGCTCAAAGAATCAAAAAGCAAAACTAGCCACCAGTAGGCAGCCAGAAACCAGTAGATAATATGGCACAATTAGAGTCAAAAGAGTTAAGAAAAACGCCTAAAATGTGTGTTTTGACAATTTATCCACTGAAATTAAGAAACAGTGAATGCCATTTGTCAATAGAGAAAGCAAAACCACCCATTTATTGATCCAGAACAATAGAGAAAGCCGGAATTCTCTGCAGTGGATTCAGCAATTCAGCATCAGCCATATGGAACAATCTACCTCTTGTCGTTACTCACAACAACATCTTGCCACATATATTTGTCAACAAATGTGTTAGTTTCTTCCTTGCTTACTTAAAGACTTTAGTGTACAAAATCAAAAAACAACTTACATCACGACCTGCAAATTTCGATCTTTATGCTTAAACTCTTCTTCTTCATTTTTACGATGAATAGATCTCACTTTTCCCATCTGTCATAGTTAGAGCCAGAAAAGTAAAAAAAAACTTATATAATACATAAATCCAGCCACAAACAAAATGTTTTACAGTTCAAATCACAACTCCTAGCAGTAGTATTCTGTAAAATGCTGCAATACAAACCGTTTCTTTGAAGACCAAACCAAGTAAGAGAGGACTAGACCATCAGAAACCAAAGATGGATGCCAAGGACATGAGAAGTGCTTATTACCAATTGCTTTGTGTTTTACCAATTGCGTTGCGTCAACTGGTCAGACAAATAAGCAAATATTTGATTTGATATTTGATTTGATTACAACTTTTTACAGTGGCAAAATAATCACCAACTCAAACTAAACTTGAAAAGAACCAAATTCCAATTATTATTACCAGGCCCGCATTACGTGAGGGTGCTAAGGGTGCTGTGACCCAGGCCCACAGTTTTGAGGGGCTCGCATTTTCAGAAGTACATTACAACATTTTTATTCTACTTGTAATTGGGCCCCGTGCTGATGGCTATGTGGGTCATTATCCGAAAAGTGCAGAATCGATGTCCCATGCTGGTTTTTTGAGTTTTTTCGATAATTTCTTCAAATGTTTTTTGCCTATCCTTCAAAGAATGAGCAGATTAACATTTCCCATAATTGTTGTAGCTGCTGGATTTTGGAAATTTAGAAATAAATCACTAAATGTATACAAAATATCATTACCGTCCACTGTCCGAGACGGTGTACAATGCATTAAATTCAACTTTTACGCAAATTTATTCCATTACAACCTGTAACAAAGGTATATTATTTTGATTAATTAGTAGCTAGCATATGCAATAATGAAACATTTAGACTCATTTTCGTAATATTTATTTATTTAGAGCCTATTTATACTTGTCCATAGAAATAAGCATCATAGCCATCCCAGTTTTTGGGAAGCCTATAACTTTTAGAGAACGTGCTTACTTACTAAAAGAAAAACATCAGGAACAAGATATTGTCAACTATTAATGGAATCACACAGATTTATGTTGAAATTCATAATGTTTTATTTTTAATTTAAGTTTGTGTTCCAAATTACAAAAAAAAGTAAATTTCTGTTTCATTACCATCTTGTGTTGTATTTCCTGGTTTAGGTAGATTATAACATTGACAACTTATTTTATTTACCGCTTTTGTTGAACTGATTTAAATTACTTATCTGATAAAGTAATTCAAGTGAAACTATTTGACGGCTGACATAAATTTCATCATTTTATCATTACCATCCAGCGGTTGTTTTTCATCATTACCATCCGAATACATCAGATTTCTGCTATTTTCTCATGACAATCGCATCTTGTCTCGGATGGTAATGACGCATTTCTCAGAGTGAATTACATGTATTGTTTCTGAATTATTTGGTATAAAAATAAATTGCATGTAATTAGAATTTACTAGCAACTCTTAAAATGTTGTTCAACTTGTATCTAATGCATATAACATACAGTTATAGGTAATGCTGCACAGATTTTTTTCTGCAGCTAAAAATAATATTTCTTTTTTTGAATAATTTCGAAAAATGTCTTAATTTCTTGACACCAGACTAATATATTATGTGAACGAAAGGCCCGTTGTATTCCTACTTAATGCTGGTATCATCTACTTTTAGGAAATTGCCATTTTATAAGTACCAGAGGAATATTTCAGGTCCCTGTGATGAAATACGATTACACAAAAAGGCCGGATTTTAATGAAAAAAAGGAATTTTGACTTTATAAATTCTATAAAAAAATTAACTTATGATTAAAAATATAGTGGATTTCTTTCAAATTAGTTAAATTTAACTATGTACGTGACTAATAAAAACACTTGGAACCAATTTTGGGGAAAAAATTTTTTTGTTTTTCGGAGACGAAATTTGTAACATTTCGGATAATGACCCATATAGGTAATCACCTGGGCCTTCACTAGCCTTAATGCGGCCCTGATTATTATATCCAATTTCAAGCAGACTTAAACCTGGAATAAAGGCAGTTTCGATCTTTATGCTTAAACTCTTCTTCTTCTTAGGGTCAAAGAGTCTTTCTATCGAGCATTTATAGTCCTTTCAAATGGAAAGTTGACAAAGAGATTCTAGTCATAACCCAGGAGCAGTGTCACATTCTCCTAACTGTACCAGTATGTGGACTGTAAGACTCATCACTGACTACCTGAATAGTGATGTTTGGTTCAACAGGTGTCATTGCAAAGCCCCAAATTATGCAGAAGTTGGATGAAATATACAACATTTTATGCAAGAATAAAACAGAATCTGGAGTTGAGAATGCCTGAAAGCTCATGATGAAATAAGCTAGATGAGTTCTTATGTTAACATCATCTGGTTCATCAATTCATCAACATCTGTACATCAGAGAGAAAAAACAAATTTGATTGACACAGGAACGACTTCTGGCAGAAACCTCTGGTTGAAACTTACAGAGCTCAAATTCTCAAATGGATCTTCAAATCAATATGCAATTAGGGCATAACAGCTGATGAAGCAGTTTGAATTGTAAATCAATCTCACAGTCAAACCATTTGATGTGTGAATTGTGTGGTCTTACCTTAATCTGACAGTTAACTGAACTAAACGATACCAAAGAATAGTGAAGTTCAGTCATTCATTTCAACTGACCTAATTGCTCTTCAGCTGAATAGAACCCTACTACACACATGAAACTCAAGGACTGAGCCTCTCAGTAGGTTGATGAACATGAATAAGAGGATAAGAGGAAAGTCTGATGAGAAGATATAACATACACTTTCCATCTCTGCATTGTGTCTCTGCTGTAAAACTGTGCATCTAGTAATTCCATCATGCAATTTCTTGTCCTCTGCAACTTTGCTTCTTGAGACATCTGCAAAACCATCCATTAACACTTTAAATTAAAACACTAGAACTATTTTTACTACGCTAATTTTGCTTTTGTAACCTTAAAATGTAACATTCCTGAAACACACGAATTCACTAAAAACACGAGGCCTCTATCTGTCCTCTACTCCTCTGTTTTTCCTACACTCTATCTCTCCCTCAATTCATGGTTAGTCCAACCAGTATTACATTGTTACCACAATTAATTCAAGCACAAAATTGAGAAGAAGTCAGAAATTCAAATGGAGGAAGGGCAAAGATAAGAAATGATGTACAGAGGAGCAACAAGGCTTTTAAATGACTTAGGATCGAGTTTGAAGCAGGGGATGATAAACAAGCAGCAATTCCAGTTAGTTTTGGACCTAGAGAAATTTGAAGAAACCGTGAAGGAACAGATTGAGTCTGAAGAAAGGCATGTACCCAGTAGGCATTTCAGACATTTATATAACTGGACAAGAGGAAAGGAAAAGTCTTCAGATGGATGGTGAAATACAACTGACAAGTTTGTTGTGACAGCAGCAAGAAATGATGGGTGGAAAGATTAGACACGTATCTCAGACCAGACAATGAACTGAAGGACAAATAACGATAATAAGCAATCCAGCAGATGATGTGTACATCATCATATTAAACTAAAACGTATTGTGACAATGTTGGTGTGTATGCAGAGTCCCAAGTCTGGATTAATGACACTAAAATGTACATAGATGTATATGAGCATGGGTACATTAGTGTTTGGTGTAGTGTAGCTGATACACCATCTGAGTTTCACTTTATGATGCTCACTAACGGCACTGAGACAACCAGTAAATGCTCTTCTCTGTCTGAAATTTATTTTGCCAAAATTACTGTAATTTAAAAATCAAAGCTCAATGCAAGCAGAAGACTGCTTTACACCTGAATATCCAAGCATGATATGAACTTAAGGTCCAACACCAGAAATGAAGATTCAGACATAGATCAACTGAGCACATGAATCTGAGCAAACACTGCAAAGTAACGATATTGTATGTCCTATTTGAACACAAAGAAAACAAATATCTAGTAAAGAGTGAGAATAGGTAAGTTAGACCAGTGCTGACTCTCATACGTGAAAATATGCTGAGACCCATCAGCATTCCATTGAGACTAAACTCTTCTCTTTCTTTGACATAGGCACAGTGTTTTTTCTCAGAGTCTGCTTAATAAGTGTTGCTTCTTTAGTTTTGTGCCTGTGTCCCAATAATTTTCAACTGTACTTGAGATCTGTTTTAACTTATCAGTGCTATTCATACACCTTTCACCAAAACTTAACCAGCAGTTCAGGTCAGCCCACATATTCTAAAAAGCCATTCATCCAAGTGAAACAAGGAAATATTTTATGATTAATTGACTGAATGATGGAGGTCGATTGATTGAATGATACCAACTCACCAGTCTTGTTGTCCTCGAGACCAAGGTCTTGGTCTCGAGTGCACTCGAGTTCGTTTTTAAAAGTCTTGGTCTTGGTCTTGAGGTTCAAGGTCTTGGTCTTGGTCTTGGTCTTGAGGTTCAAGGTCTTGGTCTTGGTCTTGGTCTTGAGGTTCAAAGTCTTAGTCTTGGTCTCGCAAGACCAAGACCAAGACCGGCTGTCAATATGAACAGTCATTTAACAGAACTCAAGAATTCTGTATCAAGCTTGCTTGCATCGTATACGACCAATATCTATGGATGGATACAAGTCTTGTTGGTCAGGAAACCCCATTGGCAGCAGCAACAGTTATTCTGTATCAGACGGTATGATAAACCATGGGAAGATTTCAAAAGGACTCACTATCTGTACATTTACATCCAGTGCTTGAAAAGCTTCTTTGTGTGTGTCAGCGACTTCAGCACCTGTAGAACGTATTTTTCACATGGCGGAATTTTTATGAGGCCCACCAGGCACGTCTTGGTCAGAAAATTCTGAGCGAATTGGTTTTTATAAAATACAAAGGCATTTGGAATAATAGTTTGCATGAAGGACTTTTGAATACAAATTCGGATTTCTCTGCAGTTTGCATTTAAAGTTAATTTGCTTGAATAAAATAAAACTCATGTTTTCATTAAAATAGTGAATATTCCGACTTGACAATTTTAGAAGTCTTGACCTGATTGCGATTTTTTGGGTCTTGGTCTTGGTCTTGGTCTTGAGGTTCAAGGTCTTGGTCTTGGTCTTGGTCTCGAGGTTCAAAGTCTTGGTCTTGGTCTTGGTCTTGAGGTTCAAGGTCTTGGTCTTGGTCTTGGTCTTGAGGTTCAAGGTCTTGGTCTTGGTCTTGGTCTTGAGGTTCAAAGTCTTAGTCTTGGTCTCGCAAGACCAAGACCAAGACCGGCTGTCAATATGAACAGTCATTTAACAGAACTCAAGAATTCTGTATCAAGCTTGCTTGCATCGTATACGACCAATATCTATGGATGGATACAAGTCTTGTTGGTCAGGAAACCCCATTGGCAGCAGCAACAGTTATTCTGTATCAGACGGTATGATAAACCATGGGAAGATTTCAAAAGGACTCACTATCTGTACATTTACATCCAGTGCTTGAAAAGCTTCTTTGTGTGTGTCAGCGACTTCAGCACCTGTAGAACGTATTTTTCACATGGCGGAATTTTTATGAGGCCCACCAGGCACGTCTTGGTCAGAAAATTCTGAGCGAATTGGTTTTTATAAAATACAAAGGCATTTGTATTGTATTGTATTGTATTCGGATATTTATAAAGCGCTTCTAGCGGGAGGGCCATTCAGAAGCGCTCCCAGTGCGATAGACCCCGAGAGAAAAAGCAAGTTTTAAGAAAGGTAAAAGAGGAAGAGACGCTACCTGAGAGAATAGAAGAACGAACAAACGGAGGAAGCCCATTCCAAAGAGCAGGGCCAATGGAAGCAAACGACCTAGATTGAGCCAGTGAAGTCCTGACACGGGGAACGAGGAGGTCCAAACGGTCAGATGAACGAAGAGGACGAAGAGAAGCCGCAGAGTGAGGGCGATGAAATAAGTCACATAAATATTTTGGAGCGAAACCAAGCTGAGCCTTAGAGACAAGGATGAGGACCTTAAATTGGATGCGGGCAGAAAGCGGGAGCCAGTGGAGTTCTTCTGCCATAAAGGTGGTGATATGAGAGAATCGAGGAAGACGGGCAATTAATCTAGCAGCAGCATTGAGAACGGACTGAAGAGGAGCAAGACGGACTTTGGGAAGACCAATGAGGAGGGAATTGCAGTAGTCAAGTCTAGAGCAGACAAATGCATGGACAATTGAAGTGAAAATTGGAGATGACAGAGAGCGACGGATAGCTCTAAGGCGCCTTAGGTGAAAATAGGAAGTGCGAGTGAGTTTGGAAATGTGTTCAGTAAAGGTGAGAGAATTGTCAAGGGTCACTCCTAGATCACGAACGCTAGACGAGAAAGTGAAAAGCGGAAACCTTTGAGACAGCACAGCAAAGTCGAGTTTTTTAAGTTGCTGAGGAGTGCCAAACCAGATAAACTGGGTTTTTGACGAATTGAGGGAGAGGCGATTGCAAGACATCCAGGTATGAAGATCACGAGAAAGAGCTTCGATGCGCTGAACAAGAAGAAGTTGAGAGGAAGGAGGCCCATGGACATAAGCCTGGACATCGTCAGCAAAGAGATGGCCTGAAGCCCCATGGATGGGGAAGAGAGAGGGGATACCAGCCGTGTACAAAATAAAGAGGAGAGGGCCCAGAACAGAGCCCTGCGGAACACCGAGTTTAATAGGGACCCACAGAGTTCTAGATTCACCAGAGATAACCATCTGAGTGCGATCAGACAGGTATGACCGGAACCACTGGAGAGGGGGGCCCTTCAGACCACAAGAGGTCTCAAGACGCTGTAGAAGAATGGTGTGGTCCACCATGTCAAAGGCTGCAGAGACATCATATAGTGCCAGAAGGGTGAGTTCGGACCTATCAACAGCTGAATAAATTTCAGAAAGCAAGGAAAGGAGGGCAGTTTCAGTGGAGTGGTGAGCCCTAAAACCTGACTGAAAGGGAGGTAGAAGCCCAGATTGTTCCAGATAGGGAAGAAGTTGAAGAGAGACAAGGCGTTCAAGGGTTTTAGATAGAAATGATAGATTAGAGATTGGACGGTAGTTTTGGCAGAGGTTTGTGTCAAGATTGGGCTTCTTGAGTGAGGGGAAAACAATGGCCCGCTTTTGCGAGGCGGGGACACAACCTTCAGAGAGGGACCTATTAAAGAGATAAAGCAGAAATGGAGCAAAATCATCTAAAATGTCACTAAGAATGAAAGGGGGAAGAGGATCTAATTCACAAGAATTTAAATTAACTGATGAAAGAACTGTACGAAGGTCCGAGTCCAATATGGGTCGGAAATCGTCAAAAGCAGAAGACGTTGTGGTAAACGTCGGTGGAGGAGCATCTGATGTGGAGGCTCTGAGTCGGTCATTTGGAATAATAGTTTGCATGAAGGACTTTTGAATACAAATTCGGATTTCTCTGCAGTTTGCATTTAAAGTTAATTTGCTTGAATAAAATAAAACTCATGTTTTCATTAAAATAGTGAATATTCCGACTTGACAATTTTAGAAGTCTTGACCTGATTGCGATTTTTTGGGTCTTGGTCTTGGTCTTGGTCTTGAGGTTCAAGGTCTTGGTCTTGGTCTTGGTCTCGAGGTTCAAAGTCTTGGTCTTGGTCTTGGTCTTGAGGTTCAAGGTCTTGGTCTTGGTCTTGGTCTTGAGGTTCAAGGTCTTGGTCTTGGTCTTGGTCTTGAGGTTTAAGGTCTTGACAACAAGACTGCAACTCACCCTTTTAACCCTTTAAAAACGAGAGTGTACTAAAAATGCCTGGGAACCAATGAAGCTTGTCATTAAAATGTTAAACCCTTTCTCACTGGAATCACTAAGAGATTTTACACTGGCTATCCTTCTACAATAATGAAATCTCTTACGAAGGTACTGCATTGAAATCAGCTGACTATTTCCAGTCTTGTTGTCCTCGAGACCAAGGTCTTGGTCTCGAGTGCACTCGAGTTCGTTTTTAAAAGTCTTGGTCTTGGTCTTGGTCTTGAGGTTCAAGGTCTTGGTCTTGGTCTTGGTCTTGAGGTTCAAGGTCTTGGTCTTGGTCTTGAGGTTCAAAGTCTTGGTCTTGGTTTTGCAAGACCAAGACCAAGACCGGCTGTCAACATGAATAGTCATTTAACAAAACTCAATGATTTTAATAATTTATCCAATAATTACTAATACAATTGCTTTAGTATTTACACGGTGTGAGTGAGGCTTTACTGTTGCTTTTGACATTTATTGTGACTTCCGGTTATTTACCATGGAATGATTTCAAAACAGACTCACAATTTGTACATTTACATCCGGTACTTGAAAAACTGCTCTGTGTGCCAATGAATTCAGCACTGTACAACGTATTTTCACATGGCAGAATTTTTTTGAGGCCCGAGGGTCACGTCTTGGTCAGAAAATTCTGAGCGAATTGGTTTTTTTAAATCAAATCAAATCAAATCAAATCAAATCATTTTATTGCTTCCATCAAAACAAAACAAAACAAAAACATGTTATGTAACAAACTATAAGTAGTCGGATTGTGGTTCTGTCTCAGATAGAGCAAAAGGTGGCCCTAAAGGGAGGTAACTCCCGCTAAGCAGGGACACCTACTAGTGTTGTACATAACTTAAGTGACTGTCAAGTCATGGTAAGCCAGAGGGAGTAGATAGTTGAGGTCTGGTGTGGAAACATGAGAGAAAGCAAAATAAATCATTGTTAAACTTAACTAATCATTTATATATACTTAACTAAACGTCAACAAAAGAAACAAAGAAACAGAAAATAGGACTATCAGGCATATGCAATAAGATTTCGCACGAAGGACTTCTGTAAATACGAATTCGGAATTCTCTGCAGTCTGCATTTAAAGTTATTTTGTTTGAATAAAATAAAAGATTCGTGTTTTAATTAAAATAGCGAGTAGTCTGACTTGACAATTTTTTTAGTAAGGAATAGAAATCTGGATATGGTTGTGATTTTTGGGTATTGTTCTCGGTTTTGGTCTTGAGTTTCAAAGTCTTAGTCTTGGTCTTGGTCTTGGTCTTGAGGTTCAAGGTCTTGGTCTTGGTCTTGGTCTTGGTCTTGAGGTTCAAGGTCTTGGTCTTGGTCTTGGTCTTGAGGTTCAAGGTCTTGGTCTTGGTCTTGGTCTTGAGGTTCAAGGTCTTGGTCTTGGTCTTGGTCTTGAGGTTCAAGGTCTTGGTCTTGGTCTTGGTCTTGAGGTTTAAGGTCTTGACAACAAGACTGACTATTTCTACTCCTTGCTCAACCCTCTACAAACATTGTTGTTGATAAACGGCACTGATTCTTGTTGTGCCATGCACCAGGAAAGTGTTGTTGGGCTCTGGCATTCTCTATGTGATGCAAAGCATGACAAATTTATTATAACTTGGACCACTGAAACAGAAAGCAAAAACACTAAAGATTGCTTTAATCACATTTAAAATTCATAAACTGACGATTGTACACCCACCAGTTTCCAAATTGCAAAGGCTTCGTTGGGTGAGTTTCTGATTCCGGGAAGTGAATCGTTCTTGCTGTCTCAGTTCTCGTGCTTCTTGTTTGTGTCTCCACATCAACTCCTGAAATGTATGTATGCATGTATGTATCAGTGACCAACTGGTTAGAGCGCTTGGCCTGTAATGTGGAGAGGATGGATTAGAGCCTTCACTCAGGTCCTTCATTCACAATACAATTGCTCAGCGCCTTCGATGCTCTGTCATAAGACCAGCACAGAGATTGCAATAGGTGCAGTGTTCAGAAGTTAGTAGGAGGGGTCAAATAACTGTTATAATTCTAGCCAGAGCAGCTTGGGCTATGGAGAAATTTCAAAATTGGAAAAATGAAGCGTGAAGCAGAGAAGTGCTATGGCAGATAGGCAGTCTTGTTGTCCTCGAGACCAAGGTCTTGGTCTCGAGTGCACTCGAGTTCGTTTTTAAAAGTCTTGAGATTGAAAGTCTTGGTCTTGGTCTTGGGGTTCAAGGTCTTGGTCTTGAGGCTCAAAGTTGGTATTGGTTTTGCAAGACCAAGACCAAGACTTTTGACAATATGAAGTCATTTAACAAAACGCAAGGATTTTAGAAATTTATCCAATAATTACTAATACAATTGCTTTAGTATTTACACGGTGTGAGTGAGGCTTTACTGTTGTTTTGGACATTTATTTTGACTTCCGGTTATTTACCATGGAATGATTTCAAAACAGACTCACAATTTGTACAGTTACATCCAGTACTTGAAAAGCTGCTCTGTGTGCCAGTGAATTCAGCAATGTAGAACATATTTTTCACATGGCAGAATTTTTATGAGGCCCCACAGTCATGTCTTGGTCAGAACTTCTGAGCAAATTGGTTTTTATAAAATGCAACAGGCATTTGGAATAACATTTTGCATGAAGGACTTTTGTAAATATGATTTCGGAATGCTCTGCATTTAGAGTTGTTTTGTTTGAATAAAATAAAAGATTCATGTTTTAATTAAAATAGCGAGTAGTCTGACTTGACAATTTTTTTAGTAAGGAATAGAAGTCTGGATATGGTTGTGATTTTTGGGTATTTTTCTCGGTTTTGGTCTTGAGTTTCAAAGTCTTGGTCTTGGTCTTGAGGTTCAAGGTCTTGGTCTTGGTCTTGAGGTTCAAGGTCTTGGTCTTGGTCTTGGTCTTGAGGTTCAAGGTCTTGGTTTTGGTCTTGAGGTTTAAGGTCTTGACAACAAGACTGCAGATAGGAGCAGGTTCAGCGGATGGATTGTAAGTACAAGTGTCGGGGGAAGAGAATAAATGTACAGACTTTCAGTTCATAGACAAAGATCATGATGATGCCTGTACAATCTTGTGCACATACAATAACTGTGAGAATATGCATTGACACAGCACTAATACTGTGCTCAACATTTATATGCCCATTTGCTATGAATTGCCTTAAAGACTACTGGTGAACCTAAACTTCTTTATACTGTACCAAGTTTCTTGACATTTTAAAGAGCAGAACTTTAAAATTAGAAACCTCAATGGATTTGATTTGCTTCTCATAATCCTTTTGCTGGTGAACATTTCTGGAAGAAACATCAACAACTGATAACATTCGTTTCTTCTTTACATCATCTGTTGGGCCTGGTTTCGATTTCTGTTTAAACTCGTATGATGATCGATATCTTTGCGAATCTAAGAAGCCATCTGGACAAACTAGTCGCTCCTTTTCTCTACATTTACAAGCAAAACACAAACTTAAAAGCCAACAATATCAATCAATCAATCAATTGGACATTTATATAGCGCGCTCTTCAAGGCAACTATTCAGAGGCGCTCCCAGCCCAACCTCGACGAAAGAGAAACAAGCCGAGGTGAGACTGGAAACAACACGCCGAAGCGCCACCTAATATGCATATGCATATTCACATGGTAAATTAATGGCAATTACCAACTATTTCTCTGCATTGTGCTGAAGACTAACTGGAAACTCATAAACATCTATGCAGCAATCCTCCTTGTATTCATATTTATCTACAGTTGATATGATAGCTTGTGTGTTTGATGATGCTAGATTAGAGTTAGTTATGTATAATTGTATAAAACCAAAAACCCAATTTATCTGGTTTGGCACTCCTCAGCAACTTCAGAAACTTGACTTTGCTCTTCTCTCTCAAAGGTTGCTGCTTTTTCTCTTTCTTGTCTAGCGTTTGCGATCTAGGAGTGACCTTGACAATCCTCTCATGTGTACTGAACATATTTCCAAACTCAACCGCAGTTCCTACTTTCACCGAAGGCCCTTAGGGCTATCCGTCGCTCTGTCTCATCATATAGTAAAGCGTGTACATTTACAAAGAGCCTATTTATTTTTTTCAGTGGAGTGGTATCAAATTATTTGTGTTGGTTCTGTATTGTTAAGTCACCTTATACCGTAAGTGCCCATTTTCTTCTGGTTGGGTGGTGGTTACATGCATGTGTAGTTGAGGTGAGTTTGTGTACATGTAACACATGTTTGGGGTATATGTGAGAGGAGTGTTAAAGTTTGGACATTGATGTTTGACATGTGATTGAGAGACAATTCTTGTTGTACAGAATGCTATATATATAACAGATTTGATGCTTAATACAAAGTAGTAAGAGGAAATACGATGTGTTAGATAGGAACATTGCAATACGATACAGGTTCATGAGTCATAACAGAACCAGTCTTGTTGTCAAGACCTTAAACCTCAAGACCAAGACCAAGACCAAGACCTTGAACCTCAAGACCAAGACCAAGACCTTGAACCTCAAGACCAAGACCAAGACCTTAAACCTCAAGACCAAGACCAAGACCAAGACCTTGAACCTCAAGATCAAGACCAAGACCTTGAACCTCAAGACCAAGACCAAGACCAAGACTTTGAACCTCGAGACCAAGACCAAGACCAAGACCTTGAACCTCAAGACCAAGACCAAGACCCAAAAATCGCAATCAGGTCAAGACTTCTAAAATTGTCAAGTCGGAATATTCGCTATTTTAATTAAAACATGAGTCTTTTATTTTATTCAAGCAAATTAACTTTAAATGCAAACTGCAGAGAAATCCGAATTTGTATTCAAAAGTCCTTCATGCAAAATGTTATTCCAAATGCCTTTTGTATTTTATAAAAACCAATTCGCTCAGAATTTTCTGACCAAGGCGTGCCTGGTGGGCCTCATAAAAATTCCGCCATGTGAAAAAATACGTTCTACAGGTGCTGAAGTCGCTGACACACACACAGAAGCTTTTCAAGCACTGGATGTAAATGTACAGATAGTGAGTCCTTTTGAAATCTTCCCATGGTTTATCATACCGTCTGATACAGAATAACTGTTGCTGCTGCCAATGGGGTTTCCTGACCAACAAGACTTGTATCCATCCATAGATATTGGTCGTATGATGCAAGCAGGCTTGATACAAAATTCTTGAGTTCTGTTAAATGACTGTTCATATTGACAGCCGGTCTTGGTCTTGGTCTTGCGAGACCAAGACCAAGACTTTGAACCTCAAGACCAAGACCAAGACCAAGACCTTGAACCTCAAGACCACGACCAAGACCTTGAACCTCAAGACCAAGACCAAGACTTTTAAAAACGAACTCGAGTGCACTCAAGACCAAGACCTTGGTCTCGAGGACAACAAGACTGGACAGAACTGTGCTGATAGAGAGCGATTAGAGAAAGTGTCATTGACTGTATCAAGTTGCAGTTCTAACTAAATATTGATAAGTAGAACATGAACAGTTGTTTTACTGAAGTAAATTCATCTGCAACAGTTGCAGCTGTTGGGGTTTGGGTTGGAGCCAAAGACAATGAGCCATGCAGTCACCAGACACAACCCCCAACAATATATCTATCTCAACATTTTTATAGTACCCTTAAAGAACCTCTCAAAGTCACTGAAGGATGCTATGCTGGCTCCTGGTAGGAGAATAATTACATTTGCAATGATCCTACTTTGGCAGAAATCAATTTATCACCCAGATATTAATACATGGAATGTGGTCTGTGTTCCAGTCTTGATCCAGCTGTTTCAATGAACAGTGAGTATGGTAGGCTGCACACGCCAGTTCTGGTAAGTCACTCGGACACAGCATACTTTCTTACTCATGGGACCTCCCTTTGGGAACAATATCCCACTTGATATCATACCCGTTTCCTGAGAACCTTTCCCATTGCAATCAAAAGTTTTCTTCAGTTTTTGAGTTCTGAACCCCATCATCCAGATGTAAAGTCTGAAATTCAATCATCTAGCTTTTGAAATTAAATTGGCAATTAAAACGACTAACTTGTAAAAGCACTAAACGTCTTCAATATAAGACTATCATACCTCAGAAACTGTACATAATCCAAGTTTGAACCACTCTCAGATGACATTTCATGCTTCACAACTGGCAGCTTTTGGGCTTCATGTGAAAAATATACACTAGCCACGTCTGAAGAATTTCTCCTGCTTGTCGCAGTCATTTTGTACTTCTCAAAATAATGCTACCCAGTACATATTGCACATGGATCCTGCAACCATAACAGATGCACGTATTCAGGAATAGACCACATGCTGTATAGTGACACACTTAGTTATATATCAGATTAATTGAATGTGTTATGTATGTATATATGAATGTATGTGTATTAGCAGTGCTTTTTTATAGAAAAAAAGGTTCCGGAACGGAACAATTAAGGGCAGGCTAAAATCCCGAGAAAAACGGAATTCAGGGTTGGGAGGGGTCTCAATAAACATTGAAAACAGTTCAAAACACTGAAATTAAATTAAAATAACTAAATTATTGTTTTTATTATCAAAATAAATACATAATATTTTAGTAGCTGAAAAAAGGTGCCGGAACACCGTCCCGGTGCGTTCCGACTGAAAAAACGCACTGTATATTAGTATTTATGTATGCAATTATGTAATTCATAGCTGTGTATATACAATGTACATATGTATGTAGTTTGAGTGTAGTGTATGCATGCATGTACAGTATGTATACCTGCATGAACAAATGTCTGTATTGCACTGTACGTATGTACAATTTTGTACATGTATGTGTGAATGTATCTGAACATCTGAATATTATTACAGTGTAACTTCTAACACATCAATGTCTAATGCACAAGGCATCAAAAACTCAAAACCAAGCCAAACCTTACAAAGGTGTCATCATATAGATATATCAATGCCCCGTACAATCTTCCCCTGAATGTTGACCTGATTTATGGCTTGCTTTTGTTCTGTGACGTCTTATGCATTATAGTCCGTAGGCAAATGTCAAGAATTTCAAGATTGTCATAATTTTGGGTATAATCTTGGCAAATGTGTTTAAAATGTTCAAAATAGTGTTGTGCACGCAAAAAACCATGTTGCCAGTTTTTTAATTTGGTCCCGAGTGCATATTTGGGACCAAATGTGCACTCCAGATTAACGGAACTTAAATTGAATGCGTTGTACTGAATTTTAGACTAGGCTTGGAATCTCAAAATGACATTGTTAGAAGCAAATCATGTAACAATTTGCTAACCGGCGTTTCTAGATTAATTTGACCCTGCTGAAAACGAAAATCGTGGTTAGCAAGCTGGATTTTTAGCGGTTGCATGAAAAAACAAGATGGCGGCCAAAATGGCGGCCAATATCGTCATATGGCTATAAGTACAGTCATGTACGTGATAAAAACATGGTTTTAGAGTCTAAATTAACATTTTTTGGGTCAAGGAATGCGATAGAACTAAAGACAAATATGTAGCACTGCCAGAAACAAAATGGCGGACAAAATGGCGGCCAAATATCTTCAAATGGCTATAAATAAAGCCATGTATGTGATGGAAACATGATTTTAGAGTCTAAGTTAACATTTTTGGGGCAAAGGAATGCGATGGAACTAAAGACAAATATGTAGTACTGCCAGAAACAAAATGGCGGACAAAATGGCGGCCAAATATCTTCAAACGGCTATAAATAAAGCCATGTATGTGATGGAAACATGATTTTAGAGTCTAAGTTAACGTTTTCGGGGTCAAGAAATGCGATGGAACTAAAGACAAATATGCAGCACTGCCATAAAACAAAATGGCGGACAAAATGGCCGACAATTACCTTCAAATGGTTATAAAACAAAATGGCGGACAAAATGGCGGTCAGTCTGGACTCTGGAGTAGTGTTTTCTTGGTCAAAGCATACAAAGGAAGGAACATTCTATATCATTCACTGATGTTATTGCAGTTTAACCATCATTAGTTACATGATATTTTTAGTAGCCTGTGATTGCTGTTTGACCATTTTATACATTACGTACACAATATTCGTGTTTCATGACTTGATTAAAGCTATTTCAAGCATTGTTTCAGTCAATGCAATTGCACATAGGTGTACATGGCAAGTTCACATTTCGACAGCAGCAGCAGCGCTTGGTGTTACACTTATCTACTTTGCATGATTTACAGTAGAAAAACTCTAGACACGGTGGAATTGAGCAGTTCAGCAGCGGTTCGCAAGCCTGGTGCCCTTCACAGAGTACGTTGGATGACGAAGGCACTGATAATCAATGAAGACTGAATTCTTTTTGATGGAAACGAATTGGTTTCTTCTCCTTCTTCTTCTTCTTCTTCTCCTCCTCCTCCTCTTCCTCCTCTTCCTCCTCCTTCTACTTCTTCCGCTGGGATTAGTCCCTCGCTGGGGAGTGATCAGCCACTCGGATCCTCTGTCTCCATCCCACTCGATCTACGGTGTCTTCTTTTTTTCAGGCCCAGAAGCCTGAGGTCGGGCTGAACCATGTCCATTCATCTCGTCCTCTGGCGTCCTCGGCTGCGGTGTTCATGCACCTCCTCTTTCATGATTCTTTTGATGCTACTATCTTCCTCCGCCCGCTCTACATGTCCATACCACCTCAGTCTGGTTTCGCGCACCTTGTCAGATATACAGTCCACTCCAAGTGTTTTCCGGATATTCTCATATTTCTGCCTGTCTTTCAGTGACACCCCAAATATCCATCGTAGCATCATCATCTCAGTTCTCTCCAGAAGTTCCTCCTCCTTCCTCCTCAGCGTCCATGCTTCTGCTCCATAAATCAATTCCGGTCTTATCATTGTCCTGTATAACTTTCCCTTGAGGCGAACTGAGTTCTTGCGATCACACAGCACACCAGACAAATCCCTCCACTTCTGCCAGGCGACTTTTATTCTATTTTTGACATCTTGCTCACATCCTCCTTTAGCATTCATTATCGACCCCAGGCATTTAAAGGTTTCCACCTGTTGCACATTTCCCCCACCATCTATAACCGCCAGGTCCACATCTGTCCTTGAGCAAACCATGACTTCTGTTTATTCTTGAATTTATGTTGAGTCCCTGGCTCTCCAGTGCCTTCTACCAACCAGTGAAGCTTATCTGGGCATTCTCTGCTAAGCTATCCGCCACAATGGGATCATCAGCATACAACATATCCCAAGGTACATCTCTCCCGATGTTGTCTGATAATGCGTCCAACAGTGAGCTCTGGCACGATCCTTGGTGTACACCTACTCGTATTTCGAACTCCACTGTGTTTCCAACCCTGCACCTCACCGAAGTGCGTGCCCCATCATACATGGACTTTACCAGTCGCACAGTTTTCTTCGTCACTCCCTTTTTCCTCAGACTCCAGAATACTACCTCCCTAGGCACTCTATCGAAGGCCTTCTCCAGTTCCACAGAGGTCCAGTATCTCTTGCTGCTCCCTTCCATTACCTTTTCCTTGACTAACTGTGAATAACAGGGTATCCAACAATTTAACAGATTTATTGTCAACATCTGCATCCACTCGTGGTGCATCCATCAATGGCATTTAACTAATCCAAAGGCTGCATGCCTATGATGCTGCTGCTCTTCGGACCACAGGTCTTAAGATGATGCAGCGTCATTCTTGGTCCCTAAGCCAAGAGCTAGCGACCCTCTCTTCTGTCCACAGCTGTCTTCTGAAGAAAGCGCAGCTTATCTTGACCAATGAAAGATGATCGAGGATTGCACCTGGTTCAGTCTCTTCCCCGTATAATAACGGAATTATCTATTTCTCGAAAGTTCTTCCGAACTATCGCCATCGACGATTGTTTTCTCGATATTCCGTGGTCGAGATCTAAGAGCAGAGATGTCCACAATCTACTGGTGTTCCAAGATCATTAGGCAAGCTACTCCATAGTTCCACCAGGCCTTCTGCACAACAGCAGAATTTGGTTTTCAATGGATAACATTGACAAAGAAGTGATACCTCAGATGGAAGAGGGAGTTTTCATGGAAGGCCTTCTCCAGATCCACAAACGTCCAGTATCTCTTGCTGTTCCCCTCCAGTACCTTTTCCTTGACTAACTGTGAATTATCCCATACTCAGTCGGACGATCACTTTGGATGTATCATCACTTCCGGAGTCAGAAGGCGATATCACTGCTCAGCAAGTGTGGCGCAGAGGTGTCTTACGACCATGTTAAGAACGTATGCAGCCAGGCCCGGCTCAAGACATTTGGCGGCCCTGGGCAAATCGGCGGCCCTAGGCAAACCGGCGGCCCTAAGCACAAACCGTTCTTAAATTTTCAGATTTTCGTCATGCTCATTTCATCCATCTTTTTGGGAATTTCATCTTACAAAAAAGTTGATGACCTTTTTTAGGAATTCGCCTCCTCACAAATGACAAATGAATGTCATGACCTTTTTTAGGAATTCGCGGTTACACCTGGGCAATTTATGACACCAACACTATCAACCAACACTATATATCTAGCGAATAATAATTAAATAATTTTGGAAAAATGGAAAATTGGCGGCCCCTACAAATCGGCGGCCCTGGGCGGCTGCCCAGTTTGCCTAACGGACGAACCGGGCCTGTATGCAGCAACCTCGCCAATATTGTGTACATAATGTATAAAATGGTCAAACAGCAAACACATGCTACTAAAAGTGTCATGTAAATAATGATGGTTAAACTGCAATAACATCAGTGAATGATGTAGAATGCTACTTCCTTTGTATGATTTGTCCAAGAAAACACTCTACCAGACTGACCGCCATTTTGTCCGCCATTTGAAGATAATTGGCCGACATTTTGTCCGCCATTTTGTTTTCTGGCAGTGCTACATATTTGTCTTTAGTTCCATCACATGCCTTAATCCCGAAAACGTTAACTTAGACTCTAAGATCATGTTTCCATCACATATATGGCTTTATTTATAGCAATTTGAAGATATTTGGCCGCCATTTTGTCCGCCATTTTGTTTCTGGCAGTGCTACATATTTGTCTTTAGGTCCATCCCATTCCTTGACCCCGAAAACGTTAACTTAGACTCTAAAACCATGTTTCCATCACGTACATGACTTTACTTATAACCATATGAAGATATTGGCTGCCATTTTGGCCGCCATCTTGTTTTTCTATGCAACCGCTAAAAATCCAGCTTGCTAACCGCGATTTTCGTTTTCAGCAGGGTCAAATTAATCTAGAAACGCCAGTTAGCAACTTGGTACATGATTTGCTTCTAACCATGTCATTTTGAGATTCCAAACCTAGTCTTTGATTAAAGTTTCCATGCACTTTTCACATGTAGCTTTTGTAACCATTAAAAATTTCCCCGGGACCACTCAGAAAAACTGGCAAGAACATTTTTCATGATCAGTGAGGTATTTAGATGTAAAAAAACACATTTGTCAAGATTATACCCAAAAAAATATCTATTTCACACTTGCCAACAGACTATTACTGGCATGTTAGAAGTTACTCTTTAATAATATTAATAACATGTCTTCTTATACATCAATTATGCCTGTGCTTAATGACTCATAGACACATAAATTTCATCAATAAAATAAAAAAGATGTCACCCTACTTTCCCAATTGTTGTTTCATTGCTGTCAGCAAGGTAAGAAACAAATACACCATCTCAATTTACGGAACAAAATTTCTTAAAAACAGCACAATTTACAGAACACTGGAAGAACAGAGCTGATGAAACTGAGCAAGAGGCAATTTACTGGACCCACCACTAAAACACCTCTGCTTCTAATCTTAGCATTGATGACATCAGGAAACTGCTCATTATGCACAAAAAGTCTGATTGATTCACAAAAACAGTGAAACATCGAGATGAGATACAGAATTTCCAAATAGAGAGTAACACAGTAACGTTGACCACAGTAATTCTGCAGATTCACCACTTGAATAGGAAGAACCTGAAAGCCCTGGGGGCCGGGGCCAATGGTCACTGGCGTACACTTGTCCAAAATATTGGGGGGCATGGGTTCTGAACCAGAAAAACAATTTTTTTCAATATGAAAAGTTGTTTTTTGTTGTTGTTTTTTTCGTTTTTTTTCGGTTTTATGGTTTTGGTTGTTTTGGTAGTTTTTACGATTTTCGGATTTCGGATCATAAAAATCATGAAAAATGGCATGAACAAGAGCTCCAACTCAGTTTAATTCAGTTAGGCTAATTGCGCTTTCCGAAAATTAAAAATTATAATAATTAAATCAATGTTATTAAAATAACTTCTACAAAAATTAGAAATTTATTTTTTTGTAAAACAAAAAAAATGTGTTTTTCTTTTTCTTTTGCTTTTGTTTAAAACCAAATACCGAAAAAGTTTTTTCACCTCTAGTCTGGACAGTCAGCAGAGGCTTCCGGTTTACGTTAATGGGTATGAAATGGGCGTTTTCTTTACATGTAAATTTGTTTCATATTGAAGATATTGAAGATAAAAACAAATCTTTGTTTTCATTATGAATTTCTGTTAGTATTTCAGTTCTGTACGTGTCTCTGATTTTCTGTTTCTGAAGAAATTTTTATATATTGAAACAATATTTTGATAGTTTAAGAAATTTTCCTCTCAATTTTTGGGGGGGCATTGCCCCGGCTCCTCAATTATTGGGGGGGCACGTGCCCCGGCTGACCCCCCAGAGTCTACGCCTATGCCAATGGTACAGTAATAGATAAGCACTGGGGGTAATACCACATATGGGGGAATGAAATTGTGGTTAATACTGCAGTAATGGTAGCAAAGTTAAGGAATTTTACAATGTCAGTAGTCAACACTCCCAAAACCATTGGGACAACGAAATGGCGTGCTCTCTCACACTCAAATGAGGATGGTCCAACTCGAATTAACCACCCGTGAAGAGCGTTTGTGGCAGTTCGTGCATCATCCAAAACCTTGTCACATTTCCATAGGCATTAAATGAGACCCATATGGGCTCTACATGGGTCCCATATGAAACTATGGATCCATGTGGGCATGCTGGCAGGAAACACTGATGCACCACACAATGCTATCATAAGCAGAGTTTATTCAAAAATAAACTGAACTAAACTGAGTATACAGTTAGGCCTACGTAATACTATATTTATTTACTTAAGATTTTCAAAAGAATTATCGTATCAAAACTGTAAGCCCGTACGTGCGATTAAAAAATTCTGCCAACTTGAGCCTCGATCGATACTTAACCGCATTTATTTATTCGTGATCACAGTTTTGAGTTACCAGTGTTACAAACGCGAAGTTAGGTTCAGCTTCAAGACTGACGAATTTAATCCTAAAACTTAACCAATACTTTATAGTACTCATCAAGAACACGTACCCGTCTGTTTCTAGTAAAACTAACTGATAGCCATGTTGATGCTGTTACCATAGCAGCCGCAGAAATCGAAGCTCGTAAAAAACTTTACTAAAGTTTTATGCTAATATTTAGAAAACGGCTGTGCAGCTGTTATTACTCAAACTGAACATTAAAGTTACTTTAGTAAATTTGTATCAGTTCCAGTTATGTTTTATGAGATAGTTTATATAAATGTTATTGCATTTATGTTAGAATATAAATATAATAATTAGTTGACAACGAACACGGGCGTGCTCTAAAAACAGTTCAGTAGGCCTATAGGCCACCGTTAGCAGGCCTTCATCGAGATGTAGTAGTAGTTTCAGTTTAACGACGCTGTGTCATAACCAAGATGATTAGCGTCGCCCTCCTCCTTTATCCAGGCTTGGGACTGGCACTGTCAGAGTACGAACAGTGGCGGAGTTTTCCTTCATCGAGATACTGCCAGTAAGTTTATAAATATAGAAGGCAACGCCTATCTGAAGCATGACAACTAATGTGGGCGTGGTCTATAGCTACCGTATGGCCTCGACCCTGCTCATATTTCTTGCTTGAACGCAATGGCGGATCCAGAGGGGGCGATTGGGGCGATCGCCCCCCTAAAAGTCCAAAAAATATTTTTTTTATATTTAAAATTAAAAATTTGATATACTACACTGTACTACAGGATAAAATTTAATGTCATGTGATTATTATTACGCATGTACAGCGCCGAACTGCAGTTTGAATATTACTTCTACACGCCCTTGCTTTAATCATGCTCTAAACTTGATAAGTAATTTTAATTTTAATTCCTTTTACCTGGGGCGTCCATGAAATCGCCCCCGGTAAAGTAAAATTCTGGATCCGCCTCTGCTTGAACGTGGCACCATTCCAACTCCCTATGACATTTGAATGTGTGCCACCTAAGTATTTTAATATCCCCGTGTACGGACCGTGGCGCTTAGAAATTTAGACGTATACAGAGGTCTAGTGGAGAACCTCTATTCATTACACTACATTCAATGCTTCTAGCTACTATCCCATTGTGCGTTTGCTAATGGTGTAATAAAGAATATACTTACTTACTTACTTACATACCTATCGCCGCCAAATGGCTGTCGTCAGCAACTGCTGCTGCTGCGGATAATTATGGTGGTGGCGAGGACGATGACGATAATGATGATGATATTTTCGCAGTACTATGAACAATTTGATAATGTCTGATTTACATACGCATCTATAACAACTAACATATACAACTAATCGCAGACTACCAAACCACATCGTTATATTTAATTATTACTAAGTATGTTAGACCAAATAGCGTCGGGATCTCGAGGGCCTCATTGGAAACGTTTTCATTACCCAGCGGGCAGATGTCGCCACACTTCAATTTTCAAACTGAGACATATTATTTTTGCGCGAATTTTCCATTCCTGCTTGTGACTAAACTACGTGTAAAACACGAGGTTGGACGAGGTTGGTCTAATAACATCCATGTGTCTAAAACTGACAGGGTGTATATATTTTTTCACGAAGCTTGTCGAAGGTAGACTAGTTGATATTATGCCTTATTATTGTTGATAACACTTTTTAAATATATTATATAACATTCTGCTTAAAATAATCATTATGCTTTTTTGGGAGGGTTTCAGGTATTTGACTCAAGGCCTAACTGCCAGTGTTCGGTCGATTACCTAGGCCTACAGGAGCCTGCTGACAGTCCTACTTGGCACACCTAAACCTTAAGATGAAATCACTCATTGCATGCGCAAGGCAATCTCAGCCTGAAATTATTTAAAATTGATTTTTTATGTTTGTTTTGTTTTAGGAATCTCTTTTCCATTTAAAACCTTAAATGGATTTAGGCAGTGCTAAGATACCAAGGATTGGGATCAATGCTTTGTATGATGGTAAGAATTGTTTATAAATGATAATGTTAAGAGTTTGTGCAAGCCCTTAAAAGTTAGAGAAACTTACTGTCACTAGCAGGATTAATCATTTTCTTGGAGCCTGAAACTTGTGTTTTCTAATGAAAATCTCCAAAACCGAATTTTTTAACTTTTTGTGACATCTCCACCATAATTCAACATATTAGGTCACTAATACCATTTTAGATGTTTGCTTTCCATCCATACATCCAGTTTTTTAAAGAAACTTTGAGCTTCTCAATTTATCCGGAAACTGCGTTACTGAAAAATTGTAATTTCTATGTTTTGGGCATAATACATGGTTAGTTAGTTTTTTTTATAAACAATGTCTGTCTGTGCAAAAAAGTTGGCTTCCTGTAATAAAATCATAGTTATTTTGAAGACTGAGTTAATTTGGAAGTGTCTGGTTGAATTATGTCATTCAGTGTTTGTAGATTTGGACACTACTAAGTTTGTTTCTTGCAGCAATCGATCCGGTTTATGGTCTGGTGTGGACAGATGGCCAAGTGATTTTCATAATTCCTTATGACCGCATCAGTGGGACTTTTGACTTGGCCTCATCAACAAAACATGGAAAATTTCAGTAAGAGAACTTAATTGTACAATTTTAATACTGCATGATGGGGTTCTGGAACGATCACTCATAGGACGATCTTTTATAAGACGATTGTTCATAGGACGATTGCTCGTGCGTTCTGGGTCGTTGTCTTAGAGGTCGACGTGAAAAATATGGACCACCGCTGTTCGACATCGATATGTGGAATCAACGCGACAATGCTGCTGGTGGTATAGCGAGAATAACAAACAGTGTGGCAAGATGGCATCACAGACTTTAGGCACTGTTCCAGTGTTTTCACCTGACAATGTGGAAGTTTTTTGGGACTCCAGAACGATTGCTTGAAGCAGAAAGCAACCTTCCTCCAAGCTGTTACTGGCATCAAGCAAGCAAACGCTATCGCATCTTGAAAGGTCATGTCATGAGGGCAGTGGCAACACATGATAATGCTGATTTTCTGACGTATCTACACGCTTTTTCTTTCTTAGCGTTCAAGTAATGAACGATCTTCTTATTTACAATTAATGGATCCATAAAACAAACTTTGGCATCAGTGACATAGGCCTCTGATTTATTATAATTATTTATTTAAAATATCGAAAAAATAATACTATTTTAATGTATTATTTGCATCTTGTTCTGTGTTGGTGCAAGTAACTCTGTTCTGCATCTCTAACTTGTCTGTCAGAATGTAAGACTTGCTTTTTCTGTGGAATGTGGAATTATAGGGAGTAATGATTAGTTTGTTAATTGTGTTTTGTTTTAGATGTGTTCGTGAAGTGCAGTGGTTCAGAAATTCCATGGCAGGAAAATGTTTTCTGTGTATTGTACTTGACTGTGTGGTTACTGTTTGGTTGTGTGAAGGAAAATTAACTGATGTTCGCCTTGAGCAAGAGCACAGAATTGACATAAGAACTGTTGCTCAGGGTAAGGGACTCCTGCAGATATTTTCTTAGAAGCAGTCCTCGCTATACTAGACCCTGTTCAAGAAGTACCCCATTTTTTCGCACATATATCAGAGTTTCCCAAACTGTGGGTCGCGACCCAAAAGTGGGTCGCGAAGCTCTGGCAAGTGGGTCGCCAAATTTATTCGGGAAACATTTATTTTTTGCAGCAACAAACATTTGGCTGTGATTGAACTTTAACTAGCTGGATTGCAATAAACTGCAAACTGTTTTTACCTAAGTTTCCTTTTAATGCTTGAAATTTCGACGTAAATCCACATATTTCGATACCAATTTACGAAGCAAATTTTAGTACATAATGGTTAATTTTACACAGTGGATATCGAGACTGCCAAGATATTCACAAGTGGGTCGCGACCCAGAAAAGTTTGGGAACCACTGCTGTAGGTTATATAAGGTTTTACAAACCCCTCACTCTGTCTGTGAGTTTTCTTGTTGTGTGGGTTATTTCATTTATTTACGCAGATAGTACTAAAATTTACAGTATTTTCTGGAAGGTACTGTCAGTTCTGGAACACCAACAAATGAATTTGTGACAGGTGGCTAAATTACAAATGGTGACACTTGGCCATCACACCAACAGTTGAATGTGCAAAAGACCAGTGTGTTTCAACTTTGTGGTAAGGGCCGTGAACCAGTACATATTTTAGAGTCATTGTGTCAAAGTTCTGGACCGTTGCGCCCAGCACAGTCTGTGACATGAGTAGGGCTGTCAAAAGTTTAGTAAAATGCAACCAAGGAGCGTGAGCCCAATCTGAATGGGTACCCAAAAGCCTGTCACTGGGTTCAATTTCTACACTGCATGATAACTGTCGCCAGCCACTGCCAGATGCAGGATAGCTTGTGTTGGGGAAACAGATTTCTAGAGGTTCACTATGTTCTGGCAGCCAACCATGCACAGGTCTGGTCTGAGGGGTGCAGTGGCCAACTGCCCTCCAAGCCTATGGCTAAATCCGCCACTGTCAGCAGCACAGACGCCGGACACCTGCCACTTTGAGGCAGATTTTGCTATAAAGCGGAGCTGTGACTCCCCGCAACCCTCTTGGTTTTATGCTGGCATCCCTTGGACAACACCTGTGCACAGTGGACTGCTACTCTTGAAATACCCTTGCCTCCATATAAGCAGTCCTGGATCTGCCACTGCTCCCATGACACACAAACATAGTTATGTTGCTGACATGTTTTTGAAATTGTGTGTCTCATCCTTGCTTTTAACCACTGAACAGGTGGAATTAAATATAAGGAAATATACCAGTTTGTTGCTTCATCATCATGATTGTGGTTTCCAAAGGTTGTCTTCGGAATCCAAAAGCGGATGTACTTTGTCTGTTATCTGCCACTCAGTGCATTTTCTACACAAATCATCTGAAGACAACTATTACACCTTTCACACTGCCACTTACTCCAAGGTGAAAATAAGTATGTTTTGTTACATTGTGCTTGTAGTAAATTCACTTGTGTAGTAGGAAGGAAGGTTAACGTTCAAATAGGCTATAAATGGAAGGGTAGTGAAAGAGAGACTAAATTAGTGAAAGGGAGAGACTAGACGAGTGAAAGTGAGAGAATAAATGAAGAGAACAGGGAGACAGAAGAGTGGGATCCTTTATAAGATGGACCAAGGAGATAAAGAGCTGAGTTGATGTAAATGTAAAACAAAGTGTTTGTACAGTGTAAAGGTTTTATAGAATAAATATTGAACTGAAGCAATCAGACTTAGAATTTGTGCTATTCAAGTTGCTCAAGCTAGCTCAAGTGTTTAGTACATAATGTAATTGTTTTAAACAAATTCTTTTTATTATTTAATTATTTTTTTCAGGTTGTTTTATAAAATCTTGCATAGAAGGATGCTAAAGTAATGTAATATGTACATTGTACAACGTATATGAATAGAAGTTTATGTTTAAGTTTAAATGCTCTTGTTTATTCACGGGCATTAAAAGATTTTTACTTGAATGTCAGTTGGCAAAGCACTCCAACAGATCAGTAAGTCTTCTTATCTTTGTGTGACGTAGAGAAACCTATTTGACCAATGACTATTCTAACGGATTATAAGATAAGATTATTCTTTATTCAACCAATTGCTATTCGCATTTTGTGGTACAACCGTATGCATCTTTCCGCTACCTTCGACAGTCCTAATATTCCCTATGGGGAGGGGATAGAGTAATGGTAATACTCATGGGCAGGAGAGCATTAGATTGCGGTTCGATAACCCCCTCTAGGGCGATGCCTTGCATGGCTGCCAAACCGTGTGTTTGATTAAGATCTTGATTGTACTGTCATGTTTCAATGTAATCTTACTGCATACTTGTCAGTTTGAATTAATAAAGAAGATTATTATTATTATTATGTTGGAATTATAACACATTTGCAAATAAAGCAAAACATGACTAAGACATTTAAAAGTTTTCTGTGATGTTCTATTGTTTGGGCAAATGATAGATTTCATGCTGTTGAAACATTTTTGTAGAACTTTAATCTTTGTTTCTGTTATGCAGAATGAGTGTCACTTGTGGCTGTTGGTCTCAGGATGGTTCTCTGCTTGTTATTGGTGTTGGTGCAAGTCTTCTGGTTTGTTGATTTATAGTTTTTGCCACTAAGTCTCAGACTGGAAAATAGTGGAAATATTAGATTACATGACTGTTGAAAATGAAGCTGCCTAGCATATTCATAGGTGTATATGTATCAGAGCACTTTATATAGCACCTTTTAGTAATTGTAATCTTTGTAGATGTAATGTGACATTTATAAATTGCCTCTTCAAGAACAAACTCATCAGTTGTGCTCCCGACCTCAACCAGTGAAATCACTGTCAAATAATACAGACTTCAGGCGTTTGGATGAATGGTGAAGATAGAAACTGAGAAACTAGAGCTGCAGCTCTTGAGAAAGGCAATTCCAGTGGGTGGGCCCAACATAGGCAAAGCTTCTGGACTGAGCTGTAGAAGTGCACATACGACGGACAGTCAGGAGTCCATGGGCAGCTGACCGAAGGAGTCCACGGGCAAGCAGTGCCTTAGAAAAGCATTGAATGCTGTCAGATGCGAACAAGTGCATTTTAAGACTGTTCAATAATGCTAAATAGAGTGAGATGCAACAGTATGTAAATGTAATGGGAAATTTTTCGGGGACAAGAAGGCACTATGGTCTTGATTTGAAGCGTTGAAACATGGCCACCACAGAGTGCAATGATCGCTGACCTGGTTGAGTTGAGACTGGAACACAGAACTCCCAATGGAATATATTCTGGTGTATATGAAAATTTTGGCTTGTTGGCTAATGGCCATGTACTTTGGTGACACCGTGTAGGACTGATTGGAGCTGGTTCCACCTGAAGTTGTACTACGTCTGAGACGATGAGATTACATTAATCAAAGCATGTCAGACTTAACAATGACAAATTTATTTGGAAAATGTAAGTTGCAAATTTAAGTTGATTAATAGTTTAAGCAACTGAAGTTAAACTGAAAGATTGACATTTTGAAACAACTACTGTATGTCAGTGATTTAATCAACTGAAATGCCAAGTTCATGTTAGATGTAGTGTTTGTCATCGATGTGGCTGAGCTCTGTTGTCACTGATAACAGCCATCTGTATGACAGTGTGTGTATGTGTTTGTATGTGTTTGTTTGTGTGTGTGTGTGTGTGTGTTTGTGTGTGTGTGTGTGTGTGTGTGTGTGTGTGTGTGTGTGTGTGTGTGTGTGTGTGTGTGTGTGTGTGTGTGTGTGTGTGTGTGTGTGTGTGTGTGTGTGTGTGTGTGTGTGTGTGTGTGTGTGTGTGTGTGTGTGTGTGTGTGTGTGTGTGTGTGTGTGTGTGTGTGTGTGTGTGTGTGTGTGTGTGTGTGTGTGTGTGTGTGTGTGTGTGTGTGTGTGTGTGTGTGTGTGTGTGTGTGTGTGTGTGTGTGTGTGTGTGTGTGTGTGTGTGTGTGTGTGTGTGTGTGTGTGTGTGTGTGTGTGTGTGTGTGTGTGTGTGTGTGTGTGTGTGTGTGTGTGTGTGTGTGTGTGTGTGTGTGTTACTATTATCAATACACAGAGTTGTCACAAAATGGAAAGTTTTGAATGCTTGTTTTTCTTGCTAGGTGTATAGTTGGTTTGATATCAGTAAAAGCCTAAACAATTTCAGAGTAGTGAACTGCAATATCCCAGGGTAAGATATCGTATTCTGTGTGTCAAGTATCAGTTTATTTTTTATTTTGTTGTTGTTAGTAGGTTATTAAGGAAATAGCCTTAGATGATATTTTTGCCAGCTGTAATGATGGTGACAACAATCCAACAACTAAGCAACCTTTCCAAAACTAGATAACATTTACCTTTCCAAAACTAGATAACATTTTCTTATGGGATTGTACAGTACAATTAAACATTTCTTTTCTACTTCTGCACCTCAAAAATCAGTATGACATCACATTGCTGACCAGGAAAATCCCATACAGCTTCCTCTGTACACGATCTTGACCCTTTGCATGCCAGATATTTTAGCCCTTGTTCTTCTGGCAGATAATTTTTTGCGGTTTTGGTCCATTTCACCTCTTAAGGGTAAAATCTTTAGCAAGCTTACTATAATGTCACATTTTGTGCCTACAGCCTGTGTGGAAAGTTTTGCCATGTCACACAATTGTGTGGCAAAACCTTCCATGCGAAATTGTCATGCAATTTTTACTTTATTTTGTGCATTTGATTCCAAGGTCTGTTGATAATGAACTACAGCAATTGTTTTCAAATCAAACTAACAGATAATCTGATGACTAATCATCAGTTTCACCTTGATTTAAACCATAGGTACCTGTGATGGGGTCTTCAGACCATGGTTGTGGTCTTGAGATTATCTCAAGACCAAAACATGTGGTCTTGGATTTGGTTTTCTCTGGAATATGTTGGTCTCAGACTTGGTCTTAGTACTCCAGTCTTGGTCATGGTCTTGAACCTTTGATCTTGTTCCTAGTCTTGTGCCTTTGTTCTTGACTTTGGTCTTGAGCGTGTTGTCTTGATCATGAGTGGAGAATTCATTGTTTGTTTATACTGACAAAACGACAAAGGACCTTCTTCATTGAAGGTCTTTCTCAGAAGCAACAAGGCTCCTTGGAGGCATGGTCACCCAAGGCTGCCAGTGCTCTATTATTATACTGATGCAGTTTGTCGAGGTTGCTTCAACAGTTGGCCAATCATCACAGATCAGGATTTGGTTGAGTTTTCCCCAGCAACATCTGTGCCTGTTGACAGAGAGTTAAGCTTTAGTGGATTCTTTCTGAGAACAGGACAAAACTCAGGGACAGAACCTTGCAGGATTCAGTATTTTGTAAATGTAGCAAGTATCTAATTTAAAGTAAATGTACTGAATTTTTCAATTAATTCATTATATGTTACCACTGATTCATTTGTGCTTCAAATAGCGTTATTTTGTTGTAAATTAAGAATAACACATTGCCATGAACTCAGTAACATTTATGGTCTTAGCTGTGGTCATGAGTTTTGTCTTGGTCTCGAACCCTGTGGTCTTGGTCATGGTCTTGGAGTTTTGGTCTTGTTTACAATACTTGGTTGCAGCAGTAGAAGGATGATTTGTTGATGTGTCTGACATGCCATCCACTAGATCAGAAAACTGAAATATAATAAGATATCAGCGTAATAAATCATTTTCAACTATTCAGTCTGCTGTTAAAATCCTGTTTTCAAAAATTGATTATAGATTTTGAAAAGTGAATCGTTCATTTTGCATAGAATCACGTTGCCACTTTGCACTACTTAAACATCAAACTTGTAAGCTCTGAGATGTTGCCATTTAAGCAACATGTTGCCTGGTGGCACTTTTACTAAATGTAATAATGATAGCAAGTTCTAAACAAGAAAAACTGATGAATTTTAGATTGGCTGGTGTGGGAAGACTGTCAGCAGTGCAATGTTTATCAGAAGTACAGTTTCTCTGTGCCACTCAACTGCCGCTTGATCAACTATGCATTCAGTACCACAAAGAGATGTTTTTGCTACCAGGTCAGCCAAGCTTATTCAATGGGAAGTGGGATTGGGAGAGGGGTGGTAAAGAGAGGGTAGTGGACTGGGTGACGTTTACAGATGGAGAAAGATAGTTACTGGCACTACTGACACATTGTAACATGTACCATCTATATGTATATATGTGTGCACATTTGTAAGTAAGTCAAGGCTTTTACACAAGCACCTTGGTGTGTTGAAATGAGGCACTGTAAATGGCAAGACTGATGAAAGAAGATGTTACTGAAGAATTTTTTTTAGCTAGAGATATATTTTATATTGTGCTACGTTAGGTTACGGAAATCTGATGTATTTAAAAAAAAGCAAAAACGAGCTTAGATGTAAACTCGTTTTTATTTTTGTTTTTATCCAATTCCAGATGACATGAATCAAGTGGAAGAAAGCGCTTTGTCTAATGAACCAGACGACAGTATTGATGTGGTTGTGCGTCCTGATGCAAAAGGACATTCCTCTTCACTTCTCGATAAACTTCTTCATCTCCCCAGAACTGACAAGGTTAGAGGTTTCCTAACTGTGCCTTTTACACTTGCAACAACCTTTGACAGTCACATAAGACATTTGATGACAGTTTTCTATAAGTTTTGTTTTGTGATCATGTGTATCATTAGTACAAGATACTATCTGTATGTTTAGAGTATATAGTTATATGTCAACTTTGATTTTGCCAAATATCTACAATACTTAGTAAATTTGAGTTTCTGTTTCAAAATGATATACGGTATTTGTTTTGAATTGATTTTTAGGCTTGTGCTGATTCATCACAGCTAGTCTTAATTGAAGTAGACCCTGTTGCTCAGCAAGCCAAGAAGCTGTCGAGAATTAACATTGCTGGACTACTGTCACCGGACATACTGCACGTCTGTGTAAGTGCAGAGACTTCGCTTTGATCTATGGTGATGTAAACTGCGTAAAGTATTTTTCAGATTATCCTGAGGTCAAAAATATACGGTTTCTTATTCATGGCCTCTGTGTTCATATGAGCTTCCTTACTGTGTGAGTGACACTGCAATGTCTCTTAGTCAAAGACAGAATTACGTTCAAGATCCTCAATGTCTGTATCTGAGGATGACCATAGCATACATCAGGTTTTGTATTTTTAAAGCGACTCAAACAAATGCAACTGTTATTGCTGGAGCTGACTTGCCTGACAGATATGCATTCTGCTGATGTAAGTTAAACCAGTGGCCAGCAGGACCTGTTGACAGCCATGTAATCCAGAGAATTTGACTATATTGTTGTTATTTTATAATTTCATCAATTTGTTTTATGTTCTTACTTCATAAATTGTTTAATAATGAGTTTCTTTCATTTCTTTTGCAGATTAAGTCAGTTTTTGTGATTGTTGGTTCCAATACTAGCAATGTGCTATCGCTCTTCAAAGTCAGTGATGGTCATCTGAAGCTCTCTGGCACTATGGTGTGAGATGCTTTTCTCTGGTGTATTAAAAACTATAAGACATCTTTCCATCATTTGAGAAGCCATTTGTAACTAGGAAGTACTAAGTAATTTGGCTTTTATTTTAGTTGTCCCTTCAGTTAGTCTAAATGCTTATAATTGATTAGTAATTCAGTTACATATCTTCATATCTGTGAACTGAGTTTTGTGTACAGTCTTGCAGTGCGAGATATTGGCGTATATATTTAGTGCGCTTACTTTAGTTTCACGTGTATATGTATATATGATAGATGTATAACGTTTAGTCTTAGTGACACGCACGGCCGGCCGATATCGGCAGCGGCGCGCTATATGTATATTATTAGAGTTCGTTTATGCACACAGAACACAGGTGTGTCAAGAGGCGCGAAGAATTATGCTGACTAGAAGAGTTTGAATTCGAGTGTGTTCGATGTAGTAGTGTGGCTGACTAGTTGAGTTGTAATCGAATTGAGTTCTGTCTGTTTGTTTCTTATTAAACGAAAAGATATTAAACTGTGTTGCTGATTAATTCAGGTTATACTTATACGTAGAATTAGTGTTCAAAAGGTGAACGTTAAATAGGCGTTAAGTACGAAGAGAACAAGGATTTAGCAAGAAGGATTGTCAACGGAAGGATTGGGTTGACAATATCTATATGGTATGTGTGTTTATTATCTTCTTCATATGAACACAGTTTGTCGTTTTCTTCTTCTTGACTCTCTGTTTTCTGTCTTCTGTCTGGCACGGAACCTTGTCATCCAATCTGAATGTCTGCCACCAGTGATATTTCAGTTATAGAAATAATTCCTAATTTTCATTCTAATTCAGTTCAAAGGATCAAATTTCAATTCTAATTCTATTCCCATTCTGAGAATAATTAATATTTCAGTTCTAATTCTATTACCATTATGAAAATAATACCTATTTAAGTTCTAATTCAAGTTCTGAAATAATTTTAGTTGTGAAATTATTTCTAATTAAGCTCTCAAATAACAATGCAAAAACACAACCCATGTTGTTAGTCTGCACCTTCAATGGCATACCATCAACTGTCCGTTTCATGATGGTGTAGCTTCTGTTTTGATTTTGGCTTTTGATAAACATATTTCGTAGGTAGGCCTGTCTTGGTGCATCTGCTGGAGATGAACTATCTGATTGCTGGAATTCTTGCCAGCAAGCATTGTCCCCCAAACAACCCTGGTGACTTTGTCTTGCACCATGCACAGCATTTTGCCAGACTTTTCATCATACCCTTGATACTCACAAACTGGACTATCGTTTTCTTCCTGCTAACCAGAGACATCTGCACCATGGAAACCTTGGAGCAATGCTCCTTCCAAGAAAGGGGGGAAGATCTGTCAGTGTGTGTCATCATTAATGTGGGAGGGAAGGGGATTGGGAAGGGTAGGGAGGGGAGGGGCAGTTGCTTCAATGACTTCGGGGAGATAGACGGCCCTGCTGCTACCATCCACGATAGACTCATTGTCATGTAAATTAAACTTTTAAAGCACTAAGTGAACATAAACTTTGACAAAGTTGAACCAAACAGTACAGATTGTGCATGCTAAGGTACCATAGCCGAAGATTACATTATGATCATTTTTGGTGGTACATGAGCTGTATGTGAACCTCAATCCATCATACGTTCAAGAGTCGTTTGTAATAATTTCCATTCTGAAAATAATTCCTATTTCTATTCATATTTCCGTTCTCTGCAGCATGTTTCAGTTCTCGTTCTATTCTGGTTCTCAAAATAATTTCAAATTTTCATTCTTATTCTCGTTAACAGATATTGATAATGTTACTTCTAATTCCTATTTCCGTTAACGAAAATATCACTGTCTGCAACTGATGCTTTTTCAGAAGATGCCTCCTGATGAACGACTGAAAGGACTTTGTTCTTTGCCATCCAAGTCATGTGACCCAGGAGAAGCAGTTTTGATGATGACTGGCAGAATCTCTGCCAGTGACCAGATCTTTCCACCAACCTCCAGTTCAGCTGAATATCAGCTTTGCCTACATCATATCACAGGTCTGTACATGGTTAATTGTTGCTGGCAGTGCTGCATTAGGTTGAAATCATGTGATGTCATCTGAAGTAATCTAATATTACAAAGTCTTTATTACCAATGTCTTTTGTCAAAGGAAACTGATCAGTGTGCATATTTTCTGCAAGGTTTAGAGCAGTTTAAAAACAAAAGTGATCTGTGAACAGCATATCTTTAACAAAAATTATGCAGTCAAGGATGAAAAAAATCATCCTTGATCAATTTTTTAGCTGCATTTCAAGAAAAGTACTTAGAGGTACTCTCAACCTGGGACAATACAAGACCATGATCGAAGAGAATGGTCTTTAGTTGTGCATCTCCATATAACTTCTGTCTTTAAAATCACTGCACTGGCTGAAAATCCCTTATTGCATCCATTTCAAAGTCTAACCTACACTAACCTACAACTCCCCACAGTACTCCCAGCCCAAGCTTCTTCGCAAACTCTTCATCATCCAGTCACCTCACTATACCCAATCATCATTTCTCACTCTCTCCGATCTCCAGTCACTACTCATCTCAAGTTCACCAACTGATCCATATGCCACACTGCACCTTAACTCTGGAACGTTCTGTTCCTCTGAATTCTGCAAATCCTCAGTTCTCCACCAATATCGTTGCTCACCCACCACTATTTGCATCAGGCTCCTGTACTTGTCACCCCATAGGCTTTCCACTCCGAATTGAAGTCCCACCTCTTCAAGGATTCCTAACCTAACCCATTCAATCCTTTACCTTCCAAGCTCTTCAACATTAGCACAGAGGTCAAGGAGACTATCAGTGTCAGAATATTGTAAAATTATTGCTGTTCCCCTCAGTTTAAGGTTATAGATTTGATTAAAGTTATAGATTTGATGTAACAGAAACATTTATTTCATTAAAAATATGATTTATATTTGGGATTTTTAAGTATCAAAGCCTTAAAAACTTTATCGGCAAGTCAGATTTGATTGGACTGAGAATGAAACAAAAAGTAGCTTCAAGAACACCTATAAAGTGTATTTCATAAAAAAAACATCGGATTGTATTAGAACTCCTAAATACAATTGACCAGTATAACTGGTTTCTTGTAGATTTCAGACAGCAGTTTCAGTCACAGAACGTTGATACAGTTGATCCTGTGATGAGAATGTCTTGCAAGAGTGTCAGTGACAATGCAGAAGATGAAATGGCAATCTGGTCATCTTCTTCATGTCATTATGACAGAAACGATTTGTCCAGTAGTGAGTCACATTCTAACACAGACAGCCTTTCGCAGTCTGTTTATGAGAATGCTCCTAGCCACGTTAGAGCAACTAAAGTGATTGTTGACAGCAGAAGCACATCGTCAGAGAGAAATGGCAATAGTGACGATGTGGCCACGTTGGTCAGCTTAAAACTGCCACCTATGGACTTTAATCTTCAGAAGAAACCATTGATTGAAGTCATTGAAGATTCAAACAAAAGAATCAGGTTGAGTAATTTCATTCATGTTTTTTATATGCTGTTATTCCTGTCATTTATAATTGAAAGCCTTGAAGGCTATAAGCTTGCAACATTACCATGATTGGTCACAAATTATTGGCAGTGACTGTTAACTTTTCTTCACACTTTTGATCTGTTCGTCTGCATTTTCATTTGCCTTCCAGTACCAATTTAAAACTGCTTTAAATGGATTGAAGTGGTTCCATTGTAGTTAATGGAGTAACTAGTGCATACTAACCGCTGAGCCTAATTGCAGCTTGGGGATGTGTATAAAATGGTGGCAGGTGCAGTCAAGTTAAACTCACATAGCATGGTGAGTTGGTGACCCTTTCTACTTGGAATGTAACAGCACCTGGTGCCCACTCAGTTCACCATCCTTTCATGGTGGGTACGTGAATGCCATCACAAGTTGGGAGGTATGACAGCTGTCTTGTCATTGGATTGTTTTTAACTGTTTCTACGACAGTTGATTTTAAAACCATCACTTGTGGAGATTTCTCAAGAGGTGTAAATACAACTGTGTTACATTGACCTTTTCTAAACTTAATTTTGTAACTATGAACAATCTGTAGTACATGAGATGTAGAGAATCTATATGACATTTAAAACATTTCTTATCCAAGTTTGCCTGTGTAGAAGTGGAAGAAACTGAAATTGTCCAAGCATAATAGTATCAACTGCTATCTTTGTTACAAATATTTGGACAGATCTACTAGTCTATATTTTGCACCTGTGTTGAAATAAAATGCCATACTTGTTGGATGAGTTAGCTCAGTCTTTGTTGAATAACCCCAAGGTACTGATAAGTGGATTTCGACATCAAGTAATTGATGCTTTGTAATTTCCTGACAGTAATTTCCACAGAGTAAAAACTTTTCATCTTGGAGGTTTAGAGACTGATGCAAGTGGCCGTCATGCTTCATTCCTCTGTTGCTGCATTCTGTTTTCTTCCAGTGGATTTTACCACTTTACGGGAACTGCTATTCCAATGCTGTAACCTGTTGTCAGATGTGTATTTAAGCATCCTGGTTGGATTTGTATTTAAGCATCCTGGTTGGATTTGTATTTAAGCATCCTGGTTGGATTTGTATTTAAGCATCCTGGTTGGATTTGTATTTAAGCATCCTGGTTGGATTTGTATTTAAGCATCCTGGTTGGATTTGTATTTAAGCATCCTGGTTGGATTTGTATTTAAGCATCCTGGTTGGATTTGTATTTAAGCATCCTGGTTGGATTTGTATTTAAGCATCCTGGTTGGATTTGTATTTAAGCATCCTGGTTGGATTTGTATTTAAGCATCCTGGTTGGATTTGTATTTAAGCATCCTGGTTGGATTTGTATTTAAGCATCCTGGTTGGATTTGTATTTAAGCATCCTGGTTGGATTTGTATTTAAGCATCCTGGTTGGATTTGTATTTAAGCATCCTGGTTGGATTTGTATTTAAGCATACATCATGTGTATTTAAGGTCTTCTGGTGCATTTCAGTGATTGATATGTGCATTTTGTGAAACAGAGAAGAGAAAGCTGAAGAACTTGAGACAGAATTTCTGGACTTCAAAGCAGTTCATCCTGAATTTGCCACTGACCTTGACCCTCGTAGATCCTCCTTTGGTGGCTCTGTTGACTGGAGCCATTCTCGCCATGTAGACTCAGAAGTTAATTCTTCGTTAGCTAAATTGGATTTGCAAGCACGCTTGAATGCTACTGTGCAAAACAATCAGCCAATCAGCTGCAGCACCAAATGTCAGGATATGACAAGCCTTTCACATTCATCTCATTCTGGGATAAATTTGGGAGTTTTGGGGGGAAGCACTGGAACAAGATGCAGGAACTGCTTGGATGGTCAGATGAGTGATGTTCTGATGCAGCTAAAGCTGATAAATTTGAAGCTACAGATTCAGGTTAGTTCTACTTAGGTGTCATCAGCTGATGGCTACTTACTTACTCTGTGCTCTACTTTATCTGTGTATTTGTAGGTATTTTTTTATGTGCATGTATGTATACTTATATACAATGTCTTCCAAGATCCACTCATAAACACTGATGCATGGCTATGTACAAGACGTAAAGAGGTTTGAAAAGGAGAAAATGTTTCCCAAATTGCATAATGTGGTGCACATGAGAATTTTTAGCATGTGAGTGCAGTTCAAATGCTACAGTTCAGTACAGACAGGAATTTCCACATCTCAGGCTTTGGGAGGGTCAGAATGAAAGATTATACAAGAATACAGTAATGTTGAATCATATAATTATGCCGCATTCAAATATGAATATAACTCATGTGTGCAAAAATCTTTTCTTGAACATCTCTTCCTTATACAGATCAAGAAGCACATTACTTCATCTCCTAATTTTAGTCCTTACCAATTTTCCATTTTCTTGCTCCTTAGGAATGGAACCGACTACCAATGTTTGTCTGAAGTTTGAACTCTTTCTCTTTCTTTAAGAAACACCTCAAAACTTCCTATTTCTCATTGGCTTTCAAGAATTTTTGATGTCTAACAGCTCTTCACCTGGCGACTGACTAACCGTGCATTCAATTCACATCTCTGTGACCTTGCTTGTGTTAAAAATGTTTTTAATTAAAATAATAATAATTCAACAAGGTCATCTGATTATCTTTTTGTGGTTGTACGTTAATCAAGAACTGTTCTTGGTGAATGAGCTTTTTCAGTTGCTAGACTTACTTTTTGGAATTCTCCCTGTGTCTGTCCTCTTGTGTCATTTCATTCTCAACTTGAAACTTATCCACTATAGGCTGCCTGTGAGGCTCCATAGTTTTAATTGTTTTCTGATTAATTTTGCAATTAGTTTTTGGTGTCTGTTTTACTTAAATTTATGTGAACATGTTTTTAAGTTTTTAAATCTGTTAATTGTTAAGTAAATTTTCAAAATTTGTGTTTTGTTTGTGTTGAACAAAACCTGACATTTGGTAACAGGCCTTTAGCCAGAAATACAGAGTTGCCCATCCAAAAGCATTAGAAGTCGTTACCACCTGACGCCATGAGCGTACGAAGTCGCAACAGCCCGAAGTCCCGTCGCCATATGAGTCCAACTGCAGTGCCCCTATGCTGTTTACAGAGCTTAATATCAACCCCTGCTCCTTACAGAACTGTCATCTGAACACTCGCTGTGGCTCTAGAGAAGAAACTTGATGGTGCTGGAGGAGAATCATGCACAATTTATGCCCGTCCAAACTAATTTTCACCCGTCCTTTGGACGGGTGGCTGGTTAAGGGCCTGTTTGGTAAGAACTGTGTGATATGATTTTGGTTTTGTGACCATTTGAATTTCTTTGGCTGTTTAGGAGGAATCCCTGGCAAAAATCCAGTCATCTGTTGAAACAATGCAGTAAGTACTGCTGTGTTCTACATCCACATGACTAACATACTTGGTGTGCAAACAGTTGCCAGTTGTCTGTGATATACTGGAGTGGTTCTTTTTGAGGATCATCTCAACTTCAGCTCCACCTGGTGGCAATAGTTTCAACTTGTGCCCTTCGTTTTAGGTTTTCTGTCCCTTCCATGATGTTTCTGGGGTTTGTTTATTTTGGTAAATTAATGAAAGTGACTCTTTGATTGGACTTTTATAAAAAAATGGTTGGTACCAAGAGGTATCAGTGTACAAATAATAATCATTTATTTAATAGTTTTTCATCTTTATATATTGACAGCGAAAGAGAGTTATTGCAATGAAAATTTGCTTTCATTTACTTATTTTCAGACCTTCAGATACTAGTGTATGCATATAGTGTTTTTTGGGAGAGAAAGCTGAACAGGCCAAACCGATGACTGTAAATTATGCCACATTGAGATCAGAAGAGGAATGAATAGCTACGGCCAGAGAGGCATTTTATAAAATGAGCATTTTTACATTTCATAATCGTAACTGTACACTTGAGCGCTGCATTGTATCAGAGATTGAGGTCCAGTGGAGATCAGAGTCTGTTGGCCAGAAAGACCAGAGAAAGGAGGCAGAGCAACTGCTAAGGTGGGTTTCATTGCTTGGAAAGCAAAGGATCAGTGTATTAGGGTTGGAATTCTTGAAGAGGTGAAACTTCAATTTGGAGTGGAAAACCTGTGGAGTGATGATGGTAGGTCAGTGGTGGTGTTGGCATAGGAACTTAGAATTTGCGGAATTTAGGGGAAGTCTGTAACAGAGTTGAGGTGCAATATGGGAAGTGCAATCAGTTGGAGAACTTGAGGCAAGTAGTGACTATGGGACGGGAGAGAGTGAGATAGGAGGGTGACAAGGAGCATTTTAGGAGTGCTTCTAAGAGGAAAATGAATATCAACTTAAGAAAAGACAGGCAAGAAGCCTCATCTGGAGTGTTCTATTCTTTACATTTGAGACATGGAGTAGATGAAGGTAGGAAAAGATAAGGAAACAGCAATCGAGCTCAATTACATTTACATTCATCATCATTATCATCAATGTCATCGTTACTTAAAGCCCACAGGCTCCCAACAACACCTATTAAACCTATAACACCTGTTAGCATGGGGTACAGGAACTTGCTGTGCAGCAGTCTGTATCACTTGGTAAAGCTGCCTGTATACAGATACGACAACATTTGCTAGATGCAGCTGGTTTTAAGCCCTGCATATGGCAGTATAATTGCAGAGCAGGTCAACTTAATAATATTATATAGCTGCACATGCCTCCATTCCCACATCTAGCTGCAGCTGTAAATGATAAAAAAAAATATGGTATCTGTACACTTCCTTTCCACTGCCAGAGTATTAACACGGGCAGGTGCTTGGCTGCCATCTCAACCAAGGTGACAACAGCTGTGCACCCATGCTGCAGTTCAATCCAGGCACTTTCATACTTTGGAATAATGCCTGGAAACAGTAGATACTGATGTGGCCTGAAAGAACTTGTCTGGTATTATATATGAATTACTTTTGTTCATAACCAGGTATCAATATGGCCTTTTCGTGGTAATTGAACAAATCTGATGAAAGAACTGTGGTGTAAGCTCTACAGTTGTCTAATTAATGTGCACTGAACCTGCACAGTCACTTGCTGTTTACTGTATGTTAGAAATAACCACAGAGGAGATGTCAGGGTATCATGGACTAGTTGATTTAAATCAAGTTTATGCCAAGAGCAAAATCTAAGAGTTTTGTGATTTGGAGGCAGTTTAAATAAGAAGTAAAATTTCTAGGAAATGGCTATACAATCTGAAGAAGTTTATTCAACAAGTGTAACAGAATCATGTGATTGTGAATCAGAACAAGTTATCAGGAAAACCAGGGTGTGACCTTGGTTATTTGTACATAGGAAAGGTAACAAAGCAATTTCATATCAAACCCTTTCAACATAGCTTGAATTGCTAAGAAGCAGTGACTAGCTTCATCCACGTGAATATTAAAATCATGTATAAGAATTATTTCACAACGGGAGATCAGCTATTTGAGCAGTGAATGAAATTCAGTCAGAAGTCAGAAATGTATAGTGACTTCATTTTCTTAGCCTCGGCATGAGGGTGGATGCGCAGTCTTCTCCGTTACCCGCTGATCTTTCCAAGTGAGATAGCTGTGTTGGTTAGGGGTGCAAGTAGAACCGAAATCTCTAAAAAAATTTATGCCCTACCTCTCAACTGACAGCCTAGCACTAAACTATCATGTCAAAATTATGTACCATTTTACTTGCAGTTCTCCAGGTCAACGGTTCCCAAACTTCTCTGGGTCGGGACCCACCTGTGAATATCTTGGCAGTCTTGGTATCCACTGTGTAAAATTAAGGATTGTTTACTAAAATTTGCTTCATAAATTGGCGTCAATATATGCGGATTTATGTACAGCGTTTAGAAATTCGCATATGTTAGAGCATTAAAGGACACAGGCAAAACATTTACAATTTGGCGACCCAAATTCCAAATATCAGCCAGCATCAAAACTAGATGTAATACGTGTCATTTTGAAGAGGACTTTGGATACAGACGTGCAGAAGCGCTTTGTGCGTGCATCTGAATGCCATCAAAGAGGCTTTCAATCTGGTGTCTGTTGAGTTACTTGTTGGTGGGTACTTGTATTTAAATCATTCTGAAATGTAGCACTTGTTCTAAAAAAAACTAAATAGTCTTTTGGAGTAGTTCATTTTTACAGTGACAGCGATGTATTTAGCCGACTCCTTACTCCTTGTTTTGTAGCAGAGTACAGTAATTGCAGTTTTATTACATTTATTATCAAGTGCTCTCAGTTTTGGGTTTCGGATACCTGTTAAGGTAACCACAATAAAAAATAAATAAATTTATTGTAATCCAAAAGCAACTGTTGTACCTATGTAATGTAACAATGTAAGTAATGTTGCTCAGAAAAATGTTTCTCGAAAAAATATGGCGACCCATTTGCCAGAGCTTCGCAACTTACTTTTGGGTCACAAACCACAGTTTGGGAACTCTGCTCTAGGTTATTCAGCATTTCAGGCCTAACGCATAACAAAATTCTGCTAAAACGTTATTCTGTTTGTGGTATTCTTTGCTTCAGACGAGTTAGCAGAGTTTCCAAATATCAGCCAGCATCAAAACCAGATGTAATACGTGTCATTTTGAAGAGGACTTTGGATACAGACGTGCAGAAGCGCTTTGTGTTAGACAACCATCGCGTGCATCTGAATGCCATCAAAGAGGCTTTTAATCTGGTGTCTGTTGAGTTACTTGTTGGTGGGTACTTGTATTTAAATCATTCTGAAATGTAGCACTTGTTCTAAAAAAAACTAAATAGTCTTTTGGAGTAGTTCATTTTTACAGTGACAGCGATGTATTTAGCCAACTCCTTACTCCTTGTTTTGTAGCAGAGTACAGTAATTGCAGTTTTATTACATTTATTATCAAGTGCTCTCAGTTTTGGGGTTTCGGATACCTGTTAAGGTAACCACAATACCACAAGTGGAATATAATTGCAGATATGGCAAAACAAAGCCATGAACATAAAATTACATTAGCATATTTAGCATAACTGTGTGTCTGTTGTCTTTGAAGATGGCGATCCTTGTGTGCTTCATGCAGGCATCGATGGATTCATTCCACTTACGTTTTCTCCAGATGAATCTATTTTCATCACTGGAGAACCAGCAACACCTAGGAGTAAAGAATAGAACCGTCGCTGTTTGACCTGTCATTTGACGTTTTAATTAGGCAATTTGTGACGTTGCTGAACTTATACTCTGTGGCCATATCATTGGCAAAGAAACAATTCTTTGAAGGCAAGAATTGAACCAAACTTTGAATTTAACTGAAATCTGTGATACAAATATTTGTATTTTCAAATGCGTTATTCGTGGTGTTAGTAAATTAAAACATGGCTCACTTTTAAAAATAAATTGGCTCTGATGGCATGATTGGTGCTGAGATCACTATCTAATGAAAGGTTTCAAAATATAGCACCCTTTTGTCTGCATACTGCTTTGTTTACTAATGAAACATTTGGTCTAGTCAAATGGCATGCAATCTAACGCCTCAACCCGAATGGATGTAGCATTTTCGGGAATTTAGCAAACCTGTATCCAAATCTGTTGCTGGCCAACAGTTCTGGTGAGTCTGTGTTTGTGTCTTATTGGATATTGGTAAAACTTTAAATGGTTTGCATGCCCATAGGCTTGTACGGGACCATTGTTTTCATGTGGAACCCATATTTTATGATTTCTGCACTTAACCCCTTTAGCGTGGAGCCAAAGTATACTTGGGGTGGGGAATCCGTTGTCATAGTGTAGAGCCCGAGTTAACTTGGGTAGGGATGAAATTCACCACCTAGTAGGCGTGGAGCCTGTATTAACTTTGATAATGTCGGGTCAGCTATATGTGGTACAGAGGGAGTCATAGCACATTCTATAGCAGCCCTTGGGCAACCTTGGCCTAGTCACGTGATCATTGGCGGCTACTAGCCAGCCTTTGTCATGGCCGTATTGTAGGTCAAATTGGCAGGTCGTAAATGTGGTTGTTTAGGGAGGAAATAACACGTTTGTTAGAAGAAAGCGATAGTATGTCTAAGTTTGCAGACAGCGATGATGACATTCGTAATAGTTCAAGTTCTAGTAACGATGCTCATTCTCCTTTTGCATGGTGCAACTGAGTACATTTTCCGCGTGTTCGCCAACTAGGGGCCATCCATATATTACGTACGCAGTGAGGGAGGGGTGATCGGATTTAGGCGATTTGCGTTCGGGTGCGCACGGCGGGCTCGACAAAATGTGTACATACTGGTACGTAAAAACCAAATCACTGCTTTATCAATTTTATGTAGTATTAAAACTTTTTGAAATTTAAGTGTTGTTTGTATTTTATTTCTTCATAACAGTTAACAAATTTTAGCTAGCAAATATGTTTATCAAAAATATTTAGTAGCCTGCGGTAAAATAGATGACTTTAGCTAAGTAACTTTTGTAAGGGGAGGGGTAGAGAAGCTTAGTTGTACGTACGCATGGAGGAGGGGCCCACACAATGTACGAGGTGAAAATATGATTTTTTTGCACATGTGATGGATAGCCCACTATTTACCGTACTAGTTCATCTGGGCACAAAGTATGATGTGAATGATATGCAGGATCCATTGGAATACTTCAATTTACAACCGAACGTCATTCCTCCACAACTAGCGCCCTACTCGTTGCAAGGTTTGCTGTTCGCAGACTGGAACTGATAGCATGGTATGGTATCTGAGAATTTATAAAGCGCCTCTGACATTGTGAACTATTCAGAGGCGCTCTCAGAATGTGAGCCTCGCGGAAACAGAAAAGACTTTCGACGATGAACAATAGACAGAGAACTTAGTAAGCCTAGGGTCCCATACAGTACCAAAGGAAGGGAGTTCCACGACAGCGAAAGAGCGAGACTGAGCCAGAGGGAACAAACAGATCAAGCCGATTCAGAGAACGTAGGGTCGATGAGAAGAAGCAGAGAGAGGTTTGCGCATCAGGTCACAAAGGTAGGCTGGAGCAGAGCCCTGTTGCGCCTTAGAGACGTTATGATCTTGAAGTGGATACGAGCAGAGATAGGAAGCCATGTAAGTAGAGATGGAGGAGAACCGAAAACGATGAGCAATAAGGCGAGCAGCTGCATTAAGTACAGATTGAAGGGCAGAAAGATGGACTTTCGGAAGGCCTACTAGTAAAGAATTGCAATAATCAATGCGGCAACAGATAAATGCATGGAAAATAGTAGTGAAAACTGCAGGAGGCACAGATCGACGGATAGTTCGCAGTCTTCTCAAGTGGTATAGTAGCAAGTGCGAGTAAGTAAAGAGAGGTGAGAAGCAAAGGTTAATGAACTGTCTAAGGTAACTCCCAGATCACGGACATTTGTAGAGAATGAGAAGGTCGGAAAATGAGCTGACAGAAGTATGAAATCAAGTTTAGATAATTGCTGCTTTGTACCAAACCAAATGAGTTGGGTTTTAGAGGAGTTAAGGTTCAACCGATTAGAGAGCATGAGCGAAGATCTTGAGAAAGGAGTCGAAGGAGAACAAGAAGAAGTTGGTCAGCTGGGGGACCACGGACATAAGTTTGCACATCATCAGCATAGAGATGGCCAGATGCAAGATGCTTAGAAAAGAGAGAGTGAATGCCAGAGGTAAAAAGAATGTAAAGGATAGGACCAAGAACAGAACCCTGGGGACACCATAGTTAATCCCAACCCAGGGCATTCTTGAGGTACTCAGAATCACCCTTTGCATTCAGTCAGTAAGATAGGATTGGAACCAGCAGAGAGGGGGACCAGATAAACCACATGAGATTTGAAGATGGCGAAGAATTAACCATGTCAAAGGCTGCCGATACATCAAAGAGAGCTAGAAGAGTAAGGCAGGACTTATCCATCGCCAGGTAGATGTCAGATGGGAGGGATAGGAGGACAGTTTCAGTGGAGTGGGATGCTCTAAATCCAGATTGACAAGATGGGAGAAGGCGAGACTGTTCAGGGGGGGGGGCAACTGATGGCAAAAAACTTTGCAAGGAAACCAGATACTATTATAGTGTGATGTTGGACCATGTCCTACCGCATGCTTTGAATAATTATTGTATCACACCAGTTCAATTATTGGTCACTTTTATATGATAAGTACTTTGGTACTGGCCACAAATCTGACATGTCATGGTGCATGACGGGTGTTCTTCTGATGTACTTCTGCCGAAAAATGTGCAAAAAACTTATTTTCAAGTAAATAAAAAAAAAATTTGGGTGACGGTATAATGCAAAAAACTTATTTTCAGAGAAATCAAAGCACCATTAAAACAACAATATCTGATAAAAAAATTGTTCAAAACATTCCACCCTAGCAGAGAGTAAAAAAATTTCCACGCTAAAGGGTTAACGGACTGATTTTGGCAAATCTGTTTGTATATGTCACCTTCTTTTGAAGTTAGCGAATCTGAACAATTCTTTGCAATTTCTGTGACTTCAGCGGATATTTCTGCGTGCAGCAATTCTGTTGCATTTCCTAATCTGGCAATTCTTTATCTGTCTAAGGCGATTGTCTTTTTTTTCAAATTTGAGAAAAGTTTGGTATTGTCACTGAATTTATATATTCATAGGACAAATGCTTTTCTCCATTTGATTTCTATATGCTTTCATGTTGCAATATAACCAAGTAGTCCAGTACTCCAGTTCCTATTATTTCTTGCATGTTTAATTCAGTTTCACTAAGAAAATCGCTAGATAGTTGTAGAGTATCGGAACAGATAGAATCTGTATCTATAGCTAGGTTCTTGTACGTCTAACACAATAACATAGTGTCGCACAACAGCATGTAGAGAACTACAAGGGACTTGACTAAGGTGAAGAAATTCTGCAAAGAATGGCTACAACTCCCAACTTTCTGTCCATACATAAATTGTAAGTGTGCCATGCATTTACAACCTTTCAAGCAGCAGATACTTTTTACTGGAGGTTCTTGAACTGACCCCTACGATTCTGCTGCAATTGTCTAGTCAGTGCAAAGAAATAAAATGTCAACATTCAGCTGTTTTCTGTTTTAATCAGTTGGGCAGTTTTAAGAGCAAACCCTCAAACTGTCTTATAATTTCAAAGCAGAAGTTTAACAGCCAAATGAAAATCATCTAGCTGTATCTATCTTCTGTATCTGAATCGTTTGAAGTGGAACCACAGCTGGAAAATATTATTGTTAAACTGGCAACGAAATCCACGCTTGTACGAGTACTCCCATTCACGATTAACAATCTTGAAGGCAATGTCCTACACAAAAAGACAAGTTATTTGTACCATTTGAACAGCAGGAAATTTAATTCAAAACAATTACATAGCAACAGACAGAGCTACTAAACAGTTTTAGCTAACTCTCAAGCCAGATGTGACTTACTTGAGCGCCTCTGAATGGTCTATGCCGCGAGAGGCGTTTTATAAATGCCCATATACAATACAATACATAGTTTTGGCATGTAATTTGTTAAGAGATTCTAAAACATGCCAATAAATACATGAGACTCATCAGCATAATTAATTTACCCAAATTAGAAATGATCCCTCAGGAATGAAAGAAATAACGCTTTATATAAAATGTTAGAGCTTCGTGAAATCAGGCCTTATCCCAGTTTTAACAGCCATCTTACAGCATGCCTCTGAATGTATTGTGGCACTGTCAACATCATAATGATGATGAAGTATTATTATCATTCTGATTATTATGTTATAATTATATCATCAATATTATTAGTTTGATTATTCTCCTGCTCAGTGGCTCTGACCATGGCCTTATGAATCTTGGCCTATATGAAATCACTGAAGTCAGTGCTATATGATCAATATTTTAATGGACTATTCTTTGTTTACTATAAGTTGCCAGTTGCGCTATGAGTGGGGTCGGCGACCAAATTCTAAAGTTTCACAAGAACTTGTAAGATGAATGAGCATAGAGCATATGATGAGAAAATGCAATTACATGTATTTTATATAAACAGCAGGTGATAAAAATAAAAGGTACTTGATAGTTTTCTTACTTCATAAGGTGGTCCCGCATGAAATCGTAGAACTGCAAACTCCTTGTCATCTTCCATTGGTGTCTAAACATAAAACAAGTGCACAATTTTTGTCTCAACACTTTAACGACGAGAGTGTACTAAAAGCGACTGGGAAACCAATGCAGCTCATCATTAAAATGTTAAAGCATTAAACTTCATCTTACGTATGCCGACACTCTGAAGCCAATCATGACCTTAACGGTATACATGACAGAGTAAGGTAAGACTTCCATAACATTTAAGTGTGTTTCAAAACAGATCAGGACCGTAGTTTAACCTGGTTTTTGACAAGAACTGCAAACAAACAGAAAAATCACGCTTAGTTGCCTAGAGTTTAGCTTTTGGCCTGACAGCTTTTCATGCAGAATGGTGGCTCATTTGACACGGTTGTACCATATAAGCACATACTTGTTAGACACATTTTACAGCCAAAAAAACACAAAAAGAAGCTACTAACTAACAAATGTTGACAAAATGTCGTATTTTTTTAGGTAATGCAAGAAAACGGAGCAAAGCATGTTTTTTTTATCCCATATGTTCTTTTTATTGTGCTGCCATTAAGTAGTCCTTATAGTGTAAATATTTTTAAATTAACCAGTAATGGGCGTATGGTTTTCACCATGTTTGTTAAAGATGACAAAACTACTAAAGCAGCAAACTTACCACAACATATTTCGGAGCTTTGGCTTTGTCAATAAGATCAGGATAAAAGATCTAAAAAACAAAACCTTAAGCTTTAAACAAAATTCAATTCAGTAACATCACCTAGTTATATAGAAGTTGGCAAATATTCAACAAAAATGAACTTAACGAAATATGAAGCTACTGAGTTGGCTCAGTAAGTTACTCTGTGTTAATGCTTTCAACACTGTGCTTGTTTATGGTCAAAACATGGCTTGCTATTAGCAGCTGCCTCTGTCCTAGTATATGTCGGAGAAACAGGGCAAAAATAAAGCCAATTAGTTGATGAAAATAAATTCCCCTCATCAGAAGAATCATGACGACAGCAATATTGCCCTAAATCATCATTCACATCTGGCTTTCTGATAGATTTTCCTCACTCTAAAACATTACAAGTCATCAAAGAAAAAGAACAATTTAAAGAAAAAACAAAATGACACTCACATTAAATTTGTATCCTTGGACAATTTTTGGAGGAGGGTTGTCGATATCATAATGGGTTTGATTGTACTTGTTCCATTCAAAGCCCTAAGTTAGCAGACACACCAACACATTTATTTACACATTGAAGTACTGATGCAATGGAAAAAATAAACTAAAAAGCCATCCGAGCGGCTGAAGAAACAACAGAGACTTTCAAGAACATAGTCACTTGTCAACAGCAGCATAGCTAGAATTTTACCTCTAGGTGGTGGGCTCATGGGGCGATTACCAGAGGCATAGAATTTTAGACAATCACGGAATCAACTTTCTCGATACTACATTCTTATTTTAACAGATTCACAGGGCAATGTTTAAGGCTTAAATAAAACGCAATAATAATGTTTCACAAAGTGAAGCAGACTACTGATAGGCTACAACAGTCTTAGTTTCCCTAGTTCAAGAGAGCTTTAGCCGTCAATTTTTTAATTCCGACTTGATCAATAATGTCATCAACACCGATTGTCCTATCCATATATATAATTGCCCAGTTCCGAGTGTCTCTCGATAAACGCTAAGGGGCCATCCATATATTACGTATGCAAAAATCCGGGAAAATTGGACCCCCCTGTTCGCAAGCGTACTTTCTTCCACATCCCCCCACGTACGTACACTTGACGCACCCCCCCGAAGACCAGCTGCAGAAAGTGTCTCAAAAGTCTGCACTTTAGGCCAGATTGAAGGATGAGTGAGGGCCAATATAGACAAATTATAGGTGTCTCGTTCACAGCACAGAATAACTGCACATGGCTTTTATATAATGTAATAAAATGCCATCGGACGACTATAGGACAATACAGAGTTACAAATAGGCTAATGTGGACGTCATAATTAGAAATTTATTTTGCGTACTTTCACTTTTCTCCCCCAAGAAAAGAATATAAACTGTTCCTCTGTAGTATTCAGATGGCAACTCCTTGACATTGTTCAATGATGAGCTTCTATTACAAATTTGGACTGGGTTAGAGAGCACAGCAGAATGTCATGGGACGGTTATGCACCTTGTATAGCTACGCCAATGCTTGTCAAATGACTTTATATAAAAGCCATTATAATTCCTTTCTTTTCCAATGTCTTCCATGACCATCTGTCTATTGGTTCACTGCAAATGCCAATCAAGGCAACTTTACAGATTTCGATAACAGCAGAATCATGCCATATACCCTAGCACAATTCTTTTGCATGACACCTAGCACCTAACATCAAGCTCTACATAAGTGAAGACTAGCCGTTCCATATCAAATAAATACTCTGACATAATATTATAATTATCACCTTACCTCTGATGTATAATTCTTTCGGTTTAAAAACAGCAGTAATAATAAAAATAACAATACTGTTATTACTACTTATACCTTACAGTACTATGAACCGGGCCAAGGGATACGTAAAATCCACCCTGAGAGAAGAAAATGTACCTGGAAGGGAACCACTTATCAGAACAAAGGTACCATAGAAAGCAACTACATTAAAGTATTGGTATACTTTTTGTGAGACATTGGAAGAAATAGCTTGTTTCTCACAAACTGCTGGAAATGCAAGAAAGACAATGCCCAACAATCACGAGAAATGCCAGGCCATTGCTGTTGATTCGGCCGAGTGTCTCAAAGGTCAGTGCAATAAAATGCAACTGTATTCCACAGCACCTTCAGAGAACCAATATCAGCAACCATTAACCATTCCAGACTTAGCACCAAGCATGATTTTTGTATCACAGTTCTGCAACATAATAATAACAATAATACTGGTATTTAATTTGGGCAATTGTCTTGATTTACCGTGTGAACTCTGTTGAAGAAGCGAGGTTTCCTAGGCCTGTATTTGTCAGACCAAACAAGTGCTTCCGGCTTCAGTGGCACTTGGACACTGAAACGAGCCTCTTCTTCATTCATTCCAGCTGAGGCAATTCTCACCAGCTCATGCTCTTCATCTTGCTATCATACAAACAAACATTTCAATAATTACCTACACAGTATAGAGAAGGTGGAAACATTCAATATAGTAACAAAGTGTTAGTTATGAAACCCAATTTCAATCAAATGAGTAAGTTCTAGAGGAAGTGGCCAAAATTCAAACCCACTTTGATACTACTTTTCTTGTAAAAATATAAAAGTAAATATCATGACTTTCAGGAACAACAATCACAACAGAAGATTACGAAGAGCTCCACTAACCTCAGCCTGTCCAGTCTTTATAACAAGCTGCCGAGCAAATTCCAGACGCTTTAAATCATCTTCGACGTCAATGAGAATAGTTTCAGGTGGAAGATCAGGAAGAGGAATGAGCCTTGGAGAATATTTTCCAGCATCATATTCCACATAGTGCTTCTCACTTTCATCTTCCTCCTCACTGCCAAAAAGTTTGTGATTATACAGAATTTTGCTTGTATTCCAATAATTTTTACTTTTGAATTTAAAATTAAATTTGTTAAATTTAAAATGTACATTTAAAAAATTATCCTGTATTATGGTTCTTGTATGGTATATGGTATTCACAGTCTCAAATCTTTTGTAACACCTGCATGGCCTGAGAATACTGAACTATCCTTAAAACATACAGTCATAAGATTCTAGCAAATATTTAAACAGTTACCTATCAGTTATAACATTAAAACAGTATCACACCAATAGAAAGAATGCTGAAACTTATTTGTGGTGCTTGTTTGGAATGCCAAAATAGTAGGGTCAAAGTATGAAAAAAATGTGGTGTACCCCAAAAAAATTGCAAGAAAACGTTTTATGCTGATTTTCGGATGCATTCGGTCTGGAGATGAACATACTAAAAGTTTACCAAAATCGGACCACGGGAAAAGGTCAAATTTTGGCGCCAAAAAAGATGAATGACTCAAATGTACACAACTTGCTTAAATTTACAGAAACAAATCATGTAACAATTTGCTAACAGGTGTTTCTGTACTAATTTGACCCTGCTGAAAACGAAAATCGTGGTTAGCAAGCTGGATTTTTAGCGGTTCCATGGAAAACAAGATGGCGCCCAAAATGGTGGCCAATATCTTCAAATGGCTATAAGTGAAGTCGTGTATGTGATGGAAACAGGAATTTAGAGTCTAAATTAATATTTTCGGGGTCAAGGAATGCGATGGAACTAAAGACATATATGTAGCACTGGCAAAAAACAAAATGGCGGCCAAAATGGCGGCCAAATATTTTCAAATGGCTATAAGTAATGTTATGTATGTGATGGAAACATGATTTTAGAGTCTAAATTAACATTTTCGGGGTCAAGGAATGCGATGAAACTAAAGACATATATCTAGCACTGCCAGAAAACAAAATTGCGGCCAAAATGGCTGCCAAATATTTTCAAATGGCTATAAGTAATGTTATGTTTGTGATGGAAACATGATTTTAGAGTCTAAACAAACATTTTCAGGGTCAAGCAATACGATGGAACTAAAGACTTATAGGTAGCACTGGCAAAAAACAAAATTATGGACAAAATGGCGGACAAAAGGCGGACAAAATGGCTGACAAATATCTTCAAACATCTTCGAGCGAAGACTCGATGCCCCTCCTCCGCAATTCTCCGACACGGACCACACCTTCGAAGGATTCCATCCAATCCTTGAAACGGAACTCTGTCAAATAATTGGATCATAAAACAAAAATCATGCGATTTTCCCATTTTGGAGTGACCATTTTAGACGATTTACCTCCATTTCTAGTTTATATATTTTACAGGTTGCTTTCTGATGGGTATACCTATTGGTTTCCCAAAAGCGAGCTATTGTTTTCTCGACCTTGAAAAAGCAAAACCTTGACAAAAATGCCTGTCAAAATTACCGGCTCATCTCCCATCTTTCTTTTCTCTCAAAGACCCTTGAAAGTTGAAAGACTAGTTTCACTCCAGCAACTCCCCTACTTTTGGCAAGCTCGGCTTTTGCTGGCTGGCCTCCCAATCTGGCTTCAGGGGCCACAATTCCACCGAAACTGCTCTCTTATCCCTGCTGTCTGATATTTATACAGCTATTGATCACTCTCATCTCTCTCTCCTGGCGCTTTTTGATGTCTCATCTGCATTTGACATGGTTGACCACGAGATCCTGCTTCAGCGACTGCAACTGTCCTGTGGCCTTTCTGGTGTTCCTCTTCTTTGGTTTAAATCATACCTCTCTGACCGCTAACAGCTGGTTGTCCTTGGTAAAATCAGGACTCATTGCACAGAGTTCGAATTTGGTGTTCCCCAGGGCTCAGTGCTCGGTCCCATCCTATACATCCTGTTCACTGCTGATATCCCGTCTCTATTTACTAAGCATGGGGCAAATGGCCATCTTTATGCAGATGATGCTGAGTCTTTTGTTCATGGTCCGTCAACTGATCAACTCTCCCTTGTTCGCTCCATTGACCATCTTGTCTCTGACCTTCACTACTGGATGTCGACAAACCGTCTCTGCCTCAACACTGCTAAGACTCAATTGATCTGGTTTGGGACTAAGCAGCAGCTTGCTAAACTTGACTTTTCATTGCTGACTAAGAAATTCCCTTCTTACACCTACTCTTCCATCGTCCGCGACTTGGGAGTCACACTGAACACCTCCCTGACATCGCAGATCATATCTCCAACATGACTCACTCCTGCTTCTTTCAACTGAGGCGTCTCAGGGCCGTCAGACGCTCGGTCTCACCTTCTGTTTTTATCACCGTAGTTCACGCATTTGTCTGCTCACGCTTGGACTACTGCAACTCGCTCCTCATGAATCTCTCTATAGCAGCGTCTCTCCTACTTCAATCTGTTCTAAATGCTTCTGCTAGGCTCATCGCTCGACTCCGCTGCTTTGCCTTATGTCTACTTACATGCTTGATGTCCTGCACAGGCTCCCTATTGCCGCGCGCATCCGTTATAAAATCTTCCTCCGTATCTCTAAATTTCACCAGGGTACTGCCCCGAAATATCTCTCCAACTATTTGCGAAAGCCGCTATCTGCATCTTCTTCTCACTCATTGCGCTCTGTGAATCGGCTAGATCTTTTTGTTCTCAGGGTTAAAACTGCCTTGGCCCAACACCGGGCATTTGCTGTAGTGGGTTCCACGATCTGATTGACCTTCCCCCTCTGCTCAGGGCCAAACTAATGACTGGCTTTTCCTCCACGGTCTCGCGTTCCCTAAAGGCATTTCTGGTTCCCCGGGGCTTCTGTGCTAAGAGTGCCTCTGGATAGTTAGTTATTCTGCGAGAGGTGCTTTATAAATCTCTAGACACAATACAATACAATACTTCCTTGGTATTCTTTGACAAAGAAAACACTACTCCAGACTGGCCGCCATTTTGTCTGTCATTTTGTTTCAATCAGGTTTCCATCAAACACATGACTTTACTCACAACCACTTAAAGATATTGTCGGCCATTTTGTCCGCCATTTTGTTTTTTGCCAGTGCTACCTATAAGTCTTTAGTTCCATCGCATTCCTTGACCCCGAAAATGTTAATTTAGACTCTAAAATCATGTTTCCATCACATACATAACATTACTTATAGCCATTTGAAAATATTTGGCCGCCATTTTGGCCGCCATTTTGTTTTTTGCCAGTGCTACCTATAAGTCTTTAGTTCCATCGCATTCCTTGACCCCGAAAATGTTATTTTAGACTCTAAATTCCTGTTTCCATCACACACACGACTTCACCTATAGCCATTTGAAGATATTGGCCACCGTTTTGGCCGCCATCTTGTTTTTCCATGGAACCGCAAGAAATCCAGCTTGCTAACCACGATTTTCGTTTTCAGCAGGGTCAAATTAGTCTAGAAACACCTGTTAGCAAATTGTTTCATGATTTGCTTCTGTAAATTTAAGCAAGTTGTGTACATTTGAGTCATTCATTCCCCATTGGCGGCCATCTTTTTTGGCGCCAAAATTTGACCTTTTCCCATGGTCCGATTTTGGTAAACTTTTAGTATGTTCATCTCCAGACCGAATGCATCCGAAAATCAGCATAAAACGTTTTCTTGCAATTTTTTTGGGGTCAAATCGTATATTGACCCGACTAAAATGGTTAACATTCAACTCTAGTCAAAAGTTGGTCAAGTGTAAATGGGTTAATTTAAATTCATTGCATTAGTATCAGCAGCACAGTTAAATAAAATGGGATAAAGTGCGTTTATCTTTTGCCATATTGTCACAATGCATTGTCCAAAATATCACTCAATATATATATCAATTAAGTTCACCAACTGAGATTCTAAATTTTACACAAACCGCAGAAGTGGCTTTTAGACAGTGTCAGCTAGAAAACCTCAATTCAGAAACACGTACTTTAGTTCCTCATCTGCCTGTTGTTGAGTGCTGGGCCCAGGCTGAGGAGCAGGCACATCGTGAGCCGGTCTTCCAAGTGCAGATGCTCCGTCGCTTGTCACCACACCAGGAAACAATGGTACACTCTCAATGCCTTGCTAAAAACAGATTAAGGTATAGGCTGTTGATTACCAGATACAGCACATTCCAGTGTTTGGGCCTAGCTGACGAGTGTTTTTACAGACACTTTTTGATGGGCTGTTAATTGGTACCAGCTATAAATGTGCTGTATACATATGACTTGAAGATCCAAGATTAAGACTACCTTCTTCAGCAAACACACCTGCTTCTGTGCCACTGAATTCACCTTCTGGATTTTAACTAATTCTCTCAGGTGTTAGATCATACAACTGAATCATATGAACCGGAATAGTCCAGTCAACAAATTTTTCAGCAATATTAATCCCTCAACAACAGCTTACAAAATTAACAACATCTATATCGTAATGCCATTCACTTATCATCATCTGCCAGAAAGATGTCACAAATCAACAAACAGACACAAAGAGCCACAAGATATGTACCTCTTGTTTGAGTTTGAATAATTTTCGTCTCAGTTCATCCTGATGCCGTTCCCTCAGTCTCTGTCGAGCCATGTGAGCTTTCAGCTGTTGAAGTAAGGACTCCCAATATCCTAGTAAAACATAATCAACAATCCTTCTAAGAGTTCAACAGTTCAGTCTGAATGGTGTCTGCAGCAGAAAGACAGAACAAGAAGTTGCCAATATAAAGCTGCTTATCATTGGCTGGATGAGTCAAAGGAATCTAATACCATATGAAACATTACCAAATATTACAATATTAAACTCACTCTCAACAAAATCCCACCAGATTAACCATTTCTTTAAACAATAACTTCTTGTTCAGACAACTGTCAGCAATAGGATAGTTAATGTGTGTCTTCACTTGATGCAGCTCAGCTGGTAGATTTGCATGTTGTGGATGTCTGCAAGGCTCACTGGTGGAATTCTTGAACTCATTTGTCATATTATATCTGTGACGCTCTTGTCCTTCAGCACATAAAGGCTTGTAATTTGGACTTGGAGATGCAAACCTCGTTTCGCTCTTCACTGCTACCAGGAATTGTACCTCTAGCACAGTTGGCCAAATTCATTGGGTGAACTTCTTGTTCCTTTGGCTGGCAGTACTTTCATGCAAATCAGTTTCAGTTGTTGAATGATATGTCTGGAACAGTCTTCCTGTTGCTTTCTGTCTTCCAATTGGAGCTACTGGCAACTTCTCCCTCCATCTGAACAATGCCCTGTTTGTCAGGGCTCAGCTAAAGTGCTCATCAGGGTAACACCCTGATGAGGTACTACATCAATTACTTATTTATTTACAGTATCATCATCATCATCATCACCACCACCATCATCACCGCCGCCGCCGCCGCCGCCGCCGCCACCACCACCACCACCATCATCATCATCACACAGTACTTGCTATGGTGCCAATCAACCTGGCTCAGCAGCGACGAAATACTAATTGTATACATATAATAATAACAATAACTTTATTTCTGTTAAGCAGCTTAATGTCTTAACAAAATTCATAATCTGCCCTGGTATGCTTACTCGTATACAAGCCGACCGCACATACAGTAAACTCCTAAATTTTGTACCTTGCAAAGAAGAAAAGCCTATGCCTACATATAAGTTGATGTGTGTTTTTACACACATATCATCATAAAAATTAAAGTAATTCTAGGAGGTGAGACATTTACACAAGAATTACAAAACTCCAACCATCGTAAATAGATACCCTACTATGAATATAAGGAAACAGAAGGAAGAATAATTTTGGAAAAATCTGTGGTGAAGAAACAACTTTACCAATGTCTACGCCTTCTCCTCCTTTCAGTTTGTCATGTATCTTTTCTTCAAGCGCCTCCAGCTGAGCCATTGTCTTTCCTTTGAACACACCTGCAACATCCTCAGCAACTGCCTGGTTGATGCCAGATCTCCTCTCACCAACATATTCTGTTACATAGAAGATATCTCTCTATATACAGACAATTCAACTCTTTCACTACACAAACTCAAAACATAGCACCAAAGGAGTTTTCTATCTTTCATAGTCCCTCATACATCACACATAATAATTACACATAAAACATCACACCTGGATGTGTAACTGTTCTTTGCCTGGCAATTGACTAATTGACTCAGATTTGTATTTCTGTGTGACTCTGTGCATGAACATTTTCTTAATAATAATAGTAATTTTCACAATAACAACCATAAACTGACACTTTCTATGATGAATTAGCAGTCACTCCAGTAGATTACACCTGACCAGATTAGATAAGTTAACCTGTATTTGAAGGATCGATTTTTCTCAGTTTGTTCAGTTCCTCTTCCGCAATTATAGTTATGTCTCTCCAGAACTCCGAGTTCTTTCCCTCTTCCAGTTCCAAGTGGTAGACCTTGATGTCAACTAACAGATCTTCCAAGTCTTGAATTGTTAGACCCTGAGATAATTCAAACATACAAAGACCTCATCCCATTAAAGCACAAATCAGAAAAACACAACAAAATTAATCATTTATGGCTGTCACTGATGAAGCTCGATATGCAGTGGTAATACACATGTAGTGTTGGCTTATTTGCACTAAGCACAGTGATATTTTACTTCTAAAAATAATTCCTAATTCAGTTTTAATTTAGTTCTGAGCTCTTGAATTTTACTTGCAATTATAATTTCACTTCACAGATAATTTTACTTATCGTTCCTATTTTAGTTCTCCAAATAATTATTAATTTCCACGCTGTGAAAGTATGCAACGCTTGCATAGAGAAGCACACCAAACTTGTCTCGAGAAAGAAGAAAACCTGAAGTAAAACAAGGGATGAAACGTTAGTCTAACAATGCAGCATCATATAGCTATCACAGAGAGCTGCTCCTAAGTAGGCAATCTTGAAGAGACGCTATATAAATTAGCAGTATAAAATAAACACAAACTACCTTGTAATTTCAATTTTGAGTCGTGTGGTTATCATTTTACGAAACGAAGGATTATCTAGTATCAGGGTACTGTATGGACAACCATATACAAAACGCTGTCCTGTCGCTGATGGAATTCATTTGAGTCGGTTGGCCATGTGACGATTCGATGTTGAAAACAATCCCCTATTTTCTGGACCGTCAGTGATAGACTTACGTTTCACCATTGTGCCTTGCTTTACTTCAGTTTTTTTGCCCTCAAGATAAGTTTGGTGTGCTGTGTGCAAACGTGGCATATGAGCTACGATTTTTTTTATTCGTGTTTATTGAAAAGTTCACTGACAAACCGCAGTAAGTTACACTGAAACATGACGGTACAATTATCAAGTTCTTAATTCACACGTCTTGGCACTGTTAGGCACCTGCGCATTTTACTGCTGCCCCCTATGGAGTGGAATGCTCAGTCGACCTATGGGTATCCAACTGCGCCTTTTCAAGATCCAAAGATCTTATGCCAGCGTGTTACCATTCATCTATCCCACTCCCAAGATTTGTATTGCTTGTATTTCTCTAGCAAGTGCTGTTCCACAAATTCCATCATTTCCTTGTTTAGTACTTCATGTCGTAGATTTTGCCTACATCGAGAATGGTATGTGCAGCGCCTTCATCTCAACCAAAGTTTTCCAATGGATTATGTGTTTGGATCACCTGCAATATTACTTGCCTTCGTCTCAACTTTAGCGCCACAAGAAGTCAAATGATTTTAGTTCTGAAAATAATTTTTAATTTCGATCATAATTTTAGTTCTGCAAATAATTCCTAATTCAATTCCTAATTTCGTTTTTGCTGCTTAAATAATTCCTACTTTTACTTCTAGTTTTCGTTAACGAAAATATCACTGACTAAGCACTGTAATTCTTCACTTTTTTCATGCATGCACTATTGCACATATGTAAAAGAACAGTTTTTCTAAAATGACTACAAAGTCCACATCACCTCATCCATCATTCACTGACATCAAGTCAGAACTGTAATAAATGTTGACAAAAGACAAATCAGATGGAAATGCTATGAACAACAAAGCTCTGCTGAATAACAATTGCAATGCTTGTTAACTGCAATTTTTATATAATTTAATTTAATGTTGTCAGAGGACTATAAATAAAAAGATTTAACATAGATGGGCAGCATGAACTCTTAAATACATAACTACGTTCTAATCCTTAGTTTATATAAGGTTCTTTTTATGAAATGTTCTTATATCAATAGTTTGATGTCTTCAGTGCTGTTTTAGAAACCATCACACTCAGCAGTGTCAACCTTTAAAAATTATTACAATTCTAACCTGATTAATACGTCTGTAATTAAATTACAACAATTAGGAATTGAATTACGACACGTAAATGAAATACTAACATAGAGGAAAGTGTAAGGTTCATGCATCTCGACATCGATGTCATCATCTTCAGCATTTATATATTGAGCCAGAAGATCGATTGGCTTGGCTACAGCAGTTAACAAAAATTAATTAACAGCAAGCAAACAGGTAACTACATAAACTGTTTCATAGACTGAACAAAATAGAAAACAAACAAAATAATCTTAAAGAGAAGTTAAATGAAGGTCAAAGAAATATATTAACCCACAGGCACAAAAACTGCGACAATAGGAAACTTTCCATGCAAGTCGCAGCAGCAGATTTGTGACATTACAGATGAGATCTTCCTAATGTAAGTAAGTGCACCATTGCATTGCAATGAGCAACAATTTTCCAATTGGTCATTTATATCCACATGGGACAGGTGTGAAAGATATTAGACCTGATGATGAACAGAGACCAAATTTGGCTGCTGATTTTTGGCAATTTGGAGTCCTATGAAGAGTTAATTTTGAAAGATTTCATGTATTATGGGTTATGTATGGGACAAATGTTGGGTACTGATTTTCATAGTATTGGTTTATAGAACTTCAAACAATATTGACAGTGATACCAGCAGCGATGTCAGATGAAGATTTTCTTAAACTCTAATAAGGCTGGTCAAAACTTTTACTTTTACTTGCCAGTATCATAGATTCATCAGTATCAGATATATTTTCATCTGGCTCAGATTGTCAGTGAACTCTATCATAACACTAACAAACAGCACACAAAAGTGCTAAACAAAGTGGCAACATGTGGATTTATGAGTTTTCTTCTGTCTTACAATATGTAAAAATGCCTCTGCAGTAAATTATCACTGAACAACATAACTCTACCTGGAGATGCAAAAAAGTTGGAGATAAGCATTTTTAAGCATTTTCACTTAAATGGCAATGTGACTTCTTTTTTTCAATTCAATTCAATTCAATTCAACTTTATTGATCCGAATTCAATGCAAAAGTACAATAGGCACCAATCGGAATGTAACACTTTCGGGATACAATATAGGGAAAGCCCAAAAGGGACGTAGGTCCCGCTTAACGAGGGGTGCCTATTTCTTACATAGTAATAAGATGGCACCAAAAAAAAGAAAATGAAAATGATGGGGACAAAACCAGGCCATGAAAATAATGTCCTTAAGGTACAGTATGAATGAAAAGTAAAGGACTAGTTGAAAATACAAGAAAATGCAAACAAACAAACAAAACCAAACAACCAAACAGAAATGCATCAGATGATCAGCATGGCTCAGCCGAGCACCCATTACTTTGCCCTCTGCCATCCCAAAGATAACCAAATGTGAAGTCTGACCACTGCTGTGGAGATTTGCAAATCACACAGACTATGAAGTGAGTCTTGAAAGACACAACTGTGCATTTAAAAATGGCATACATACCAAAACAGCAAAGACAAAGACAGTCGTTTGACTACAGTTTTAAAACTTCGTAATAACTCAAGGAACACGATATTAATAACATATATTCATATATATCATATTTATCAGTAACATATATTTATTTAATACATCGACCGAATGTAGCAACACAATGTGATGACACACGTATCTGACACCTCACATTTCATATGTCACACATAAAAAACACTTGTAAGCTCACATAAACAATTAAATGACAAAGGCTTGTTCAAATTCAGTTGTAACCCATTCCCACCGGATTGGGTCGGACCTGATATGGGAGGCATTGAAACAGACTAGAAACTATTTATAGTATCAACATGTCATACATGTCATACATCAGTGCTGATGTCTGAAAAATTTCTTGCATTTCAGAGTCGTTTGTTGACAGAAAGTTAGATATTGCAATGGAAAAACAAGTTTGAAGTGATGGTTAAAGGTATCCCGAGCCCCGAAGTTTTGAGGCTTGTTATGGTTCTCACGATGAATTTTCTTCTTCTGACAATGAATTCATCGGAGATTTGAAGTTCACTGGTGACCAGAATGTTTGGGACGGGCCTGGTTTACGATTTGGAGCAGTCTGATACCGAACCTTGTTGTATGGACTCGGCATTGCTGGATGATGTCCATTTGTGTATCAGTGACTATTTTGCACATTGGCATTCTAAGGCTGCTATATAAATCAAGTTTTGTTCACAACAAAATAGAAATTTCAGAGCCAGAAGTCTGCTTTTTCAGAAAATATATATATAGACACTTAGACAGGTACATGGTAGCAAATTACCATTTCAGTATAACTCGGCCTTAGCTATAACGTGGTCCTCACTATAATGCGGTAGCTGACGTGGATCCTAAATTCCGTGTTAAAGTAAAGGTGCGGTGTATCATAAAAAAGCTTTGAAGTTGATGCACAACTTGTGCAAATTTAATGAACAAATGACAGCACTTCTTTGACACTCACCTCTGCTATCTTTTATACGTATTTTTGAACGTAACTTTGCCTGCTGCATATGAAACTACAAACACACAAAATGTAAGTCAGAACAGTAATGGTTTTTACAGACTTTTAATAGTCAGCTTTATTCAATATTCCACCTAAACAGATGCGTAGGAAACAAGGATGCATCATTAATTAAGTATACAATTTCATCAACAAAACTGTTTTCCAAAAAGTTAGGCAAATTGCCAAAGCTAGGTTTTAAACCCCACTGGCATGCTTACATGGCTAATATATCATAAGAAATATTTATTTAATGTCGTCTTTCAATTCTAATACAATTTTTGCAATCATAACTCGTTATTGCATCTCGCATCTATTATTGCATCTATTATACGGTTTGGGGACGTTTCGTCTGTCTCCGGACGATTCGTCACGGACGATTCGTCACGGACGATTCGTCACGAGGACGTTTCGTCTCGGGTCGATTCGTCACGGACTGTTCGTCACGAAGGTTGCGTAAATGGACCATCTTTAAAAAGGTCTCTGTAAAGAAGTACCGTAACTAATTTGATTGCGAGAGTTAGGCGTGCGGTTCAGGGCTATAACAGAACAGATGTTCTTACATATCTTCGTGCAATAGCCCATCTCTCTCACAACTAGTAGAACTTTTAAGTACTGGAACTTGTACTGACGATGACACTGTCGTTTTATTCGGCTTTAGTCAGTTTTCTCGTTTTAGTATGTACCTATGTCTTTTTTAGACAATCGATCTTTTGTTAGATTTGTTGAGTTTTAACATTAGAAAATCAATCTTTTGTTGTTTGTCACTTTGGTAGATTTGTTGAGTTTTAACATTAGTTGAGTTTTACCCTCTGACGAATCGTCCTGGGATGAATCGTCCTGGGACGAAACGTCCTCGTGACGAATCATCCTGGGACGAATCGTCCTGGGACGAAACGTCCTCGTGACGAATCGTCCTGGGACGAATCGTCCGGAGACGAAACGTCTGCATACCTATTATACAGTAAAAGTCCAGCACCATGTATCCCAGTTGCTAGAGATCATGTACTTGGAGGAAAAAATCCAGGTCAAAGTTTCGATAGATCTTGAGGTTAACGAATAAGCAAAAGCTATCAATTCTGGCATTGGCTTGGGTGAAAATGTGTGTGGTATTTGAAATAAATAGCAAATAGACACTAAACATGCATGGTATGCACAAGAGATGTAAAACCAACACCAATAAATGACCCAATTCTTCAAGCATAAGCAATGAAATTTGGAAGTCTAGCCAGGGATGAATTGTTTCAAGTTAGCCAAGGTGAATATCATATTCCAAATAAAAATTTCTGGAGAAAGTCAATCTGCAGATGAAACAGCTCCAAATGCATTTCCACACAATTAAAAAACATTCTACAAAATCAAAATTACCATGAAGAATTTATAACTGTTGTGAATTTCATTACAGAAGAAATGCTATTGGGTCTTACGGCTGAATTGGACAACAAGAGCAAGCATAAGTGTAAATGACGATGACAAAGATGCTACAGCTGAGACCTTTATGTCTTTATACATGTTATATTCTTGGACATGTTATATACATCGTCTGGGTAAATAAAATTAAACTGTGCATCAATTTTGTGCAACTAACTTGAAAATGTTCTTTCATCATATGCTTTTTATAGTAGCATACAAGCATTTGTAGCATAAATTTCAATTTTTAAAGTTTTAATTACTTTTATTTTGCTTTTTATTAATAATAAATTTTATATATGAAACTGAACTCAACAGATAGCCTTAAAATGATAACCAAAATATATACATGCTGACAAACCCAGCCATTTGTAAGAAATTTCACTGTATTCTGCTAGCACATGACTCAATTAAACACGGTTCTGACAGCTCAACTCCTGACACTCGTCTGTTACCAGACTTGTACTGTAACTTGCATCTGTGTGTTGTTAAGATATGGTATGAATAAAACACGACTGAGAAAGCAAAACTGTTGAAGATATTCTCACTTTGTCCTCTTGTTTTTCCCACTCGCGGAAATACTCTGCCTCCTTTTCCCTTTGCATCATCTCCTGTTCAGTCTCACGAGTGGATCGCTCATGCTCACGCTCCAAGCGTCTCTTCTTCACTTTTTCCAGTTCCATCTAAACATATAAGCATGATTTGCAACACCAACTCCTAAACACTGGATTAAATGCCATGGTACTGAGAACAGCAAGCAGTATATGACACAAACACACACACACTATAAACAATATACAAATGGCAGTCAATCCAAAGAAAGAACTGATTACCTAAAAGGGCAAACTGCTTGCAAAATGTAAGAATGACAATACTCAAGATAACTTTTTCAAATATAAAAATGTATGGTTATGGAAAATGTCAAGCCAGTAGCTAAGACTCTCGATTGCCCAGTAATACTGTGCATCGCAGAAGCTTTTTACCAACTTACAAACACCTAAAAAGGTCAAGACTTCAGACTACGACTCGACAATTGATCTACAACTGTTTAGAGAGTCAATATCAAAAGAAATGCCAAATATTTCCATTCTACACTAGAAATCAAATAGTTTCTTAAAATAATATTTGAACTTTTAGACATCATCCCTGTTCTTTTTCATTCTCGATTAAGGAGGTTAATCGATCATTCCAGTATTTAAACATCTGAACACCAATTTCAAAATTTCACCTAAGATATCTGACAACACATGATGCAGTAGCAAATAGTCCCATACTGCACTTATGTGCACATTACAGTTGCAAAAATTATGCTAGGTTTAAAACCGTCATTACATAAGACCAGGAAGGCCAAGGTCAGAAAATCAAAGCCTTTTTCCTTAACAGCTAGCCAAAGATCACTGAAGAACAGCAGAAATAACAATACGGGTAACTTAATAAGAACATTCTGATATCTAACCCTGTTGTCCATCATTTGTTTCTTCTGAATTTTTTCTATTTCAGTCAGTTCTAATCCTTTTTTCCCTTCTGTCTCCAACTTCTTTTGCCAAACAAAAGTATCCAGCAAATGTTCATCACCAAACGGATTGTCTGCGTTAGTGTAACCCTAAACAAAAAAACATTTCTCAAGCGTCATCATTAGAGAAATTTCGTAATAAGCATTTGACACCACTTAAACACATACTCACTCCTAACTTTCTAGTGAAAACTGCAAATCAAATAGGCAACTCCTACTACATTCCACTGACAATCAGAGAATGATTCTTACATGTACTAGACGAAGGTTTCTCCATTGAGCCATACCTCTGGAGACTCAAGTGGCTAACAGAAAAATGATATTGTTGATCACTGGAATCGAGGAGTAGGGCATAACTGATTTTTTTTTTTTTAATCCGGATACCAGATAGTATAGGCCATTATTTGCCAATTCCGATTAATGCACTAAGGCCTAATTCCGAGTTTGTCATCATTGGCTAACTGCATTGTATTCGGACAATTATAAAGCGCTTCTAGCAGGAGAGCCATTCAGAAGCGCTCCCTGTGCAAAACACCCTGAGAGAAAAAGCAAGTTTTAAGGTAAAAGAGAAAGAGGCCAATGGCTTGGCATCAGCTACAGGTGGTAGATTTAAGGGTTATTCTAAGGCCCGTTGACAGCCCTAGTAAGTAGTAACAATCAAGATTATAATTATATGTGAGTGGCCTATCAAATTGCAATTAGTCCATAGCAAAACCATAGAAAAAACAACTGTTATTAATCGGTGGGTTAGACATTCCAGATCCTGACAATTCTGGATAGTCCAAAAATCGGCAAAATCAGTTTATCGATCCGGATTTTGTTTAACCCCTAGCAAGGAGCCAATGATCATATTCATAAATTTTCAAAATCAGCAATAGTCAACGTTATGTACAGATGCTAGGTACCAACACTATTTCATACTATTCACACTGCTGTGCTGATCAGAAAATAGTCAAACAGTTCTGGAGATATCAATTCTCAAAAACTGGACTCCTGAAATTTTGCGAAATGCCTTTGGGGTGGGGCCACAAAATACACGATATCTTGGAAAGTATTTTAAAATACTGCAGAAAGGTTTTGGAGTTTTCCATCCAATTCATCTTGCAACATGTGGTTAAAATTTCAGCCAATTCTGAGATGGTCGAGTGGGAGGCATTGATTGAGTTGAGCTGGAATGACACTACTATGTAAATTATTAAAATAAATTTAGATAATTCGACTCTATCAACTACTGGTCTGGTTAATAATAAACTTATGCTGTCTCCCATTGCCCAGATTCTTATGATGAAACTCTTACGATGAGATACAAGAAACTTATTTAAATAAGATGAATGCAATGACAGATATACAGAAAATAAATTAAGATAAATAGTTATAACTAATAACAATAAACAGCTTTTATAGTGCCAGTGTGTACGGCACAAGGCATCAGCCAATGGTAGCATCCTATATTACTGAACATTTGTTTCAAACCTACAAAGAGTGTACCATTGAAGCAATAATATACCATATATTCTTCATCCCAACCCATCTTTTCTTTGGCTTTTCTTCCCTTTGCAATCTAAAAAAGAAAAAGTACATGGATATAATAATAAAGTACATTGCATGACTGTGGTCTTGTCCTGTTCAGGCTACAACCTCTCATCAGGTTACTTAAGAGTACTACCGATATATAGGTGTACAGTTACGATTACGATTCCAACCATTAGCATATATATTTCCCTTGGCAGGACACATTTAATACAAAGTTGTAGATGTATACAAGGTACGTATATATGTATCCAAATACTAATATATGTGTTCACTGAGGTATGTGACATTCCATCAAAGATGACGACATACTGTCAAAGACTGACGATGGTCAAACTGCTGTAGGCATATACAAAGCATGAAGCTGAAACCTTTATCAGTCAAGATTTCATCTTATCAGAAGGAATTTACATAATTATGTTATATGCTCGGGACCAAAAGTCATTTTCAAAATATCCAATATTTTCGTCTTATCAGTTTCATCTTAAGAGTATTTAACTTAGCGTTAAAATTCATTGACTTTGGAATGGACCAGGCGTTCATTTCATACTAAATGATATTTCATCCTCTCTGTTGTTCTGCACTGTAGACTTAACACTTTAACGACGAGAGTGTACTAAAACCAACGGCAACTGGTAAAACAATGCAGCTCGTTGTTAAAGTGTGAACTCGTTGCATGAAACTAACTTGTAAGTATTCCTTTGTCATGCGCTTTTAATGATAACAGATAAACATTCATAATATAATTTGCACTTCTGAAAAGTTTTAATTACTTTACTTAGCTTTCGAATTTATATTTTTCCAACTGAAGTCAACAGAGAAATTTCGGTATATACTGGTAGCACAAACTCAGTTATGCCCAGTTTTCACGCCTTGACTCCTAATGTCACCATGTTATCAGACTTTCACTGTGCTAACGACGGCCGTATATTTATGACCCTTGTTCGCAAACACACTTACATGTTTTCTGACCAGATATCCATATGGGTGTGCCACACTTACTAAGGTGGGTCTATATAATGACTACAAAAATTTTCCCAAATTTACATCACTGTATCTCATAGTAAGGAGTGATGTGTGGTCTGAAACTTACCCAGCAATTGCATCATGTCATCGTTAGAATCAATGTTGCAAATTAAATAATGCCTTTTATTCCACCAGACTGATCTCAATATTGGAAGGCAGGACCATGCCAGGAGCGGGAACAGACCAGCTGAAAGACCAAGGCGCACTTGGACCCAAATGGTGGAAGTGGATCTTCACCAGTTGACTGAACTTTGGGCTACATACATCTTGGAGCCAAAGACCAAGAATCTTGGCAAGGCACTGTGGAATGGCAACAATCCAGAGAGAGGTACACCAATGATGATAATGATGTATATTAAAACAAAAAACACATAATAACCAAAACATAATAATAAAGTAGCCATGGTAACATTGCCAAGTGCAACACTTACCTTTTTTGCAAGTCTTCTAGCACGTTTCTCTTCAGGAGTTTCGAGTGCTTTCATCAACTGCTTCTGCCTCCTGCAACACAGAAATTTAATTTCATATCGCACCATCAAATTTCATATTATACTAACCATTTCATGTCACTCAAGCACATGGTAGGTACCTGACCTCTCCATATTACTGAGGTATAAAAATGACAGCAAGAAGTACCAGATACTTAACACTGTAATGATGACAGTATACTAAAAGTGACTGGGAAACCAATGCAGCTCATCGTTAAAGTGTTAAATGCACAACAGTAAACTAAACAAAGTCCACGAACAGAGAATGGTAAGAAAAACTATACATGACAAGGAAGACAATTAGAAATGAAACCAAAACCTATGAAGTGCCAGACAAAGATATTGATAACAGTAATGACAATGATAAAAAATCATACTCTTTCTCTTCCTTTGACAGCATTTCAAACTTTTGTTCATCTTCCTTCTGAAACTGGTCTTTGGAATTGCAGTCACTTGAATGTGATCTATGTTTGTGATGCTTGTGCTTTCTGTGCAATTTCTTCTGCTTTTTGTGATCACTACGATCATTGGAAAGTGACCTTGACCTCGACCTACAGGAAACCAACGCATATTAATACTTCAGCAACAATATAATGGTGCTGTTTAAGCTCAAGAACAGATGACATCACTTGACTTGTAGTACTAGTAGAGCAATGCCACTTTGACCATTAGTACGTAAACGTTAATCGTCCGCTCAAGGCATTATATGTAATATCTTTTTTCACACGCATTTAATATTGCCCTTTTCTTTAGTGTCAATCAAGTGACAGTCAGAGATGGGCACGATTAGTAAAATTGCTAACTGATTAGAATTAGCCACTGAAATTTGCTAATCGATTAGAGTTTAGAATTAGCAAAATCTTGTAGCTAATCCATTAGAATTGGAATTAAGTAAGTACGTAAGTATATTCTTTAATATAACCAGCTGCCAAACAGCACTCTGGTGAACAAGCATCAGCATAAATACATCAGGATAAATTAATAAGTGAATAACATTCTGACTATAAATGTTTTCCTCATTTGATTGTTTGCTTATAAGATAATTATCTTATTCTAATTGCTAATTGATTACCTGCTGCTAATTCTAATTCTAATGCATTAGCTACATACATGTATTACATGTATTTGCTTCATGAATTTGTCAAGTTTTCATCAAATCACAACAAGTTAATGTAGTCTATTCGAGTATCTAAAGCAGCACAACTGCTATATAGAAAAGTCAACAAACCAGCAAGCAACAACACACTACATCGGAAAACACATGCTGCAGTTATTGACATTACTAATGCAGAAGCTCACTATTATTTGCATGTCTTGAAAAAATCTAACCGATCAGAATTAGCTAAAAATTGCTAATCCATTAGAATTAGGATTAGGCTCAGACAACAGCTAATCGATTAGAATCAGAATTAGCCCTTTGTCTAATCGATTAGCTAATCGATCAGAATCAGAATTAGCCGTTTGTCTAATCAGTAAGCTAATCAATTAGAATCAGAATTAGCCGTCTGTTTAATTGATTAGCTAATTGATTAGAATCAGAATTAGCCGTTGGTCTAAACGATTAGTTAATTGATCAATTACCCATCTCTGGTGAGAGTACTATATAAACTGTATTAACTTTATTAGTAGTAGCAGCAGCAGCCATAATATTGCAGATTTATGAATGCTTGTATGTGGCCTTTAAAGAACCTCCCATGGGTGCAAAACATGTCTACCTAGCAGATCTAAATTGTGTCACTTACGATGGGTTTCTTCAGCTGTCAGGAATACTATGTATATTGTTAGTGGAAAACTGTTCCAGAATGTCCAACTATCCAATGCATGATTGTGAAAGCATGATGTTGCTGTATAGAAGGCGTGGCGTACTCTAATGAATGCATACATGTGCTGTCGCGAAAGAGCAGACAGGGAAATTGCATGCCCTGATGAAACCTCTTGTGGGTTCGAATCTAGCTTGGTTGCGCTGGGAGCAGGTGTTTTAGCTCCTACTTCAAAATAACGCTGTCGGGGGCTTCTTACTAAGCCAAGAACTAAGTCTCACTTCTGTAAAGTTTACTGGGCCTTCTGGGTAGCTATAATTAAACCTCAGAGGTGCTATATCAGGAATGGCAAGTGGCATATCCGTGGCTTCCATTTTTGGCGCAGCAATGCTCGCTGAGCACTCACAATTATAGCATACTACTACACGACGCACCTCCTAGTGTCAGAGATGATTAAAGCAAAGACGATCCAGTCTCTGTGAACAATCGACCACCCAATGACGACTTCCTGTCCTGCACATTTTCTGTAGCATCTTCTGGAATTGCGTGAATCTGTTATTAATTGTCTCATATGAGACCAATGTTCCCATATTTCATTTTTCCCGAATTTGGAAAATCTGTATTTTAATCTATGGCATGTTCCAGATTTTGGCAAATCTGTATTTGTACATGACACATGTTCCCAAAGTTTGCGAATCAGTATGATTTTTGGTATTTCTGTTTGTTTGGCAGATATCTATGTTTATGCAGCGATTCTGTTACATTTTCCAAACTTGGCAAATCTTTAAGTGTACAGTGCAAACAGATGGCATTTTTTGGACTTTGGTGACTGTCTTTATTTTTGTTCTAAATTTTGGTGTTATATTTCAAACATTACAGCTTAATGTTGGGAATTTTTAATAGGGTAATTGCGAAGACTGAGTGCCTCCCTATATAAACAATATGATTGCCACCGACTTCGCTCCAATAGAGCACCGCTGCCTACCAGCCACATCCTACAATGCAATGCGCTAGGTAAGTAAGTCGGACACTTCAAGTCAAATGAAAATGAACTTTAATTAGATTGAAAATTAAAATATATGCATACATCTTAAGAAATGGTTTAATCCGTTATATCATATATATATAAAAATGCTACCTACCAGGAACATCCCACAATGCAATGTGCTAAGTAATTAAGTAAAACAAACACTTATATTACAAACACAACTGAATGGTTTTGTTTATATCGAACGGATTAAACCATTTCTTAAGATGTATGCATATATTTCAATTTTCAATCAAAATAAAGTTCGTTTTACTTCAAGTGTGCATTGGACTTCAAGTGTTCGCTTTACTTACTTACTTAGCGCATTGCATTGTGGGATGTGGCTGGTAGCCTGGTAGGCAGCGGCGCTCTATTGGAGCGAAGTCGGTGGCAACCATATTGTTTATACAGGGAGGCACTCAGTCTTCGCAATTACCTTTAATAGTTTTCGGGATTTCGACCGCTTTCTATACAACTGTTTTCGGGAAATCGGGCTGTTGTGTATTTTCAGCGTTTTCCGGTAATCGGGTTTCGGGACGACCCCGAATTTGGCATGTGCCACTTAATTCTCTATATGTATATAGGACGACTAGACTGGTTTTCTCTTTGTGGCGTTTTATGCCATGCTTTTTGTGTTGCGTTACTAAAAACTCCAGTTCCTATTAACTCGTGAACATTTAAATCAGTTTCCCACATTATAAATATGCCGAAGAATAACTAAATCAATCGCTTGATGGGCCTGCAGTACCGGAAGAGACTGAATCTTTATCCGTATCTCTGGTGGGTCCGGCCCGAATCCCCGAAACGAATTTCGGCCGGATCCCCGAAATCGATTAGTGATGAAAATGTAACTGAAAATAGAAGTCGGATGAATGCAAGGCCACTCCAGATCTATGTCACGTATAAGAGTTTACAATTTAACTTTGAATAGTTTTCGGGAGTTCGGCCGCTTTCTATAAAACTGTTTTCGGGCTTTTATGTACTTTCAGCGTTTTCGGGATTCAGATTTCGGGGATTTGGGTTGACCCCTCCAGCCCGTGGTACTCAAAAGTGCTTTATTGAGTTTTTGCTACACATATACAAATTGTACAAGTATCCGAGATAAATAATAAACAATAATGTAGAGGTAAAAAAAAGTCTACCTTTCTTTCCGTTTCTCTCCTCGATCTTTTGACATAATTATCCGAAATAATTAATGTTCCAAAATGTCAACACTTATTTCTAAAATACTTATATCAAAGACATAGACCAATATTCTATAGATTAATTGCATCTAGTGCTTTTATTCTAAGGCAAAATTATGTCCGGTTGCTTCCTTACCAACAGATACTGTTCGCTTCAATCTCTTACATCGGATATTAAGGATGATGTTTTAGTCTCCAATTAGGGTGACCACATTTCTTTTCTGCCATTCCGGGACACCAAGATATATACCAAATCAAATCAAATCAAATCAATTTATTGTTCCCAGAAACAAAACAAAATGAACGACATGAAACTACAGTAAGTAGAATTTCACAAACATAGTCAGATTATTGCAGAAGTTTATCTATAAAGAGATGGTATGAGGGAGCAAAGGGCACACCCGAAGGGACAAGTCCCGCTGAATAGGGGCCTAATTGCATTAACTGTATAGCAAAACTTGCAAATTATTTTCTAGAACTAAATGGACGGCAGGGGAATTCCATCCCTACTCAACTAAATCAAGAAAATGAAACAAAAACACAAAAAAAACAAAAATCAAGTGCTAACAAAACTGAGCACCGTCATGAGGACACAGGAACAACAAAGCACTGCCAATACAGAGAGCATTCAGTACAACAAGCATTACACCTTGTAATTGTATCAGGCAGTACACTTTAAATTGGATAACGGGCAATCAATAGATGGGATATAGCACTAAGAGCTACATGATACTACTTATTGCGTGTGCACGGATCAAGTGTTTAAAATGAACGAGGCTCCTAGCCTCACGAATGACCAAAGGAAGGTTATTCCAAACGAGAGGACCTTGGTATTTGATTGAGAACATACGCAAGTTGGTTCTTGCGAAGATGCATGAGTATTCTCTGTTGCTTCTAGTGTCATAGATAGGCATAATTGGGCTGAAATAGGAGAGAAAAGCAGGAGGGAAGAGATTTCTGCCATATTGGTACATAAACACACCAGTTTGAATAAACTTAATTTGAGAAAGACTTAAAAGATTAAATTTCAGATACAGAGGTCTGGTATGGGAATAAACAGCAGATCCTGTGATTAGTCTTATGGCCTTTTTCTGAATGATTCTTAGATTCATCAAGTGGGCGTTGTAAGTTGAAGTCCAGATGAAATTGCAGTAAGTCAAGTAAGGATATATAAGGGTATAGTATAAGTTGTTGAGTATGTGTGGGGGAAGAAGGTAGGATATTCTACGAATAATGCCAATGCTTTTTGAAATTTTCTTAGTTATTTCTAGTATGTGTGTATTCCATTTCAGGTGTTGGTCAATGTGGACCCCAAGAAACTTTGAGGAAGTGACTTGTGGAATTATTATGTTGTCTATTTTTAGTACGTTATCAGAGGGTGGAATAATCTTATTATTGGATCTAAAAATAATAAAGTTCGTTTTAGAAATATTTAGGGAGAGTTTGTTAGCTTTAAACCAATCATTAGCCATTGCTAGTTCTTCATTTGCTATTTTGATTAATTCTTCGTAGGAGGCATGTGAAAGAAAAGCATTAGAATCGTCAGCGAATAGAATATAATGAAGGAGAGTCGAGGAGTTAGGAAGATCATTAATGTATATTAAGAATAAGAGAGGTCCGAGTATAGAACCCTGAGGAACACCAAACATAACGAGTTGGAAGCTGGATAATTTACCATTGCATGAAACTTGCTGATAACGATTACATAAGTAACTTTTGAACCAGTCTAGTGCTTTGCCTCTGACCCCGTAATGTTCCAATTTAGAGAGTAAGATTTTGTGATCAACGGTGTCAAAGGCCTTAGCAAGGTCCAGAAAAATACCAATAGAGAATTCATTGTTATCCATAGCTTGTGTTATTTTATCTTGTATGTCCAATAGGGACATAAAGGTCGAGTGGCCAGGTTGAAAGCCATGTTGAAAAGGGTGAAGAATTTTTTTATTATTTATAAAGGAAAACAGTCGGTCATACATGACCCTTTCAAATAATTTAGAAAAAAAGGGCAAGATAGAAATGGGTCTAAAGTTGGAGATTTCATTTTTATTTCCCTGCTTATGAATAGGCAGCACCTTAGCTAATTTAACGTTTGAGGGAACCTCACCATTTCTAAGTGAGCAGTTAATTATGTCACTCAATGGAACAGCAACAAGTTCCATAAGGGGAGAGATTAAGTAAGGATTGATGTCGTCAGGGCCAGTACTATGGGTTACTTTCAAGGTTTTATTTATGGTTAGTAACTCTTGAGGGCAAGTAGGTAAGATAACAAAGGAGTTCAAGGAGGAGGATGGCATATAGTCTTGAAATAATTTCTTTGAGGGGGGTATTTTTAGTGCAAGTGAATTTGGTAGATTCGTAAAATGTTACAGATATATATATACAGATATATATATATATATATATATATATACAGATATATCGGGGGCCCGATAGCGCATTGGATAACATCTGGTGTAGAGTGCGAGAGGTACAGAGATCGAGTCCCATAGGCGGACATGCTTTGTAGGCTGCAATTTGCGCCGTGTATTGCAGGCTGTCTGTTCTGTTAGTAGTTAAGGTTTATCGCATAACATGTACATGTACAGCGCAGTGCGTTTGCAGGCGCTTAATTAAAGAATAAATATTATTATTATTATTATTATTATTATTTTATTATTATTATTATTATTATTATTATTATTATTATTATTATTATTATTATTATTATTATTATTATTATTATTATTATAATATAGTGCTTTTTCTATAAACAATTAAGGTTCCAGAGCTGAACAATTAGGTATACGGGCTAAATCACAGTAATCGAGGGCGAATTCTTTTAATATCCTTTGGCGTCTGACGTTATCATACTCCCCAGTTAGCAGAGTTCTTCACATTTACATCCGGTACTTGAAAAGCTGCCCTGTGTGCCAGTTATTTCAGCATCTGTAGAACGTAGGCCTCATGGGCGGCGATCATGGGGGGACGGGGGGACATGTCCCCCCACCTTTAAGAGTGGGGGACACGCCAAGTAAGTAAGTAAGTAAGTAATCTTTTATTAGTATAAGACAAACGCTCATACTTTACAACAATACATACAAAAGGATCACAATATCAGTAATACTGTAAGACAGTTTAAACACAAGCAATTCTATATAATGTCTTATTTACATACATATACATTATACAGTATTATAAACAATAAACGATAGTGTCTTATTTACATACATAGGCCTATCTATAACTAAAGTTATGATCTAAGCCTTACATTCTAAGGAACATAAGCATTACTATGGTCTACAAAAAGAGCCAGTTTAGATATCAGAACAGGTACTAGAACCAGCATTAACCCAGTTTTTATACTTGTACAGTGAGCGAATGACGAAGGATTTCTTATGTAGCAATGTATTAAAGTGCGGTAATTCAAAAGCATGTCCCCTTTTTCTTAAGTTGAATTTATGAAGGTGCTCTGCAGGCAGTAATTGGTGAAGACAGTGTTGGGGTGACTGGATGCTTTTGAAGAACTTCAATTCAATTTTTTCACAAAACTTCTCTAAAGTTAAACCATCACCACTAAAGAGGTTACTGCGCCCAGCCCTGCGCAAAAAAGATTCAATTTTTCCACCCAGCTCAGCCGACAGGAATCCTCCCCAAGATGGTATGGCATACGTTAGTCGGGAGACTACAAGGGCTTGAAAAATGTTCTTTAGTTTGCTGGGAGGCATTCCTTGAGATCGGAGGACTTTTAGGGGGTATAGGCGTTGGCTGCATATCTTCAAAATAAATGAAACATGGTCATCAAATTTTAAGTCTTCTCGAAAAAGAACACCCAGCAATTTGACAATTTTTACTCTTTCAACATTGCTGATAGGATCCGGAAGAGATAAGTGTCTTGGATTCGGTCTATGAAATACAATTTCTTTAGTCTTGGAAAAATTAAGTGTCATTCTGTTCCTGGAGGAACAGAATACATTTGCCATACATTTGCCCCCCAGATTTTGAAGAAACACCAAAAAAGGTGAAGAAATGTATATGCGCGCGAGGGTTTTGACTGTGTTTTCGAAGAGATGAGGTAAAGAAGAAATTTTGTAGGAGAAGTGTCCCCCCCCGGAAACTTTCAGAAAGTAAGAAGAAATTGTAAAAAAAAGGGCGGAAAATTTCTGTTTAGAATTTCGGAAAAAGTGGGGGAAAATGAGTGGGGGAAAAGTGAAAGAAGCGGGGGAAGGTAATAGGCCTAATACCACACCGGAGGGAGAGTGTAAGAAAAAGCTGTAAAAGGGTGAAGGACAAAAAAAGTCATCAACCTTTTTCGATGAAAGCGATATTTTTCGGAGATGAATTGGCAGAAAAATTTCTTTTTCGGGACAAGATTTTAAAAAAAGGTCGTCGACGAGATCGTGGCCGACTTTGTCCCCCCACCTCTCAGACAAGATCGCCGCCACTGGTAGGCCTACTTTTCACATGGCAGAATTTTTATGAAACCCCAGAGGTCACGTCTTGGTCAAAAAATTCTGAGCGAATTGGTTTTTACAAAATGCAACGGGCATTTGAAATAACATTTCGCATGAAGATCTTTTGTAAATACGAATTGTAGTCTGCATTTGGAGTTGTTTGCTTGAATAAAATTAAAGACTCGTGTTGTAATTAAAATAGCGAGTAGTCGACTTAAACATTTTTTTTAGTAAGGAATAGAAGTCTGGATATGGTTGTGATTTTTGTTCTCGGTTTTGGTCTTGAGTTGAGTTTCAAAGTCTTGGTCTTGGTCTTGAGGTTCGAAGTCTTGGTCTTGAGGTTCAAAGTCTTGGTCTTGAGGTTCAAAGTCTTGGTCTTGGTCTTGAGGTTCAAAGTCTTAATTGGTCTTGGTCTTGAGGTTTAAGGTCTTGACAACAAGACTGTATATATAGGTAATCACAGCATCCGGGCCTGCACGTGGCCCTGGACTCCACCATGTCTTTTTCTAACCATGTTCGGGCATATAATGCAGATCAACTTGATTTCATAAATGGGATATGAGGCCATCCATATTACGTACGCATGGAGGGAAGGGGGTAACACAAATGCATGTATTTGCGTATATGCGCTTGCGAACGGAAGCGGGGGAGGGAAGGCCTATAATTTGTCTATATTGGCCCTCAAATTGATTGGCCTTCAAGTGAGCCAGAGTTCAGTCTTTCAGCTATCATGTACTGTCAGAGGAAATAGGACTGTCATAAGATCCTAAGTCCTTACCTCAGAACGCTATATGGATTACTCATCCTTCAATCTGGCCTAAAGTGCAGACAGCCGCTGCCGAACGGACACATTCTGCAGCTGGTCTGGGGGGGGGGTGCGTCAAGCGTACGTACGCAGGGGGGAAACAAGAAAAGGACACTTGCGAACAGGGAAGGGGGAGGGTCCAAGTTTCCCGGATTTTTGCGTACGTATGGCCCCTATTTGTAGAATCGGATCTATTTTGCCTGGTACTGCCTTGGTCCTGCTGGCTAATGACTTGGTTCCCAGTAGACTTGACTACTGTAACTCACATCTCATTGGTAGCAATTAAGGAAATCTGCACAAACTGCAAATGATCCCTAACCCTATCACCAGAGCCATAGCAGAGACTTCTAAATATCAGCATGTTACGCCAATATTACACTCACTGCACTTTCATTCATTCATTCTGGAAATTTATATAGCGCTTCTTCAAGAGACCTACTCAGAGGCGCTCCCAGCCCAGCCACGGCTAAACAGATGGGACTTGAGTTGTAAGAAAACAGGTGAATTATTCCGGGGAAAGCAGCGTAAGGATATCGGAAGACCATTCCAGGTAGACGGGCCAACAACCGAGAAGGCTCGGCGTTGCCTGACTACGGTGCTGGCCCGATCGGGACCAAAAGCTCCCCATTAGTCGCAGAGCGCAAAGCTCTGCGAGAGGCTAAGTCAGAAATCGGGCAACAGAGTTCAGACAGGTAGGATGGGGCGCTACCAAAGAGACACCGCCAAACTAGTGCTGCTATCCTAGGCTGTATACGAGACGTGCTCAGAGGCAGGAAGCCAATGTAAGACGTTACGCATAGGCAGAGACTGGGGCATATTTTGGAATACGACCAATAAGTCTAGCAGCAGAACCAAGGACCCGGTCAAGTCGCCCTATTAGGCCCTTGGAGTGACCAACAAGGACCGAGCAACAGTGGTCAACTCTACCAGTGACAAATGCATGAACTAAGATAACTGCAGCATCATGTGAGAGGGACCTCAGTACAACACGCAACTGCCGTAGCTGATAATAACAGTTCCGAGTGACCAAGTTAACATGCTGAGAGAGAGTAAGCTCTCGATCCAGCGTAACACCTAGGTCACGAACAGTAAGGGAGAAAGTGATATGGGGAAAGGTTTCAGTCAATAGGTGTAGGTCAAACCCCGCCAGCTGTCTACGACCACCAAGCCAAATGAACTGGGTTTTGGACGGGTTCAGAAGCAACCGGTTTGAGGCCATCCAAGCTGAGAGAGCATCAATAGCGCGTCACATCAACCCAACAGAAGCCACTGCATCAGCTGCGCAGCAGTGGACATATGCTTGGATGTCGTCAGCATAAAGCTGGTCAAGCAGCCCACATGACTGTAGCAAGGAGCTAATATCAGAAGTAAACAAAACATAACGTAGCGGGCCAAGGACGGACCCCTGGGGTACACCAAAGAGGGCGGGGACCCAGCGGGACCTGGAGGAACCAGCAGTAACACAGTTAGTGCGACCAGTAAGATAAGATGACAGCCAATCTAACGGTTTGCCAACCAGCCAAAAGGAAACAGAGAGGCGCTGTAGAAGTATAGCATGATCGACAGAGTCGAATGCCGAGCTAACATCAAAAAGGGCTAAAATGGTAATCTGACCGCAGTGTGTGGCGCCATATAAATCCGACAGGAGGCGGACCAGTAAAGTTTCGAAAACCCGACTGGAGGGATGGGAGTAAACCATTCATATTTAGATAACCAATTAGTTGATTTGCAACAATGCGCTCCAATATTTTGGAGAGCCAGGAGAGGAATGTCACATTTGCTATCGGGCGGTAGTTTGCAGGATCACTTGAGTCCAGCCCGTCTCGCTTCATGGCCGGAATGAGAATTGACTGCTTCTGGGAAGTAGGTAGATGGGCCTCCTGGATCGACCGATTGCAGAGCAGGGTGAGGAAGGGCAGGAGGTCGTCGAGAAGTTCCTAGACAAGGAACGTAGGCACCGGGTCCAGCTCACAAGTCACTGGCTGCCCATTGAGCAAAGGATCAAAATCTGCCTAACTGTTCACAAAGTACTGCATTTAACCAACCTGCATTTAACTAGTCTTGTTGTCCTCGAGACCAAGGTCCTGGTCTCGAGTGCACTCGAGTTCGTTTTTTAAAAGTCTTGGTCTTGAGACCAAAGGTCTTGGTCTTGAGGTTCAAGGTCTTGAGGTTCAAAGTCTTGGTCTTGGTTTTGCAAGACCAAGACCTGATCTATTGGACTCTGACCTCAATATGAACAGTCATTAATTTTAACAAATGGCAAGAATTTTTAAAATTTATCCAATAATTACTCATACAGTTATTGCTTTAGTATTTACATGGTGTACTTCCCTGTTGTTTTGGACAATTATTTTGACTTTCGGTTATTTACCATGGAATGATTTCAAAACAGACTTGATTAATTTGTACATTTATATCAGGTTCTTGAAAAGCTGCTTTGTGTGCTAGCGATTTCAGCACTTGTAGACCGTGTTTTTTCACATGGCAGAATTTTATGAGGCCCCACAGGTCACGTCTTGGTCAGAAAATTCTGAGCAAATTGGTTTTTATAAAATTCAACAGGCATTTGGAAAAACATTTCGCATGAAGGACTTTTGTAAATACAAATTCGGAATTCCCTGCAGTCTCCATTTAGAGTTGTTTTGCTCGAACAAAAGAAAAAACTTATGTTTTCATTAAAATAACGAGTAGTCCGACTGGACAATTTTAGTAAGGAATAGAAGTCTGGATACAACTGTGATTTTTTTGGGTCTTGGTCTCGGTCTTGGTCTTGAGGTTCAAGGTCTTGGTCTTGAGGTTCAAGGTCTTGGTCTTGAAGGTCAAGGTCTGGGTCTTGGTCTTGAGGTTCAAGGTCTTGGTCTTGAGGTTTAAGGTCTTGACAACAAGACTGCATTTAACCAACCCTGCTCCATGCTCAACCCGTCATACAAATAGACATTGCACTCGATCAGTGGATACTGTGACCCTCAATGTGCCAAACATCCAAACAGTGTTGGGCTCTTGTGCATTTTCGGTTGCTGGTCCCAAGCTCTGGAATTCAATGCCCAATTCAGTGATGCTCTGTTGATTCAGGTCCAAACAAAACTCACATTTCAGCTGGCATGCCACTGTAGCCAGGCTTCTGGTTCCCTGATCTATTGGACTCTGACCTCGCTTCTCCAACGACTGATGATTTTTTATTGTGATTTTACTCTAAGCGACAGTCGACTGATGTGTTGGACATTATGATAATGATGCTGTAGAAGTCATTGGATTAGATTAGATTTCTTTATGACTGCACAGGATAGAACATTTCATAATAATATTAAACACTACAGAATTTTCCACATGAGATTGGATTAATCAACACTTTCACAAATCGTCTCTCTCTTAATGTATCCAAAACCCAGTTCATTTGGTTTGGCTCCCCTCAACAGTTGCTGAAGACTGATTATGCCCTCCTCTCGGAAATCTTTCCACTCTAGAACTCCTTTTCATCAAGTGTATGTGACCTGGGTGTTACACTCGATAGCTCTCTCTCCTTCAAAGACCACATCTCTAAACTACTCACGCATTTCGTCTTTCATGTTTGAGCAACTGCACTGGCTTCCTCTCTCTTCACGTATTAAGTTCAAAATCCTCATTCTGGTGTCCAAGACACAGCGGGGTCTCGTCCCCAAATATTTAACTGATGTAATTCACTGGCCTCTTTCTGTCTCCTTGCATCGTCCACTTCGCTCCTCGAACAGATTGGATCTTTTTAGTTCCTCATACTAGAACAGCTATGGCGCAGTCCCGATCTTTTGCCTCACATGGTCCCTCTCTCTGGAGTACACTGTCTCCTTCTACTCGCTCTCAGATTTTAATAGGTAACCCCGTCTTCTTTTGCTTTCCTCAAGACATATTCAGGGGCATCTACTCCATAGAAACCTTGGAGCAAATGCTCCATCCAAAAACTGGGGGGGGGGAGATCTGTCAGTGCATGTGCCATCATTATCATTATTGGAGGGAGGAATAAGGGGAAGGGGGAAGAGGAGGGAGGGAAGGGGAAGTTGCTCCAATGACTTCGGAGGGATAGACGCCCCTGGACATATTTCTTTTCTTGTGGCCTTGAACACTGGGAGCGCCTCTGAATGGTTCACCCTACTAGAGGCGCTTTATAAATGTTTAAATACAATACAATACAAACTAATGGAAGCACATAGGTTAAAAGATCCTTTTTATCAGCAACAGTATTTGCTCAGTAAGAATGTTGTTTTTTTAAATAACAGGTACTGTTAAACAAAAATTATTACTGTAGTGAAATGAGCTTGTACAACATCATTAACAGAAATCCTCAAGCAAAGGACATCGATTATTTAAGTATTGCTATTTAATGCAGAATTAACATATTGCATATAACCATGATGATGAAATTAAATATTAAACAATATTAAAATTAAACTGCAAAACAGTTTACAGTTAAAACTCATTAACAAAACTCAGTAATTATACCAGAATTAAATTAAAAAACTAAATAATTATGCCACAAAACAAAAGTCCCTAAGGCATTGACTATTTGGTGGTACTCAATTGTTCACAGGTAATATAAAGCCCTAAAGTATTCGGCCATTTTGGCAAAGCTGCTTCATGAGAAGCCTGAAGACTAGACTTGTCAAGATAATAACACAGAAAGGAGTTTGAAAATAAAATAACTCAAAACTTCACTAAATCACAGTAACCTAGCACATGTACACCAGTGTAAGAAACGGAAATGGTTTCAAGACTTTCTTGTTGATGTGAGCACATAATAAAATCTATTGTGTACTGAGGAACATCAACCAAATTTTACACTGCAGATAACCATCTGCACTGTTCCACAACCACAGGAAAAATCACCTATGAAAATCAACTGCAACATATAACAGGAGTTTGTTTTAAGCATAAATAGGACTCAGACAATAACTACAATAAGTGGCAAGAGAAGTCTGAAACACTTGAAAGGCTACATGTTGTGCCCACACTTCAACATAACCAAAATGCTCAGCCTACTTGTAGCATAGCTCAGTTATGGCCTAGGAAATCTGTAATTTGAAGGTCACAGATCCAACTTGCAAACAGAGGACCCGAGACCTTGTTTCGTGAAGGAGTTGAGCCAACTGGACCCTTTAAGTAACTGACTTGCAGTCTTGTCAACTCAGCCACAACACATGTACCCATCAAACTTAAATCACTAACAAAATCTAAATTCATGTTAATTTTCACTTTCCTATGCACTTTCAGAATCAACATTACATGCTGCAATCGAATTAACAAGTTTTGCTAAGACTGAAGCAACAATTAATACTCTGTTTCAATTCAAAGACTACACATAGTATTATGGGGGTCAAATTTTCACCGTGCAAGTCAATTACATGAAGTAGTAATTTATAAAAATTTATACGGTAATGAATTAAAGAACATTCTTCCTAAACAATCTGAAGTCCTGCTATGGCTGATTCCAATGTCTACAATAAGAACACAAAAATCACCATAAATATTTTACTCACAATAAACTTGTGATCATATGCCAATTTTCTCAAGCATGACTTTTATTTAATAGCTTCATTAAATAAAATCTTAATTTATACACATTTTATATTGATGCTGCAGCTGCAAGAACTCTGGCAGCCTTTCACATTATGAAACAAAAGAAAGAAAACATACACAGAAATGCAATTCAGTATTGACAAACCTTAGGACTTGAAATGAAAATCAACTACTGTGCTTGCTCTAAGAAACAGTGACATATAATACTACCGATACATACCAGTACATAAACCCTTACAAGCAGTTTGACTAATATAACATAGCAGTGTTGCCAAAGTAATTTTTTCCTAACATAGCATATAATTATGTGACAAGTCAACGGGTTTTGGGAAAACGCCATGTGCATGTTATTGGTGGACTCTGGGTAGTGGTCTGTGACGAGTCAGTGATGAGTCAGCAAGTTGCACAATTTTTTCAGGTGTTAACTAGTTTTAAGTATGCATGTCTGTATGCATGTATGTATGTATCTAGATGCTTAATATAGCGCCTTTTAAGTAACTCGCAAAAGCGCTGCATAGATCTGAACAAGTGCATTTCAAGGGTCGAGTGCAACAGTATGTAAATGCAATGGAAGACTGTTCCATGAGGATGGCCCAATACATGAGAAGGCACAAAGAGCTCGACTTGAAGTGCAGAACCGCAGCACCTGCATATCTCCACGGCTAGCAGAGCACACCAATCACCGACCATGCTGACTTGAAACTGGAACACAGAGTGCCCCGATGTATGCTGGGGCAAAGCCAACAATTGAAGCACGTGTCAGCAAAATGATCTTAAATGAAATCCGCTTGGCAACGGGAAGCCAGTGTACTGTATCTCGCATATATTGGGGTGGGCCCGTAGAGTAATGGATAACACATAACACACTGGCGTTAAGAGCTGAAGGTACCAAGATCGAACCCGGTAGACCCCGTAAGGTTTATTTAGCCTTCCACTTGCTAGGTGGCAGCGGTGGTTAAATGAATAGTAGGCCATGATTGGCGCCGTGTGGCTGCTGCTTGAACAGTTATATTCAACTCCTGTAAAACTGTTATCATGTGCTTCTACTGTATAGACTATAGATGTATGTAAGGCGCCCTGCGTGGCTGCCGTTTATACATATATGTATGTTCACTGTACAGCGCAGTGCGTTTGCAGGCGCTTAATTAAAGAACAGATTATTATTATTATTATTATTATTATTATTATTATATTGCGATATATGCGAATATTTCGGCTTATTGGCTACGACTCAGGCTGCACAATTATAGGACAGACTAAAGCTGGCGCAAATGGAATCCTGTGAGGCCCGCAAGGACTTACTTGCAATAGTCCAGGCATGTTAGCATAAACGAGAGAATGAGGGTCACTGTATGATGGATTTTGTCGAATGACCCATATCTGATGCAGCTGATAGAAGCAGTTGAACGTCATTAGCATATTGGTGAATTTGTGCTTCTAGAGAAGTGACAAGTTGTGTCAAATCAGCCATATAGAGGACGTAAAGAAGTGGCCTGAGCCTTGCGTAGGGTTGCCACCCGTCCCGATTTTGTCGGGACCGTCCCGGTTTCGAGGTAAATGTCCCGTGTCCCTACTTGACCTAGTCGGGACAGCCAAATGTCCCGACTTTCAAATTTGTGCTAATTTTGTCCCAACTAACAAAATGTTGTGGCTTAAAACAAATTACCCGTAAGCCTACTATAATTTATCCAACACCGCTCTAAACTTATAACGCAGGCGAAGTGAAATATCATATATAATTAGGCCTATGACATACATACGTTTGATGAAGGAAGAACAGTTAGCAGGCTAGCTGTTTTATGTTCTGTTCTGTTTACGAAAGATGCATTACAAGTCTATCAAAGAAGCTTATCTAGTATTTGGTATAGTGATTCTCATTCGATACATCATCGTTCAAGTACTTTTCAGTGGCAAGTTTGAAGCACGAGTTCGGTTTCAATGAGTTAATGTCTGCTGTCACAGCAGCTGGATTACTGATTGATGACGGAGATGAGCTTTACAACGAGTTTGCTCACCGTCGAGCAGTTTTGCTGAAGCTTATAAGCATGTCAGACAAAGGTGCAGATCTTAAACGGGTTGAATTTTTATAAAGCAACGAATTGTCCAAACTTGCAAAAGCTGTTCGAGTGAGCAATGCTCCAGTAGAAATTAAGACTCTTCTATAAGGAAAAACCCATGGATTGACGAGCGTAACAAAAATGCGTGGAAGCTGATTTGTATGTGAAAACAAATTACGGAATGACAAGTGCTGAGTTTTACAATTTTGTTTTCGGACACAAACCGTTGTTGAAAGCTGTGAAGAATAATTTAAAATACAACTTTCAACCAAAATCATGATCATCGCATCACTAAACTGCTTGAAAACTTGATCTGATCAACAGAATCTGCATGTGTTCTTAAAGTTAAACAATTTAAAAAACTTTCAGTCAGAAAATTGCAGAAATCAATGTTGGAAAAGAACCATATAATTATAATCTAATAAAAAATTAAACAAAATATATTTGTACATCAAGCAAAATCTTTATTAACGACATTTAAACACACCCTGACATCACTGAAGTGTTTAAAATCATAAATCTTTATTTTAATCGTCATTTTAAAATAAATTTCTACTTTCCCCAAAAAATTACTCGGTTGCGCGACTTGTGCCTCTGGTCCGACATCGTGAGGTGTTATACGATTTGGGTGCTCCAAGACTGCGTCCCGACTTCCTGGTTTAGAAAGGTGGCAACCCTACCCTTGCGAGACACCGAATGGCACTGGTGTCCAAGTTGTGCGGTCAGAGCCTATTTTGACCATGATTGTCCATCCATTCAGGAAGGAGCACAGCCAATCCAGTGACCATCCACTGATTGCTAAATTACAGGACTAGTCTAGTCAAATCTGGAAAATTCCATAGTGCCTACAGACCTGCAAATCACTACTGGTATTTTTTCTGCATGTCAAACTGCATCTGGATAGTGCCATACTGGCACTGAAGTATTGGATTGACATCAATGACTGATTTGATTTGTAGCATTTTGCAAAACAATAATAGATTTAGATATCATTGAGATATCATGAATATCCATATGTTGTTATTTTTATGTTGCTTCCTTACCAATTTTAAGTATTGTACCAAAAAGGCCAGACCATAAAAAATGGATAGCTGTAAGGGCACCAGTTCAAAGCATGAGTAAAGGAATGTGAGGTCAACACATTTCTGAGGGCAAAGGTCATTAACTTGACACAAACACCACACTGTGACAGGGATATGCCGTAGAACCAGACAAACCATATACTAGATGGACCTAGCAATGTGTAGCATTGTAACTTATAAGCAAACATGATCATCCAGAATAATTCTGAATTGTGTGTCCTTGCTTCTGTCTGTGTATTGAAATTGTGCCATCATTCCTGGTGCCACTCAGCTTGTGGCATGAAATCTCTTGGCATGGCATATAGTGGCACACATGCCATAGGTTTCCAGCACCTGCTAATTGTGCCCTCAGTTGACTGAGATTCAAATGTCATGGATTATTGCTTACAATAGCAATCCATACATTTAGCGCATGTAGTAGATTTGATGTCTAATTGACTATTGTTGATTTAAATAATCATAAATGAAAAGATAATTGATAAAGTCCAAGTGATAAAGTCCATGTCTTTCCTCGAGTAAACAATATGCTACAGTGAAGAAATAGAATTCTCACACTTCAGCAGAGTTGTATATTGTATTGTATGTGGGTATTTATTTATAAAGCGCCTCTCGCGGTATGGACCATTCAGAGGCACATCCAGTGTGAGAGACACAAGAAAAGAAGCAGGATTTAAGATGAGAAAAGGAAGTTGAAGCACTACCAGAGAGAATGGTGGTACCAACAGGAGTAGGAAGTCAGTTCTAGAGCGAGGGACCTATGATCTAGGCAAATGATCTAGATTGAGCCATAGTAGTCCTGACACGGGAACTAAGAGGTCAAGATGGTCAGTAGAACGAAAAGGACACAACTAAGTGACAGAATAGGGACAAAGAATTAGGTCACATTTACATAGCTGAGTTGATATGAACTGAGAGTTAATTAATTAATTTAACCCATAGAGCAATTTTATAACATGTAATGCGAATTTATGCTTCCTTAGAGATGGTTTGCTGTTTAAGGATTGCTTAGCCCCAATGCCCCATCAATCATGTTCACCACAATATACATTCATAAGAATATATACATTCATAAATAATTCTTCTTTCTTCTTCTTTATGGCTTTGGCGATGCCCCAGCACGCAATAGCCGCTCATTTATGGCTAGTCTCCACTTCTCCCTGTCCTGTGCTCTCTGTGTAGCCTCCTGCACGGATAGGCCCATCTCTTTGCAGTCCTCTCGAATCCCATCAATCCATTGCAACCTTGGTCTTCCCTTCCTCCGCTCTCGGTGTACGTATCCGTGTAGTGCTATATTCGGGTATCTTTCATTTCGCATTCTTGATATATGGCCGAAATAGTGCAGTCTCCTGATCCTTATCCTGTCCACGATGTCCTGGTGTATATTCAATCTGCTGTGTATCTCCGTATTTCTTATTTCTTATCCTGTCTCTTCTGGTGACTCCTACTATCCTTCGTAAACATACCATTTCGAACACCCTCAGTCGTCTTTTCTGCACCTCCTTCAATAATAATAATGACGACAATTTCTAAGGCACCGTAACACAGCACATGCCGTTATAAGGGCGCCAATGTCCATGTCTCCGAGTTTTACAATAATACATTTAGCACAAGTGTCTCATACACCTGTACTTTGGTCATAAATAATAGTAGTAATAATAATAGTAAAAAGAATACTTATTATTGATAGACCATTTATAGTAAATTTCACATTTACCTTAATATCCCAGATTACTAGCTGTCCATCAATTCCGCTTGTGGAAAACTTTGTACAGTTGGCTTTTGTGCCCGCATAGATAGTAACTTGGCTGAATGAAAATACAAAAGCATAGCTTACAGCCAACTTGTGTATATACCTCTACAGTAAACTTAAAAGCATGTTCATTGGAAATTTTAAAAAATATAGTGATGACTGACAGCTAATTCTGCTATGTTGATTGCCTTGGATGTTGCTGATACTGATACTAACTTATGGCATCAGCCACGTAATGGCACTTAGGAAATTAGCCGGCAGGTAACTTATCCCCTAGTCAGTGGTTGAGAAGTCAAGTCTCACATATAACCAGCGACTGAAACAAGTTCAGTAGTTTCTCACTGCACTGATATTAGATCAAAGTTGAAAGGCTGACAGGCTAGACCATAACTGTATCAAAAATAATTCTGAAATGACTGCACTAAAATGATCTGGCAGGGGGTCACTTGCACTGGCAGTTTTCAAGATGGATATATATATATTCGTGTAATATCAATTCGAACTGACAAACTGCAGACGATTGCACAATATATTCGTTTAATATAAATTCGAACTGACAAACCGCAGACGATTACACATGGGGAGAAATGTTATTATAATAATATAATGTCAAGATGTTAACGAGTCCATGAGCGATTTAGAGGTTCTTAAGCAGGCTCCTATAAAGCACCATAGGTATGTAGTTAGGGTTGTCTTTTGCAGGTAACACATAATTGTGGGTTCTTGGGCGAAGATTATAACTCCGCTTGATGGTTGGCGGAAATAAGTTCCACAGAACATGATATGCATTCCATTTGACTGTGATGGTTGGTGAAGCCGAGGACAGACTACTATCTGTCCTCGACTTCACCAACCATCACAGAGATGTCCGGCGCATTCGCAGGCAGGTATCCCATTCGACGAGCTCTCTGCAGGAACCGATCAAGTTGGCTCCTGTCATCAGCGTTGGTGAAGCCCACCAGGCTGGTGCTGCATAAAGAAGATGGGCCACAGTCGTTGCTCTGGCCACATCATGCAGCATCGCATCGGGGAGGCCATGGGACCTCAGGACACGAAGAGCATATAAGGATCAGGAGCAGGGCCCTTATATTCCAGCGACATGTGTTGAGGTCATTCATCGTTCAATATTTAATATTACAGCTAACTGTGAGTGACAGCTTACATTGCATAATTCTGATCTCCAAATTGCTAAAGCACTACTCTGAACTAAGCGCAGGGCACAAGCTTTCACGATCTCTGATGCATCACATCAGAGACTGAAGTCCTGTGGAGGTCTGAGTCTGCTTACCAGACAGACTAGACTCACTAGAGAGAGGAGGAAGAGCAGTTGCTAAGGCAGGTTACGTCTACCATTCTGCATCATCTCAATTACAAAGCTTTACAGACAACTAAAACATAAATGGTAGAAGCAGCACAGACGGAATGCAACTGCTTTTGAATAATGTTTTAGATGTTATTCCTTTGTTTCTAAATTTATAGACAATACTAGGGACAAGTTCAACTCAGTTAATTTTGTATGGACTGCTATTAAAGTTAAGGATTGTTAGCAACTCTGTTTCTTGCTAACGATGATAACATACTATACATTTTTTTAACTGTTTAATTGTTGAAAAGGTTCTCAGTCTCTAATTTAAAACCAAACTTCACATAATATACAGAAACCAAGTGAACCCAACATAACGAGAAAGACCAATTAGAACAAAAAGAGAGATTAACGAATTCATAATCTTAATCAAACAAAAATTTTAATGGTGAGAACATTAAACACATTAATTATCTTTAAATTCCCACCTCAAGAACGAAATACCAGTACAATAGTTGGAGTTACAACTTGGAAGTAAAGTAATTATTTCGGAACTTGGAAGTAAAGACCGCAAAAGTAAACTTTTTGAAATTATGCATCATGTTTCTGAATTAGTTACAGTGTGGCAGCCTAAAACTTCAGATATACAGTAGTACTTGTATTTATGCATTTTGAGAAAGGCAATAATTTATGAACTTACGTCACTGTGTTTTGATGCACAGTCTCCAATACTGTGTCGTTAGCTTCTACAGTTGCTCTGTTATCCAAATTTCGGAAATGCTTCAATGCTCTATCAATACAACAGTAACATAATCTTGTGAAATTTGTAAATACTTATTTAGCAAACAAACACAAACCCCAGATACCTCTCTTCAAATACACGATTTTGCATATTAAAATATAGTTTTTACAGAAAAATCAATTCCAAAAGTTGACAAAAGTGACCTTTTACTAAATAAAACTTCCTGTCTTGACTAAGAAAACTAAATATTAGTTCTTCACATACACTACCTATAGCTACCATAGTTTTTGATGCATTTTAAAGTGGTTTATTACTCTGACTTTAATGAACTGCAAGCAATGATAACTGCTGTTTGCTGTTTATTCTAGGCTGATATATACATACACCACACCATCACTATAACGCAGGGTTTAGGATCCACATCAGCTACCGCATGACAGTCATGTTATAGCGATGGCTGAGCTTTACTGAAATGTTAATTTGCTACCATCTACCTGTCTATGTCGCCGTATATTTGCAGGTTGTAGTGAGCTAATGACAGCAATAATTCACTACAATCATGAAAAAACGAGCCCACAGCATTCTCACTCAGTCATCATTGGACTTGAATTGGCATCCACAAAATTCTGCTCAATTTTAAATCACATTTTGAAATGGAAGCAATTTTTTAACATTCTTTTCTTGTCATTCGCCAAACTGACAGCTGGTAGTATACCGAGTAGCTGCTGCAACACGTTGATGATTTTCGCTAGTAGAGACTCATATCATCACCGCCATTAACTTGTGTGTTGCCGTGATAATTTATTCAATGCTATAGGAGAATTGCTAGATTTAAACCACTCAACAGTGCAGAGAACATCAACTGTAGCACTTGCAGGCTTACATACTGCTCTGGAGTGGTTAGAAATGGTTATCGAGACTATGAAAATCATGCACATCTATGTAGTCTGTTGCAATTTGCTAAGCAGAAGCACAGCAGCAATGAGAAACAAGCACAGGTCAATGAAATCTTTACAAGAAAACCAGACTAGTTTATCTGCTTCAATTAAATATCCAAGTAACGCAGACATTTCTTCATTGTATATTGTTTTTTTGCAAAGAAAAGAAAATTCTAAGTTGTTGGATGTGCTCTGTATTGATCTAAAATAATTAATGCTAATATTAAATTAGCTACGAAATTCCATATGCTTAGCCAGAAGTTCATGGCCCCTGAGAGCAGAAAATTTAAAAAGAATGCAAACTAATAAAACCTATGTTAAAAAATTGCTTCCATCAGCACAGAGAGTTATATTTTGCTGTGTATTTTGTTCCATAGATCAAACATGTGCATAATTAAACTTTGGGATCCACGACCGCGACACATCTGAATTTGCGTTGCGTACTGATGCATGTTTTAGCGAGGGTCAAGTGACTGTGCCCAATTTAGAATGACAGTGTTTCTACACTCACCAAATGGCACATGATGTGATAATCCTGAATTTTAAGTTATGCGAACAGTAGGCTTTTTGCATTGCTTAAATAATACCTAGAAAACACAAAATTGGTATTGGCAATATATTTTGTAAAAGCTTTCAACAGCCCTAACACTGTTTCCCATAAATACTCAACAAGAAGAATTTCCTTCCAAGCTGAGCTGTTGTCCAGCTGTCTCTGAAGATCAATGCAAGGCAATTTGCTTTTCATCTTTAATAAGAATAATCTTCAGTAAAATAATGGGATTATACACATTTCTTAACGAAACCACAGAATAGATCTAATTTTCCAGAGATTCTGTATGTAAGTAAGTAAGTATATCTATGTATACTTATTGTATGCTAACTTAATTATTTATTTAAGGAAGAATATTTCTACCTCAGGTATATATATGATACTATATAAAAGTTCAAGAGATGATTTTTAGCGGTTCGATATATCCGAGGTTCGAAATAAACAAGATAGATAATCACATCAAACTCTATCCAACACACTACAAATGGAAGTGTACACATGTTTGCATAGCGACTATATGACCTCAACCCTGCTCGACCACCACTGCTCGTTTGAATGGAAGCCAAGCCTTTTAAAGTCCCCGTGTGTGGACCATGCTAGCCCGATATTCAAATCTCTGAAGCCGCTATCGGTATGAGAGCCAGCACCCTGATGCACAAAGAGGCGTTTGCTCTAACAAGTGTAGCCAACCGGACCATAGGTCCATTTTCGGTTTTGTGGCATTCTATACACTGTCTGATAACTATTAGCCCTTTCAATGCTTCCAGTGCAAGTGGCAACAGTGTCAGTGGTGTTCAAGTCATCAAAACCTCCTAACCTTCGTCACCCCACCTTTCAGAAGCTCTAAGATTTATGTCAATAAAATGAGACTAAGGTATGAAGGCAAAATCGGACAACAACCCCCTCCCACTGACCAGTCATACATGTGCATCAGTCTTTGTCCCACGCCTGGAGCCTGTCGGCAAACAAAGCATCTGATAATTTTTCATCAATAAGTTACAACTAGGCTAATAGTATCGTGTCGCAGAATGACAATGTAACTTAGATATATCTGTTAGTAAACAGTTCGCTAAGGACCATAGAGTGTTTTCGAAATAAGCGAGGTTTTGATACCTCCAGGACCGCTCTTGCATTGTGGCCTGTGGGTCTGCTAGGTCACCCTGGGTTCCTGCCCCGCTTGGCCTGCCCCAGGGCTTTGTTTTGGGTCCCCTATTGTACATACTCTATACTGCTGACCTTGGTCCCCTTTTGGCGGCCAGTGCACTCTTTAAGTCAGTCATAACCGGATGACCTCCAAGCGTATGTCCACTGCTCGCCATCGGCGGCTGCTGCAGAGGTTTGAGAGATCACCCGGGTTGTGGGGAATTTGGAGGCCTGGATGTCCTCAAACCGTCTACGGTTAAACCCGGCAAAGACCCAATATATCTGGTTTGGTACGCGCCAACAGCTTGCAAAAATAAACCTTGAGGCTATGGCACTTGAATTTCCCTGAGTTTCCTTTGCCTCCTCAGTATGGGATCTTGGTGTAATTCTGGATCAAGAGCTCAGCTCACATTCAGGCGACATATTAATTTGCTTTTTCGGGACTGTTATTATCAACTTCGTCAGTTAAGGGTAGTCTCCCGCACTCTGACGCAGGCGGCTGCTTCCACCTTTGTCCATGCGTTTGTGGTTTCCCATCTGGACTATTGTAGCGCCCTTTACGCTTGCCTCCCAACTGCCCGCCTTGGGTGCTTGGACCGGGTTTTGCGTGCAGCTGCACGTCTTATTGGTCGCATCCCTAGATTTGGCCAGGTTTCTCTTTATATGCGGGATGTTCTGCACTGGCTCCCTTTCCCGCTGCGGATCGCCTACAGGGTCTCTGCATTGGTTAGTCATTGTCTGGAGGGACTTGCCCCGGGGCCCATACCTGCGGGAGTTGTGTCGCTCTACCTCGGGGATCTTGCAGCGATCTGCTCTTTGCTTGGCTGACCAGGCCGAGCTTTTTGTCCCCCGCACGCGGACAGCCATTATGCAACGCCGTTCTTTTTCGGTTGCTCGCCCCGCAACCTGGAATGGCCTTCCTGTAGCACTCCGCCTGGTCCCTATGACTCACACTACCTTGTTTCTTACAAACTTGAAAACTACTGTCTTTAGCCGTGGTTGGACTAGGAGCGCAGTGATATTTTACTTCTGAAAATAATTCCTAATTCAGTTCTAATTCAGTTCTTGGCTCTTGAATTTTACTTCTAATTCTAATTTTACTTCTCAAATAATTTTACTTCTTATTTTAGTTTTCCAAATAATTATAAATTTCCGCGCTGTAAAAGTATGCAATGCTTGCACAGAGAAGCTCACCGAACTTGTCTCAATAATGAAAAAACTGTTTGAAGTAAAATAAGGGGTGAACGTTAGTCTAACAATGTATAGTGATTAATGCTCTTACACCAGCGTGTTACCATTCATCTATCCCCTCCCAAGACTTGTATTGTTTGTATTTCTCTAGCAAGTGATGTTCCACAAATTCCATTATTTTCCCCGTTTAGTAGGCCTATTTGGCATATAGATCTGCCTGTAGCTTCGTCAAAATGATAAACCCAAAATCGGGCTATCTCGCTTCCTTCCGGCCAACATTCTCGATAAACTCATAGGCCGAAATAAAATAAATAAATAATTTAATTTTACAATTTAATGATTAAACTCAAAATAAAATGGAGCATGAAATTGAGGTCGTTGGTATGCAATTAAGTGGGTAAATTATTAGACAACGAAAGCCAAAGATAGATTACGGGTAACTGTAGCCTACATCAAGAATGGTATGCCCAGCATCTTCATCTCAACCGAAGTTTTCCAATAGATTACGTGTTTGGACCGCGTGCAGTTTTACTTGCCTTCGTCTCAACCTAAGTGCCACAAGAAGTAAAATGATTTTAGTTCTGAATATAATTCTTAATTTCGCTCATAATTTTAGTTCGGTAAATAATTCCTAATTCAATTCCTAATTTCGTTTTTGCTGCTGAAATAATTCCTAATTTTACTTCTAGTTTTTGTTAACGAAATCATTTATTTTTACTTCCAATTTTAGTTTTCGTTAACGAAAATATCACTGTAGGAGCGCTCCTGAATAGATCACCTTCAAGGGGCGCTATATAAAAGCTCCTTAATAATAATAATAATAATAAGCACGTTCGATAAAACAGAGTCATATTTGTTATTTTGTTTGCACTGGTTGTGGCTGGGACCTTGACTATTCGATACAACCAGAAGTTTGAAATGCTGAAGTCTGAAACACCAAAGTTTGAAATACTAAAGTTTTACTGTAACAATTTATATAAAAACTTATAAAGAAATGGCATTTCTAATCACAACGAAGTCTGAACACATACGAAAACTTCGATCCTTGTTGATGTTTTGTTTCCGTATCATCTAGCCTGGCAACCAATGCGATGTTTTCACCATCATATGCGAAGATGACAGGACCACAGTCATAACCCTACAGAAATAATTCTTATATATTAGAAAAGTTTCAATGCTAAAATGTGGCATTACAGTTTTATAATGTTCAAGTGACTCGCACAAATCTAGTCATGACTTCATGGAGTCAGTCTTAATATATGCTTTAATCGCAAAACTGTGATAGAATTTTGCTGTCACCTCTCTGTTCTTCTCTTTCATCATAACCATGCTCCATGCATTTCACTCTAGGGCATAACCGAAATCCTGATTGGTGAATCGATTTTGCCGATTTTTGGACTATACGAAATTATTTGGATCTGGAATCTCTAAACAGCCGATTAAATAACAACTGTTTTTCAATCTACCCTGCATCTGCCACATGCGGCAGATAAGCCTGTCAATGAGAGAAGAAATAAACATATTGCGATATATGAAAGGGGCTGACTGACTGGCTGTTCTTCTGTCCTATCACGCCTGTAGCTGACGCCAAGCCATTGATGACTAACTTGGAATTAGGCCTTAGTGCACAGATCTAAGAACATACGCCATCACAACTGCCTTGGCCCAGCACCAGGCATTTGCTATACTGGGTGCCACCATCTGGAATGAGCTTCCCCCTGCTCAGGGCCAAACTAATGACTGTCTTTTCCTCATCGGTCTCGCGTTCCCTAAAGGAATTTCTGCTTCCCCAGGGCTTCTGCGCTAGGAGTGCCTCTGAAAAGTTCTTCTGCAAGAGGTCCTTTATAAATTTCTAGACACAATACTAATCGGAATTGCATCCGGAATCAGCAAATAATGGCCTATGCTATCTGTTACTTGGAATCGACAACAAAAATCGGTTATGCCCTATTTCACTCTTGTTATAACAACTCCAAGAGTGCTAAAATATAAGTGATTGGTTTTTGTCCTGTCAACAACCTAACAGTGGTATGCAAAAAGTTTTGAATCACCCAAAAGTTTTCCGTTTCTTCAATTTCCAGTTATCTCTATTCAGCCTTAGAGCTAATACAATTAATTCTATACAGCATTACAGAGAATGTACTTAGCTTTGAACATCTACATCTGCAGATGGATAACTTTAAATCTCACATTGATTACGGTACAAATACATGTCAACGACACAAACCTCCCTCTAGAAATGATGGATTGTGTGTCATAGTTCAATTGAGATTAACCAATCACTGTTCGGTAAGCTGTTAAATCGGAGGGCTTCTTTTGTCAACCAATCATGGAGAAGACAGCTCACACGAGTGAAATGGCTGTATGTAAACATGGGGCTTTGGGTATCATTGTCAGTTTAGAGACTTGGACAGCACACACTATCTCAACAAAGAAGGGTCAGAATCTGACAATGGAGCAGCTAGTTCTTATGTCCACGATGCACCAAGGAGTTTCTCGAGCCGGTGATTCCAAACTTTTGCACACCACTGTATATGACCGTCTCCCTTCTGCAGATTTCAATGACCTATTTATTGAAAAATGATCTGCAACAAAGGTCCACTTGGGACTTCAGGTTGGAAATCTTATTCTGACAGACCAGTTTGCACACCCAGTGATTTCTGAAAACTACTGAACAGTGCAGTTAGGTAATCAAACAAAGTGTTTAGCTGTTATGATAACAATAGTCTAACAATTGGACCTTTTTCAATTGTCTTCAATAGGTTCACTGATTTATTGTCCAATACATTACTTCATAATGCTCCAAATCAAAAATAGATAAGTTAGGTTATAATTCAAGTCACAAGTCTGTTCATTTCCCTAGCATTATACAGTCTTCAGAGTTCTGGCCTTGAGTCATATTTTTTGCGGCTCAGCATAATAAAGAATTATGGATCTTAGCCATCAGCAACTTGAAAGAACCATTTGCTGAATAACTTTTTTGAGTATATATATAAAGGAAGACTTACAGCTACCACAAGGCTGTTTTCTGTTACCCAAGTTAAAGTAACAAAAGGTAGGCAATCAGTTTTTAGTGTTGTCAGCCTAAAAATCAACCAAGACAGACAGTAGTACAAATTAATCAATTAACAAAAAATAAGACACAAAAAACTTTTGGGTTTTGCACTCTATTGTCTCAGTATAACACCTTTTCTAAGATGGATCTTAAGCCTTTTAACATTTGCCCAGAGGATACTTGCTGTCAGAATTTGGTACTGCAGCATTAATCCCTAGATAACTCGTGAAGCAGGCCCTTAGCCAGAAATACAGAGTTGCCTGTCCAAAAGCATTAAAAGTCGTGACCGTCCAATGCTACGAGCGTACTGAATCGTGACCGCCCCCAAGTCCCGCCGCCATACGAGCCTGACTGCAGTGCCGCTATGCTGTTTACAGAGCCTAATATCAACCCATGCTCCTTACAGAACTGTCATCTGAATGCTCGCAGCAGCTTTAAAGAAACTGAATGGTGCTGGATGAGAATCATGCCGATGCATTTAGGGAATGCAAACCCGGGTTTTGCCTACCCGGGTACCCGGGTAACCCGGGATTTTTCGGAACCCGAAAACCCGGGTTTAACCGCGATTGAAACCCGGGTTTGAACAATGACATTAAATTTTCATTACTATTTTATTACATTAAAATGTAGCTTAACAATATAAATGTAGCCTATTTCGGATGCATATCACTATCATTAATATACTAAAAATGCAGCGAAATTCGAAAGATTAACAACAACAAAGGAGGCCTGCAGGTGAAACAATTTTGTTTGAGCGTAATACAAACTTTGAGCACCACATAAGCCACAACAGCTTCCACTCTTCCACCCTAGACGAAAACAGCTTCCGCTCTTGAGACTGGACGGAAGTAATGTCCCCTTTGTGACAGGTTGGACCCGCACGTGCAGTCTTGTCCTCTGCATCGAACGCAAGTATGGGGACCCCCACAGCCAAAGTGAGGGACGGACATCTGCCAAACCTATCTACGTCATCGTAAACCGCGGTTGAAACCCGGGTTTGGCGTGATTGAAAAGCGTCACTTTCATCGTCGTTCACGCCGTGAAACTCACAAATGCAGAGTAATGGAAATATAACGTTAGTACTGCACTTGGTATTACGTAATACTATTTCTACTTACTTATTTATCGGCTCGTTCCAATTGTTTATTCGTGACGTTATATGAGTGAGGCTTCACATTTCACACAACGAGTGACAAGGCCGAATGTTGAGTTTGTTAACTCGTGACATTACCTGTCTGAACGCATTTCAGTGTGGATGGCGTCTAACCGTTTCAAACTAAATCCAACGAAGTCCGAGTTTCTATGGTGCACCACCCTCCGGCGTCGCCATCTACAGCGTCCTTTTCTTCGGCCTCGGCTGGGCTACGGCGTTATATAAATCGTCTTATTATTATTATTATTATTATTATTATTATTATTATTATTATTATCCAGTTCGTATGGTAGCGGAAACTGTTTTTATATAAATTTAGTGACTTAAAAAGCAATGCTTAAATCAGCAAATTTAAAGCGCGGTGTTTGGGAACACTTTATCGTTCGCGATTCTGTGGAACAGACGGCTCAGTGCCAGTTATGTAAATCAAAACTGAAAAATTAGATAAACCTGCTCGAACACAAGGACGTAGATGACCCTTGTCATCTGCAGAACTTTAGACTTTGTAGCTGCATACAACGACGTTGTTCTTATCGCAAAACATAGTTCAATAATACTTATCATGTAAAGTTTGGTAAACCCGGTAAAAACCCGGGTACCCGGGTTTTTACTGGCGCCAAACCGGAAACCCGGGTTTGTAAAAAACCGTCGGGTTTGCATTCCCTAGATGCATTGGCCTGCCTGAAGTATCAGCATACACAGAAACATTTTTGGATCAGTCTGAGAAGCAGACAAGATTTGATCAGGTACTAGTAGCACACGTTAGAGGTGATACATAATCAGCCTGCACCACACTGCTAGCAGACAGAACATTTACATTGGGGAAATTGGTTTAAGAGCAAAACCAAGTTGAGCCTTGGAGATAGAGATGAGGACCCTGAATTGGATGCAGGCAGAAAACGGGAGCCAGCGTAGTTCTTCTGCCATAAAGGTGGTGATATGACAGAATCGAGGAAGACGGGCATGGAGCATGGAGTATGGGATGGAGGAGTGCTGTCCAACCTTTTTGATACCGTGGGCCACCGAAACAATTATTGTTGAAGCCAAGGGCCGCACCAGTAAACTCAAAAGTAATGACTAAAATTTACTGAAAATTACTAACTGTATAAAATTTATTATGCATGGCAATAATTATATACATAAAAGACGAACGTAATGGCGTGAACTCTTCATGTTACGCGTGTTGCGCACTCTCATTGGCCGCTCCAGCTAATCAATATTCATGACCAATGACGTCACCCTGCTGACCTCTTTTATTTCCGAATGGCGGATAAAATAAACAGTGACTGTTTCGACGCGTAAAACTTAAATAAAACAAGTCTAAACTATATCCTCAGTTTTTAAACTAAAGGTATTAAAAGAACTTGCTTCACTTTAAAATAAAGGGCTTAAACTAACAGGCTTAAATGTGCTTTAGCTAATTTACTTCGTGGTTGGCCAACTTGATACGGGATGGAAAATTCTACACGTACGTACGAAAGCTTGCTTTATAATCACTCTTAGGACAAGCAATAACAAATTTCAGACGCCTTGGATAACACATTTTCAGATTTTTTAAACCATCTTAGCACTGTCTTAGGACGGGCAATCATCTAGTTATGTATTAACCAGTGAATAATAGCATGTATGTATGGCATGCTTTATAATAGTTCAGCATCATAAAATATATAAATAAACGTTCAAGCACGTTTTTAGAGAGATATTTGGCTTTGAATTGTGCTTGCAATTTTTTAATTTGTGGTTGGTATTCAGCTAGGGCGGCCCACTTAAAATCAGCCTGTGGGCCGTGTGTTGGATAGCACGGTGAGGGAGGAACAACTAGAACAACTAGAACAAGAGGGTGGCCTTTGCCTGCGGCTAGTGACAGATAACACTGAAATACTAGGTTCTCAAGACAGGATGGCACACAACTAGCCTAAAGATCTTAAACTCCATGCATCTTTGCTCATCTTGTGTGTAACTAGAAATATAACCAAACTTTGGAATTCCACCAATTAACCTAAAAAGTTCTTTATATTTAAATACATTAATAATATACAAATGTGTAATAAAAGCCAAACAAATCCAACCGAAAGTGGCACTGGCTTGTTTGAATACCTGGTAGAGCATGACTTCCTCTAACAGCCTTAAGTAGTCAGACTGCTGCTGCAGTGCTGCACTTCTACTTAAGGTATCTTTCTATCACAGCACTGTAGATTTACCTATGAAATAGTTCCACAATACACAATATAAGACTAGTCTTATAGTTATGCCAAAAACAAATTACCTTAATCCATCAGCTGCATTTACCACAGAAACACTGGAGTCATGACCAACCCAGGCAATCTTCTCTCCACTCGCAGAAAAACTGACCCCATGAATCCAGCCACCTTAAAACAGCAAATGTGAAAAGATAATGTGAGCCAAAAATTTCTTTCCTGTAAAATAGAATAACTAAATTAGATTATTTAGGAATTTTATCACATTGTTGTGCTTGAACTGACGTCCTGGAGTAATGGACCTGCAGATCATCCTGGGCGGCCAAGTGCAATAATTTCTCATCCCAGCTGATTAAAGAACAGCATAAGTAGAAGAACTAATTAGGGCCATTCCAAAGGAGGATTTCAACTGTATCTTTTACAACTAGTCAATAAAGAAGTTTGTTTTAATTAGCTCTTCACACGATTGTCTTACGGAAGTTGCGGTTGATGAAAAATTTAGTAAGTCAGTTTCTATTCAATGGAATGGTCAATAAGCATACTGAACAGTGTTGAAAAATGGTGAACCAGTAACAAGTGGCTGAAGTCTGGCCAGATATAAAACGCTCAAGTATTTTAGAAATATTATTGATATTGAATACTGGGTGATAATTAGATGTAAAATCCGGATTGAGACTAGATTTCTTACATAGAGGAGGAATTGTAGCAGTTTTAAACATCTCAGGAAAAGCACCTTCAGTGAAGGAAAGATTAGTAGGTTTACAGATGAGTTTAAAAAACCAGGACATGATTTAATTAGTGATGTGGGAATACAACTAAAATATGATGTTTTGCAAGAACCACAAGACTAATATTTAAAAAAAATTCATAATACTGAAAATATATTTACACTGCATTCTACTTAGTCTTACCTGCTCCATTTGAAAACTCTGCCATTAGATTTCCAAATGGCATCTTACTTCCCCAACTTGTAGCACTTGGTTTCTCATCAACTTCCTTGATATAAGCAGAATAAACCCTGCAGGAAAGCAAAACACTTAAATAATATTCTTAACTGTTACTCACAAAAACTATCAACCAAACATAAACACGAAAAATAGTAGTACTTTATTTATAATATGTTAAACTGGTACATGAGAAGGTGCAGTGGGCTCAAGCCGATGCACAGAAGCACAGCATCTGCACATCACCAAGGGCTGTAAAGCGTAATGATTGTCAGAGTGTTTACACCGGATGTATTTATTTTACAAAATTTCTAGTGGCATTGCACATATATTTTGTACTACAGATAAATTTTTTTGTATATATTTGACTACATCTATTAAACTTACCTCCGCAGCAAAAACAGAGACAAACTAGCCACAAAATAAAAATTTTAAGATCAGAAAGGATCTTAACATTTTTATTTTTTGGCTAGTTTGTCTCTGTTTCATGTCATTTAAAACTGGCTGCAGTGCTGACTGGTTAAGTGCTGCAGCTCATAGTAGAGACGGTTACAGTAATCTAGCCCGGGAATAACGAGATGTGTAACAAGACAGGATCTGTCAAGTGTGTCATTGGTACAGATTAGATCTGAAAACACATGTGTATAGAGTATTCAGCAGAGTGATGAGCAGTAAGCAGACCACTGAGTGGCATTATCAACCCCAATAACAGCACCTCAATGAAACTCAAGTTAAGGAGCATTTGTGAGAATTTGGCAAGCCCCAATTACCAGTACGAGTTCATATTAAGCTGATTTTATCAATAAGGTGATTGTGGAATTCTTTGACAATAAAGAAGAGGTTCATGTTGTCTTATATGAACCAGTGATGCAGTTCATTAAAAATAATTTGTTTACTGTGCACAATACCTTGCTTTGAAATCTGTTGATCCACAGGCCAAGAGGACATTGTTTGGATGCCAGTCAATGCTGCAAATATTAATTGATAAAGGTGATAACAATTCTCAATATATCACATGTCACCCCAATTTTGCAATACTTAAGTAATCAAACAGTGTCCAAATCAAAATCGTTCTTGCAGTTTACAAGGTATTACATTTCCAACTGTCATAAGAATAAAATATAAAGTCTTTGACTCTTGCTATACCTAGTACCACAACAATGATGAACAGGGCTTTCTGAACAGCTATGCATCTGAGCCTTTGCAATTCACTATCCTGTTTCTATCTATGTCAGTTCATTCAGAAGCATAAATAAAACTCACTTTTCAGAATGCCTACATGTTACACTGACCTACACTTACTTATTGACTTAATTATTATTATTATTATTACAGAAGTCTTATATAGCGCCCCTTCAAGGTAATCTACTCAGGAGCGCTCCCAGTCCAACCCCGGTCAAACAAGACAGTTATAAGGCAAGAGTGGAACAGAGAAGAGCAATTTATCGGGGTCAGGCGCAGCGCTACTGGGAGCCCATTCCAGGTCGCTGGGCCAGAGACAGAGAAGGCACGGCGTTGCCGGATAGCAGTCCGTGCGCGGGGGACAAGGAGCTCAGCCTGTTTGGATGCCAGTCAATGCTGCAAATATTAATTGATAAAGGTGATAACAATTCTCAATATATCACAATTACCTTGGTCTCCCTATCCTCTTTCAAATTGCTTATCCACCATAGGCTGCCTCTGTCTTATCGACTGATCTTCTGGCAATTGAACTCGTTACGACTTGGTTTTGGTGTGCCATCGGTTGATGCCTTGTGCATTTAGACATCAATGCAATAGCAGTTACTAATTACAATTACAATTACTTCGACCTTGATTTCCACTGTCTATTGGATTATGACCTCCTTTCTCCTCACCAGTCTGTACTCAGTACTGCTGCTAGTGAGTTCTCTCATATCTCTCTATGAGTTCTCTCATATCTCCACCTTCATGGTTGAACAACTCCATTGGCTCCCTCTCTCTGTCCGTATACAATTCAAAGTGCTTATTCTTGTGCTTAAGTCTCAACTGGGTCTTGCTCCACAGTACCCGTGTGATCTATTTCTTCAGCCTCATTCTGCTGCTTCACTGCATCCTCTCCGATCTTCTGACCGTCTTGACCTCTTAGTTCCTGGTGTCAAGACTACTATGGCTCAATCCAAGTCCTTTGCCTGCATAGGTCCCTCGCTTTGGAACCGACTTCCTCCTCCTGTTCGCAACACCATTCTCTCTGGTAGCGTTGGTCCTTCTTTTTCTCACCTTAAATCCTGCTTTTTCTCTCGGGGGCCTCGCGCACTGGGAGCGCCTCTGAATGGTTTATACCGCGAGAGGTGCTTTATAAATGCCCATATACAGTACAATACAATACTAACTGTAGTTTTACTTTCAAGCAATCATCCACCAACTAAACATTTATAACAACATCTAAGAATTCAGATGAGATAAAATGGCAACAAAATCTAACAATAAAATTTACATGCACACAATTTACCTAGAGACAAAGCCAGAAGAATATGTCAAATGCAATTTTTGTTATCTCAACTGTATAAACACACAAGTATGAATAAATAATGGAATATTAAGTAACTATGAAAAGTACAAATGTAATTCATTAAATACTTTACATATAAAAGAAATGCCTTTAAAATAAAACACCTGTAGGGCTTAGACAATTTTATATATAACAAAACATTTAAAAACACCATTTAAAAACTTTGCAACTACAAATTACATGTATGTATGTAGGTATGTGTATGTATGTATGTATGTTTTTAAGAATGTGGACACATAATATAGCACCATTTAAGTACCTCACAACAGTGCTGCTTATGCCAACCTAACTCATGTTAAAGTCACTAAGAACCAACTAAAGTAATACATGAACAGATCTCAGATAACTAGAAGAGTCACCGCTCCCAAGCTCCCACAGAAACACAGTGACCAACCAACCGACAGATTCCCATCTCTGGGCAAATGTTAAAAGGCTAGACACAACATTTAGAGTTCCTGGACTACATAGTGTTGAAGAAGAGGAGCAATGATGGATAGAGAAGCTCATAGCAAACATAGCCCAAAACCAAACTGTCCCTCGCAGATGATAGAAGACACTGCGTCTGGACAGCCTTCTGTAACCGGGATACGGAGGACTACATTCTTTGCAGCCGGAAATTGTCCGTAAAGCATCCCTGAAGTACAATCGTCAGCACCAATCCATGGAATCTTTTGGCCCTTCAGAATGGAATTAGACTTTGTGATAACCTGAAACCCCTTTGCCGAGCGAGCCCATATTAATGCGTGAAAACTCAGTAACAAACATCGGAACATTGTCCAAATCACTCAGAAACAACGGTTAGGGAAGGAAATAACTCCACAAATGAATACTTGGTCACATTAGAAGCCTGGAAGAACAAAACTCGCATGATGTAAAATGACATACTAGAGAAATAAGCGACCATCTTAGCTACAGCACGTGCATGTTCCACATGTATGCAAGGCGAGCATCAGAAGCACTCAAAGAGATTACTGGTAGCTACTTTGCATTTTCCTAACTGATAATGTCAACAATGCTCTACCCTTCTGGTCAGTGAAGACGTAAGAGATTTAAAAATTCTCACAGTGCTGTACAAAGCTCTGTAACTGATACAAAGAGGTGCAACTACAGATAGGCTGATGATGAGAAACTAGTATGGACAAGTTCAAGAAGACTGTTGCAACAGGAATGTCCAAACCACCTGCACATTCACGATGGCAACAGAGCACAATGGCACCTGACTCAGCTAACTCAAAAATAATACATGAAGCTTTCTGATAAACTGAGAAACAAGACAGACTCTACCAGGAAGAACTTCATTGTTATTTCTTCTTCCATTACTTCCTGGACATAAAGCTTTCTCACATAGATTCTCACATAGCCTATGTAAGAATTTTGACATGCTGATCATGGCTCATCTAGATCTGGTGCATCCAGAACTTTGGCAGAACAGTCAAATTTTAACAACTGCTTTGATGCTTAGTACTTGCAAGAAGCAAGGTTTGCTTCACCTATACGCAATGTAAATATTCAACAGTTATAAATGACACTTCAAATTTTTCAAGGTTGTCTTGTCTACCTAACAGTGTGTTGAGGAATCAAAATATAATCAAACAGCTTAAACTCACCAGGTAACGGTGGATTTGATTGGCTTCTTGATGTGTTTGCTCACCCACCAATCATTCTCTTGCTCAAAGTAACAGACAGATATAAGTCTTGCTCCACTGCCCACTGCAAACTTTGTCTCCAGCGGTGACCACTTGACACAGGTAGCTGCTCGGTTGATGCGCAGAATGACGAGCGCTGGCTTCCACTTGCCATCTGGCTGCTGCGTCCAGACGTATGCATTGCGATCCTGACAATAAATCAACAGTCATCAACTATTCTCACATATACATTAGTGTGGTCCACGACTACATGGCAAAAAATAAAGTTTCAGTTTCTTAATATTAGAAGGTGCCAATTTAGTCCATTATACAAAAAAATAATTCAGGTGCAATTTAATCAAAATTTGAGAATATTTAGGGGTTGCACAAGTGACTGGAAGTTTCACGCACCCTGCTATTCGATAAGCATGCATCTGCAAAATTATGTGCACTTAATTCTTCTTGCACGTGTTAGTGTTTATCTACTTATATGTGAATAATGTTTACTTTTATTAACTGGGCTTTCTTGTTGCTCAGAGAGAAGGTCAAAGGGGTTATATGGCAGAAGAGGATAGAATCTTGATTCACAAAATGGATAAGAAACTTAATAAAGTGAAAGCTGCAGAAGAGTGGCGTGAGAGATCAAAGAATGATGTGGAGGTTCTAACAAGCGCAGTAGATCTGGAGTCGAGCAGGTGATAAGGACACATCTGAGGAAAAGTGACTCAGATTGTGGTAGTCTTTCAAAGAGGATGAAAAAATAGCAACCATCTTATAAACAGCTAAGCAAGAGACCCTTTGTGAGTAATCGGGTAGCTGTAGCCTTGGATCGAACTAAAGTCACTGACAGGAAAGCCCCACATCTATATTGGCTACTACTGCTCAATCTCTAGGCCATGATATTCAAGGCTTGCCTTTGAGTCACAGTTCTATTCGCTAAGCCAGAAGGTTATATCGAGAAGAGCTCGTTAGTACGATGAAAAATGAATTCTGTCCAGATTGTGCATTGGGACGGTAAGCTGTTTCCCGGCATCACTGGCTGCGAGAAGGTAGATCGGCTGCCTGTTGTGTCTGGTATTGGAATAGAGCAACTTCTTGGTGGCCCGAAGATTGACTGGAGAAGCTCAGAAAAGCTCAGAAAAGTGCCGTGATCCGATGTCTTGACGACTGGAACCTGAGAACGAAGATTAAGGGGATGTGCTTTGACACCACAGCGAGCAGTACTGAACAGAAAGCTCATGCATGCACTCTGATAGAAAAGGGACTTGGTTGGAACTTACTTCATCTAGCAGGTAATCACCATGTGATGGTAATCGCTGCTGAAAAGGCATTCAGTGTCATGAAAATTGCTCCCTCCACTGATCCACATATTCTAATATATCACCGTTTTCGTGACCATTGGCGTCGAATTGGCTCAAGTAGATTTGAGACAGCAGTGGATCTGGTAGATCCACTGCTGTCTGAATTCAGAGGGCAAGTTATTTAACTAAGTTATGAAACAAAGCTGGAGGCCAATCATCAAAGAGATGACTACAAGAGCTTCTTGAATTACTACTAATCATCTTTCCTGGTGGAGCACCAATTCGAGGAATTCACTTTATAGCACCTGGAACTTTTCATCGGGCTCGCTGGATGGCGAGAATAATATATTCATTCAAGATGTGGATGTTTCAATCTCAGTTCAAACTGAAGCCAGTTGATGAAATGGATATCTTCAATTTCCTCCTATTTATCTGTAATGTTTACGTCCAGGCATGGTTTCAAGCTCCCTGTCTTGTCTCGGCTCCTGGAAACGATCTTCGCTTTCTTTGACAATTGGCTGAATAGAGAAACCAAGATATTCGTCAGGCCACCACTACAGCATTTCATAGACATCTGTGGTACCTGAGTGAGGTCACAGTTGGACTGGCTTTCTTCGATCCAATCATTGAGTTTGCTGAGAAAGCAAAGAATGGTAGACAATTTATGTCAGCAGCATGGATCGAAGTAGCCACTTCCCAAGTTGATATCTGTTGATGTTAACAAACGGTCACTCACTGCTTTAATAACCACCAATGGTCCAATGCAGTACACTTTTCATATCCTGACACTAAAGGATTTATTTCTGCAGTTTACAATGAAAAGCTGGAATGATTATGAAGATTATCTTGAATCAGATGAAGTCGTGGTGACACTCAAAGTAGTCAACGACACTGCAGAGAGAGGTGCAGGGCTAATCCAGGATTAAAACTCAATCGTGACAAATGACGAAGATCTGAAACAGCATTTGCCTCAAGTTTTTCATGTGCATCACCATTAATTTCCTGACCCGAACAAGAAGGCAGGTTTGGATAGTGTTGCTGCCAGTGCAGAAATGACCGTAACTCAATGATGACAAATCAAAACAAGTGTAGAAGCTGCACCAGGATACAAAGAACAGGAGATCACCTTGAGTTGCTGGAGCTGGTAATAGCAACTGCGGGAGAGAAGATTTATGTGCCGCGTGAATGCAAGTTCCTGGTCCAGGATGACTCCCAAGTCCCGGACCCAGGTCGAGAAAGAAGGGTGTGGGAATTGCAAGGCAAGAAAAGAGATCTATTTTAGAGGAGCTGCTGGGGAGTGCCAAACCATATAAACTGCGTCTTGGCGGGGTTAAGCCACAGGCGGTTTGCGGACATGCAGAGACTCCATGGCATGGGTCATGGTTTCCACTGCTGCAACAGCGCGGACAGCCGTGTATATAGGCTTGCAGGTCGTCAGCATATGACTGGTTAAGAACTGACCCAGCCGCCAGCAAGGACCCAGGTCGGCAGCGTAGATTATGTAAAGAAGGGGGCCACGAACAGAGCCCTGAGGCAGGCCAAATGGAGCAGGGACCCAAGGAGATCTAGTGGATCCGTGGACCACCATGAAGGAGCGATCGTGCAGAAATGAGGTAAGCCAATCAAGAACATTACCAGAGAAGCCAAAGGAAATGGATAGGCGCTGCAAGAAGATGTCATGATCGACAGTGTAAAATGCAGCACTCACATCAAACAAAGGAGAGTGACCTGGGATCTATAATGGCTCCATATATGTCAGATAGGAGGCCGACTAACAAGGTTTCTGTGGAGTGGCCCTTACGGAAACCCGACTGGAAAGTGGGGAGGCCATTTTGTCTAGGTAGCACATGAGCTGTGTGGCAACAATCTTTTCAATTATTTTAGACAGGAATGAAACATTTGCTATGGACCTAAAATTAGTTGGCTCAGTAGCGTCAAGTCCATCCGCTTTAAGCACCCAAACCATAATGTACCTCTTTTAGCTAGCAGGAAGAACTCCCTCTTGAAGGCAGCGATTACACAAAACCATAAGGAACCTTAGAAAGACATCAAGGGTCTCTTGTAGGATGAATGATGGGAGCGGATCCAGTTCACAGGTCTTCGGCAATGATGTCAGTATGACTCGACAGAGCTCAGCACTGGTGATTGCGCCCAGAGACGGAAGATCATTATATGTGATATAATGTATAATTAATCCATTCCGCCCTTCATCTGAAGTCAATCGATTGTTGTTTGTATCAATGTATGTAAAACAAAACTGTTACAACAGTGATCAAAACCCATAGGTCATTCAGTGTAGGGGCATTGTAGTTGGACTCGTAGAGCAGCGGGACTTCAGTTGATCGCGACTTCATACACTCATGGCGTCAGAGGGATGACTTCGGATGGTTGTGGACGGGAAACTCTGTATTTCTGGCTACGGGCCTGCATGACAGTAAACTGAAGGACAATAATAAAGACAACTGCAATGGAGGAGGTGTACAGCATCGTGTTAGTTTGTACAGAAAATAAATTTGTTGATTAGCAAAAAAGGCCACACCAACAATGCAGAGCAGGTGGCATTTATATCGTCTAAAAGACAGTCAATAAATCTTCAGCTTATGGACTGACTGATAAGCTCAGCAAATTTTAAACGATGCCAGATTTATGTTAGTTGCTGATTTACGTTTTAATTAAAAGAAAAGGAGGAACTTGCTAGAAGCAGTGGAATTACAGAAAAACCAGGTCATTTGAAGAAATGATTTGAAGAAATGAGTTACAATGGAGAAATATTTGAAAAATTGCAAGTATGGATTATGATGAAATGCATGGAAAGCTTTGAGGTCTCCAGTACGTGGCCTGGGTCAGTGAACACTTTCTGTGCATCTACACAAGATTTTTTAGAACCATTACGAACGTGTTGATCCTGTAACAACTTACTACACCACAGGTGACGATACGGTTGCTGTTCGGTGCCCAGTCAATGCCAGTCACTCTCTGGACATGTTCAGCCAGTACATCGGTCAGATTCCACTTCCCATCAGACCACCTGTAGATTTGGACTTCATGGTTGTTTGGAGATAAAGCCAATTCTGTAACAGAACAACGATACATTCCACATGGATTGGGATGTCAAAGTAAATTAAAACTGCTTAAACTTAATCCTTCAGTGCTCATGCTTTTAACCCTACTCAAAAACTTGTTTGGTTGAAACTGAATTTATCCATACTGAATTACTAGAAAATCTCATACCTCTAACCTAATATAAAATCAATTACACAATGAGCACAGGATCAGCTGATTATTGTTGCCTTTTAAGGGGTCAAGCCAGTTTTGAATTAAACTTTTAACTAAAGTTTGTTAGGTATCATCACAACACTTAGCAATATTTAAACTTAAATTTATTTGTGGCTAATTATTTTATTAAAAAAATCAAATTAACAAGTCTAACATTGATTCATGGTCTGAATTCAATGACTATAATCATGAATTATATTTACGCACTGAAGCTTCCCAGAATATTTTACCTAATTCTAGTATGCAGAAAAGTTCAATTGTTAAGTGTGGAGTGTACAACTACACCTACTCATATACCCAATTAACAGTTCAAAATGTAAAAAATTTAAAAAAACTCAGCTGTCTCTCTACAGTTTTCTAATCAAGTATTTGACTTGGGCTCACACTGCCTGCCAATTTCATTCTTGGAAGAGACAATCAGCAATTGCTTTTTTATGGTACTTACTTAGTACTTAGTCCTTTGAATGCCCTACTGCACACAGGGCAACGCATCTCCTCCACTCATCTCTGTCCATCGCCAACTTCTCGGCCTCATCCCATGACATCTCCAGGCATCTCAAGTCGTCGCTGATGGTTTCCAGCCAATTCTTCCATGGTCTTCCTCTCCTCCATCTCCCTCCAGAACATCACTTGTTTGGCTCTTCTATCTTTAGCCGTGCGAAAAACATTCTCCATCCACTTCAATCTTCTCATTTTCATGATGTTTTCTATATTTTCTTGTCCCGTCCTCTTTCTTATAAATAATTTTGTTTGGTATTTTGTCATGCCATGAAATATGTAGAATTCTTCTCAGCCACTTAAGAGTCTTTTCCTGTTTGCCAATGTCTCTGGTCACGTCTCAGATCCATACAGCAGATTGTACAGAACTATGGCACTGTATAGGCAAATCTTAGTCCTCATACTACATCCATTTTTCTTCCAGATCCTTTTAGTTAGTCTCCCAAATGCAGCACTTGCCTTTCCTATACGTATCTTATTTCCCTGTTGCAGTTGCTGTCCGCTGCTATTACGCTACCAAAGGTAGCAGAAAGCATCCACAGATTCCACCTCCCTGTCATTAGGGGTCCACCGGAAAGACATTTTCCACCGGAAACTGAATTCGAGTATTTGGATATACTATTTGCCGGATCCGGAAACGAACCGGGTATCATTTGTTCCATATGCGAAGCTTCACATTTTCATGTAATAAGAAATTATCGACATAAATTTGTGAACTTGTAACAAGTGACGAATACAATTTGAATTGTAGTCATTTCTGTGCAGCTGTGAAGTTTTGTGTGTAATTGTTTTAAGGTTCAACATTTATAACTTTATATATGTAAGTTTATTGAATAAGTTTTTAAAGAAAAAAATTGTTTGTTAAAGAAAAATTTTTTTGCAACTATTTACGTCTACAATATTTGCCGAGGCAAATACTTCCGGAAACGGGATTTCCGGCCGAGGCAAATGTCCGAGGCGGTTTCCGGTGGACCCCTACCTGTCATAGATCACAATTTCGTCATCTTTGTTCCATTTTCCAACCTTCATGATCTTTGTTTTCTCTGGTTTGATAGCAAGTCCCACCTTTTCCACCTCAGCCTGTATTTCAGATGTTAGATCTCTCATGCCTTTCCAAGCACTGTCCAACAGGACAATATCATCTGCAAAATCCAGCCTGTCAACATCCACCCATCTCAGTCTGGTCGGTATCAGCATCCCTTGCCACTGTTGCCATCGCTCAGTCCATAACCAGGGCAAAAATCATTGGTGACAATACACATCCCTGTAATACACTCCTGTCACAATCTCAAACCATTCGCCAACCTCTCCTCCATATTTCACCACGCATTGACTGATATCATAAAATCCAAACCGCCTGTGGCTTAACCCCGCCAAGACGCAGTTTAAATGGCTTGGCATTCCCAGTGCAGCTCTTAAAATAGATCTGTCTTCTCTTGCCTTGCAATTCCCACACCCTTCTTTCTCGACCTGGGTCCGGGACTTGGGAGTCATCCTGGACCAGGAACTTGCATTCACGCGGCACATAAATCTTCTCTCCCGCAGTTGCTACTACCAGCTCCGGCAACTCAAGGTGATATCCCGTTCTTTGTCTCCCAGTGCAGCTTCCACACTTGTCCATGCATTTGCTGTTTCTCGATTGTACTACTGCAGTGCCATATATGACGGCCTGCCGGATTGAGCTCCTGAGCATACTGCTGCCTGCCTTGTAGGCCGCATCCCCAAGTTTGGCAGAGTGTCTGCGTATATGAGGGATGTCCTCCACTGGCTCTCCTACCCACAGCGCATCACTTACCGAATCTCTGCCTTGGTCCGGCGGCGGTGCTTTGAAGGCTTGGCCCCTCCACACCTGCGGGAGCTCTGCTGTCCCACCTCATGCTCGCAGCGCCGTTGCTCTCTCCGCTCAGCTGTGCAAGCTGAACTTACTGTTCCCTGCGCACGGACAACCATATGGCAGCGCCATGCCTTCTCTGTGGCTACCCCATGACCTGGAATGGGCTCCCTACCAAGCGCCGTAAAATACTGATTGGTCATTTCACCCTGTTTCTTACTGTCCTCAAAACTGCGTTATTTGACTATGGTTGGGCTGGGAGTGTTCCTGAGTAGGTAATCTTGATGGGGCGCTATATAAAACTACTTTAATAATAATATCAATAAGACATATAGCAGCATGAAGCAATACAGCCTTTACACATCAGGTAAAACGTATTGCACAAAATAAGCATTACTCACGAGTATGCTCACGATTCCATGCATGGCAAGTCAGTGGATCAATACCAAAGCTAAATGTCTCTGGCATCATGCGATCTTTAACCAACTACAACCAAGACATGTTACATCCACTTAATCAAAGACCATGGCACATAAGTCAACATTGCGATAGGAGTTCTTCCTTAAGTATTTGTGCCTAAATAACCGCTAAGAAGGTAGGCACAGAAACTAGCAAAAAATAATTTTATCTCTTTTAACTACATTTTGGGAGGAAAACATCACTTGAACATATCTCACTGATCTAACAATTTGGTGTTGGTCCCATTTCAGCTCTTAAGAACAACTAGGGCTGTCAATTAATCACCATTAATGCCTGCAATTAACGCATAATTTTTAACCCATTCCCGCCAGATCGGGTCACTAGATTTGTTTACATTTTTATGTCCAATTTCTTGTCATATTTTTAGATTTATTGTTAGTAAAAAGATTTTAAAGTAATGGGAAAATGCATGCTGGTATTGGCGGTTGTGAGACATATCATAGACAAAACAGCCAATAGTTTTTTCTCTTCTATTGGTGAAATTATTCAGAAAATGTATACTTTATTATATTTAACCGTAGCTATGATGCAACGTTGTCATTCCACTGTGTGTACTGTCAATTTACTCATTTTTGAAAAAATTCAGGTGGGAATGGGTTAACGCTGATTACATTTTAATGAAACTGTTCTCATATGTAACAATTTATTGCAAATATTCCTGAATGTCGACACCTGATTTTGCTGCTGTTTAGTTGGTGTAGTTTCTAGTAATACTTCAAGTGCATGCTGCACAAAGTGCACATGTATGGCATCGGTTGGACAAACAAATTACTGGTTTCTTTGCTACAATTTTGCAAGTAATTAGAATTGATTGTAAATAGATAATAAATGGCATTTAGTGGTATTGTTGAAAAAATAACAAACAGACAATTTCACTTTTTAAATTAAAGAGTTCTAATTTGCAAGAGCAAGTGAAATTTATCACCTAATAATCTGCAAGCAAAACATGCATTTACAATCAATTCTAATTACTTCTATAGAAGTGTTGTCACAATGAACAAAGCATCAGTTGATAGTCTCTCAAACTTGTGAAACAGTAGTCAGTCATAGTCCGTCACGCAAGCCAGACTAAAATCAGAGAAACCAAGAGTCAAGCTGTAGAAGCTGAAACAGATGAGCTTTAGGTTTAGCTCAGAATGGCATAGAACTGAAGAACACACACAACTGGGCAGTGAATTCCAAAGCATTGGACCAGCCACCAAAAGCCCAACACTGTTTTCATGTGATGCACAGAAAGAGTCAGGGTATCCATTGCTCAAGTGTGATATGTGCTGGCATGAAGGGTGAGCAAGGAGCTGAGACAAGGGCGTAATTGCAGTAACGGGGTCGATTGGTATCGGGTAATATTTAGTATCTTTTGCAGTGCTGTCATTGGTCGCAGGAAAACGGTCGCTTTAAAGACGGCATAGACTATAAGTTGGAGTCAATATCTCAACCGCTATCTCTTATGCTACACTGCATAATCGATTAAAACATTTAATAGTAAAACTCAAACTAGAAGTTGGAAGATTGATGAAGATATTACTGAAACTAGAAGCTGGATGATCGATGAAAATACTACATAATACTAAATACTAAATAAATAAATAAATAAATAAATAAATAAATAAATAATAAAACGCAAACTAGAAGTTGGAATTCCCATGAAAATATATTGTGTTTGTGTTATATTTTAATCGCTGATCCTGCTTCTAAATTAAATTAATTTTTTAATCGTTCAGCCTGCCTCTAGTTTAAGTTAGTATTTAATCGTTGATCCCGCTTCTAATTTATTTTATATTTTATTCGTTCATCTTGCTTCTAGTTTTAGTTATATTTTAATCGTTGATCCCGCTTCTAATTTATTTTATATTTATTCATTCATCTTGCTTCTAGTTTTAGTTATATTTTAATCGTTGATCCCGCTTCCAATATAAGCTATAATACACGTGAACGAAACGGTAAATAATAAAATACGCTAACATACACTTTTACCCGAATTAATTGACTACGTCATATGAAAGTTATCGCCTGGCATCTATAGTCAGTGTATATTTTACGCTAACCAATGACAGCGTGCCTGCATTTACCGATACCAATCGACCCCGTTACTGCAATTACGCCGAGACAAGTCCACTAATATGAGTGCAATGTTATTGTTTTGTGAAATTTCACTACTCGTATCACTGTATCAGTGAATCTTTAAGACAAATTTTAAACTGATTTAGAACTCTACTCAATGGGCAGCCATTTTTATTTATTTTATTCCGGATATTTCTATAGCGCCTCTCGCAGTCAACTACTACTCAGAGGCGCTCCCGACTACAGCATTTGATACTGTGCCGGAATTTTCACGCCGAAGCGCCATTATAATTAGCACAATATTTGTACCATACAGCGTGGACTCGTTAACGCGCTCCCGGTCAATTTTGTATTTTCACTACTTTCGAGATATCGGGTTTCGAGGATTTGGGTAGACCCCGTGCCGTCCCCCTCCCCTTAGTCGGGATGAATAGCACATCCGCGCTGTCATGGCCGCCATCGAAAATCTACAGACACTGCAGCTTCAATGGTCATAATTCTATCACTCAATAAACAAAATTTTACGTATACTCGCACAGAATGGTTTAAAAGTGTGCAATCGTTCTAGTAAATATTACGTTAAAAAGATACCCAATTTAACGACCACTTAACTGCCACCGGCAGCAATGACCAATCTCTATAGCACTTCTTTACACAGACTGAAAACGCACTAGACTGTTCATCCGACGAATGTCAATCATTGTCGTAAACTCAATCTAGTACTCTAACGTTAAACGCATGGCACCAGCTTAATCACGAGCGTTTCGCCATGGCAGAGAATTAAGTTGTCCACAGATACCAATACAAATATAAAAAGATACAAGTTGAAGATCCGGGTCTGGTTGCCAGACCAGACAGAGAGACAGACGCACACGTAAACACACACACACGAACAGCAAGAGAGACTATAGTAGGAGAGGAGCTAAAGCCGAGCACAGCAAAGCAGAGGCGGATTTCGTTGTCGGAATTTTTGAGTCAATTGCCGTCAGGGCCAACCAAACCATGCATTGTTTGCCTAAACATTTATTTTATTGCTTTTAGCCCACATCGCATGTGATCGTAATTTCTTTGCAGAGACTTCCTTCTGCATTGATGCTGCAGATGCTAGCCAGTGTGGCCACAGTATAAATAATTATTTATACTGTGTATTGTATTTGTATTTAAACATTTATAAAGCGCCTCTAGTAGGGTGAACCGTTCAGAGGCGCTCCCAGTGCGCAAGGCCAAGAGAAAAGAAATAAGTCTTGAGGAAAGCAAAAGAAGATGAGGGGTTACTTATTAAAATTTGAGAGCGAGTAGAAGGAGACAGTGTATTCCAGAGAGAGGGACCAATTGTGTGCTGGCTTATTCAAAAAAATCTGTTTTTTATCTGTTGCTAGCCTTCGTTGTATTTGTCCAACCCAAGACTTTAAAAAAGGCAAACTTGTTTCTTTGGCGGACTATTGGCGTTTCAACTCGCTGAATAGAACGCTTGCAATCGTAATCTTTAAATTTCTACAGCGCCCACCAAAGCGAAGTCGCGGGAACCAGCTTATTTACAGGCATTCATTCAAACCAGAATCGTTAGGCCGGGTTGGGTGGGTTAAATCACTTCCAGGTCAAGATCCAAAGGGACAGTCAGACGGCTAAGGAGGATCACAGTATAAATAATTATTTATACTGTGGGAGGGTGGTGCTTGGGGTCGAAACGGCGAGTGAGGTAAGGGGAAGAGGATGAATCAGGATAAGACTTGTGGAAGAGCAATGTAACTAGCTAGAACCGCGTATGCTAGATTCGGTTAGAAGAAGTTTTTAACACGGATCTCATGATTTTATCTGGAAGATTTATATGAAGAAGACTGAAAAGTAAAAGCGCTAAATAACATTCTTTAATAGAGATACCGGAAATAGTTTGCAATATTTAGCTTACTTACACGCATTGATATGTATTAATAGTTTATACATATCAATGCTTACACGTGCTGAAACTGTGTTCAAGTTACATGAAAGGGAAAATGCCGAAGGAGTATTTTTTAAGTGATGAAGATACTGGTGATATATACCCAGTAAGCGCTGAAGAAGGACTAGATATGTCTGTCTTCGAAGATAAAAAGAAGTCTACGGCATTAGTCGGTATGTCATCCTTCCTGACCATTCCATTCCTACGCAACCACACAACCGCCATCATCATCGATTACCACCGTAGCACCCTGCTGTCTCCTCGGCTTGACCTCCCGGACTCTGACCTGGCACCGGAACGGATAAGGTGGATATGGCTATTGCGGATTTGATTTGATATAGCGCCGGTGAATAAGCTGGTCTCCCTGACGTGGCTTTTGTGTGGCGCTGAGAAATTTCGGAGATTTACATTTACATTACATTACATTTACCATCAAGAAAATCGCTCACCCTTCCATGACTTATCGACTAACTCTGCGTCTCTTACCTTCTCAGACTCCCCTGTCCGCAATCTTGGTATTACTTTTGATCCACATCTTTTCTCGAACCACTTCTCAAACCTCTCGCGCTCCTGCTTCATGGGGCCTCATCTAGAAGAGGTTCTATCGAAATCTTCCTCTTCACTCCACGCCCTCCGAGTCCTAAGGTTCCACGGATTTCCACCAAATGTCTTACATGACATAGCAAGGCCACCATCGTATCTTCCATGATGTATGCATCCCCTGCATTGTGGGGCTACACCCGGGCAAGAGACAAGGAGATGATTGAGCAACTGCTTAGAAAAATGCACCGAACTGGCTAACTTTCCCCATCCATCCAAAGTGTTTCAGAACTGGCTAGGCAGGCTGATGAACGCCTATTCAATGCAGCCGTTGCTGACCCAGGCCATGTTCTGCGACCCTATTTCCCTGCTGACTGAAATATTCCCCACAATCTTCGAGTGCGAACTCACAATTTCACATTGCCTGAAAAGAACGATAAAAAACTTTATATCCCGTATGCTTTATAGAAACATTTATTAACTAGTCACTGAAACCTAATTGAGATCTGATTTAACCGCATTTGCTGTCAATGTTTTTAAAGTCTGTGTAATCCCGTTGCGTTCGTGTCGACGGGAATTAATGCAATAAACGAATATTGATTGATTGATTGATTGATTCATGTACATTCGTGACCTACGCCGCATCCAGCCTATGCTCGCCCTTAAAACTGTGTCCACCATTGCTAAATCCATTCAGGGCCGGATTAACCACTCGGGAGGGGGCATGCTAATTACACACAGGGGCCCTTGTCGTATTGAACATGGAATGATTGGGATACCGTAAAGACACGACCATCAACTTGCAGTAAGGAAGGGTCAATGCTGTGTGCCGTGCTGCTCAAATTACTATTGGTAGTCTATGCATACAACACAACTTTAGCGCTTTGCATTCTGGGACTGTCTAAGGCTGTTTCAAGTGTTTGTTACAGTTTACTGACAACATACAGTTAGCATAAAATTATAATCAAAATTTGAATCTCTTCTCTTCATTTTTAACAGCTCAGAAACATTCACGACTTTTAGCAGCTCTGAAAACTGTGTAATAATGTCATCAACTTAAATCAAGTTAAACACATCAATCTCAACGCAAAGAAGTTCCAATGTACTTAGTTAGACGTTTGTGGGTCATAGAAGTTTGCGGTTTATTTTTAATAAATCCATCTTCCTTAAACAGCATTCACCTAAACAGTTGGGAGATCATCAATGACATGAACATACACAGAGCGATAGAAACAGTTGGGAATATTTCCAATAGGGCATAAACGATTTTGTTTTTTGCTGATTCCAGATACCGTATAGTATAGGCCATTGGGAGGGGGATAGAGTAATGGTAACACTCATGGCCAGGAGAGCTGCAGTACGCGATTTGATTCCCGCATCCCCCTTGGGCGGGCGCCTTGCATGGCTACCATAACGTGTGTTTTAATAGTTAAGATATTGATAATTGTACTGTCATGTTTCAATGTAATCTTACTGCATTTGTTGGTTATTATTATTATTATTTGCCGATTCCGGATCCGATTCCAAATAGTCCATATCCCTCTACCTATATATATATATATATAAATATATATATATATATATAAATATATATATATATATATATACCTACACACATGCCCCATACATACCTTCATATACATATACAAAATTTATATATAGTGTGTGGGCATCTGTAGTAGTATGTGTTTATACCTGTGCCTATGTATATAATCCCGATATCTATATAGCTGGGGTGGACACGCTTGGCGGACTTTTCGTTTTTCGTGGCCGGACTCAGTGCATGGAAATCACTGCCGCTGGTTATCAGGTCCATAGACTCCAACCCTACCTTTTGCAATCATCTTAAGACATACTTGTTTCGTGTGGCCTTTCCTTAATATTCTGTTGTGTAAGATGCTGCTAAGCACAGGTTGAGTGACGCCATAGCAAGTACTGTTTGATGATGATGATGATGATGATGATAAGAGATGCTTCGGATCTTTCACGTGGCGGGTGATCTGTTACTCTCAGTAAACTCGCTTTCCGGTAGCATGCATGCATCCGAAGGGTGAACCGGACCAGTTCTCCCGATCGAGAGGGGCTGACCTCCGCTCCTTCATAGAACGTGACCGTCATTGTGGCCATCGCACCACCTGGTGCCAATGCTGCATGCAATGCAACTTCAAAAGCATCCCGGTCCAGATTGCACCATGCCCGAGCTTGGTGGACCGTCATCTTGACCGGCTGGGCCCGGAGAAGAAGAACTGTTGTCATAACGAGGCCGTGGTCGGAGATGCTAGGTGGGCTGACCTCCAGGCTAACTGCAGCAGCGTCATCTGGATCATGAATACGTTGAGTCAGCCCTGCATTGATAGGTCAGCTCAGTTACGTGCTGGGCCAGGCCGCTCTGTGCAGCACTGCCCCGAACATGCATGCATTGGGGCAAGCTGGGTCCTTGAAGTGGAGGTTGAGGTCCCCAACGATCACCACCTGGGTGTTGTACAGTGGGTGAACTGCTCCAACAGTGTCATGAGCTTGGCCTTTCCTTAAGGTCAGTGTAGGTGGCAAGGGGCCTGGGTGATAAGCCGTCAGCTAGGGCCTACGAAACTTTCAGAGGCCTACGAAAGTCAGAAAATCTGAAAATGAGATATTGAATTATTGACTGGGAAAAAGGAAAATTGCAAATAACAACAAATTCAAATTTAATAACTTTTGTACTGAAACAGTTTTAGTTAAGCTAATGTGAATGAATTTAGCTTTAATGCAGAGGTGACAGTTGAGTTGGGGTCTACGAATGCAAGAGTGCCTTAGGGCCTACGACAACCTTAGCACGAACCTGCCAGTACTTGGCTAGGAAAATGTCTTTGTAATTTAATGTTGTTGCTTTCCAGTGGCATATGTTCCTGATCTTCCAAATGATTACAGAAGAAAAATGATGTACCGATTAGTTAAGAAAACGGAGAAAGGACCTGGGCCCAAAGGCATGCCTGTGTTGGTAGGTAGCATAAACTTGTCAGGTCAATTTTGTATTGATAGCATCATGTTACACTACCATTTTATACTTGAGACACAACAATTATGTTAATTTGTTTAGTTCAAATTTTGTTTTATATTTTATATCTTGTAGCCTAAAATAAAGTTATATTTCTAAGTTATAAGTTTCTGAGTAACTCATCCTGTATTGATAAATTTCCCTATAATATGAGCTGTAACAATATTTAAAGCAGTATTCAAAATTAGAAAACTTTAGAACCAAGTTTATTTGTTCCTTGCCATCCACATCTGCATCAAATGACCCTGAACAGTTGCTGTCCTCCATATAATGCATACTAATAATCAGTAGGCCATTCTTAACTTTTCCTGCTGGATATGTTTCTGAGATTCAGGTATCTGTTTTTAATGCACACAGTAATTAGTTTCAGTTGAACCTGTAAGTTTAGAGTAATACACGGTTTAATTTATCTTATTATTTAATGTAAAGTAGGAGAAAAGTGACATGTTAGACATTTAACTGTGCAATGCTCAAAGTGTGAATAATACACATGGATATCATTAGCTGATATTTTCATGCTTTTTATAAATGTTACAGTAGCTTTAAAGACAAGTGCAAACTTGAATTGTCAAAATGAAATCACTAAAACGTTGACTTTTGATTGAAACCACAGATAGCTGAAGGTGAAGGATTACGCTACATCAGTAATCCTGCTGGGTCGGAAACATCACAGCATTACAAGATGTAAGTCATTACCAGAATGCTGCTCTAGAACAAGGAATTGTTAGGGTTGTTGGTATGCATGGAGTTAGTAATTGTCATTTTGCAAGAAGTGCAAGAAACAGTTTACAGCTGTACATTTCACACAGTTTCAATGTCCAGTAAAATTTGTAAGGTCTCTTCAAGATAATAGGGCATAACCGATTTTGTTTTTTTTGCTGATTCCGGATACCAGATAGCATAGGCCATTAGTTGCTGATAGCGATTAGTAATAAATCTACGCACTAAGGCCTAATTCCAAGTTAGTCATCATTGGCTAATGGCTTGGTATCAGCTGCAGACAGCAGGATGGAACAACAGTCAGTCAGTTACCCCCCTCCCTATACCACAATATATTTGTTCACTGATTGACAGGCCTAACGGTCGCTGGCCCTGTAGCAGATACAGGGTAGGTTTCGGGAATTGATTTAAGGGCCTGGGTGCTACCATTGGGAAAATTATAATTATATGTGAGTGGCCTTTAAATTGACCAGTTATTCTGAGGCTCGTTCACAGTAGTATGAATCAAAGTTATAAGTGAGTGGTCTATAAATTGTTATTAGTCCATAGCAAAACCATAGAGAAAAAACTTATTAATCGACGGGTTAGACATTCTGGATCCGGATAATTCGATAATTTGGTTTAGTGATCTGGATTTTGATTATGCCCTACAAGATACCAAGATGTCTGCAGAGCTGTGGGGAAAGGATGATGCTTGCAGGTCGCCAAGTGGCCCTCAAATTTTGAATACTGGAGGGGCCGTCATGGGGCCTTCCAATACAGAATACTAACAGGCTGCCAGGCAGAATACTAATGGACCGCTAGGAGGTTGGTCTAGTACCGAGGCTGCAGCAGACTGCAAGTCAGCTGTTCACAAGTCCAAAATTTAAACTAAAATTTAACCCTAACAGAAGAACCTTTGGCCATTTTGTAAATAATATAGCTCTACATACTTTGGATGACAGTAGATTTGAACTTTTCAGTATGGCAGACTCATCTTTGACCAAAACATCGGCTACACTAACCCTAAATGTCTTAAACGTCCTCGCTGAAGGACCCCAATTGGGGATGATTCACAACACCTCTATTTGGACAAACCTGTACATTTTTAATTCAGTTTTCACCTAACTGCCTTCATGCTTCTTATCCTTGAGGAATATCGCATTTCATTTTTGGCTTCTTGTACATAATTTTCACGGATTCTAACATCTTGGCTTCACACAATATAAGATTACTGAAATTACTTGTTTCATACAGTTTCTTGGTATTTTCTAAGTCATTAAAGCTAAAAAACTTTAACAAACATAAAAGAAACTATCTCTAATGACTGCCATGTTAGTTTTGAAAGTAGCCACGTTCTGGAATCATGTAATATGTGTCTGGTTGCCCACATGTTTGTAAAATGTAAGGGCCGTTTGGCGGTCCGATAGTTACTTTGTTGGGGAGAAACTTTAGGAAGGGAATATTGAGGATTGACCTGTTGTTATTATTAATGAGGATGATTTGAAATCTGATAAATGATATTTTAATGAAAATTTGTGAAATTATATGTATTAAGGAACTTTGAAATTCATTCAGCTTAACACAGCAAAAAATAAAAACTTAGCCTGTACATTATATAATTAGAATCTTTTAATTCTGTTGCAACAAATGTGCTTGATCATGACCATATGAAGAAATAACAACTCTCCATTGCATACCCTGGGTAATTAGATATATTTATAGTTCATTGTTAGCAAGCAGAATATTTATCGTTCTATTTATATCTGTTAACTAATAGATTTAATTCGCCTTATCACACAGAAACTTATTGTACAGCCATTATTATATAGATTGTTTTATGGCAGTTTTTGGATGTTTTAATTGTTGCTTGCGACTGGAAAAATTGTGCTTATGTTCTTTGTGGCTGTGTGGTGAGCATTCAATATCGGCTATGAAGATGTTTGCATTGCTCAGTGGTCATTTCACTGGTTTCATCTCTATTTTGTCATTTCACTGGTTTTATGTCTATTTTTCTTCAAGTGCTGTAAGTCTTGACCTTATGCAGCATACCTACTGCTAACTTCGAGAGGGCTTACTTGGGCATACCCTTGCTACAAGCACCCAGGTGTCGGTGTTACCCTGTACTGCCAGCTATGTGACTGGGACTTGCAGTATACTCGTGGTCGATCCAGTCAAGTGCTACGATTGATTTTGTGTAGCCGGCGATTGACTTGATCAACTTAGTCGACCTCTTGTTGATTCGATCCACTTGGCAAATAAACGATCGACTACAGTCCAAGTCGACAAACATGTTGAGATCATCGTTACTGAATACAGAGCTGAAATTTCTTGAAACTAACACAGTTTTAACGCATCTTAATCTCGCCATTTGCACCGTAAAACTGTGAAAAAAGTATCTTTACAGCTTGCACTATACAAAAGCACCAAGAGGATCATAATTTGCATTGGACTTCAAATCAGGTTAATACGGTAGTTGTGTGTTTACACAGAATAGACTTTGTTATGACATCATGTGGGTTATTGCGTGACCTAGCCACAAAAAATAGTAAGTAAAATATTTAATGGTCAAGTCGAGGAAACAGTGATATTCGACTCGAGTTGCAAGTCAATCAAGTTGAAGATTTTTCTACCAACTCGACTTGACCGAGCTTCGACCAACTTTATCGACTGACTCGATCAATCACGGGGTATAACTTGCAGCAGATGTTCTTGTTAGCTCAGCTCAACTAACACATTCACTTCTATATCCCATGAGCAGCTTCAATCTGTACTAGTCTCCAAATGTAGTGTCAACTGTGGAAAGAATTTCATCATATGTGGCTAGTTGCAAGCTTCTGCTGCCTTCCGTATGCACACACTCAATACTTCAGATGAAAACTAAGATCATGCTAGAAATTGTAGGCATTTTATAAAAATGTGTAGCTTAATTCTTACACTTGTTTCTTGTTAGCTGATTTAGTTTAGCGTGATGTACTCTATGTTCTGTCTGATGTATTCAATAACTAGTTGTGCAAATTTATTTCAACAGGGAATGGATAATGGATGAAAAGATGCAACAAAAGGCACTGCATATAAAAATGTTTGAACTATATGCAGACTTTTCACACAGTCAGTACATTGTTTTTCATAAATGCTTGAAATATGTTTTACAGTTGTGCACACTGTTGAGCAAAGTTTTAATTTTTGTTCACTTTTTAATTCATTTTATAAAGTCATCCACTGACCTGTTTTGATTGGTAATTGCAAGGATATAAGATACACGAATAAAAAAACCAAATTTAAATGGACTTACCAAGATTGTAGAATATGAAAGTTAACTTTGCTTACATAGGCCATTGCAAGGCCGTAGCTAGGGGGGTGTTTTTGGTGTTTAAACACCCCCCGAAATTAAATAATAAAATGAAATAATGCATTTACTAACTACAAACCCCTTGGTCAGTTGACTCGGTTGCATGTCGGCTTGCTTAAGGACGAGAAAACACCCCCCGAAACAGAAAACACCCCCGAAACAGAAAACACCTCCCGAAACAGAAAACGCCCCCGAAACAGAAAACACCCCCCGAAACAGAAAACACCCCCGAAACAAAATCCTGGCTACGGCCCTGGGCCATTGTCAACTACAATTGTAATACAATTGGGAATACCAATATTTAAACAGCTGAAATCAATGAGCCTAGTTTTCACTAAAAAGCATTGAGTGTCTTTACCATCTGAAAATGGTCATATGGACAATGGCTAAAGTGCTTTTGATGTCATCAAAAACGCCACTTAATCATACTATGCCAACATTCTGATTAACAGTGTTCTACATAAGCATCAATGCACATTTGATGCCTTATGCACCCTAATTGTGGCACTAAGGAAATTTACAAAGTTAGAATTTGATTACAGTACATTAGTGACCTAAGTGAAAACTTAAAACTTTCTAGAACATTTTGTGCTTTGGAGGCTGAGCCATCATTTTAAGGTACTGAAAATTCTTTAAAATGTTTTCATGAATGCTGCCTGGTGTGGTATGGTAAAATGCACTGTCTTGTGTGGTCAGTGTCTCAAATATCTTTGCAGATAACAAGAAGGTTGAAGTAGAAACCAAGGAGACAGAGGACGTGGAAGTAAAAAAGCCGACATATCGAGAACAGGTTAGATTCTTTATATGACTCTGCATCATTGCTCTGTGGTACCTTGCATTTTGACTTATGTACAGGTCTATTTATCTTTGCTCACAAGAAGAGGAGTTTTCTCAACGTTCTGTCGGTTTGACCAATATCTGAAGTCTCATTTATGTCTGCCTGCAGAATCCTTCACTCTGCTGTGCAAGGGAACCTGCATGTTCCTCTGGCTTGAACTTCTGCAACGAAGCATAGATGATTCGCTGTGGTTAGTCCTGCTTTGTGCAATCGGTTGCTTAACAACTTTGATGTGATTTTTTGGCCTTCTTTGCCTCATGAACCTAAGCACTTGTAAATTACTATTTTTAATCATGAATTTATGTTGTTAGATGAGTAGGAGTGCCTGTGAGGAAGATGTCTTTAGGAGGTGCTGTTCGAATAATTTCACATTTTCTTTTGACCTTGCATTATGGGGAGGGGGGATAGAGTAGTGGTAACACTCATGGCCAGGAGAGCATAAGGTACGCGGATCGACTCCCGTAACCCCCTCTAGGGTGGCGCCTTGCATGGCTGCCAAACTGTGTGTTTAATTAAGGTATTGATTGTACTTTCGTGTTTCAATGTAATCTTACTGCGTCTGTCGGTTTGAAATAATAAAGAATATAATTATTATTATTATTTATTATTATTATTAACCAAAATCTTTTTAGGCAAAAAATAAAAAAATTCTCGGTGTCACCACTCATAGCTTGCTCACTTCAGCTTTACGTGCATCTTTTTGTTTCCATAACATTATGGCATTTTGTCCCATCTGGCATTCTTTTGTATTGTATTGTATTCGGATATTTATAAAGCGCTTCTAGCGGGAGGGCCATTCAGAAGCGCTCCCAGTGCGATAGACCCCGAGAGAAAAAGCAAGTTTTAAGAAAGGTAAAAGAGGAAGAGACGCTACCTGAGAGAATAGAAGAACGAACAAACGGAGGAAGCCCATTCCAAAGAGCAGGGCCAATGGAAGCAAACGACCTAGATTGAGCCAGTGAAGTCCTGACACGGGGAACGAGGAGGTCCAAACGGTCAGATGAACGAAGAGGACGAAGAGAAGCCGCAGAGTGAGGGCGATGAAATAAGTCACATAAATATTTTGGAGCGAAACCAAGCTGAGCCTTAGAGACAAGGATGAGGACCTTAAATTGGATGCGGGCAGAAAGCGGGAGCCAGTGGAGTTCTTCTGCCATAAAGGTGGTGATATGAGAGAATCGAGGAAGACGGGCAATTAATCTAGCAGCAGCATTGAGAACGGACTGAAGAGGAGCAAGACGGACTTTGGGAAGACCAATGAGGAGGGAATTGCAGTAGTCAAGTCTAGAGCAGACAAATGCATGGACAATTGAAGTGAAAATTGGAGATGACAGAGAGCGACGGATAGCTCTAAGGCGCCTTAGGTGAAAATAGGAAGTGCGAGTGAGTTTGGAAATGTGTTCAGTAAAGGTGAGAGAATTGTCAAGGGTCACTCCTAGATCACGAACGCTAGACGAGAAAGTGAAAAGCGGAAACCTTTGAGACAGCACAGCAAAGTCGAGTTTTTTAAGTTGCTGAGGAGTGCCAAACCAGATAAACTGGGTTTTTGACGAATTGAGGGAGAGGCGATTGCAAGACATCCAGGTATGAAGATCACGAGAAAGAGCTTCGATGCGCTGAACAAGAAGAAGTTGAGAGGAAGGAGGCCCATGGACATAAGCCTGGACATCGTCAGCAAAGAGATGGCCTGAAGCCCCATGGATGGGGAAGAGAGAGGGGATACCAGCCGTGTACAAAATAAAGAGGAGAGGGCCCAGAACAGAGCCCTGCGGAACACCGAGTTTAATAGGGACCCACAGAGTTCTAGATTCACCAGAGATAACCATCTGAGTGCGATCAGACAGGTATGACCGGAACCACTGGAGAGGGGGGCCCTTCAGACCACAAGAGGTCTCAAGACGCTGTAGAAGAATGGTGTGGTCCACCATGTCAAAGGCTGCAGAGACATCATATAGTGCCAGAAGGGTGAGTTCGGACCTATCAACAGCTGAATAAATTTCAGAAAGCAAGGAAAGGAGGGCAGTTTCAGTGAAGTGGTGAGCCCTAAAACCTGACTGAAAGGGAGGTAGAAGCCCAGATTGTTCCAGATAGGGAAGAAGTTGAAGAGAGACAAGGCGTTCAAGGGTTTTAGATAGAAATGATAGATTAGAGATTGGACGGTAGTTTTGGCAGAGGCATTCTTTTACTGATGATGTGGCTAAAACAGCTGCTTGTGCACTTGTTGGTTTTCAGTTGCACTATGCAAAGGCACTGCTGAACTTTGGTAGGAGTGCAATTATTATCAAATGCAGTGTATTTTATTGTGTTGCTAAAAGTTGGCATGTTTTGAGAAACTACTTACACAAATAATTTACTGTTTAGACTGAAGATCTCGTAGAATCGTTTGGAAGTTCGAAAGGACATCGTTTAGTTAGAACTCGCCAACGAAATGCTTTGGCATCCCAGGATGCAGTTGAGGTTGATTTTGTTAAAGCTGTTGATGACTCAGATGCTGTGTCAGCTCTAAGTATTTTAACAGGTGAGGCAACAGTATTACTGAATTTGTGTAAAAACTTTCATGTTTTCAGTTCATTAATCTAATCTTAGTTTTGATTAATTATTAGAAAGTGAAATCTTTTCAGATCTCTTTAGTGGCAGCACAGCATTGCTGAATAAGCTGGTGCTCTGCGCTTTTCAAATGGCGCTTTATAAATCTGTAGTGAGTTTACTAGTGTTTGTCATGAAACAGCTCATTACCTTTCCTACAATAATTCTAATATAGACCAGACCTTGATGTCTTGATAACTCCTGATTCACAATCACTTCAATCTGTCATTCTTGGTAAGAACCTTCTTCAGATCTTCTTGAAATCTGACTTCTCACCGCTAATTTACATAATATGTTACAGTTCGCCTGTGGTATAAACTAGATGTAAATAAACTAAGGAATGATATCGTGACATCACTTATATGTTTTTATGTGCACAAACAACTAATGAGTTGCCTATGCAGTTCCAATGTACTTTAAGTGATATCCTTGTCACGCAAATTCCTGTTAGAACTAAGAGTAGTAGAGCATACACTGCATCCTTGGTTGAACTCTACCACTTTTGAAACTCTTTGTTACAGAAGTTGTTTGGTGTCACCACTCTTGTCTCCCCTCAGTTAACACTAGGTTTAAGCCATGCTGAGTTCTGCATGACCTTAAATAAGTTGTTCCATTGGGAGATGTTAAAGTTATTCCCTGCTGGTTGCTTGCATGTAAATTCAAGTCTTGACTTTTTTACAAAAATATTTCACAAAGTCAAACTTGCCATTACTACAAAAAGTTCGTTGGTGTAGGCCGTAGGAGAAGAATTGAGCGGCCACCCTACCTGTGATGCTGTTCAGTCATTTCGCCTACCAATACATTCAGCAGCCAACAGGCCCTTAGCCAGCCACCCGTCCAGCCGTCCTTTGAATAACTGAAAATCATTTTGGACGGGCATAAATTGTGCATGGACGGCATTGGACGTGATGTCCTAAATGTGGTATAATGTATAATCCATTCCCTTCATCTGTGTAAGGATGTTCCTTTTCCCACACAAGATACACTTCTCTAGCAGCTATTTATGATCTAGGATAGGTGTAATTAAGTGTCAATTAGATGAGATTGTTTCATGGACCTTATGAATAATTATTATAGGGGCTTGGATTGATAACAAGTAACGGGATATGTGATCAATACCTGTTTTCCTTAGGCTATAATAATCAAACAAGGGAATTAAAAGTTACAATCTGAAGTTAACAGATTGTTGTTTGTATCATTGTATGTAAAACAAAACTGTTACAATTGTGATCAAAATCCAAAAGTCATTCAGTGTAGGGGCATTGCAGACTTTTGCAGTTGGACTCGTACGGTTGCGGCATCGGGCAGTCGCGAATTCATACGGTCGCGGCATCGGGCGGTCACGACTTTGAATGCTTTTGGATGCCCTGCTCTTTATTTCTGGCTAAGGGCCTGGCAGACAACTAATTTGTTATTCTGTATGCTTCATTGATTTTTAACTTTTGTCTGCAAGCTGGTAAGTCGCACCCCATGATGCTTAAATCATTATGCTGGCTGTTTTTTTTGGGTAGATGCATTTGTGGCTTGGTTGCTATCCTTAGGTCAGGCACCTTGGGTTTTGGTTGCCAGCTGACAGGCCAGAGTTGACCATTCCAGTTTTGAGCATTACCACCCAGGAGTAGACCTATGACCTGCACTGCCCAGCAGGTAGTAATTTTCTCAGAGAAAGTATTCAGATTTACTTCACAGTTGATTAGTCTGTAATTGAAAGAATTATTCTCTATTCTAAAGGACAACCAGCGATCAACTACCTTCCGCCATATCACATCAATGCAACACGTCCGCAGGATGTGTATCTGATATCAGATTGTAAGTTTTATTTGATGTCTGTAACTCTGCACATTGTTATAAATGCTGTGTTCTAAATAATTTGTGATTAAAGTTTAATTAAGGATAATTTTAAAAAATGGAGTTTTGTGTAAGTAAAATAAGGTACGTTTTTCCTGAGATGGTGAGGTTGAGGCATTCCAGATGAAAACTGTAGACTGAAAACTGTTCAAGAAAGTTGGTCAGTTCATGAAAAAGTAAGATGATGCCAGCACTAATTCTGAAAACTAGTTCTTAATTTCAGGCTTAACAAACTCACAATTTGTAATACTGGACAAAACATTCATTGATCTACACTGTGGCCTTTTGGCTCTGTTAGGACTTGAAATCTTAGCAGTTTAGTCTCTTCAAATTCAATTCATTTGCATGACTTTTTGTTTGCAGTGTTGACTGAAGCTGAAATGGATTCACTGTTTGCACCTGCACAGGTGTTCATCAATTCAAATCGCATCCAGATTGAGGACTGGCGAAGAAATAAAACGTAAATTTATTCATCACTATTATTATATTCATCAATATATTATTCTTGTTGCTTTCTGTTTGCAATTTGCTTGTTATTTGGCTGATGCTGTGTTTAAACCACACTTTAAACCATGCTAGGACTGTGCAGAATAATGGAATGATGTTCGTGTTGATTTCTGCCAAGAAACCTCGATGTTGCTCAAGGCAGGTTTTAGCACAAGAGGTACACTAGATGAATTTAAACTAATATTTCTGCTGTATATATTAAGCTTTCTATTTAAAATCAGTGCACCATCAGCTAGTGCATCATGCTTTTTCTTTATTTTAAAAGTTTTAGTTCAGTAGGCTGTGGCTAAGTAATGTTCAGGATGTTCCTCTTCTTTGCAGCTATTCTGGCTTTGTTCTCAAATATCTCGAATTTCTTCCCACAAGGGGAGAAGAACGCACGAAAAGAAGTGAATTACTTATGTATTTTCACATCCTGTTTTTTGCGTGGCATTTAAAGGCTGCTGATTGGAAATATAAAAGTGAGTAAACTAGTTGTAGATTTTTTGTTCCACTATCACTTGTGGTAATTCCCATTCATTATATGTGTGAACTGAACTTGTTTTCTGAGAGCAGTGACATTGATTTAGAGTTAGCATCTATGTTGATTAGCTTGATCAATATTCGTGTCTGGACGTTTGATTGACAGCAGTGTTATGTGTGTGTGTAGGGTGTGTATATGATTGGCTGAACAAGTGTTAAGTCATAAGCCTTGCATATTTAATTAGATAGTCATGCAGGTGTGACTATATAGCACATGTGGTACGCAAAAGTAGTTGGTGATATGAACAGTATTTCAGTTACAAGTACATCAGCATATTGCAGAAGTGTCAGAGAGAGTTGATTTGTGTTGAGCTAGCGTAAAGGGACAGTTGATTTGTATAAGTGGTTTTCTACGTGTGTGTTGAATTGAATGAAGAAATATTTGAAAATTTACAGACTGTGTTAATGTGAATTATCAGTCATATACTACCATAGTTAAGTTACCTATAAGTAGAGATAGAATAGGGAAAGTACAGTTAAAGTAGGTGATTAGGAAGGGAAGATCACATTATGTACATGTATATGCTCACACTTAGACTACTGCAACTCGCTCCTCATGGGTCTCCCCAAGCAGCGTATCTCCCCCTTCAATCTGTTGTAAATGCTTCTGCTAGGCTCATCGCTTGACTCTCCGGTTTGCCCATATCTCTACTTACATGCTTGATGTCCTTCACTGGCTCCCTATTGCTGCGTGCGTCCATTATAAGATCCTCTTTCTTGTCTCTAAATCTCAGCAGCCTACTGCCCCGAAATATCTCTCGAACTATCTGCGAAAACCGCTATCTGCATCTTCTCACTTATTGCGCTGTGTAAATCGGCTTGATCTTTTTGTTCCGAGGGCTAAAACTGCCTTGGCCCAGCACCAGGCGTTTGCTGTAGTGGGTCCCACGATCTGGAATGACCTTCCCCCTCTGCTCAGTGCCAAACTAATGACTGGCTTTTCCTCATCTGTCTCGCATTTCCTAAAGGCATTTCTGTTTCCCCGGGGCTTCTGTGCTGAGAGCGCCTCTGAATAGTTATTCTGCAAGAGGCGCTTTATAAATTTCTAGATACAATACAATATTACAATTACTGAAAATTTGCATTTATGTAACATTTGTCAAAGAACCTCGCAACTTAGGCATTTCTTGTTAGCAATTTTGTGTGTGTGAAACCTACACAGTTGTAGCACATCGTTGCAACAAAATATGTCCTGAATCTAACAGTGAAAAGAATTTTAGCAATATTTTGAAATTATGTAAGAGTTTAATTATTTTGTAACTGCAAACTGTACCCTGCCAAAATTTAACATTCTAAGATTTTTGAAAATACTTGAAACATCATTGTAATCTGCTGTGATTTTCTCTATTATTTTTAGTTCGTTTAAACTTAGGTACCGTTTCTAAAGACACCATTCTAATTCTTCCATGCAGGCTCTTTAGGTTCACTTTACTGTGGCATAACTGGGTGGGGTAAATTACACATTACTGTGGTGCAAGCAGTGCCGGCCTTAGGATATTGCGGGCCCCGTGCAGAGTATACACTGTACGGGCCCCCATGACCAGGCCCGGCTCAAGACATTTGGCGGCCCTGGGCAAATCCGCAAATCGGTGGCCCTAAGCACAAAAAAAGTTGATGACCTTTTTTTTTTAGTCATTCACCTCTTTTAGCACACAAAAAGTTGATGACCTTTTTTTAGTCATTCAACTCTTTTTACAAATAATAATAGTAAATTTTTTTTCGAAAATTGGAAAATTGGCGGCCCCTAAAAATCGGCGGCCCTGGGCGGCTGCCCACTTGCCCATATGGACGAACCAGGCCTGCCCATGACATGTCAAATTGTGTTTCATTGCTAATCATTTTATTTGAGCAGATTGTTAACAAGCACAACAAATACAGTTTAACTATGCATGAGAATTCTGGGATATAGATGGAAGTTGACTTTTATTTTATTGACAAAAGAGAATATTTAATCGAAACCATAATATTATTATTAGGATTTCTTGTTCATGTTAATTTGCTATGACATTTTCAGGCGCCCTAAGTTGCGGGCCCCGTGCGACCGCACGGTTCGCACGCCCCTAAGGCCTGCACTGGTGCAAGCATTAAAGGGTTAAGACAAGAAGTTCTAAGCCCTAACTGTTCTGATCTGTCAAAATCTGAAGACCATCTTGTGTAATGGATTGTTGCTGTTGACCTAAAAGCACACAGTTAAGGAGTTTTCTTGAAGTGGCACTACTTGTTAATGCGCGTTTATGAAATTTGTTTTGGATACGATCTATTTTTGTGCTTTTCATTGGGTCATGAAGTCTTGATGAATATCTTCTCGGTTTGCATGTTAATAGGCCATCATAATGGGTTAAACTAGTTTCTTTTCGTTATCTGTATTCTGTAACCTTGTAGTATTTTTAATAAACAAGAGTGAAGTTGGTTTGCTGAATACAAAGCAGAGTATCGCTATAATTTACATTACTTAAATACACATAAATTTGACATAAAAAGCTAAAATTTTGGGACATCAAGGCATGAATAAGGAAATTTAATTGATAAGTTAGCTTGGTGCTTTTGTTAAGTTAGAATATTTTATCCCGCAGGAATAGTTTTATTTTCGAACAAGTGTTTTCATCAAATTGGGTAACAATGACATTACATTAGTAACAGACTATTGTTTTTAGCAGTATTACATCTACTGTTTAAGTTCCTGAAAAGTTAGTTTTATACAGAGTTTTCATACATTTAAATTTGCATTTTATTTTTGTGTTTGCCACATGATAGTAGCTGTATAAATGTAGCTTACAAGTCTGATGTACAGTTATTATTCTTTGTGGTTTTAGATTGCCTGCCAACAGAGTTTCCACAGCTGATAAAGCAAAAAGTTTTGGCTGAATTTACAAAGACTACACCAGGACGACCGACTGTGTAAATCTCCAGTTACTTAAAATTATTGCAATTTGGCTACTAATGTTACAAAGGTTGACTTTGTCTTTGAAATTTACTATTACCAGTCGTGTAATTGTGTATGTCAGGTTTGGATCATTGTTCATCACATTTTTCTGTTAAGAGGAATTATTTGTGGAAAATGGCCTGGATACTTGAGTCAATTGTGAGCAGATAGTAGTCCACCCATAATTCCGTCATTGGATAAAAAAAGTCATCCAACAGGCCTAATTCAAAGTTAGGTAGTTAAGCAGTCATCATACTCACCGGGTCACGATATCCTAAGTTAAAGCCACTATTAACGTGAACAACAGTGCACTAATTTTTGCTAACTCCTAAAGACTAAGGAAATTGTTATTCTATATGTTTCATTGATTGGTAATTGTTTGTTGCAACCTGATACTTTTCAACCTATGTCTTTACAGTCAACATACAACTGCATTATTAAACCGTGAGCCCATGATTACTAAGGCAATCTGCTTAAAATATGTTTTAAATAAATAAATATATATATATATATATACTTTATTGTAAATTATTTATTATGCTTCTTTTGCTGGGATTTTGGTATATGCGTTCATGACCCGGGTGATGCCACCCTTTGGCTAGTGGCCTGGACTTCTTGCACCCACTAGCAGCTTTGATGTTTATTTCTTTTGCTTTTAGGTATGTTCCAAAAGAACTTAAAGACAAACTCCTGCTGCACCTATGTGTTATCGCCCTTATCACCAGTGACTTTACGCTGGATTTCACGATTCTTGAAGATGACACAGGAAGAAAGTATGTTATTTGGTTTTCTATCTGATGGAACCTATATTTTAGACTTTAGTATCACAATTAAAAACTGTTAGTCAAGTTATATAACCTGTGTAATTGTTTGATGTTTGTAATTGTTTTTATTGGCTACATCAACACATTCTAAAGAAAGCTGATAACATAGTCAATTGATAAATGTACTATTAGCTTATAAACTTGTTTTGTTGGTTTTAGATTAAGAGTTTATTTTGAGCAGCTGGGTTGCAAAGTTATGACGGCTAACAAAGGTGAGAGCTGCATAATGAAGGCTGTCCTGACAACTCCTCTGACGTTCCCAAAACCTAAACCACCCAGAGGACAGAAACGAAGGTTGACATGAGCTTATAGAGAACTGTCATGGTTGTGTGTGCTAGTAACTCTTTCTAGGATTTCAACTGAATTTGTAAACGTTATGGCCAACAGAATAAATCTGAACAGATTTGAACTATTTGAGTTCTAAATTAAAACTTTCACATCACTTTAAACTTGTTGGCTGTGTTTTAGTCTGAATTCAAATTCATTATTTTGCTATGAGAGTTAGGTGCCTCACTGGCATATGTGCAATGCATTTTCTCTCCACATCACACATCTCTCATATTTATTCACTTGTCTATTATGTTTATCATCTCTCATTCCCTCATTCTCAGCTACTGTATATCATGGTGTGGTGTGACACCATGCATTTATGAATAAACGAATATATCGTCATTACATACCATCAATGTTGTCTCATCCAGTAATAATGGTAAAATAATCGTAATCGTAATCTCCGGATTTCTACAGCGCCCAAAAAGCGAAGTCACAGGCGCTTAGACAAATCAAAATCGATAGGCGGGGGGTCGAATCGGTTCCAGGTCAAGATCCAAAGGAGTCAGTCAGGAAGACAGTAATACGGCTAAGGTGGATGGTATTTAGGGTTTAGACGGCGAGGGGGTAGACAGAGGAGGAGGAATCGGGATAGGATATGTGAAAGAGCAGTGTTTTCAGTTTTGAGTGAAAGACCTGTGGAGATATAGCAAGTGGTGAGGTTTTGGTGAGTTCGTAGGATGGATCTGAAATTTCTCGCAGTACTAGTGGGAGTTTGTTCCAGAGGGGTGGGACAGCTATGGCTATGGAGCAATTGGCAAATTTTAGTGATGAGGTGACGGAAGGGCGGAGCAGTGTTAGGGCAGAAGAGGAGCGGGTTGAGCGGAGTGGTTGGACCGTGAACAGCTGTCGGAGATAAGAGGGCTGGGAAGATTGGAGTGTATTGTAGGTGAGGGATATGACTTTATATTCTACTCATTCGGGTATTTTAAGCCAGTGGAGAGATTTGAGGACAGGGGTGATAAATAAGGATTTGTGATACTGTTTGTATTGGCCCTGAAAACTATGGTTTTGTGAGCTGCTAAGAAAAGTGAGTGCACATTCCAAAACTCGAGGGTTAGTCCATTTGGAAGCCAATAGGAAAGACTAGGAAACAATCTGTGTGTATTGTATTTATAGTTGCATACATGTTTATGTTACAAAATACTGTCATATGCTCGATGTATCATTTGTTTCAAAAGTAAGCACTCCAACAGCAATTTAGAAGTACATGGGCTATTGAAATATAAAAAATTCTCAATTTTGTACAATGCACTTGGGTTTCAGAGCCAAACATTTCCTGTTGCCAAACAAATGTAATTAGGTTTTGCCATGGATGAGGCAAAAGAAGTTAGAGAACATCCTTTTTGAAATTTGATTGGTGGCATCAAGCGAGTGATGGATGAGGAAAGAGTAATAGGAGAGAAAGATATGAAGATTTGAGTGTCATCTGCATAGAGAAGGTTGATTGAAGAGATTTCTGTGAGATGGCCCAGCACTGATAAAGATAAAACATTAATTAAGCGTAGGATGGAACTGAGAGAGACACTACAGACAGTGGAGGGTTGCAAACTGCACCTTTTAAGACCGGAACCACAGAAGTGCACTGCCAGAGATGCCAAGCTAGGAAGATAGTCACTGAAGAAGTAGGTCAATATCAATGGTGTACAAGCAAACAAAATTGTTTAGAAGACAGGCAAGAGACTAACTGATGGCTAATGGCAGAGACTATTTTAACAAAAAATACATACATAGTTTTCATGGCCAACAACGATGTATACAGATTTTGAGAATTGTGAACTGAATACAATCAAATAAATCTGCATAGTGATAAAGGTTACTTGCCGGTAAATTCTACAAAGTCCTTATGAAAACATTTTAAAAACCAAAAGGTTACACAAAATCAAAAAAGCTAACATGTCTTTAAAGATTCAAATCCAACTGTGAATTCGATATTGTTTATTGGCAGAAAATGCAAAGCAAAAATGCACATACTTTCATGATCATTGTGTGTAACTAGTTTGTTATTGTGGAAATCACCAGAAATTTTTATAAAAGCAGTTGTCTAGCAAATGCAGTCCTCAAATAAGAAACAGATTCAAATTCCTTGGCAAAGTAAAATGAAACAGTGTTAATATATGTACATGTTTTCAAAACATGAAGGAATACATCACACTGATCTAATACCGAGAATAACTGCACTTCAAACTCTCAACTCAGGAGAAACATTGAAAAAAAGACACTTCCAAACAAAAATCTGTTGAGCTTAAAATATGTTAAATGTTCTGCTGCCACTCTAAACGAATGCTTTAAGGCGCTGGGCCCAATCATCGCATTCGTCATTACTCTATCTCACAAGGCTCCTTCCCCCAGTATCATTCACACCTTGGTTTATCATTTATTAAAAGCCATATCTCTCTTCACCAACAAACTATACCTTCTTTTCCATTCCACTTACCTCAGACACCATTTCACTGCAACTGCACTACTTGTCATTCCTAATTACATAATCAGCTCCATTGATAGACGAAAGTAACTGCTCTCATAATCTACGACCTACCTGCTGCCTTTGACACCACCAATCACTAAATTCTCATTCACTGCCTTGAACAATGGTCTACCTGGTCCCACTGTCACTTGGTTCACAAGGCCCTGTACAGCTGTACTGGACTCGCTCTTTCCACTCGGTTCACTACTTACCGAAAGCTGTCTTGACAATCACTTGTATGCTGACAATACTCAACTATTCCTTTCATTTTATAGTTCCATATCTGAAATCTGCAGTTGGTCGCTACTATTCTTTGCATTTTCAGACTTTGATGGCTGCTAAGAAACATCACCTGAATCCTTCTAAAAACTGAATTTCTTCTTTAAATGAAAAGTCAAAAACTCTGCAAAATTTACTGGCTTAAGTCTGTTGATGTGGATGGCTAACTTGTTAACTGTACTGAATGCACATGTATTTTGGCATGGCGTTTGACTTCACCATGTCATTTCTAATAATAATAATAATAATAATAATAATAATAATAATAATAATAATAATAATATTCTAGCCATTGTCCAGGTATTTACACAGGTCCTGCCAATTTCACATATGGGATATTCATAGAATCAGATCTCATTTGCCTTAAACTTAATCCCACTAGCTAGTAGCTAATGCTTTGGTTTCCAGCAGACTTGATTAATTCAATAACTCACTTCTCGTTAGTGTCAATAAGGGAAATCTGCATAAACTTTAAAAGGTTCAATTGTCTTGCCATGGCCAAAAAAGACCCCTAGATATGGGTCTATTATGCCCGTATTGCATTCTTTGCACTGGCTGCCCACTGAGCAAAGAATCCATTTGAAAAGCTCCATACCAGTTAAAAAAATACTATTAACCAACCTATCTCTGTTTCATGCTCACTCCTCGTAAATACAGTACACTGTTCACTTGATCAGTGATTCCTGCAGCTCTTGATGTGCCCTGCACATGAAGTGTTGAGATCTCGGGCTTTCTCGGTCACTGGTCCGAAGCTTTGAAATTTGCTTGATGTCATTCAGATCTAAACTTGAGACTCGTCCCTACTGGCCATATAGTCTTCTTCTGGTTTCTCATGCATTAGCTACTTATATATAATGCATTGCTAAAGACTATGTAACACATCAACGTACATGTAATATGGTGGAGCAATCAACTGGAATACATCATTTAGATTTTAAAGCATTTCATATCTGAATTAATACTAAGTTGCTAACCATCAAATTCATCTGTGGCATTTTCCTGATACACTTGGTTTTGGACAGTTGTGTCCCTTGCATTTGGAATCAAAAGCCACAAAAGGCTATTATAATTATTAGCCCCGACACTGAAACCATTTGTGAAGACTTAATGTGCCCTTGCATAGCTTGATCAATCATGGTTATTTATTATTATTATTACTATTTGTTTATTATCACCACACGTTGTCACAACGCAACTTGGTACAACCCACGTTTAAAATAATAGAATGAAGAGTTGCTTGATTGTATGAATGGGCAATGTGTACTCAAAGCAAAATTGATCACATAACACAATTCTCTGTTTACAGTAGTCGTTGGAAATAAATTATCGTGTCTAAAGTTAACTTCTTATGTCAGGTTTGTTCCTGGACCTGGCTAAGGGAACTGCCAAATGCTGCATTTTTTTCTATTTCATATGATGCTGAGTAAACTACAGCAAAACTTCTTCATATCGAAGTTCAAGGGACCATATATCTGAGGTTCGAAATAAGTTCACAACTTGCTACACAAATGGAAGTGTACAGGACTTTGTATAGCGACCGAGTGGCCTCAACCCTACTCAACCACCGCTGCCATCTGAATGGGAGCCACGCGTGTCCCTGTGTATGGACCACGCTAGCCCGATATTCAAATCTCTGAAGCCGCTATTGGTATGAGAGCCAAAAAGCACCCTAGTATGCATAGAGGTGCATGGTACACTTTAACCACTATAGCCAACCAGCCCAAGGCCTGTTTTTGGTTTCCTGACATTCTATACATCGCCTGGTAACTGCTACCCCTTTCAATGCTTCTGATGCAATTGGTGCAGGTGTCAGTGGTGTCACTGTCACCAAAACTCCCTCGTCTTTATCACCTCACCTTTCAGCTCTAGGATTTAGATCAATAACATGAGGCTAAGGTACGAAGGCGAAATCAGATGCCTAGCCTCAATTAACTGACCCCCTTGCAATGACCAGACATGCAAGTGCATCAATCTTTGTCTCATACCATTCAGCAAACACAGCACCTGATAATTATTCATCAGTCAGCTACAACTACGACAACAGTATTGCATCGCAGAGCGGCTTTAATTTCCAATAAGCCTGCCAGTCAACAGTTCAAGAAGGACCGTAAAGCACCTTCGCAATAAGCGAGACTTTGATATAAGAAGGTTTGATAAAACAGCTGTATTTGTATGCATTTGTTGTGGCCGGTTATTCAATATACCCAGAAATTCTCAATACCAAAGTTTTATAGTAGTATATATTGGCAACTCCTTAAATGGTTGGAAATTTGTAATCATCTGGCCAACACTGCATCTGCACTGTATTTACTGCCAAATAATTTTCAATGTAAAATTTAGCCAATATCTGCCAAACAATTTGGGCGGCAGATGTTGTCGATGATAAAGTTCCTTTGTAACAGCTTAAAATGTTAGTTTATGTAGACTTTGACCCAATTTTACTAAGTGAAGATGCTATTAACAATTTTGCTCCCTAGGTTTCGGATAATCGCAGATATATTCAGCAAAGAAAATATATTACCTAGGATTTATCCAGTGGCTTTATGTGTATCTGTATTATAACTTCGGTAGACGAAATAACACCCACATTACATGTATGTGTACTGAAGCCTGTGGTGGTTAAAACCCGTACCTTGGTCATCACTCAGGGTTTTTTGCAAGAGCTCAGCATAAAAACAGATAAGATTGGACAGTCGATAAAGTTCCTTAGCACATTGGGGAATCACAACTCCTACCTGTATTCTAGAAAAAATAACTGGAATTATTACCACAAGCTTTGTGTTTTCTTCATAACTTTTATCATCAAAAACAAAAATACAGCTTCTGAACAGTTTAAATTGACTACTGTACAATAAAAAAAGTCATATTTCTGGTTATTTCCTCCGGTAATAGAATTTTTTATGTCCAGGAGCAAAAAGGTTAAACAAAGTGACCAATAAATTAACTTCTTTAGCACAGCATATTAACACTTTAATGAAGAGCTGCATTGGTTTCCTAACTGCTTTTGTTACATGCTCTTTGTTAAGTGTTAAAGGGATCTAACCTGAAACCTAAATCTTTGTATTAAAATCAAGGATAAACTAGCTAATTATGACCTGATGTGTAATTCTGCAAAACATTATCCACGTACATGTATTATTTCTTACCTAAGCAGATTATAGTTGTAAAATAAATGTAAATGTACAGATCAAAATACACTAGATTCCATTATCAACTTCAGGAAGAAGTATGCCAGTAGTCCTGATTTCTTATGGCCAAAACTGAAACTGTGTTAATGCCCATTTAAACACTTAAACCTAATTCTAAAAATTGATGCCTAATTCCAAGGTTAAATATCTAGAATGCAATACTAACAGCATCTGACGTTAAGGCACACAGTTTCAATCCTTAACTCGTGGGGAAAACAAGTTTCCTCCTAGGAAATTCTGTTGCTGAACTCTAATCCACAAAGCCATACATTGTCAGCAGTGGAACCAGAGCATTCCTGCACAGTGCCGTTGGTAGCAGAGCTCTGGTAATCAGCTCTGGGCACAATGTGAACTCGATACACATGGCTACCGGTCCCAATGGCTGCTATACAACACCATTAATAACTACACAACAGAAACGTCAGTGATTGTTTCAAAGATAAATCACAGTTTGCAATCAAAATCTATTAGAAAAGTCCAGTGAAAATTTTAGACATCAGAGACGCCATTAGGACAGCTACAGTAGATAGCCAAGGTAGATAATTCAACGTGAGTGTTAGCTTGGTCCCAAATGACAGAAGAACAGTAGCAGAGTGGACAGAGAATTTCTAAACATCAGACCAGCCAGTGACAGGCAGAAGACCTCAAGAGCTGTTCAGTTTTTAAGCAGAAAAACCGATAGACTGACAGATGGGAAACTACTCATCCAAAGGTTACAACATCTGTTTTATTTTAAAGCAACTTCTAAAACTGTCTATTAAAATAATGATATAAACATACCAATACATGCTATAGTTAATCAGGAAATGTAAAATAAAGAAATACAGAATAAAGTGGAATATGTACACAGATAAAAGTCCTCATCGCCTTCCTGTATGAGGGATTGTTGTTAATAGCTCACACACCATGTGTTTTACCAAGCCTAGCCATGCTTTAAATGGTAAATTACATTGGAGTATGCTTGAGTATTTTCATGCAAGTCAAATATTGCAGTCGTAATTAGATGCGAGTGAGGAGTTGGAAAAGAGTCAAACTCAGAAAATTTAAGTCATACCGTGAGAAATCCACTGCAAGCATTAAAAAATACCCAGTGACTGCATTCAAATAAGTTGGGTTTGTTTAATGCTATAGGGTTTTGTTGGTCCCAAAACAGTAACTACAAAACAACCTTCTCTGTATTTCTATCTATTTCTTTACATTTGAAACCCATTTTACACAACAAGAATCAATCAAATACAATGATTCAAATACAATGTGACACCAGGATTAAAACTCGGAACTGTTGTCGAATACGGCAACTATCATTCTACCTCACATAATAAACAACCGAAACAAAACAGTAACTCCTAGAAAACAAGAATTCCTAGTTAGAAAGCTTGATCAGTGACATTTAGTTTTGCTCACAACCCCTAAAGCACGGAACGAAATCTGCTCATTCATCCACACAGGCAGACAGTCGACAGGAAAGCTTCCCAACAGCAAGTTACAAAAGGGGTTAGTCTCTATACTGGCACAGATCCAATGGAAGGTCACACAGATGCACAACAAAACCGATCTAACTTCACTCATTTCCAGGCTTCACCTTGGCTAGCTCAAGGACAAACCTAGTATGATAAGAAAACAAGAATCACATTATTATGGAAACATACACCAATGTGTTCAGATTTTAATGGTTACTTAGTGAATACTTCTTTCTCGCAATACAAGATCTTGGTGATATTACTAGGGAACCTTTGCTTTTGCAACAATCGCTGTTTAACAAAAAATACTCTGGTTAATCAACGCAGAAAGCGCTACCAATGTGCATTATCTCAATGTGAAATTTAAAAGGCATACTTTGAATGTTCTAAATATGCTTTGACTCCTTAAGACACCCATGTGACTTTGCTATATTTTCATGTAAAATAATCATAGTTTAGATGGATATGCACATATTTTTGTTTGTGCACTGCTTGGGTGTGTTGCCATATTGTTATGTGTCTGCACTAATGGCTGTCTCCTTCTGACCTTTTAATAGGCAGGACTAATTCACCACAACTCGAGTTCTCCTGGGTCTATCATTTAATTGTACATGAATAATATTGTAAAATGCTCATGTAGAATCTGGGACCAACAAAGATGATGATGATCGCAATGCCGATATTTGAAAACACAGTTAAGCCATTAAAACATATGCAATCTAAATGAGTTAAATGTTGCTATATAATAAAGATTTGAGATTAAACAGGCATCAGTAATCTCCCTTTGACTTCTTTTAGCAATTACCAACAGTAGACCATGTGGTATGAAATAAAGAAATTCTATGAAGAAATGACTTTCACGAAAAAACATTAAAAGTCCAGTAGTGCATTTTCTGTTAATATGCTAATTTGATTAACATTTGGCAACATCAAGCTTTCTAATGATGCCAAATTAACATGCAAAAGTCATTAACATGCAGTACATGTACACATTAGCTGACTTGTTCTCATAGCACACGACATTTTCATGTAAATGCAGCAGTCAACTTTCTGTTCTTTCGAGTACCAATATTGGTGAGATTTTCCACGTCTATTTATATTTGTACTATCAAGTTATTGCTATTTCACGTAAATGTAAGTATTTACAGATATATATAATAGATATATAAAAATTACTACAACCGTATGCAGCTTCTGAGGCCTAGTAACATAATGACAATGGGCACACTCAAAGTTCCCTCTTCGTGGTAGAAAAACCACCTGTGAAGTTACTTAAAGATTCTGATTTAAGCTAAGATTTTTTTAAAGAAACATACATGTAGATTCCAATGTCAGAAGTTTTCCAAAAAATTGCAAAGCATTATTCTGCAAAACCAGATGCGTAAAACACCCATATGCATATATTTCTGACCAGGAAAGGAACAAGAAACGCTACCAATTATTCAAAAAGCAGTACAGAAATCTTAAAATTTGTAGTCACTTTTTGCAGACGACTGATCGCATGATGCCAACATTTAAGAGTTGATAAAAGAACTCCTACGTTGCCATCAATGAATTATTTGAGGCTGCTATATATAACTGTAGGTACACAGTATATTATATAGTCTTTGAAACTACCACAAAAAAATGCTCTTTCAGTTTTAATGTCTCTGTAGCCTAGTTCTACACTTTTAAAATTATTTAATATGTATTTAGCATTATATGCACATTTCTATTCATATTTGTAAAATGAAGTCAATAGGTCTGCATTAAGAAATATGCTGTATATGCATATAAGAAAAAACAAACAACATTGGAACAAGTAAAATGTGGAGTGTTTCCAGTGTAATCCATTAGCAAGTCTTTCCATTTTCACATGGGTATAACAGCTTGACTTCTGTCATCTGTTCATTGCTGGATGTTTACTGTAGTTCAGATTGCCTGACCATTGCTAATCAAGCAAACCCAAGAGGGTTCAACTTATTTCTTAAGCACTCAGCTCTTGACATGGATGCATCATATTAGAAGTGCGTAAAATCATTAAAAACGAGTATAACAGGTAACATTGGATAATTCTTCCAGTTCTACATAAGTAACATAAATCATGCACAGAATTAATTCACTTGTGCCTGGAAATTGTTAAAACCATTTAAAACATAGGTTTTGCAATGCATTTCATGATCATAGAACTTGCAACCACCAGCCTTGAGGGACACTTCTCTTTCTCTTATCACACTTCACAAAAAATAAAAGACTCTTCCATCCAGCTTAAAGCACTTTTGAGGGGAATTAATAAATTAATGATTTCAGTATCTGACGAATGATAATAAAATAATAATTATACTTGCTGTCACTGGTTATGTGAATGTATGAATCGAGACATTACGCAGTGTCTTTTACATGTGTCAAAAAATTGTGTTTGAGTGGTTTTTATGTAAAAGTCTAACCAGAACAGTTCAGAACTAAGTTTAGCAGTAAGGTCAATTACCCCACCATGTGACATCTAGTAAATATTGGCATGTGCTCGAGTTAATACACAGTTTTAACTCTCCCCAACTCATTTAATGCATGCAACAATCTCACCTAAGTCATCTCTGCTGAACAGGTTTGTGCTCCCCCAGTCATATGGGTTCCCAGTCTGAAATTCAGAGAAATGGGTTGTAACCCTGCTGTTGCATGATGGGTTGAGTAGGATAGACAACAGCCAAAGTTGGAGGAGGGAAGCCGGTAACAGTTAAGCCAGATGAAGGTGCGAATGATGATGAGGCGTGAGTGAATGAAGATGAGGAAGCAGATGACTGAAGCTGGTTGAGTGGAACCTTCCGACTCTTCTCCTCTTCTTGTGCCTTTGCCACAAATGGATTCACTGTAGTTGATTTGTTGATTGTCATTGCAAATGGATTGACAGCACCTGCATCAATCAGTGTTTGACAGTAAATACTAACAATCACAATAACCCTGGTTATTCAGAACCAAATTCAGACCAAAAGAAAATAAATCTATCAACGGATGAAGAACAGAATATTCTCCAGTGTGTCAGGAAAAATGAGAAAGCTTTACTAAAGGATTACGAATATAATTCACTACAAACATACATATATGTGTGTCAGCCTTGTAAAGCAACATGTCACACAAAAATTGCCTTCTTCCCACCTTCCAGTCGGGTTTCCATAAAGGGTCATTCCACAGAAACATGGGGCCATTGACAGATCCAGATAAACTATCTTTGCTCTGTTTCAGATGAGTGTCGCGTTCGACAATGTCGATCACAATAGCCTCTTGCAGCACCTATGTATTTCCTAAATTGCTTCTCTGGTAACATTCTAGATTGGCTTACCTCCTTTCTGCAAGACCGCTCCTTTATGGTGGCCCATGAATCCCCTTGGGTCCCTGCTCCATTTGGCCTGTCTCAGGGCTCCATCCTTGGACCCCTTCTTTACATAATCTACACTGCTGACCAGGAGTCCTTGCTGGTGGCTGGATCAGTTCTTACCCAGTCCTATGCTGACAACCTGCAAGCCTATGTACACAGCCCGGCTGTCTGGGGTGTTGCAGTCGTGGAAACTATGACCCGGCCATGGAGTCCCTGTGGGCCTGGCTGTCTGCAAACTGCCTGCGGCTTAATCTGGCTAAGACACAGCTGATCTGGGTTGGCACTCCCCAGCAGCTCCCTAAAATAGATCTGTCTTCTTTAGCCTTGCAACCCCCGTACCTTTCTTTCTTGACCTGGGTCCAGGACTTGGGAGTCATCCTGGACTAGGAACTTACACTCAAGCAGCATAAACCTGTCTGCGTATATTCATTCATTCATTTGAGCACTTATATAGCGCGTCTTCAAGGGCACTACTCAGAGGCGCTCCCGACTTCAGCACAAACATAAAGAACAGTTTTTAGCGCAGTGTAGAAAGACTCGGGTTGGGTTTTCGGGAGGAGACGCAGCTCCATACCACAGGACCAACCATCAAAAAGGCCCGATTTTGCATGGTGGCAGTACGAACAAATGGCACAACAAGCACCTCCCTCTCTGCAGAGCGGAGTGAGCGACCACGGGTCTCGCCGGCAGGCAGGCAGACGGACCTCAGATAAGCTGCAGCGATGCCCAGCTGGCAGCGCCAGACCAAGGAGGCAATCCTATACTGGATGCGCAGGGGAACCGGTAGTATATGAGGGATGTCCTCCATGCATTACGTACAGAAAATATCCAGCAGTTGTTATTACTTATTACCAGCTCTGGCAGCTCAAGGTGACTGCCCATTCTCTGTCCCCCGGTGCAACTTCCATGCTTGTCCATGCATATGTTGTTTCTCAGTTGGACTACTGCAGCACCATATATGACGGAGCCCCTGAATAGAATCCTGCGTTCTGCTGCCCACCTTGTAGGACGCATCCCCAGGTTTGGCAGACTGTCTGCGTATATGAGGGATGTCCTCCACTGGCTCCCCTACCCAGAACGCATTACTTACAGAATCTCTGCCTTGGTCCGGCGGGGCTTGGCCCTCCATACCTGCGGAAGCTCTGCTGTCCCACCTCACGTTCGCAGCATTGTTGCTCTCTTCGCTCAGCTGCGCAAGCTGAGCTTACTGTTCCCAATGTGTAACAGCACCGTGCCTTCTCTGTGGCTGCCCCCATGACCCTTACCATGCTCCACCAAATACCGACTGGTCGTTTCACCTCATTTCTTACTGTCCTCAAAACTGTGTTGTTCGACTGTGGTCGGGCTGAGAGTGCTCCTGAGTAGGCAATCTTGAAGGGGTGCTATATAAAACTGCTTTAATAATAATAATAAGCAATTATTCTACTGGACAATGATGATGGTCAATTAATGAAATCAAATACCTGAGGTGTAACGCTACATATATCATCGCAGTTTGTGTTATTAGTGATTTCGTCAACTTTATAGCATCATCCAAACTTATGTAATTTTTTATATTTTGGAACATACTGCTCATAATTATATATTATAAATTTTATTAAATCACTAACAACACAATAAATTATGTTGCATAACACTTCATGTGTTTGGTTGACTGACTGGATCAGTCCAGCAGAACAGTTTATAATAAATGAAACATTGCTTACCATGACCCTGATGAATGCAATCGTATGCACCAGGTTTAATCTCAGCAATGCTAATTATGCAGGCCTAACTCTTTCCCAACTGCATTCTTAAACAATGCTGACCGGATGCATATCTAAGCTTGGGCATATACCCAGTTTCATAAGGGAGGAACTGCACTGATTTTGAACGCAAAACACGTTGAGTTTAAGATCTTAATGCTTATGCGCAATTGCCTTAGAGGTTGTGCTCCACCATATCTCACTGAGAGTTCTGTGTCTCAGTCTCAACATTCCTGGCTGTGAATCCTTTCTTCTACTGTGCATTACAACCTGGTTGTTCCACTGACCCTAACTTCCATGGTGCAGGATGGATCGATTCCAACAGCTTCACAAAATCTTACGGCATCAAGAGCTGTCAATGTTGATAGGAAAATTGAGTTCTCACTAGTGTAGCATAAAGCTTTGTTGTGGTTTGTGCAACACTCTAGAACAAGTTCCCTACCAACCTACAACATGAGGTCCTTGGTCTTTCTTTACCTTTCGTCCATAAGCACTTGAAAAGCATTCAATATGATTGGGTTTTGTGTTTTCAGATCAGGAGTGGCTCTGATGAGTCTCTTTTTAAAAGGTGCCGTGTGTGTGTGTGTGTGTGCTTGTGTCTGTTGGAGACTATAATTACAATTTGTTCCCGAAAAACTCATGAGACTAACTTTGTCAGAAAGGGTTACATATATCAGACAGACAGAAGTGAGAGAAAATGTCATTTGCCGAATGGCCAACAATCAACTCACTGGTTGTTACTGGTTTTGATACAAGGTCATCGAAGTCCACCAGTTTAGCATTTGGTCCCAAGAATTCCTCAGGTGTAACTTTCTTAGCACTCTTTGCTTTCTTGTCATCAGCAGTAGCACTGCCATCTATTTCACTGATATCCCACAGGTTATCATCACTGTCTTCTGCTGTGAAATAAAGAGAAAACGAACATTTATGATTGCATCAAGTCACAGAAGCTGTTTGATTTGCTGCACTTATGCCAGAAAATGGAAGACACATCATTACAATATGTTAACAGGTATCAGTGCAATAACCCTCATTCATCCAGAAAAATGTACCTCTTTTCAACTGCATATGTCAATAATTTGAATGTGTATTAATGACTAGGTCAGCTTTTGCATATATGGTACGTCAACAGATGTGTTACATATATAGCAAAAAAATAATAATAAATAATAAACAATAGAAAAAATTACAAATATCGCCCTAAACATGAATTTTGCTATTAATATTCAGCAGGACAGTGAAAATATAAAGTGTAGTTTTTAAAGTAGTTTTATTTCACCATAACACCTGTTGCTCATTGGAAAGATATGAATAAATTTTCTCTGGTTCTTGTTTCTATTACCTGCACCAGATTTAACAATGATTCATTTACAAATCAAGATTAAAACTGTTTAATTTTCCTCTTAAAAGGCCTACAAATGCTTTCATCATCTCTACATGAATCAAAAATCTTGCATAACCTGGACTTCACCTCCCCTACAGTCTAACCTTGGCCCTTACTCTTTGAAACTTCCCAAAGCCCCTGAATGGTTGTATGTGTCTTTTATGTACATTTGATAGTGCAACTTCTGACCAGATAGCCATTTTGCATATTGATGTTAGTGCGTACAAAAACACCTTTCTTGTGTACCATCATGCTGAGTAAGCCACATGCCTGTCTTAAAACACACTTGTTTAGATCAGTCAGATAGCCATATGGCCAAGTAGCCAGGGTATTTAGGGTGTGCAGTGCTTTTTTGAGGTACTTAAAAGGCACTATATAAAATGTCTTGACACAGAAGCACATGAAAATGAAGGACAAAAGTGGAGCACAAATCTATTAAGAGAGTTTGGTGACAGAACCAAACAGAAATCAAAAGAAACCTTCTGACAAAGGAAGAGCTAACAGATAACAATATAATCAGAGGTCTGGGTTCAAACTCAATTCGTCTTTTGAAAACCGACAGAGAAAATACTGCAAATGATATGAGGTTAGTGCAAAACATAACTTACAAACTTCTGAGCCAAACCTGTTAAATTGCTGTCCAACCATTTCTCAATGTTTTGCTTCTTTTCAGCTCCTACTGGTTGAGCTCTCAGTTGCACAAAGTCATCATGTGGTACAGGTGGATTGGCAAAGTTTGTTTCAACAGCAGAATATTTGGCAGCTACCTCTTCCCAAGGGGCTGGCTCTGGCTTAAAATTTTTCTGTATTTCTGCATAAACCACTGAAAAAAAGCAGAGTACATTTTAGCATTATGAAGAAGCAGTCTTGTTGTCAAGACCTTAAACCTTAAGACCAAGACATAGGCCAAGACTTTGAACCTCAAGACCAAGACCAATACCAAGACTTTGAACCTCAAGACCAAGACCAAGACTTTGAACCTCAAGACCAAGACCAAAAAATCACAATCAGGTCACGACATCTATTCCTTACAAGTCGGAATACTCGCTATTTTAATGAAAACGTGAGTCTTTTTATTTATTCAAGCAAATTAACTCTAAATTCAGAATGCAGAGAATTCCGAATTCGTATTTACAAAAGTCCCCCTCACGTAAAATGTTATTCCAAATGCCTTTTGTATTTTATAAAAACCAATTCGCTCAGAATTTTCTCACCAAGACGTGTGCCTTGTGGGGCCTCATAAAAATTCTGCTATGTGCAAAAACATTCTACAGGTGCTGAAGTCGCTGGCACACAGGGTAGCTATTCAAGCACTGGATGAAAATGTGCAGTCTGTTTGAAATCTTCCCATGGTTTATCAGACCGTCTGGCTTCAGAAACAAGTCTCGGCAGGGCTTCCAGATACAGCATAACTGTTGCTGCTGCCGATGGGTTTTCCTGACCATCAACGTATCCGTTTGTAGATATTTGTCGTATGACGCAAATAGCCTTGATAAATTGTTAAATTCTTGAGTTATGTTAAATGACTGTTCATACTGACTTGGTCTTTGTCTTGTGAGACCAAAACCAAGACTTTGAACCACAAGACCAAGACCAAGGCCAAAACTTTGAACCTCAAGACCAAGACCAAGACCAAGACTTTTGGTCTCAAGATCAAGACTTTTAAAAACGAACTCGAGTGCACTCGAGACCAAGACTTTGGTCTCGAGGACAATAAGACTGTGAAGAAGTACAGGTTGATTCATTAATGCAAGAATATTACAAAGAATCTAGGCAATATCCTAATTAAGCATTCTGTAAATTGGCTACAAAAACCTCTGGTGTACGCATCTATACTGAAAAGCAGATAAAACATTTCTTCAACGACTCACCTGTCACAAATGCAACACTTAATAGCTGTCTCCATCTATAAGATGGCTAATAATAATGACGATGGTAATGCTATACTGTTTCAATCCACATAGTTTGTTATTGCCCACTGCATGGTCTCTGCATGTGATATTGGATTGCACAGTGGATGAATTCTTCTCTTACTTTTTCATTTTAACCCTTTGAATGTCAATTAGTTAGCCACTGTTAAGTTGCGGCATATCAGCTTGTTTTCCTCAATAAACGAATATTGTATTGTAATGTATTGTTCTGAACAAAACCACAATTTTTAGTGTTTGCTTAATTTTACCTGTTACAAAGAACATGTAACATCTCAAGAACTGTTAGAGATGGATTTGTTTGTTTTACCCCTACTCGCAGCGCTTTGCTGCTCCACTGCGGCTGTCCAGCGTCATGATTCACTTCACGCTGCAGTGCAGGCTGAGCTCCTTGTCCCCCGCGCACGGACTGCTATCTGGCAACACTGTGCGTTCTCTGTCTCTGGCCCAGCGACCTGGAATGGGCTCCCAGTAGCGCTGCGCCTGACCCCGATTGATTGCTCTTCTCTGTTTCACTCTTGCCTTAAAACTGTCTTATTTGACCGGGGTTTGACTGGGAGTGCTCCTGAGTAGATAACCTTGAAGGGGCACTATATAAGACCTCTGTAATAATAATAATAATAATCCTTACTGCTGCTTGTGAGCATTTGCCCTCATACTGGAGGATCCCTACTAGTCTTTTTCCCAATTTACAGGACTGTAAAGTTGCTGATGTGATATCCTGATTGACCGAGTTTGCAGAGCAGCTGTACACCGATCTATTCTTTCTCTCTTCTACAGTAAGCTTCAATATCAGTAGCTGCTGTACCATGCTTCCATCCTTTCTGATTCCTACTAGAGCTGTTGATTAATTGCAGTTAACAAGCGCGATTAACGCATTAAAATTTCGGGACAATTAAATTTTCGGGACAATTAACATGACTAAAAGCTTTAATCGCAATTAAATTTTAATCACAAACACAGTTTGGGATAGGAACTTACTGAACACTGTAATGCTTTAGGTACTGCTGAAGTCAAAAGCCTTTGGTCGAGATTGTGTTGGGCGAACTCATAGGCAACAAAACAATTTCCGGTTAATGGCTGTGTAGAGAAACGCTATAAGAGAAACGCTAGACGATATGGAGGAGGGGATAAAGGTAGGAGGAAGAAGGGTGAAGGCATTGAGATTTGCAGATGACCAGGCGATGCTGGCAACTAGCCAGGAGGGCTTACAAAGGATGATGGATCGTCTAAATACGGTATCACTGGAATATGAAATGAAAATAAACGTAAAGAAGACAAAGGTAATGAAGATAAACAAGAGAAGCGGTATAATACCACAAACAATAAAGATCACACTAAACGGACAAGAAATAGAACAGGTGGAGAAGTTTTGCTATCTAGGAAGTGTGATCACAGACGATGCAAGATGCCACGAGGAAATAAAAAGAAGAATATCCATGGGAAAAGATGCATTTTACAAAAGAGGAGAGCTGATGAGAGGAACCTTAAGCAAGAATCTAAAGAAGAGAATGGTGAAGACACTGGTGTGGAGTGTGGTGCTGTACGGCTCCGAGACATGGACAATGAGGAAGGACGACATAAAAAGATTGGAGGCCTTCGAGATGTGGGTGTGGCGCAGAATGGAGAGAGTTAGCTGGGTGGAACGGAGGACGAACGAGGAAATCCTGCAAATGGTAGAAGAACAAAGATCACTCATAAGTACTATACGCGGACGACAAAGGAAATGGATCGGGCACATCCTAAGGAGTGAGACACTGCTAAGAGACATCATGGAGGGAAGGATGGAGGGGAGAAAGACGCGAGGAAGACCGAGGGCAATGCTGCTAGACTGGATGATGACAAAAGAAGAAGGATACAGTGGACTGAAGAGAAGAGCACAAGACAGAGAACGATGGCGTCATTGGTCATACGAACCTGCCAATGGGCAGAGAACATAAAGAAGAGGCTGTGTAGACCAGTCTTGTTGTCAAGACCTTAAACCTCAAGACCAAGACCAAGACCTTGAACCTCAAGACCAAGACCAAGACTTTGAACCTCAAGACCAAGACCAAGACTTTGAACCTCGAGACCAAGACCAAGACCAAGACCTTGAACCTCAAGACCAAGACCAAGACCCAAAAAATCGCAATCAGGTCAAGACTTCTAAAAATTGTCAAGTCGGAATATTCGCTATTTTAATGAAAACATGAGTCTTTTATTTTATTCAAGCAAATTAACTTTAAATGCAAACTGCAGAGAAATCCGAATTTGTATTCAAAAGTCCTTCATGCAAACTATTATTCCAATTCCAAATGCCTTTTGTATTTTATAAAAACCAATTCGCTCAGAATTTTCTGAACAAGACGTGCGTGGTGGGCCTCATAAAAAGTCTGCCATGTGAAAAAATACGTTCTACAGGTGCTGAAGTCGCTGACACACACAGTAGCTTTTCAAGCACTGGATGTAATTGTACAGATAGTGAGTCCTTTTGAAATCTTCCCATGGATTATCATACCGTCTGATACAGAATAACTGTTGCTGCTGCCAATGGGTTTTCCTGACCAACAAGACTTGTATCCATCCATAGATATTGGTCATATGATGCAAGCAGGCTTGATACAGAATTTTTGAGTTCTGTTAAATGACTGTTCATATTGACAGCCGGTCTTGGTCTTGGTCTTGCGAGACCAAGACCAAGACCTTGAACCTCAAGACCAAGACCAAGACCTTGAACCTCAAGACCAAGACCAAGACTTTTGGTCTCAAGACCAAGACCAAGACTTTTAAAAACGAACTCGAGTGCACTCGAGACCAAGACCTTGGTCTCGAAGACAACAAGACTGGTGTAGACTAGTTATTCATAATCATAATTTCTGTGGGGTCAAAATGTGTACGTACGCAAAATAAATTTCTAATTATGACGTCAACATTAGCCTATTTATAACTCTGTATTGTCCTATAGTCGTCCGATGGCATTTTATTACATTATATAAAAGCCATGTGCAGTTATTCTCTGCTGTGAACGAGACACCTATAATTTGTCTATATTGGCCCTCACTCATCCTTCAATCTGGCCTAAAGTGCAGAGAGACACTTTCTGCGGCTGGTCTTCTCGGGGGGGGGGGTATGCGTCAAGCATACGTACGCAGGGGGTGGGGAAGAAAGTACGCTTGCGGACAGGGGGGTCTAATTTTCCCGAATTTTTGCGTACGTAATATATGGACGGCCCCTAAGGAATCTAAATATCGTCGTAGTACATCAACAATTTAGTACATCATTTCAATTTAATCCGTACCCAATGTAGCTGACTGTGGTGTGTCAGTCTGATTTAGCAATAAACGAAAATAATTCTAACACTCTCATATCACCTGTGCACAAAACATGCTTTTTGTCAGCATCAAGACCTGCTTCAACAGCTCTGCTAAGTTACAAAGACAAACCTTAAATTTACATAGATATTTGTCCTTTTGAGTGGTGGAAAACCCACAAAGGTGCATGAAAGACACTGGAAAATTTTGCACGGAAATAGCTATGCTTGCCAGCAACTATTGTTCCATGCAAAAGACTGTTTCCTGCTGCTGGACACATTCTTAACACGTTGACCGCCAGGGACGAGTTAACTCGTCCTACAGAAGTTTATGCAGGCGCCGAGGACGAGTTAACTCATCCTTCAGAGAACTATTGCTATGTAATATCTGGCGTCTGGGTAATATATCTATTGGCGTGGGAATGATAGCAGAACACACTAGTGACACTAGGAAATTATTTTTTTTCAAAATTTGAAAAAAAATATATATTTTTTCTGACTTTTTGTATCGTTGTTTTTTGGTCAAAATGTTGGCTTCCAGCGGAAAATGCAATGCTGCAGCAGAAGTTCTTTATAAATTTTTGACATGTCAGATGATGATTTGACGCAGATCTAATGACGTCCGAATCTCTCATAGAGATTCGGACTACACTCCCAGTATTTCTCAAGCTGGTGAAGACGAACAAAACCGTCCAGCCATCGTAACTCAGTCGGTTCAGACTGTGACCATGAAAATGACAGCAATAACGAACCACTTGCCAACCTATGGACTGATGCATCGATGGTGGGCGACAGATACGTTCTGCCAACAGATATTTGAGTCACTGGTGCACCTGGAAGGCTGGAATAAATGCGAATGCTTGATTATTATCTTTTGCCTATAGAGAAGCAACTGCAAACATTTGCCTCATAAGGTTGTGACAGCAAAGTTGAGAAAGATGACTTTGTTTCTCGTCGAAACGGGCAGATCGTTGTCACAAAATGGAAGGACAAACGAAGTGTTATGATACTGAGCACACACCATGCTAGGAAATTGACGGCTTCAGCGAAATTGAACCTACACAGAGAGCCTCTATGGAAACCAGATTCCATCCTCACCTACCACTTCAACATGTGCGCAGTTGACCGAAGCGACCAACTGATTCCTTACTGCTCTCCTCTTCACAAGACACTGAAGTGGAATCGGAAGAACGTTCTGCACCTCCTATATATAGCACTGCCAAATTCGTATTTACTATATAAGAAATGTGGCGGTATCAAAAGTTATGAATGGTTTAGACTGCAAGTCACCTCACAGTCTGTTGAAAGATGTCATTTGCCCAGTTCTGGCAGCTGAGCATCTGAGCCTCGTGCATTTGTTGATACAAAGCATCGGACATGTCCGACTTAGCGAACAACGCTTCCTGGACGTGTTGCCACCAACTGAGAGTAAGTCAACTCCAACCAACAAGTGTGTCCTATGCAACAAGGGAGGCATTCGGAGGGAATGACGTTACTGAACATGCTAAACGCACTTGTCGAAGCCAGCACTTCGTGGTGTTCCATGTCTTGAAATCTACCACACCAAAGCTAAAATATAAGAGGAATGTCAGACAAGACTGAAAACATGTAATTTTTGATGTATATATGTTGAAAATAGTAAAAAAAAACTATAAATACTAAAACAGTGAAAAAAATATTTTCCCGTTTTTTTTTTATTTTGGTGGCGTAGGGGTGCAAACCGTGGTGGCGGTCAATGTGTTAATATGAAATGTTCTCGCCTCTGATTAGGTTGTACTGCGAGAGCCAGGCGCTTTATAAATTCGAAAATACAATACAATACAATACACTCTCACCGACAATGTGAACAAGTTAGTTTGTCCAGATGTTACAAATGTTGTTTACTCACCTGGAGATGAGCTACAATCAAATTCCCGTGGATCCCGTGTCCTAGCTCCTCCACCACTGCTCCACGGATCCTTCTTTGGCTCAAGTGGAGCTGACCAAGGGTCTGCCATGGCACTGCCTGTTTCCCAGTCCCAAGGCTGACTCTGTACAAGTTGTTGCTTTGGTGGAGCAGCTGCTACAGTTGACGTCACCTGCCGTCTTCGAGCATGCTAAGCAACAAAAAGAAGAGATTCGTTATAAAATGTACAAAGATTAGACTACAGCACCATCAGAACAATTTCACTAGCAAAGCATTAATCCATAAATTATGCATTTATACAGGCGCTGAAGCAACATGATTAAAAGCCATTATTTATTGACCAAGGTTCCATACTTTCAAGTGCCCTTGGAGTGCTACTGGGTTATAACGAGGAAGGCTTAAATCTGAATCAGTCAACATGTCAGGCAGCCATTAGGTAGGAGAAGTTTCTGGGAGTGTCTTAACTTTTAACAGACGAGGAGGCACTAAAACATACTGTGCAAACAATGTTTCTAGTCGTTAAACTGTTAAACTGGCTAGTTTATTACCTCTGCAATTAGTCTCATAAATTGAGCACTGCGACTGCTCAGCCTCAGCCTTCTCTGAGTGCTGCTGGTGTCTGTGGAGGATCTGTTCTCATCCCCTTATTCTTTAAAATTTTCACTTCACCAATCAGCCGCATAGCCAATCACTTTGGAGTCTAGTTACAGTGTTCTGTCACCCACAGAATGGTAAAACTTGAAGAGTGCCCCTCATCAGTGCATGCATGCATGATTCTGCTTCAATGGTATGGCCTTAAACTCAGATAAGTCTGAGGCAATTATGTTTGGTTCACGCCAACACCTGTATTTTTTTCCTTCCAACGCTATTTCTTTGTCACAATCTGTCAAAACACCTGATATAACTTTTTTGTTTCTATTATTTCAGGCCAAATGGCACATAAGTTCTGCTCTTAGCAAAGACATATCACAAACTATAGCCAGGTCTCTTGTCTGCTCTTTCCTCGATTAAGTCAACTCAGTTTTTGCAGATTCCATGGCCAAAATCACCCATCAGTCCATCATCTAGAACATTTAAGAACATTCCAGGGCCTTCCAAATTTGCAAATAAGCAGTAGATGGCAATGGCCTAGGGACACCTATACCTAAAGACATGAATAGAATAGAGACAATCAAACTATAGAAGAGAACATTACATAACTTACATGCGCTTGATTGGGCGCATTCCTAAATTTGGCCATGTCTCTGAATACATGCGAGATGTCCTCCACTGGTTACCACTCTCGCAGCGCATTGTCTACCGGTTTGCCTCCATTGTCTGGCAATGTCAGCTTGGCCGTGCTCCCTTCTATCTGCGTGAGCTCTGTTCTCGTGCCTCTGCCCCACCTGGTCACCGCTCTCTTCGCTCCGCCACCTGTGGCGATCTCTCTGTTCCTTTCACACCCAGCATGCTTTCTCCGTGGCTGGACCCACAGTATGGAATGGGCTTCCTCCTGAGCTGCGGTCTCCTCCTCGAAACTCATCCACCACTTTCTTCTCTGCTCTAAAGACTGTACTCTTTCGCCGGGGTTGGGCTAGGAGTGCCTCTGAATAGCTTCCTTGAAGGGGCGCTATATAAATGCTTGATTGATAACATGCTTCAATAAACTCTGGATACACATGGAGCTTCTCAAACCATATCTATGCACTCACTGGTTGTCAAGGAAGAAGAGAGTGAAGTTACAGACAGACGGTTTCAACAGGAACACAACAGTAAACAGCAGTGGATTAATTATTTTGTGATAGACTAGAAGCAAAGACATGACAGTAGGTATCTCAGATCCTGAACTCAACAGCTATCAATGCATCCAAAACTCCCTGTCTTGTGTGGTGCTGCATGATTCTTCTCATACAAACTCTTTAACCCTGCTTGGTCAACTGCATTGACTTCCGTAGAATTCAGAAGAAAAGATTTAAAATGGCTTGTCTGATCTATAAAATCCTTCCTCTAGTCTCTCCTTACGTCCCTCCTCTCAACCTGTGATCCTCAGGTATGGGTCTTTTGAGTGAGCGACAATGCAGAACAGTCATTGATTCTCGTGCATCCCATGTTGCTCCACCAAGGAATGGAACAAAAACTACCAATGTTTTTCCAATGCCCAAACACCTTATATTAAAACTATTTCTTACTGAATTTCAAACTCCTGTTTACCTAAATGCTCTTCATCTGGCAACAGACTAACTGCGCCTCTGATCTGCATTTCTGTGTGATTTTGCATGTACTCAAAATTTTCACAAGAATAATAAACTGAACTCAGCAGATACACTTATGACAATGATGACAAAAATATATACATACTGCCAAGTAAGCTAAACTGCCAATTCTAGGAAATTTCAGTGTATTTTGGAAGCAAGCGACTTAGTTAAATGCGGTTCTGACAGCTTGACTCCTGACATCTGTCTGTTACCACACATGTACTGTAATTTTCAAGTGCTTATAGAATACAGGTAAATCGAGACAAAGGAGCTCATGTTGTAGGGCATAGTGCAACATTTATGAACATTTCATACACAAGTCGCACTGATAAACCAGATGCACTCCTAGGAGTTCGTGTAAACTACACATAGCCAAGAAATTATAACACTGATTTTTTTAAAATCAGTTTCATCACAATCAGAACCCAATGACTAAATAATGAGACCTCTTGTTGAGCGGTTTTTCTGCTTTCCTCGATGGCCATTTGTAGTTTAATCTCATCTCCCTTCCTTTTCTTGATCTCCTCATCGTGCTCCTCCTTGCTCATAGCCAGCGCCAATTGCAGCTGCAGCTCTTCTTCATTGGTGGTCGAAGGCCGCACAGCTTCCATCTCAGTATCAGTAGCTGGTCGATGGGAGGCTGACAACAAAACAGAAAGATCGTAATATTTGTCATAATCATGATGCTTTTCACCATGCAGAAGCACAATAGAAAGTTACGCCATTGGTTGGCAAAGAACTACTGTGAAGTAAGACTGCATGTTCAACTAAAGTGCATAGAATTGCATTAAATGTGATGTATATGATCAATTAGAAGTTGAGCCCTTACAGCAGTAATGATGCATTACAATCTGTTTAATATAGTTCATAACATGCTCAGCCCTTTTTTGGTAATCATGATAGCAGAAAATAAGCCTTGCAGTCATGTTGTCTTCAGTTTCACTTCCAGTTATTGATTTCCTAAATTCAAAAACTGGAACCATTTCATTTTGAGGCCAGCAATGATAAAAGAGTTTAATTTCGTTTTATTGTACAGTAATACTCTTACTGCTGGAATATAACAAGTTAAAGCCTTGCACTATATTAAGCTACAATTGCTTAACACACATAAATAAAACTGTTGATGGTGTAACGGCTGATGACAATCATTTCTTGCATATGTGGGTTGTACCCAAACACTGATGCCAGTGGCAATGTTTCCCACAATTTTGTAGTCATTTTCTACGGCAATATTTTTTGCTGCTCTGTAAACATACCAGCATCATTCTATCAATTATCACACCTTGTCTCAACAACAGGGATGGTCGTTTGTATAATCTTTTTATGCATTGGACTGACTGATAAATTTATGGTACACTTGTTCTAAGTAAGACAGTCTGCACTTATCACAGCACCATCCTGTGGTGTCAAAAACATGTTAGGCTCATCTGGCTTAGGTCTGCCAGTCGTGACAGACATTGAGAATGTCAAGTTGCCTGTCTTGAAGTGGGTAATGTCTTTCTACACGAGAATTTTCACCTACGTCACAATATTGGTTTTGGAACAAAAGTAAAAAATGCATAAAAGGTGCAACTGCATGAAACATTTTACCAATTTTAAAAGTCTTTTATTATTACATGAAACATGTGACCAGTTGAAAAATATTTCAAATTTCAACAAACCTCAATTTGGAAAAAAAACAATTCCTGAAAAATATGATACAAAAATTTCATATCAAGAATTTCTTGCAAACAAATTCATTTTACAGTTTAATATCCTGAAAGATGTCCAAAAATCAAAATCATTAAAAAGTTGAAATTTTAAAAAGTGACAAATTTAGGGCATAAACATTAACTTATCAAGTTCTATAACAACGATCTTGTAAATATTAAAATTCTTGAAATAAAATGCTATTTTTATGCCAAAAAAAACTGAAAACATACTTTAAATATGATATACAATCAAAATATCTTGGCAAATTTGTATGTTTTACACCTCAAATGATCAGAAAATCTGGACAACAAAAGGCATTTCCTGGATTTTCTAATTTTAAAGTAAAAAAATTCACTGTACATATCAAAGTATTTATCATCTGGTCTTATCTTCAAGAAAGACAACAATCCATACTCAATCCATACTGGAAAATGCCTAAACGTTTATTTTAAAAAAGGACGACAAGTCCATTCCAGCATACATGGTGTTTATTGCGAATTAGTTCCTTTATCACAACACTGCCAACTTGATAATATTGCTCTAGCATAGAAAGCACTTTACTGATCCTATGGAAGGAAACGCAGTATAAAACCTTTGATTGCACGAAATGTTGATTTATTTTAACATGTGGCTCCTCCCACTTCAGTAATCAAGGCGATTCGAGACTAATGCGTTATTGCGTTTGTCAGAGATATCTTAGCAGACATACAGACTCATTGCTTAATTGTACGTATGAATCTGGCCATTTATAAAGTACAGTTTAAGAATCTCACAAGGGTGCTTAATTATGCTTGTTATGAATGCATGTTTAATTGTTTATGATAACTTACAAGTACCATTGACATAGTCGATAGAAATAACTGAAAGCTGTTATGGGCAGTGTGAACCGAATCTGGGATCCAAACTCATCCTACTCTTTCTTTATTATGCCTCATGTTTTGAAGCACAACCATGTTATCTTTAAGTATAATTAGAACTCTTATAAACTTTGATTTTTAAAGTAGTACCTTGAAATTTATACAAGTTTACCTTTCATTACCTTTTAAATACTTGTCACAAAAGGAGGAATTATATGAATTTGTGTAGTCTTGTGTAATTTGTTTGAATGCTTGTACTCCATTACACCATCACTGTACCTGCTTGAATTAAAAACTTTAGAAACTGGAATTTAAAAAAGTTATGACAAACACCGATTTTAACATGAATTGTCCACACTAGTTCTATGCATTCCATGTTAAATGATTTGCATTGTATTAAAAATGAGAATAATTCAAACCAAATAAAAATGACAGAAAGTGATCATCAGTAGAAATGTGAGGTTCAGTTTTAATGCCAACATTACCGACAGCAATACTTTTGACCCCTACCACTGGAGCACATTGTCATTTCATCTGTGTTACCATTAGGGCTCCTAAAACTGACACTTTTTACATTAACATTCATAAAACATTTACGACTGAAATGCTGTTTGAAAAGTCTAAAAATACCATGTACTGGTGCTGCAGGTGATTCACTGGTGTAGGAAGGTGTATAGCGACGTTCCGTAGAGGATGAAAAGCTAGAGACTGCAGGTGGCGAGGAAGAACGCAGTTCACTGTCAGTCAACTAACAAAGTAATTTACCATAAAATGCAGTTGCTTTGAAACCATCTATGGCAGGTTAATAAAAGCAGCAATCAAGAACAGACTAACTCACAGAAGCTATGCTACTGATCAAATTACTAAAAATTCCTCTTCCAATATGACATGGTTTTGTAAATGAAGTCATTATATTACATTTCATCATTGCTAATAGCTTGGCATCAGCTACAGGCGCGGTAGGACGGAAGAACAGCCAATCGCCCCCTTCCCTATACCGCAATATAGGGAAGGGGTGATTCTTCACTGATTGACAGGCCTAACTGTCGCCGGACCCGGCCACCTGTGGCAGATACAGGGTAGATTGAAAAATCAACTGTTATTAATTGACATGTTAGACATTCCAGATCCGAATAATTCTGGATAGTCCAAAAATCGACAAAATCAGTTTACAGATCCGAATTTCGGTTATGCCCTACACCATACCTATTCAACGTCATGGCCAAGGTGGTTATGAGGGAGGCTCGGGATGTTATGATGTGGAGTTCAAATAGGAGGAAAAGGAATTACAAATCTGTGATGTGCCGATGACACTGTGCTGTTGTTGGGGCCCAGAAGCCGAGCTGCAGATGGTGAATCGTTTGGATTGAGCAGGCAGCAGGACTAAGCAGGGACTTTTGATTAATGTGGACTAAAGCAAGACTATGACAATAGGGCATAAGGCAACCAGTTGGAGCAGGCTGATATGAACCCAAATCTTGGCTCAGAGATATTCGGTCAAGACTGGCGAAGGGATAATGCATGAGGGCACCACTGAAACAATTATATCTGTTTATTTGTGCAGACTCTTCATTTCAAATGCATTGATTCTTGCCTCCCTCTCTCTCTCTTCTTAAAGATCCAGCTATCATAACCATAGATTGTCACTGGCCACACAAGAACCTTCATAAGTCATATCTTTGTGGGAAGCAAGATGTTGTAGCTTATCCATAATTGGAGGATGCAGTAGAATTGTCTGTGGTGCGGCCACTCCTCGGATCTAGGAAGGTTGAAGACAAGTGCTAATCTAGTGCCAATTTGGACTTTTTGATGGAAATAGCTGAATTTACCAGATTATGAGTAGGGAGTAACTGATCGATCCTTGGTCTGGAAACCAATTAGTACCAATTACTACAGTAACCCGATTAATCGGAATCAGCATTTTATTCAACAACTGATTCAAATTTAGAAAAATCTAAATTTTTAAGTGCACTTTCTTTTTGCCAACAACGTCTCATCCGCCAAAGGCCGATGAAATTTGCTTAAAATTAATAAACATTTTCAGAAATAAGTTTGCTTATATAATTTTTCATCAACCAAAACTTCCGCAACTTCTGCAAGGCAATCGCGTGAGGCGCAAATTAAAATAAACTTGTTTACTGACCTACGTTTCTGGTGACAAGCGTACAACTTCTGCCATTCGATTGCGACATTAATATTATAATTTCCCAGATCTGTGTGTCCTTCGATAAATGCTGCTGGAATGTCTGGAATGTCACTGAAGCACCATAAGGCACTCATCGGCCTTTGGCGGATGATACGCCGTTGGCAGACCTGCCTATTCATGCTGCCTCACCTCCCTAATCATGCTGCATGCAGGCACACGAACAAAGTCTGTCTCTACCTCCCTTCCTCCCTCAATCCCTCCCTACCTCATTCCCTCCCTCCTGGCATCACTACATTGATTTGGCACATGATATAACCAGGGGCATCTACACCATGGAAACCAAGAAATAGGGGGAAGATCTGTCAGTGTGTGTGCAATCATTAACGGGGGAAGGAAGGGGAAGGGGGAAGAGAAGGGGAAGTTGCTCCAATGACTTCGGGTGCATAGACGCCCCTGGATTTGTTGTTGTTCGTGTACAACAACAAATAACTTTATTGTTCATAAATAGTAATGACTTTTTTTCATAGAACCCATATTTTCACATGGCCAGCTTTACATTGCATTGTCGTGTTCACAAAACAGAGACAACATCAAACTATGCATCAAGAAAAACTACCTTCAAGGTCATTTGCTAAATGATGCTCGAATTTTCACGAGCAATGTCACTTATAATTAATCATTCCAATAAACAAATTCTTTTCTCTTCCTATAAATCCATTTTTTCAAACCCATTATATAATGGGCAGATACTCTAGTTAACATTATATTTTTTTATCAAAGTTAACTTCTGCAAGATTATGACATTAATATTATAAATTTAACAAAACATTTTCAAAACTAAGTTTGCTGATATAATTTTTGATCCACAAGGCAATCGCGCAAAGCGCTAATTAAAACAAACTTTTCTATTGACTTCATTTTTATTTCCAGTGACAGGCATAAAACTTCTGCCGTTCAATGCGACATTAATATTACAATTTTTATCACTTTTTTTAAACCAAAGTGCGGTTAGCAATTGGTAGCATAAAGGATATACTTACTTACTTACTTACCGGCAGTTTCCACAATATTGCAACATTAACATTATAAATTTAGAAAATAATTTAGTTGATCATGTCTCAAACCAGAAGTACAATCATTTCGCTCGCCAGCGGTTGTCATTTTCATATTAGCTGAAAATTTCTTAAAATTCACAAACAAAAAACAACTTCAAAACACGTAACGAAATACCACAAATTTTTAATATATCTGTATATACATTTTAATAATATATTTGTCGTTGATGAGTATGGAACGTTGTTTCATTCAGTTAATGATATTTTTCGTGATCACCCAGTTTAGGCTACTACATAACACCTGTCTAAAAATATAACCAAATTTTTAACACAACCATCATAATCTCACAGGCTCAACAAATAATTCTGATAATCGGAACCGGAATCAGCAAAAAACGTGCTAACTAATCGGAATCGGCAGGAAAATGTTAATCGGTTACTCCCCTAATTATAAGTATGGTTCTTGGTCACAGCCAAAACAAAGACTTTACAGTAGATACCTGGTGATTAGAATATCAGATAAAAACCATAAATAATGCAAAAAAGAAGCTAAAACTGACAATACATAAAAGTTTACCACTCACTGCATAGCCAGTAGAAATTCCAAAACGATTCTTTACATTGGCAGCCCTTGAACGTTCATTCCTGAGCTTATCAGTGTCTTTGAGTAGAGTTACCAACTGCTTGGCCTTCTCACGAATGTTCAGTCCATGGTCGACACCATCGTCAAAATGCTGAAAATCCTTTAATGTCTGAATTGAAATGATGTTCTCCATGCAGTACTGAACAACACGCTCACTTCCTGCCTTTACCAGATAGTCAAGCAAGATCAAAGACTTGTAGACATGACGCCAGTTTTTCCCATGGTCATTTAATCGTTTCCAGATCATCGGCATGATTTCACTGAAGGCAAGCAGGTCATGTGACATTTGTGCTATCTCAGCCATTACCATGCTTGGTGGACCCCATGGGTCATTCGACGTTGCCTCACGAACCTTCACTTCAGCATGTGTGTAGTTTTTTACGACATTTTTAATGCTTCTATGTATTGGCATTTTGCACAGCAGGAAATGGCAATGCCCAGAGAACCAGAAAGAATTGAAACACCAAGCAAAATACTGTAGAATATTGATATTATTCAAAGCTACTTGCAAGCCAGACCAAGAGACTAAAACAACAGAACACATATTTGTAAAAACTGTAGTTTCACACAACTGATATTTGCTTCCTACTGAGATAATTAGACTACTCTACAAATCACATGCACACACAAACTCAGTCACAAGTATAGTGACTGTGCACTGTCTGAGAAGATAAGGTGGTAAGAGAGCAACAGACGACTGGTCACCCACCTTCATATGTCAAGGCAAACCTCAGTAAGTTGTTAATTCCTCTCTGCCTATTGGGCCTAGATAAAAGGAATGCTATACTCATGTTTCAGATTTTTCAACCTTCGCCCATCTAGCATTTGCAAACATTACTGATGCACAGGGCCGCCGACATAAATTCTGGGTCCCTAGGCAGAGCAGTCATGGGCCCCTAGGCAGAACAGTCATGGGCCCCTAGGCAGAGCAGTTACAGGCCTCTAAACTATCTTTAGGCTTTATATAAATATAATATCAGATGCTTGAAGTTTACACTGATTGTAGTTAAGTGTCAGATAATATATTTTAAAAGGCATAAATCATAAACTATGAATAACTGATTATAATATAATATTTTTCATAAGTTTATTGCGGGCCCGGCCCAGGCCCCTAAAAGTCGCCGGGCCCCGGGCATTTGCCCCCCCCCTCTCGGCGGGCCTGTTGACGCAGCAAGTGTATTAATACCAATACTGCTCCATTTCAGGTTTACACATTTTCATTTTCAATTAATATTAGCTTTGGTGCTTATACGGCCCATTGAAAACGTTTCTGTTTAAAAATGTCTCTCAAAGAATTCTTTTGAAACTTAATACATGTATCATTTAATTCATCATATATCAATACATACTTCTCACTTATGTTTCATACTTCCATCGGTTGATGCCTTGTGCATTAGACACCGGCGCAATAAAAGTTACTAATTAATAATAATACTTCAATTTTATTACGTATATATATATATACATGGATATATATATGGATGATATATGATTTTGGTGCTTTAAGAAATCTATTTGATTCTGTTGCCGCGTATATAGTGGGTCCGGCCCGAATCCCTGAAACGAATTTCGCCCGAATCCCCGAAATCGAATAGTGATGAAAATGTAACTGAAAGTAGAAGTCGGATGAATGCAAGGCCATGTTAGATCTATGTCACATATAAAAATTTACAATTTAACTTTGAATAGTTTTCGGGAGTTCAGCCGCTTTCTATAAAACTGTTTTCGGGAAATCGGGCTTTTGTGTGTCTTCAGCGTTTTCAGGGATTCGGGTTTCGGGGATTCGGGTTGACCCCTATATAGAGTACGAAATTCTCGTGTTTACGTTTACGAATACAGTACACAGATCACCGAAGTTGTGTAAAAATTTAGTTTATCCCTTTTACATCAATTGGCTCTATATGGGTAATCAATGACGACAACTTGGACTCTAGTTTGCAAATCTGATAGCGAACGTCTACATTCCAACCACTTGTAGCCCTTAATGCAAGTGCTTAGGTATAATGGCAGTCTCCGTAATAAACTTTCGACTTTTGTCGCCGATCAGATCGATCTGACATAGTCTGTAAAAGACCGTCATTCGCATACAACAACTAGTACTTAATATTGCAAACATAGCAGAAAATAACTCTTAGCAGAGGAGAAAAAAACACAACTAATTACTTTTCCCTCGAAATATTTACCTATTTCCTGCTTCCTCTCCTTTTCATGAGAATTAGTGAAGAACAAGAATCAAGCCTCTCTGACCTGACCTCTGACCTGACCTTTATCATATCGTAAACTTTTGCTAAATAATATGCAACAATATTACAGAACTAATTTTGCCCGTCAAAATGATAATTTGAAAAAGAAAATGAATAGATTTATACGAAGACAAAAGAATTTGTTTATTGTAATGCTGGGATTATAGGTCACATTGCTAGTGAAAATTCGAGCATCATTTAGCAAATGACCTTGACGGTCGTTATTTGATGAAAAAGACAAAATTTAATCTCGCCTGGAATGCCTAATGCACAAATTTAAACGATCCGTCATATTCAAGCTAATTCTCCCTCTATCACAGAGCTTGCAAACAAAGCTGAAATTGCATTATTTAAAGCTGTCCTGTGTAATGAAAACCATTCACTAAGATGCCTTTTCCCTAACCATCATTTAACTCCCTATTTTCTTAGAGACAGAGGCCGACCTCATAACTTTAACCTCCCTGATAAAGACTCACGAAACTTTATTTCTCGTATGTTATTCGCCAACTCATAGGTAGAGCCCTGCGCCGGCCGCGCCGCGCCGCCGCCGCCGACATTTCGTGGGGCGCCGCCGCCGCCGATTTTTGTTTGTCGGCGCGCCGCCGCCGCCGCCGCCGACAATCGGTCGGCGCGCCGCCGATGCCAGTTTGATATGCTTAATTGTTATTATTGCATTTTTCATGTTTTGCATGATATTACAAAGATAAGCAAACTATTCTCAGAAATGGCACTTTGAATGGTAGGAACTCGTGTGTTAATGAAGAAGATAAAGAGTGAACATAGCTGATTGCAATGTTTGTGGTCTTTATCTTGATACCAAGAATGCATTGTCTTCCTGACTAAATTCGTTTTCCTTATACTTTGACGATCTTGTCTTTGTGCCATGATACACACAGTCATTTAAAGCGATATCTTGTTACCGGTACAAGTAACCATTGTTTTGATACACCTGTTCCTGTTGCCATTTCCTTAATACCTTGACAACAAAAGCAATATGCAATGCATGTCTTTGCATGTATACTACAGTACTACAGTATTCCCTCATTCGTTACCTTCATGTTGAATAGCTTCTATAACTTATTGATTGTTGTCTTTGATGTATGTGGTCTTATTACAATGGTGTAAATTTTTGGCTTAATGTTGTAAGATTAGAGGAGTTTATGAGTGCTATTAAAGTCAAGATATGCCATTTAAGTAATAATCCTGCAAAACGGAAGGTATAATTGATTAATACTTTTGCTGGAATCTATTCAGGTAAACAGTATCAGTTGACACAGGTTTTGACTTAGTGCGTATAGTATCAAGAATGGTCTTTTTCAGTTTAATCTGATACAAACAATGGTCTATATGTGGAAACTTTAAATGGCGTGGCACCAATTCAAACGGGCAGCAGAGCACCTGGCAAATTCATTGAAAAATAAACAGGAGTGAGGCCACTCGGCCAGTGTATTACCATAGGAAAACGTATATATTTATATTTCACTTCATGGCTTCAGCAGCCTCTCTTATTGGGAGGATGCTGTTATCCAGCATCTGCCATGTGACTTGGTGTGTAGGCCTACACCGTATCAGTGCATATGTAAGTGTATTCAAGCAATATGCAAATGCATGTTGCTTCATCTGAATACAATTTGCCAATACCTATACAGATGTGCAGTGTAATTAAGGATGTTCATATTTGTAAGGCAAATGTCTGAGGGTGTCTTCTCTTTCAGTCCTTTGATGTAGTTGAGCTTCAGTGTGATGGAGTGGCTTTAGAGAACTTGGCCCTTTGACTGGTCACAGGACGAACGGCTGTTCAACTCTCATAGTGACTCAGATGGGCGTCCGGAGGAGGGGAAGGGGGGATTTGCCCCTGGATTTGTGAATAGATTTTTCATGCAAAAAGGTCGTTTTGCCCCCTGGAAAAATGTTGCTCCCTTAGAACAATTTTGCCGCCCCTCCGGAAAACTTCCTGCGGATGCCCATGGTGACTCGTGTTTCTGACAAGGGCACGCCGCGCCGCGCCGCGCCGACGCCGACATTTTGTGGGCGCCGCCGCCGCCGATTTTTGTTCGTCGGCGCGCCGCCGCCGCCGACCAAAAATGACCGGCGCGCCGCCGCCGACACTATGACGTCGGCGCAGGGCTCTACTCATAGGCCTACTAAGCTATTACTTCCTCAGTCCTATTTTTCATGTACACCTACATTGTACAGGCAAGTTCTACGTAATAAACGAATATACACATGCACACATGTCTCTGTTTCGTGAACGCGACAATGCAACATACAGAAGGCCATGTGAAAATACGGGTTTTATGAAAAAAGTCCGGACTATTTATGAGCAATATTTGTTGTTGTTCGTGTATTGCACTGATTAGCCCAAACTAATTGATTGGTCACAATCAATGTTTGGGCTAAATTCTAATCAGTCTTCACCTGGTCCTTGTTCTTGCTCCCCTCAACCTCCCGTCATATCGTGCCATATTGAGGTAGTGATGCAGGGAGGGAGGGAGTGATCAGGAAGGGATAGATTGAGGGATGGATGGAGGCAGATCGAGACAGACGTGCACAACGCTCGTTTGATATTGCGTCCGTCCGAGATCGGCGAACAGGCCGCTCAGGCATAATTAGCAGCGCCGGTGTGCCTGCAGGCAGCATATCAGTAGGGAGGTGAGGCGCAGCATGAGTAGGCAGGTCTGCCAGGGGCGTCTCATAGGCCTTCGGCCGATGCATGTTCGGCCGATGCATACCTTAGGCAGCATCAGTGACATTCCAAACATTCTTGAGCGTTTATCGAAGGACACACGGATCTGGCGAACTATAGGCCTATAAGAGATAAAAGGCAGTTCTCAGTCTAACCACGTATATAACCTAATTCCGACACGTCCTATTAGAAAGTGATCAGTTACTTCGTTTTCTTAATCTGAGGTACAGTAGTTCAAGGTACAGGGCTAAAGCAAAAGTAAGAGCAAACGTAGCTTTCATTAGCTGCAACCCGTGAAAAATCACGGCATGTAAATTTCGTTTAAAACTTTAATGTGCTTGAGAATAGAAATGTAAAAAAATACGTAGGGGCCTAAGCTAAATTGTTATCATTGCAATAATTGTGTGTGTGTGTTTGTGAGAGAGAGAGAGAGAGAGAGAGAGAGAGAGAGAGAGAGAGAGAGAGAGAGAGAGAGAGAGAGAGAGAGAGAGAGAGAGAGAGAGAGAGAGAGAGAGAGAGAGAGAGAGAGAGAGAGAGAGGGGGGGAGGGGGAGGGGGAGGGAGGGAGGGAGAGGGAGAGGGAGAGGGAGATGGAGAGGGAGGGGGAGAGGGAGAGGGAGAGGGAGAGGGAGAGGGAGAGGGAGAGGGAGAGGGAGAGGGAGAGGGGAGAGGGAGAGGGAGGGAGATGTTAATGCACCCCGCCGCCAGCTCCCGCTGGCAGTCGAATCTGCAGAGAGATGGAGAGAGAGAGAGAGAGAGAGAGAGAGAGAGAGAGACAGACAGACAGACAGACAGACAGACAGACAGACAGACAGACAGACAGACAGACAGACAGACAGACAGACAGACAGACAGACAGACAGACAGACAGACAGAAAAAGAGGTAAGAGTGGACGTGAATGCAGGGCTAGCTAATGCTGACCGCCGCCCGCCTCGCCGCCAGCTCCCGCTAGCAGCCGTATCTGCAGAGATTGAGACAGAGACGGAGACAGAGTGAGGTAACCAATACACCAAAGTCGTACGCGACCGACGAACAGCGGAAATTTTATTGTTTGACTAGAAAATACGAACATTCATCATCGATCCTTAAATCATTGCATGGGCTTCCCATAGAGAAGCGAGTAGGCATACTTTCAATACAAGGATTCTATATTTCAGTATTGAACTAATAATTATGTAGGCCCCTATAGGCTACAAGACAACGCTTCAACCGATCTTATCAGGCTATTTTCAGTCTTCGCTGACTCCAAAGACTTAATAATTATACTCAACCAGATATCTTATGACTTTCTCAATCGAACTATTCCGTGGACGAGGGCGCCTTAATTTGTTGCTGGCTCTAGACTCTGGGATTCCTTTTCTGCAAAAGTTTGCTATGAAAGTCTCTTCTGGCCATCAGGTCTCAACTAAAGCTCATCTCTACCTAGACTGATTTCCTCTTCAGGCTGTTTCCGTGTGTTCTCATACTCCTCGGCTTTCTACCGAACTCAGAATGGAATTTGGCTTAGGCCTACACAATCACTGACACGCTATGGCGGGATAGTTTATCGCACTTTACAATTAGCGCTACATAAGGTTAGTGTATATTTGGTATCACGTGATTATTTCAGAAAATGGCGAATTACAAAATATCGAAGAGTGTGTTTTGTAAGCATTCAGACGTCTGCGTGAAATAATGAAATTGAATCAGATTTCTGTTTTATCAGCACTACCATAAACTAATCAACTGCCCACTGATTGCACGAGTACGTTTATAATAATGAGTAGGAGAATCAACTGCAAAACGAGATCTGAAGCCGGTGTCGGGCAGAGTGGCTTGTCGTTGAGTGATGATAAATACGTGAATGTCCACAAGGGAGCGCATCCAGATGCAAGTAGCCTTTCTCCCGTTTCTAAAGTGAAGTACTCCCTCAGATCTGGCCATCGGCAAGCAGCTTCGTCTGTTCGAAGTCGTTACGCACAGCGTCCAATGGCATTCATGTCGCAGTCGAGGGAGAGGTATTTGTCTGATGTAGACGACGACGACGACAATAACATCTCGTTTGCAGACGACGAGAGTGAGAGAGACGGATCAGATTTTCTCTCTGAAGCTGACGGAGAATCAAATGACTTAGATTCGGATGAAATACACAGACACTTAACCCGTTGGCAGATACCAGATATTACAGATGACGTCGATATACCAGTGTTGATTCTTCCAGAAACTGCGTTCGATTTAGTCATCGATACTGAGTTTTCACTTCAGGCTGTTGGTATCTATCAGGTCTTAAGGCAGTTTTCAAGAATTCTTCATTTGTCACTCTTTCGATTTGAAGACTTCTGTTCTGCACTGACTGTTAATGAGCAGAGTTGCCTTTTAGCAGAAACCCATATAGCTCTGCTGAAATGCATCCTGCAAGAAGAAGACTGCAGCAATTCTACATTTGGACCAACTGATGCTAAAGATAGCATCAATATCTCTCTTTATGTTATAGATGCAGTAACATGGTTTGAAGCAGTCAGAATGTACCTGGAGAGTCTCACAAGTATTGAAGATGATTTTCAGCAGGTTCTTGGATTATTCAGTTACAGTCATTATCAAGATTTGAACACTAGCCAACGTCTCTTGCTGCTGCAGATTTTGACAGATTTATTTCTGGCAACAAATGTGGTCCGTGAAGCAATCATGAAAGAAGGAGCCTTTATTCATGAAGAGCAGTGTAGATTCTGTCATAGGTTGGTTTACTTTTATTTTTCAACGTGTATTTGATAATGCATTATTTCTGTATTTGAAAATAATTTGTTCACCTCCTTTGTGTTTTAACCAATCATGTAGTTTCCTATTTTTTGAAGTATAAAATACAATAGGTGCACATTTACCTTGTGTAGCCATTCTCTAATGGATTCTGCGATCAAACAGGTTTGCATGTTGTTGCAGTTCGCTCGTATAAGCTCGTATTCATATAAGGCCGGTTTCAAGACATGCAACACTTTTTCGTTTTAAATCTCTTTATTTCAGACTACCTCTTTCAGACTCTAAGACTCTCTCGAAACATGCCCCTTCCTCTTCTTATATACTGTAAACCCAAGAACCTGAAGGAGTGTCCAGCTCTCTGTCATTCAGACCACCTCAGCACTCCTAGGGAAGAGCTCTTATGTTGTGGCATAACTCGTCCCCCCAGGAAATTCTTTTATAAAACCTATCAGATGTGTCATACCACAGTTATACATGCCACCCCGAGCTTCTTTCTGATGTCCACATTTCTTTTCCTGTCCTTCAGTGAGATCCCAAGTATCCATCGTAGCATTCTCATCTCTGTTCTCTCCAGTAACCCTTCATCCCTTTTTGTCAGCGCCCAGGCCTCTGCTCCATATAGCATCACCGGTCTTACCATTGTTTTGTATACCTTTCCCTTGAGTTGAGTTGGCATTTTGGCGTCACACAACACTCCCGTTAGTTCTCTCCATTTCTGCCAAGCCACCTTAATCCTGTTCCTGATGTCATGCTCGCAGCCACCCTGTGCATTCATGGTCGATCCCAGATATTTAAATGTTTCAACCTGTTTCAGTGACTTTCCTGCAATGTCTCTGATCTCAATTGCTTCCGTTGTTTTTGAGCAGACCATGGTTTCTGTTTTATTGATGTTTATCTTAAGACCCTTGCTCTCCACTGCCATCTGCCAGTCTGTAAAACGTGCTTGCATCTTCGCCTCTGCATCGTCCGCCAGTATAAGATCATCCGCATACAGCATGTCCCAAGGTACCTCTCTCCTTACATGTTCTGATATTGCATCCATCACAATAATAAACAGTAGAGGACTCAGGCACGATCCTTGATGTACACCCACTCGTATCTCGAATTCTCCTGTGTTGCCTATACTGCTCCTCACTGTTGTTCTTGCACCTTCATACATTGACTTTACCAAGCGCACAATTACCTCCGAGACTCCCTTCTTCCTCAAACTCCAGTAAACGACATCCCTTGGAACTCTATCAAAAGCTTTTTCCATATCCACGAAGGTCCAGTATCTTTTGTTGTTTCCTTCTAAAACCTTTTCCTGTACCTGTCTCAGTATGAACACTGCATCTGTTGTACCCCTCCCTGGCCTGAAGCCAAACTGGTTGTCATGTAGCTCAACCCGCTCTCTGATACGCCTCTCAATGATCTTTTCATACACCTTGAGTACGACCTCCAACAATTTGATTCCTCTGTAATTCCCGCATTCCAGCACATCTCCTTTCTGCTTGTATAACGCTAGTATTTCACTTTCTTTCAAATCTTGGGGTAGTTTTTCCTGCTTCATGAAGTTGTTTAAGATGACATATAACCATTCAACCCCATTTTGTTCCAGTGCCTTAAACATTTCGGCCGTCATTCCAGATGGCCCCGGTGCCTTGTTGTTCTTCATCATTGCAATTGCTGTCTCAATCTCTTTATAGGTGATTTCCATCTCTGGTCCTGCTACAGGGTTGGTCTCCTGTAGAGGCTCCCTTGGGTTTTCTTCATTTAGCAGTTCCTCGAAGTATGTTTTCCATCTGGATCTGATTGCCTCCTCATCGATGAGTATTTTACCATTCTTGTCCTTAATAACATTTACTGACTGTTTATCTTGTCGACTTCTTTGTCTTGCCCTTGCTATTTTATATATCTTGCCCTCCCCTTCTTTGGTGTCTAGCTCCTGGTACATATGTTGTAACGCCCTATTTTTGGCTATTGCCACAGACCTTTTAGCTTCCCGACAGGTTGCCTTGTATTCTGCTCTCCGTCCATCATCGTGTCGATTCATCTGCCAGTTCTTATAGGCGGTCTTCTTGCTTTGTATTGCCGTCTGCACCTCTGCCTCCCACCACCAAGTATCTCTCTCCTTCCTTTTTTGTCCCTTTGTTGTTCCACACACCTGCTTTGCCGCCCCCAGCACGCCGCTTTTCAGTTTGTCCCATGTCACCTCCTCTGCTCCAGCTAATCGTGCCTGCACCTCCAGTTTGTAAGCATCTTTTATATCTCCCTTCAGTTTCCAAGTTCTGATACGTTCCTTTTGCTTGATCTGTTTTCTTTTCTGATGTTGAGTTTGCACCATCATGTCCATGATCAGTACCCTGTGTTGGCTGACCACTGCCTCTCCTGGTATAACTTTGCAATCACGTATATGCTTTCTATCCTCCCTCCTCACCAGTAAGTAGTCAATCTGGCTTGCATTTCTTCCACTGCGGTATGTTATTCGGTGTTCATCTGATTTTCTAAAGTATGTGTTTACAATAGCCAGATCCAATCCCTGTGCAGCTTCTAATAATCTGTCTCCTTCTTCATTTCTTCTACCGAAACCGTGACCTCCGTGTACTTCCTCAAATCCGTCAGCCTCTATGCCTACATGTCCATTCATATCGGCGCCCACTACTAGGTGCTCCGTGTTCGGTATGTTTCTAATCAAGGTTTCCAGGTCTTCGTGGAACCTGTCCTTTTCCTCCTGTGTACATCCAGTCTGCGGGGCATATCCAGAAACCACATTGATGATCTGCCCCTGTATCACCAGTCTTAGAGCCATAAGTCTGTCACTAACTCTTGTCACATCCACCACCTTCTCCTTAAACTCAGGGTCCAATATCACTCCCACTCCATTCTGTTTGTTTCCACCTCCACTAAACAGTAGCTTGAATCCATCTCCCAGCTCTCTGGCTCCCTGTCCGGTCCATCTGACCTCCTGAACACACAAGATATTTATTGCTCTTCTCTGCATTACATCAATGATCTCTCTAGATCTACCTGTAAGGCTCCCCACATTCCATGTGGCTAGCCTAACTCTACAGTCGTCGCTTGCGGGGTACGCCCTAGCCCTAACTCTAAATTCGTCGCTTGTGGGGTACGCCCTAGCAGTCCCTTGCTGATTTCTCACACCGCCCGGGCGACAATGCGCGTCGTTTCCAGAGAACGCCCTAGCCCTATGCTCAATCGAAAGTGTATGAAGATCCATAGAAAATTTTGGAGCAAAGTTTCACAACCGGATGCCCTTCCTGACGTCAACCCCTTTCGGTTTGGAACCTAGCCTTTGGTGCAAGCACCTACCCGCAAGGCAGCGAGGGCTCCAGGCTTATTTAAAGGCGGCCTGTACTCGCCTTGTCACATGACCGTCATAGAGCATCTGCAGCTTTTATCATAGGATGCGGTGCCACCCACATCCCATACCGCGCCCTGATAGCCTTGCCGCTGTTGGTCCGCGACTGCTTATTCGACAGGGTATACCTGCTTATTTCGCAGCTAGCCTCTATATCTAGAGGTCGTTCCACTATCCGCCACCTGTGGACGCGTGTGGTAGCAGTACAGCTCTCCCCCACTGACAAAGTACGAGAGACCAGGCTGAGGTGGTATGGACATGTAATGAGAAAAGAGGATGATAGTTGTGTGAAAAGAATCATGAATGCAGAGGTATACGGACGCCGCAGCCGGGGACGACAGAGGAAGAGATGGGAAGACACGATACAACAAGACCTAAAACTCCTAAAACTGAAGAAAGAAGATGCTCAAGAAAGAAACAAGTGGAAGAGAAGGATCCGAGTGGCTGACCCCTCTCCAAAGAGGGATTAATTCGAGCCTGAAGGAAAAGAAGAAGAAGAGATGTGTCATACCACAATGTGTTTTTTAAGTAAATATAGACTAAGCATTAAATGAACATATGAGATGATTTGTTCCATGGTGAAGGAACAACACACTTAAAATAGAAAATAGCTTAGTATTTGTGTTAATGCAGCTTCCATAGTAATTATTTTCTGATCTAGTAAAATACGTTTGGTCGTCAGGACCAAAGTGGAAAGATAACCCATGAAAGATACCAGAGGGAAGTTGATGATGCTCATTAAGATACATGAAGGCACCAATTTGTAACTTATTAATACAATTAAGTTTCAGAATATTCTGTTCAGTTAAAGAAACTGCTATTCTGTAGGACAGTGCTTCCCAACCTTTGTTGAGCCACGGCACACTTCCTAAGAACCATTCATCAGACGGCACATTGCATTATTTTATGGTACTAATTATATATATATATATATATATATATATATCCACTTAGCTACAATATTGTGTCTAAAACTGTGTATTAATGATAAAACAATGTCGTTATGTTGACGTCAGAAGCCTACTGATAGGGCCTAATCAGGAATTGTTAGCCGTTGTTTTAAAAACCAGATAACCTGGACGAATTAATTAAAAGAATAAAAAACCATGGCTAATGGGACCATTGAATTTGAAAAGAATATGAAATTGTGCCAATACGAGCTTGAACGGCGGTTGACAAGCACAAGCGGAAGTCGTTTTCAACTGACTGTAAACACTCTCTGTGTTTCGTTTTGATTTGTTTCATTCCTGAAAATGCCTTTTCACACAGGTAGCCTAAGTAGTGCATAAAGGCAGCAGTATGGCGACAGCTTTGGCACTTAACAAGACATATTCCTTCTCTATCATAATCCAGAAGTCTGTTAAATTCATTTCTGCAAACTTAAGTTGCAGTGTTCTGTTAGCTGCAATGTCAATCAGCTGTTCCTTTAGGGGCCATTCACATATTACGTACGCAAGGAGAGGGGGGTCGGATTTCGGCGATTTTGCGTACGGGAGCGAACGGGGGGAGGAGGGGGGCAAAATGTGTACGTACGCAAAATAAATTTCTAATTATGACGTCCACATTAGCCTATTTGTAACTCTGTATTGTCCTATAGTCGTTCGATGGCATTTTATTACATTATATAAAAGCCATGTGCAGTTATTCTGTGCTGTGAACGAGACACCTATAATTTGTCTATATTGGCCCTCACTCATCCTTCAATCTGGCCTAAAGTGCAGACAGTCGCTGCCGAGACACTTTCTGCAGCTGGTCTTCGGGGGGGGGGGTGCGTCAAGCGTAGGTACGCAGGGGGGGTGGAAGAAAGTACGCTTGCGAACAGGGGTGAGGGGGTCCAATTTTCCCGGATTTTTGCATACGTAATATATGGATGGCCCCTTGTCTGTAGGCCAAACAAATCCAGTTGGTGATGAAATGAGTTTCTTACCCATTCTTTGTCAGAGACATTTAAACTTGGAAACTAATATTGTAACTTCTCTTGGAACCAAATCTGATAAATACTCAATAACAGTGTCATGTAACACAACTTTACCTAGATCAACTTCAAATGCGCCGCGTCTGCACGCGGAAACAGAAATTGAATTTGAAAATACGGTAAAAGACGAGAAATCATGAAGCTTACTAACGATGAATCATAGATATAGAGTAATAAGTAAGTTAGTTCATCGGATTGCTAGTAGATGCAACCACGGTTTTCTATGCAGATTCACATAAGCTAAATCAGCCTGGTAAGAAATTATACTTAATTGCACCAATGTGTCAGTATGGGATAGCGCATATTATGATTGAGTGATATTATTGTCATTTAAAACTTCTGCTTTCCGACATTCGGCCGCGGCACACTTCTACCGCACTCGCGGCACACTTGTGTGCCACGGCACACAGGTTGGGAAGCACTGCTGTAGGATGATGAACTGCACACAATGTGTGAACAAGATGATCACATGGTTCTCCAGTGCTTCATTTTTGTTCAGTTAGCAAGTCACTTGCAAATTTTATCAATTAGTTGGTCAGATGTGGATTTTGCATGATAACTTTTGTTTGTTTGGACTTCCAATGTGACTCAAGTTTGTATTCTTGGAGAGATTTATCTGAGATAAATCTTAAAATTGCTGTTGCTTCCAAGTGTTTTGGACGGTGTTCAGATGCTTGTTATCAAGGTCTCTAGCCCCAACTTGGACTCGTCCATGCTAAGGGTTTTCTGGTTACTGGCACTGTCACACTCCATCTTGAAAAGTCCTTGGATGGGTTCTGACCATTCTACTTTGCCAGCTGCGAAGAATGTCATCCTTCACAGACCAGGCAGCTGAAGGATACCCAGACTCAGTGTCTTCCACCAAAGCAAGGAACTTTGGTGTTGGGATTCGGATGTTGCGAGAAATGTCATCTGTGAATGAAGCTAAGGTTCTTTGGACATGTTATGCGATCTGATGGTCTGGAGAAGGAAATGATGTTGGCGTGTGGTGAGGGGAGGAGAAGACAGGGTCGCCCAAGGAGGAGATGGATGGATGAGATACAAGATGTAACTGGTATGAATTTGGCGGAATTGAGGGACTTGTCATCGCAATGGAGAGTGTTCACCATGACGATCGCTAGAGCTCCACGAGCTGACAGCACAAGGTGACAAGGTGATTGCTCATCTCCTTAATTGCTACATAGTCTGAGAACTTTGAACATGGTGTCTACTATAATTCTGGATGGGAATTCATCAGTTGGGCTGTGTTTGTGTGTGAGATCTCACTCCTGGTGACTTCCAGGTATCTAAGGACTGTTTGCACATTGCAAATGGGGAAACGAAGCATATGTTATTCATCATTGAGCTCAAACTAGGCCACAGTATCGAATCGCATAAAGCTTCAGTATTTCTGCTAATTGGATAAGGACTGAAATGTGCTTTTACAATAAGTGAAACGGAGCTATGTGCAAGTTTGATAAAATAGAGTTTGTGTTGGTTGTGGCTGGGCCATTGACTGTTATTCGATGTTACTGGAAATTCAAATACTGAAGTTTGATGTTGATTTTTTGTGTTTTTAGGAGAGGTGATTTAATTTGTTGTGAAACATGTCCAGCAGTTTTTCATCTTGAATGTCTGAAACCACCTCTGACTGCTGTGCCTGATGATGATTGGTTCTGCTGTGTCTGCTCAGCTCTTCAGGTAAAAGTTGTTAGTCAAAAAGTGGAAATTTGTCATCTGAGTGTGTCCACCACCAGTGATATTATCGTTAACGAAAACGAAATAAAAACGAAAAAGAAAAGTCAATCGTTAACGAAAACGAAAACTAAAACGAAAAAGATTTTAGAAATGGAAACGAAATAAAAACGAAAACGAAAAAGATTTTGGAAACGAAAACTAAATAAAAACGAAAAAGAATGGATGTAAAACTAATAAAAACTAAAACGAAAATGATTTTTGGAACGAAAAGTATTGAAAATCCAACCATGTATTTTATTAAAAACAAGATTCGAAATGAAAATCCAACCCTCTCTGTCTCTTTTATTAAATTATCGGCGCGGCAGTTGAACGGCGCATGTCTACATATCTAAAATTATTCCTGTTTGCGGTCTACAATTTCTGTCAAACTATGGGTGCATGTTTACGAAATTTGTTATTAATAATTGAGTCTAGTAAAGCTTTTATCCGGTAGGATACGCGAAAGTATTGTATGGGATTACTTTATATATGAAGAAGATAACGACAAAAGCCGATGTACAGTTCTGAATGACAAAGGAGAGCCGTGTGGTGTTTGCATAGCTGGTACGTAACTACGCAATTTACGCATCATACTCGCTACTTTTTCCGCATCCGTCTTTTGGCTACACACCCTTACTTTAGTATGTGAAAATATAGTAATGACAATAAGAAACATATTTTGTAATTTTTTATTGCAGGTAAAAATCCAACAAATCTTAAATCACACATAAGTCATAACCATGCCGAGGTTCACAGACTCTTAAATTCAAAGGAAGATAGAAACAAGAGAACACAGTCTAAGCATAAAGTGGAGGATAGGGAGAGCCCGTCAATACAGACTGTGGATGCCTGCATTTCAAGAAAAGAACCTCATACACGACTGATTCTACAGAATATATAAAGCGACTAAAGTCTATAACCAACTTTGTCATAACCATAACCATAACCATAACCACCAGTTTATTGGTCCATCAACACGTTTACAGTACACGTTATACATAAATCGTCTTACACTATGAATGCTCGGATGGGCACAATTCGGGCACCTGAAAGGACCTAATGAAGAAGAAATTACTTGAGAGCCTTATTAGCGGAATAAGGGTCTCAAGTAATTTCTTCTTCATTAAAGGTAAGCTAACCTACTTTTTCGGAACTTACATTCAAAGTAAAATGATGTGAGAAACGAAAACTAAAACTAAAATGATTTGAAAAACGAAAACTAAAATGATTTGGTTTGAGAAACTGAAACTAAACTAAAACTAAAATGATTTCAGGAATAGAAACGAAATAGAAACGAAAATGATTGAAAACTAAAAAACTAAAACTGAAACTAAATACAAATGATTGACACCTGACAGAAATAGAAACTAAAACTAAAATGATTGTAGGAACGAAAATAACACTGTCCACCACACTAGTGTTACACCAGTGTTACAAATTATTAGCTAAAATAGTTAATTGATTTTGTGGAGAATTGACAAAGAAAATGCTATTTGTTTTGCATAACATTATTGTATAAAAACTTAGACATATAAGTCTATGTATGCATTATGTACTGTTTCATTTTGAGTTAGAAGACAATAGCCATGGCAGTATTGTGGGTGAGATTGCATTTTTCAAATTTCTTATCCATGATAGGCTGTCTCTGTCTTAACTGTCTGAACCTACTGATCTTCTGGATCAGGCCCTGAGCCAGAAATAAAGAGTAGGGCGTCCAAAAGCGTTAAAAGTCGTGACCACCCGACGCCGTGAGCATATGAAGTTGCAACCGCCCGATGACGTGACCGTACGAGTCCGATTGCAAACGTCTGCAATGCCCCTACACTGAATGACTTTTGGGTTTTGATCACAATTGTAACAGTTTTGTTTTATATACAATGATACAAACAACAATCTGTTGACTTCAGATTGTAATTTTTAATTCCCTTATTTGATTATTATAGCCTAGGGAACAGATGTTACTTGTTATCAATCCAAACCCCTATTACATCTGGAAATTTTCTTGACTGGCTTACCTCATACCTTCAGGACCGCTCTTGCATTGTGGCTTGTGGGTCTGCTAGGTCACCCTGGGTTCCTGCTCCATTTGGCCTGCCCCAGGGCTCTGTTTTGGGTCCCCTATTGTACATACTCTATACTGCTGACCTTGGTCCCCTCTTGGCGGCCAGTGCAGTCTTAAGTCAGTCCTACGCGGATGACCTCCAAGCGTATGTCCACTGCTCACCATTGGCTGCTGCTGCTGCAGTTCGAGAGATCGCCCGAGTCGTGGGGAATTTGGAGGCCTGGATGTCCTCAAACCGTCTACGGTTAAACCCGGCAAAGACCCAATATATCTGGTTTGGTACGCGCCAACAGTTTGCAAAAATTAACCTTGAGGGTCTGGCACTTGAATTTCCCTGGGTTTCATTTGCCTCCTCAGTACGGGATCTTGGTGTAATTCTGGATCAAGAGCTCACATTCATGCGACATATTAATTTGCTTTGTCGGGACTCTTATTATCAACTTCGTCAGTTAAGGGTAGTCTCCCGTACTCTGACGCAGGCAGCTGCTTCTACCCTTGTCCATGCGTTTGTGGTTTCCCGTCTGGACTACTGTAGCGCTCTTTACGCTGGCCTCCCAGCTGCCCGCCTTGGGTGTTTGGACCGGGTTTTGCTTGCAGCCGCACGTCTTATTGGTCGCATCCCCAGATTTGGCCAGGTTTCTCTTTATATGCGGGATGTTCTGCACTGGCTCCCTTTCCCGCTGCGGATCGCCTATAGGGTCTCTGCACTGGTTAGGCGTTGTCTAGAGGGACTTGCTCCCCCATACCTGCGGGAGTTGTGTCGCTCTACCTCGGGGGTCTTGCGGAGATCTGCTCTTCGCTCGGCTGACCAGGCCGAGCTATTGGTCCCCCGCACGCGGACAGCCATTATGCAGCGACGTTCTTTTTCGGTCGCTGGACCTGCAACCTGGAATGGCCTTCCTGTTGCACTTCGCCTGGTCCCTATGACTCACTCTACCTTGTTTCTTGCAAACTTAAAAACTACTCTCTTTAGCCGTGGTTGGACTAGGAGCGCTCCTGAGTAGATAACCTTGAAGGGGCGCTATATAAAAGCTCATTAATAATAATATAATTATTCATAAGGTGAAGGTATTTATATAGTCAAATCAGTTGCCAATTACCATGAAACAACCTCATCTAATTGGGACTTAATTACACCTATCCTAGATAATAAATAGCTGTAGAGAAGTGTATCTTGTGTGGGAAAAGGAACATCATTACACAGATGAAGGGGAATGGATTATACATTATAGCCTATCACATTTAGGACGTCGCGTCCATGCATAATTGTGTCCGTGCATGGGATTACCCGGCCAAAGTCGCGTGTACTGAAACCTAGCAAATCGAGCGGAAAGGTCACGAATGCGTAAACGAGTGAAAATTTTTTTTGCATAATATTAATAATTGATATTTCAACTACTAAATCCCAGAATTACAGGTCAAACAAACTAATACAAATATTTTAATTTGATTTTTTTGTACACCCGTTGTCTAAATTTATATAAATGATTCGGCCCAGTCAAGCGTGCGTTTATTTTAATATCGCCGAAAATCTTGCTGTTATAACAGACTTATTAATTAGTCATGTTCTGAACTAGTTTTTTCTGCTGAATCTATCTGTGCCAACAGTAAGTATGTATGAATACAGCCTAATTTGCTATGAATTTTTAATTATAAGCGGCGACTAGCAGGGTCTCTGTTATGGCTAATTCTGATCAATGAACGCTGCCTTAACGGCAGCAGATTTAAATTTAAAGCATACTACATTTTTTTCTAAACCCATCTGTACAAAAAATAAACTGTTTAAATGCAGTAATAATTCACAATAAATAAATTTTGGGAGGCACTATCGCGGACTGATCACAACTACGGGAGCGCCATCTGACGAATACGAGATTATTATTATAACGATGACGGACAGAAGTAAACAATCCGAATCGCGCGATGTTTAAATGAACTTTCAGCATTTAATTTGAGTAGAATTGGTCGAGAGGACCATTTGCAAAACATTATTAATGACTACTTCTGCAATACTGATGTGGAAAATGACGATTCGAGTGACTTTAGCGACGAATCTGATGCTGAGAATAGTAATGTCTCGCCATCCAAAAGCCACACCCGAGAAAAATTAAAGATTATTATATTTAATTGCAACATGGCATCACCTTTAAATCTGTGCCATTGTGTCAGTTAATTTTCCAAGAAACACCGTTGACACCATTGGAAAGGGCAGAAAATTCTACATCTAGAACATACTACTAAATTATGCTGAAAAATCGATTCACATTTGCATAGTTCACACAATGAAGCCAATTTTTAACTTGCGATTTCTCTTAATAACGAGTTCTCAAAACGCTAATACTTCAATTCTTTAAAAATTCATAACTTTTTCATTTCTAAAGATACAAATATACAGTTTTTACCACATTAATCAACAGTGATGGTAGTATTTAAAAAATATAAACTAACTTTTCAAAAATTTTGAGTTTGGGAGGGTTTTCCCATGCATGGTCACAATTTATGGCCTTCCAAAATGATTTTCAGCCGTCCTTCGGACGATTGGATGGGTCGCTGGCTAAGGGCCTGTTCTGGATATTGCCATGATTATGGCTTGATTTTGATGCCTCATCAGTTGATGGCTTGAGCTGTAGACACCAGCACAATGACTTATTAATACGGATAATAATAAAATAATAATAATTGATGAACATGAATTCAAGATAAAAGAATATCACAGTGAATCAGTGATACATAGAATGACTGAATACATAAAAATTATAACATTGTCCATGAAATTTACTACATGAAATTTTTGTAGTTTTCTTAGTAGATCTGTCACAATTCGATCTGTGCAAGTGTATTTTTGCAAGACCTGCAGAAATGACCATTGTGTTTGTACCTTATTTTCACATTTATATCCCACGGGTGATGTCTCGTCAATTGTACAAACCATGCACCCTCTGTAGGTTATTGATTTGTGGGCTATGCCATTTTATTTTGCTGAGTCACCAAGAGCTTGTTATTTTTTCTACTCTGTACTGTACCATAATTTGAAAAACACCAATTAGCGAATTTGTACCAGATGTCTGAATTAGAAGTAAATTGTTAGGATTATTTTTTCTGACTTAATTAGTTTGTACACTTTCTACGTGAAAGATGTTGCTGGTACATTGAAAAATCATATTTGATTTTTATGGCACTACATGTACTTTACAGTATTATAACCAGTCCAAGAAATTTCAATACCAGCCCACATGACATGGACTCATGAACTATTCAGTCAGTTATGGGTCCAAATAATGTGGGGTGGAACTACCATATTAATGATATTATGAGGTTAATTCTGAAGATAGCACCTAGTGAATATAAGCAAATCAAAAGAAATAGAAATTTACTTTATTCTATACTTGTTTTAGAAATACCGTATGTTATCCCTTGCTGCTAACATTCATTCAGACAGTTTCATTCATTCAGACATTTCACTAGTGTCAAATACTCTGAAACTGTCATCTGAGTGTGTCCACCACACTAGTGTTACACCAGTGTTACAAATTATTAGCTAAAATAGTTAATTGATTTTGTGGAGAATTGACAAAGAAAATGCTATTTGTTTTGCATAACATTATTGTATAAAAACTTAGACATATAAGCCTATGTATGCATTATGTACTGCAGTGGTTCTCAACCTTTTTTGGCACGCGACACACCTAAACTTGCCACCAAATTTGGCGACACACCACGCAATCGTATGTGAACATTGTTAAAAATGTTAAAGTTAAACTAGTTTAACATTTTAAATTTTTAACATTTTAAAGAATGAAAATGTTCATGTTGAATCCTTTCCAGTTTCTACGTTAACTTAGTAGCATGCAGTTACTGAGATTTTGGTCCTGGATTTTCTGTGGATTATTTGCAAATGGAGGATCCACAGTTTTTGTAAGTGCATCACATAAGCAGGCTGAGAGAGATCTTCTGACCACTTTATTCCTTTTTTTCTTTATGTTGATCATCCGAGAAAAACCTTGCTCAGATAAGTAGGAACTATGAAATGAAACCAACTCTTTGATTGCTTTGCTCGCCAGCATGGGCGTCCGCAGGAATTTTTACAGGGGGCAAAATTTTTTACATGGCACAAAATTTTGTAGGAGGAGTAAAGTGACGTGTTTGCATATTCATGAACATAGAACACGTGACAACTTTAAAAATAAATAACTGTCAAGGACTTACCTAAATAATTAAGAGGTTTTTGCATTTAAAATCGTGTTGGGCTGTTATAATAATCATAGTAATAAAAGATTTTATTTTTGTAACATATTTGCAAACTTCGGTGGCAAATGCCCCCTTGCCCTCCTCCGGACGCCCACCTCTCCAGTGTATTGTAATGTTCCCTTTTGTATGTCTTAGCCCAGAACTGAGTTCTTGAGGATTGCTTGTACATAACTTTCTAGATTTCTTCTTTCTCATGTTTTTCTTGATTGGTTTACTAAAACTAGCAGTGGCAGCGTCATTGTTTGCGTATTCACTATTGTTGGTGCTAGAACCCGTCTCATTGCTACCAAAATTTGATTTCGCATGACCAGTAGAAGATTCGCAACATGTTCGCTTCATACTGATCAGTTAAATATCCTTTCCAAATGTTGCAATAATGGGTAAAAGTTAACATCGGCGCCATCGCAAACGTGTAGGGGTCTATGGTGTATAAGATAAACATCATGGCCACCTTAGATTACGATATAATAGAATAGATATTATAAATGGATTGTTAGGAATTCTCACAGCCTACGTCCGCTAAGCTTCAAGTAAGTAAGTGTAATGTAGAAATGACAGGCGTAGGCTGTGAGAATTCGCGACACACCAATTTTATCGCGACACACCAATTTTATCGCGACACACCAGGTTTACGCGACACACTGCCGGTCGATGCGCGACACACTAGTGTGTCGCGACACACCGGTTGAGAACCACTGATGTTTCATTTTGAGTTAGAAGACAATAGCCATGGCAGTATTGTGGGTGAGATTGCATTTTGCATTCCAAGAAATTTCAATACCAGCCCACATGACATGGACTCATGAACTATTCAGTCAGTTATGGGTCCAAATAATGTGGGGTGGAACTACCATATTAATAGAAATTTACTTTATTCTATACTTGTATTAGAAATACCGTGTAATGTTTAAACGTTTAATAGTTATCATAAAGTTATCTGAAACCAAACATGTGATTCAACGCTTCCATCTTTCTTTTCCTGTCCTTTCCCGTACGCTAGTGTCCCCTATCGGTCAATACTCTTTTTATAGCGCATTTGCAATTACCCCTAAACACTACATCCTCCCTGGCCTTAAATAAAGCCTTAACTGGTTGAATGTTCAACATGCTAATGCAAAAAGTCAACTTAAGTGATGCTAAAATTAACGGAACTGGTTCAAACATGTGTCATGAACAATCACCTTAACTGGTGCTAAAATCAACTGAGCTAGTGCCAACATATGTCATGATCCCATCACATTATTCGTATAACGGAGTACACTAGCATTGCAGCCAAGATGGCTGACGCCTGTTCATTCTTTGAGGATAGCGCCTCAACGGTGGTTCAGGCGCATCTGCAGTGTTCAGAACAGGTGCGGGTGAAGTCTGTTGCTGCCGCTGTTCAGCATCTTCGACCTGCCCAGGTGTTGATGGACCACTCCGATCCTCCATTGTCCTGTCATCATCATCGACATCCTCCCTCGACTCATCGTCAGCCTCCTGCCATGTTGCATTCTTGGTTGTGGGCGACGTCGGTTGATTAAACCGCTTGAAGAAGGATGCATTTCTGGCGGTTCGTTGGCCTCTTCTTTCTACTGTTACCATTGATCCCTTCACTGCGACCACAATGAACGGGTCAGGATCGAATGGTGGCATGGATTTGCTCCTTGCATCCTGGCGGATGAGGACGTAGTCTCCTACCGACAGGTCCTTGGCTCTTGCCCTCCTTCGATGATCAGCGTAGCGCTTCATCCGTTCCTTCGATCTTTGGTCCCTCTCCTTGAGGCCGAATCGATCTTTTGTGATTGCACAGTCGTTTTCAGGAAGTCTTGTCCGAAATGGCTCTGAAAACAGCAAATCCGCAGGTGTCCTCTGCAGTGTTGAGTGAGGAGTGGCGCGATAGTTTCTTAAGAATTTCTGTAGCTCAGACCTCCAGTCCAACCCCATGCTATGTGCGATGCGCATTGTTTTACCAATGTTCCTCATAAACCGTTCACATTCTCCGTTGGCTTGTGGATAACATGGTGTTATTCGTCTGTGGTGAAACCCCATATACAAAGAGAACTGTTTGAATGCATGGCTCTGAAAGGCGCCCCATTGTCAGTTCTCAGCAGCTCAGGAATTCCAAATGTGGAAAAAACTCCTTCCAGAATCGGTATAACACAGTCCGCAGAGACGTTTTTGACAAACTCCACTATTGGAAATCTCGAATAATCGTCAATGATGACCAGTAAGTGGCCCCCTGTCGGTAGCGGTCCGTAGAAATCAGCCGAAAGTTCGCACCAGACTCTCGACGGCAGAGGTGACATCTTCAGTGGCTCCGGCCGCTTGGTGTCTGTCACAATCTGACAGGCTGCGCAATTGCCAACATGTTTCTCCACCAGCGAGTCGATTCCAGGAAACCAAACCTTTGTTCTTAGCAGCGCCTTCGTTTTCACAATTCCTTGGTGACCTTCATGTGCTGTTTGTATAGCCTTTACTCTGAGTGCGGTTGGTAGCACGATTCTTGATCCTCTTAACACCATATCGTCACCTGGGGCTAAGGACAACTCATTTCTCAAAATGTAGAATGGTCGGAGATCATCCGTTATTTTGCTATTTGAAGGCCATTCTTCATCTCGTATATACTTGATCACCTTAATCATTGCTTCATCCAGTTGCGTCTCCCTTTTAATATCTTCTCTTGTCATTGCTTTGGGTAAAGTGACAGCAATCGTCAAGTTTACCTCCGCCTCCAAATCTTCCTCCAACGTCCCCGAATCTCTGGTTTCACTTGGGTGTCGAGACAGATAATCGGCTGGGTTGTTTTGTGTAGAAATAGTCTCAACCTGAAAGGTAAATGGGAGCAATCGCATGCTCCACCTCTCTAGCCGAATTGGTAGTTTCTTTCCAGGGTGGTTCAAAATCTGTTCTAATGGCTTATTGTCAATGACAAGCTTGAAAGGTGCACCACAAAGGTAGACCCGGAAATGCTCACATCCATACACAACTCCGAGCATTTCTTTCTCAATCTGAGAGTATCTCTTTTCAGTGTCCGTCAAGACTTTACTCGCAAAAGCAATTAGTCTTCTTGTACCATCGTGAGAAGTCTGCGTGAGAACTGCTCCTAGTCCATCTGGTCCGGCATCAGTGATCAGCGCTGTTGGAAGCCGTGGATCAAAGTAAGCTAATGTTGTGCTTTCAGCTATGAGGTTTCTAATGTTCTGGAATGCATGTTGTTGTTCCTCCGACCAACACCATTCCACGTCCGTCTGCAGTAATTTTCGCAGCGGAGCTAGGATGCTTGAAATATTCTTTACATAGCGAGCACAATATGTTACCATGCCGAGGAAACTTCTCAGTTCGGAGACATTGGTTGGCTGCGTCATTTGCTGAACGGCTTTGATCTTTGACGGATCAACTGACACACCCTCCTTTGACAAAATGTGACCGAAGAAGCTGATTGCATCTTTGTTGAATTCACATTTTGATGCATTTAAGGTTAAGCCAGCTTTGCTTAGTTTGTTCAGAACCTCTTTTAGTGCACGATCATGCTCTTCCTGTGACCTGCCATATACTAAGATATCGTCACTAATGTTCAATGTTCCTTCAACTCCCCCGATGAGTTGTCTAATAATGTTCTGGAAGCATTCACTTGCCGATGAAATTCCAAAATTAAGGCGCTTGTAACGGAAGAGACCTCGGTGTGTCGCGAAAGTCGTAATGTATCGAGACTCTGTGTGTAGCTCCACCTGGTGATAACCCGAGCGAAGATCCAACTTACTGAAGACAGTTGACCCATTTACAGCAAAGATGATGTCATCAATGCCTGGCATCGGATGACGTTCACGTTTCACAGCTCGGTTTGCCCATCGCATGTCAACGCAGAGTCGAATTTCATCTGGATTCTTAGGTTTTATCGCCACCACGACTGGTGAGATCCAAGGGGTAGGTCCAGTTGCTGGCTCTATGATGCCCTCGTTGAGCAGTTTCTCAAGTTCGGCTTCGACTTTTGCTCTCAAGTGGAACGGTATCGGGCGGGCTCTTTGGGCTACAGGTGTTACATCTTTATCGATGTGGAGTTTGATCTGATAGTCCCTCAGCTTGCCAATTCCGCTGAATAGTTGTGGGAAACGAGCAATCACTGACTGCATTTCAAGTGCTGGAGTGAGACCCAGATGATTCGTTGAGAACTGTATAAGTCCAAGTTTGAGCGCTGTGTCACATGACAACAGCGAGCCCTGTTGTCCGTTTACAACATAGAACACAGTCTTCACCACCCTCTCGCTGCTTCGTATGTCTGCCTCAAAACGACCTCTTAGAGGTAGTGCCTCCTTTGTTCCGTATGAATAAATCTGCAGTTGCGTGTTTTGGAGGCTCGGTCGTGGCTTCATTCTACTCAGATCCGAACTGTCCATTATGTTGACTGCAGTGCCCGAGTCAATTATTATTGATACCGGGCATTCGTTCACCAGTACTGTTGTATGAGGAAACCCACGGAACTTGTTGCTTACCACGAATACGAAACTGTCCGCCTTCCTTGCATTTTCGTCTAGGTTCGTGTCATGTTTGGCATATACTGCATGAACGTGATGTGGCGCTTCCCCTGTACGTGGCTGGTATGTTCGCGCATCCACATGATGTTGTGCCTTTTGCCTGCAACACCTCGAGTAGTGATTTTTCTTAGAGCACCGATAACATGTCTTTTGGAACGCTGGGCATGACTGTTTACCTGCCTCATGAGGATATGTCCCTCCACAGTTGAAACATGTCTGTTCATTCAGAGACCGATGTTACCCAGTTTAGTCTTTTTGTGAAAACCGTTTACCTGTTGTACTGCATTGACAGCATAGTCAGTTTGGAAGGTCGTTTTAGTTTCTATTTCGGTTGCCTGCCGTTCTGCTAAGTCCATCGTGCGTGCCAAGTCTAATAGTTCAGCAAGAGTGATTGTTGAGTTTCTTAAAGCACGGCGTCTTAATGCCTGTGAGGAGCAGGACTGAATTATTTGTGCCAGCATTTCTTTATCAGTTTCTACAAATTCACAATGTTTTGCGAGAACTCGTAAGCGTACCTGATACTGGTCAATAGATTCTCCAGGTTCTTGTCTTGCCGATCGAAATACATAGGTTTCGTATTGGATATTTTTCTTCAGCTTAAAGTGCAGCGTGAGAGCGTCTTTAGCGGCATCGAACACATTCGTCTCGTCGTTAGCCGGCGTCATATTGAGTGTTTCAGCGATTTCATACACCCTCGGCCCGGCCAGATGTAGGAGGAGTGCCTTTTGACGCACGTTGTCGGCTATTGACATGGCGGTCAGCATGTTTTCAAAACGCGACAACCATTTCTCCCATCTTGGACCAACCGAGGTGGGTTCGCCGTCTACATCAAATTCCGGAAAAGACGGAAAGAATGACGCCATTTTCCCCCGTTTGTTCGCTAATCCTCGTCGCCAAAATGTAATGTTTAAACGTTTAATAGTTATCATAAAGTTATCTGAAACCAAACATGTGATTCAACGCTTCCATCTTTCTTTTCCTGTCCTTTCCCGTACGCTAGTGTCCCCTATCGGTCAATACTCTTTTTATAGCGCATTTGCAATTACCCCTAAACACTACACCGGTTGAGAACCACTGATGTACTGTTTCATTTTGAGTTAGAAGACAATAGCCATGGCAGTATTGTGGGTGAGATTGCATTTTGCATTCCAAGAAATTTGCAATTACCCCTAAACACTACACCGGTCGATGCGCGACACACTAGTGTGTCGCGACACACCGGTTGAGAACCACTGATGTACTGTTTCATTTTGAGTTAGAAGACAATAGCCATGGCAGTATTGTGGGTGAGATTGCATTTTGCATTCCAAGAAATTTCAATACCAGCCCACATGACATGGACTCATGAACTATTCAGTCAGTTATGGGTCCAAATAATGTGGGGTGGAACTACCATATTAATAGAAATTTACTTTATTCTATACTTGTATTAGAAATACCGTATGTTATCCCTTGCTGCTAACATTCATTCAGACAGTTTCATTCATTCAGACATTTCACTAGTGTCAAATACTCTGAAACTGTCATCAAACCCTCAATATTGTTATTCAGTAGGTGTTGTATTGCAGCAGGATACGCTTCACTAGCTTAACTTTCTGCATTGTCGTTAACATGTAATGACACAGTATTGTGTTTTTACATTTTCTTCAAAATATTTATTACAATTGAGATTCTACACCAGTGCTGTCCAACCTTTTTGGCACCGCGGGCCACCACAACTATTATTCTTGAAGCCGAGGGCCGCACCAGTAAACTCAAAAGCAACGACTAAAATTTATTGAAAATTACTAACTGTATTAAAATTTATTATGGCTAATAATTATGTAATAATCTGTGAATAATAGCATGTATGTTTGGTATAATTTATAATAGTTCAGCGCCAAAAAGTATTTCATAAACGTCAGGCACGTTTTTAGTGAGATATTTGGCTTTGAATTGTGCTTGCAATTTTGTTATTTGCGGTTGGTATTCAGCTCGGGCGGGCCATTTAAAATCAGCCAGCGGGCCGCATGCGGCCCGCGGGCTGCGTGTTGGACAGCACTGTTCTACACCATAACAACAAATATGCTATGTGATTGCATCTGATGCAATCCCATTTCCAGAAATTATGTTCCAAGTGTATACCTAAACAAAACCACACTTGTTACCAAAAGAAATGCTGAAAGTCTGCATGTCAATTCAATTTAATGATAATATTATAAAATTAAACTGTACAGCGGTTAAGAGATTTTAAGATGTGGGTTAGCACTTAGAGTGTACTAGTTGAGACATAGTAATAGTTCTTTGGTCATTGTGGGACTGATCTGATCAGACTCTGCATCATTATTGAACTTCGTATTATGTAGTAATATATTGTCAATATATTTTATACAATTGATTGATTATCTTATCTTATATGATTATTTATAAAGCGCCTCTCACAGTACAGACTATTCAGAGGCGCTCCCAGCGTGTCAGCCCCGAGGGAAGAGAAAGGTCTTTAGGCAGCTGAGAGAAGAGGGCGAGATCCCAAGCAATATCTTGCTACGGAGAGAGGGAGGCAGGTCATTCCATAAGGAAGGGCCAAGGATGGCAAAAGCACGATGCTGAGCCATCGAAGTCCTTGCGCGAGGGACAAGTAGATCAAGGCGGTCAGCAGACCGAAGAGGGCGGGAAGAGAGAGCAGATAGAGGTTTACGCAGTAGGTCACAAAGGTATTTAGGAGCTTTTCCAGCTGAGTCCTAGAGACCAGGAGAAGGACCTTGTATTGGATGCGGGAAGCAACAGGAAGCCAGTGAAGTACATCAGTCATAAAGGTAGTTATGTGAGAGAAGCGAGGAAAACGGGCAGCCGCGTTCAGAACAGACTGCAGAGATGAAAGGCGCGCTTTAGGGAGCCCAGCAAACAATGAATTGCAATAGTCAATGTGGCAGCAAATGAAGGCATGGACCATAGTAATAAACACTGAAGGGAAACTGATTAGATATGGGATATTAAAACAGATATGTCTTGTGATTCCATCTGATGATTCTTATTTTGGGAAATGTAGACTTTGCACCTACAGACCACAAGACTCTGATAGTGTTTAAAATTTTGTTGAGATACCAAGAGGGTGATTCCGTGTCAAATCAACCAAATTTGCAACTGAAATTGACACGACCGACTCGGATTTACTTGAAATTTTGCCCACTTGTTGGGCCACATAAGATATGTATAAACCTGCAAAGAAATTTTTTCGGTCAACTACATTCCGAGATACGGGTCGGCAAACTTTGACCCGACCCGCTCGACCTCGTACCTTTGGACGTCTGTATCTCAGCTTATACGAGAGCTAGGAAGGTGTTCTTGGTGTCATTATTCAGCTCTTTTGATGAACTATTTGGGCAAATTAATCATGACTGTTTAAAAGTTTAACATCGAAACCATATTCCACAAATTAGCACTTTAACCTTGACCTTTTCGCAACTTTTTTAAAATCTGAAAAAATTCACACTTATACATTGAAGTGTCTTGAACATCCTCAGAAAAAATCAGAATGGGATCTCTAACGGTTTTTTTTCTATAATTTTTTGTGTGTATACAGTTACGTGCAAACTTCAATATCGCTGTCTCCATAAATTGATATCGAACATGTTCAACTTGCTACTTTCGTCTATAGTTCATTCTAGTAATTTTGAAGTGTCTTGAACATCCTCAGAGGACATCAGAATGGGATCTCTAATAGTTTTTTTACTACAAAACTTAGTCTAGATGGAGGTATATGCCAATTTATAAGAAATCTGTTTTCTGCCAACACTGCTTGACACATAACATATAAATTTCTAAGTCTTAAGACAATATAGTTTATGAACTATACTCTTGAATAAGTAGAAGAATAGAAGGAAAGATATATGAATAAAAAAGAACATGGATTAAGATCACATGTATTCATTTATAACTAGTGCTCCTTCACGATATGTAGTCTTTGCTGTGTGTGTGTGTGTGTGTGTGTGTGTGTGTGTGTGTGTGTGTGTGTGTGTGTGTGTGTGTGTGTGTGTGTGTGTGTGTGTGTGTGTGTGTGTGTGTGTGTGTGTGTGTGTGTGTGTGTGTGTGTGTGTGTGTGTGTGTGTGTGTGTGTGTGTGTGTGTGTGTGTGTGTGTGTGTGTGTGTGTGTGTGTGTGTGTGTGTGTGTGTGTGTGTGTGTGTGTGTGTGTGTGTGTGTGTGTGTCCAATGCTCTTAATACATGTTCTTTTGTTCACACATAGTTTTAAGTTATTCTTAGGAATTTGTTGGTGTACAATTTAACAACTTTCATCACAGTTCTCAGGAGGGCAGCTTTCTAATTTAACCATAAAAAAATTTCCAAGCTGGTAGCAGTTAATCAGAGAAAGATGTCTGAAGGTAAACTACAGGACTTCAGACATCTTTTTTCTGATAAACTGCTACCAACTTGGAAATTTTGAAGTTGTACACAAAGAAATATATGTTATGTTTTCAAGCAGTGTTGGCAGAAAACAGATTTCCTACAGATTGGCATATACCTCCATCTAGACTAAGTTTTGTAGTAAACAAACTATTAGAGATCCCATTCTGATGTCTTTTGAATTTCAAGAACTAATTGAAAATTGTCATCAGAAATGTAGGCAAATGACACAAACACCTCCACTTTCTTAATAACATTTGTCTTATCCATGCTTTTCCAAATCAATTTAACAACTATTATCACAGTCCTCAGGAGGGCTGCTTTCTAATTTTACCATAAAAAATTTCCAAGTTGGTAGCAGTTTATCAGAGAAAAGATGTCTGAAGGTAAGCTACAGGACTTCAGACATCTTTTCTCTGATAAACTGCTACCAACTTGGATATTTTGAAGTTGTACACAAAGAAATTCCTAAGAATAACTTAAAACTATATGTGAACAAAAGAACATGTATTAAGAGCATTGGACATATATATATATATATATATATATATATATATATATATATATATATATATATATATATATATATATATATATATATATATATATATATATATACTAGGAGCACTAGTTATAAATTTTCTGAATTTATGAATACATGTGATCTTAATCCATGTTCTTTTTTATTCATATATCTTTCCTTCTATTCTTCTACTTATTCAAGAGTATAGTTTATAAACTATATTGTCTTAACACTTATAAATTTATATGTTATGTGTCAAGCAGTGTTGGCAGAAAACAGATTTCCTACAGATTGGCATATACCTCCATCTAGACTAAGTTTTGTAGTAAAAAAACTATTAGAGATCCCATTCTGATGTCCTCTGAGGATGTTCAAGACACTTCAAACTTACTAGAATGAACTATAGACGAAAGTAGCAAGTTGAACATCTTCGATATCAATTTAAGGAGACAGCGATATTGAAGTTTGCACGTAACTGTATACACAAATAAAATTATAGAAAAAAAACCGTTAGAGATCCCATTCTGATTTTTTCTGAGGATGTTCAAGACACTTCAATGTATAAGTGTGAATTTTTTCAGATTTTAAAAAGTTGCGAAAAGGTCAAGGTCAAGGTTTAAGTGCTAATTTGTGGAATATGGTTTCGATGTTAAACTTTTAAACAGTCATGATTAATTTGCCCAAATAGTTCATCAAAAGAGCTGAATAATGACACCAAGAACACCTTCCTAGCTCTCATATAAGCTGAGATACAGACGTCCAAAGGTACGAGGTCGAGCGGGTCGGGTCAAAGTTTGCCGACCCGTATCTCAGAATGTAGTTGACCGAAAAAAAATTTTTTTGCAGGTTTATACATATCTTATGTGGCCCAACAAGTGGGCAAAATTTCAAGTAAATCCGAGTCGGTCGTGTCAATCACTTTGGTTGAACTGACATGGAATCACCCAAGAGCAAATTGACAAGTTGAAAATCAACATTTCAATTCCCTTTAATGAAGCTTTTATAATGTAGTAAAAGTAAATCGCAGATACAGGTGTTTTAAGACATGGGTTGCCTGGTTGGCAATGGCACTTTGAGAACTCTCTCTCTATCATATGTATGGTCTGCGCGGTCCTGCAAGGTATATGTGGGATATGAGAAACGTTTTTACACTTTTAACAAACTTTCAGAACTTATGTGCATGAGCGGGTTATGTCCGTATGTGGGTTAGAGGCATGAAAATATAGCAGTCATATATGCTTTGAGTAAAGTAAGGACGTTGTTGCTTTGACATCCATTTCCAAAAGTACAAATATTTCCTGAGCTGTCCAATAATTATAAATAATAGATCCAGATAGATTTTTAATAGGTATGTCATTTTGCTTTTAAGTTACTTTGGATGTTTGTGCTTGTTTTTAGGTCAAAGGAGTAAACGAATGCTTATCAGATATAAAGAAGGATAGCCTGTTATGCAGATCGGAACCAATTGGCTATGATAGGCATCAGCGGAAATATTGGTTTCTCTGTCGGAGAGTCTTTGTGTTAGTTATAATTTAATATTCAGATAATATGCTCTGCTTGTTGAGTAACCCATTTAGTTTCAGATGGTAACTTTATGTTATGACTAGCAATCATCATATCATTGTATTATTATAACTAGTTAGGAGAGTTGGTTTATCATGAGTGTTTTACATACTATATTTTAATGTAATTTAACAGAACCTACTGGGTAACTTATGATGCTGCCCACAAACGTAAATGACATTAGAGCTCATTTTGAATTACAAGTCAGCCGTAGACAAGTGATGGTCAAACAGCTAGAAAAGTTTCCCTTGGCAGGCTGTTGCACACAGTTACACTTAGGCATTGAAGTCAAAGGGAACAGTACATAAATGTAATGGGAGACTGTAGCCTTAGGACGGTCCAATACATGAGAAGTCATGACGAGCCCAAGTTGATGTGCAGCAATATGGCACTTACATATCTCCATGAGCCACAGAGCGCAATGATCGCCAACTCGGCTGACTCAAGACAGAACTTGGAGTTCTCTGATGTATGCCAGCAGCTGAGGCACATTTCAGCATGATGACCTTGGATGTAATATGCTCCACAACAGGAATCCAGTGCAGCATTTCTCGCGTATATTATATGTAAGTGTTCTAGTTGTTCCACGTCTTAGCAGCACAGTTGAAGATGGGCTGGATCTGACTAAACTTAAACTTTGGCAGACCAGTGAGGATGGAGTTACAATAATCCAGGCGTGTCATGATAAATGAGTGAACTAGTGGTCACTACCATGCTTATTGCCAGATTACGCCATAGATGGAACTGGTTCTGATGGAACTGGTATAAGCAGAATCTGCAAAAGTGGTTCACTTTGGCTGCCATTGTCCACATGAACACCCTGGCTGCGAACAGTGGACTGTTGGTTACAGTCAGGAAGTTTTTGTCATGTAGTCGATTCCTTATCATGTTTTGATTGTGCCTGACATGTGTACAGCCCAATGCAGTGCATCTTTGTCAGATTCAGCTGCAGCTGATTTGAAGACAAGTGCTGCTGTTTTTAGCATTAGTTTTATGATTATTTGGAACTAATCATTCACTTTTGGATCATGAGTAGTTTTAAACCAAACATAAGGGGGCCTGAACACATGGGCTCTATCAGATGCGAAGATGGGTTATATATGGGAGTTGTGAGGCAGAGTTTGAAGTTGGCAGGGCAAAGTAGGTCATCCTTCGTTTGTTCTAACCCTTGTGCAACACCAGCTGCCATTTTATATAGATAACTATTTCAGCTCACACACGTTGTTTCTTGAGATGAAGACACAGCAGCCGGGTGCTTGTGAAACTCTATGGACTAACCGAACGGAAGTGCAGAAGACCAGGTGACCCAAGCTGAAGAATGAAGGCCCAGCTGTGACAGAGAAAGACGATGATGGTCTTTTATACACCTTTTGTTCTGACAGCAAGCAAATGAACCTGGTCTCATCTATTCACCATACTCTCTTTTGAACTTTAGTCTTTGCAATCTTTGTGGAACTTTATAACGAACTTTCTACCAATCTGGCTGCCAGTCTTATCGGATATTTAAAGAAAAATACGCCGATTATGTCATCGTTCGTTGTAAACAAACTGTATGTGATAGAATTATATCTGTTTATTTATTTTTTCTGTTTAGTCAATTTTAATTAATCATTATCTCGATAATGATAACAAAATTATCTGGTTTTCTTGGCATCTTATAACTATTATTATGATTTATTATTACTACCTTGTTTTATAATTCTTTGTAATGGACAATTAGGTTTTCCTAATTAGGGCATAGCCGGGTGCCGATTTTCAACCGGGTACCGGGTCCGGGTAGTTTGAATAAATTCTGCCGGGTCCGGGTATTAAAACTAAAAGCGGACATTCAGATACATGCACCAAAGTGCATGCTACCGTCTACTATTATAATGACGTCTGTTGAGTGTTGACCTACCAAAACCAATATATATGTCGTTTCCGGAACTATACAGAGCGTGGCATTGAAGAAAGGAACTATAGGTATGAAAGAGAGCTAAGAAACTGTCTTTCACGACTTTAAGGACATGCCGTCTACCGGCCGAAGGAGGAGGGAAGGGGGAAAATAAACGGGGACTTTAGAAGCTGCCTTGTTTCAATGACATGCCGGTTACAGGCTGAAGGACTTCAAAGGCTAACGACTCTCGTTCGACCGTCGACCGGGTCTATTACCTCCCCAACCATACGACTTTTGTAAAGACTGACCATGGGAACTTACAGCCCATTTATTGCTCTAATTAACGGTCTTCGTATTTACATGGAAAGACCGCTGGTTTCCCACGGTGGTCTTCTTTAGTGAGCGCACTTAAAATGTCGCAATTCTACACCTCTGGCACCGGCCGGGTGACTTGAGCTTACTAAAAATGTGGTTTCAGTGTTTTGTGATTTCGTCGTTCATAAATTTGTTTTGATAAAAAAAATTACCCACCCGGACCCGGATGACCTTTCAGCTCCGGGTCCGGGTGTCTTCCGGGTGTTCAACACCCGGAATTTCCGGTTATCCGGGTCAGTACCCGGCTATGCCGTATTCCTAATACATAACTGTGACTTACTTGTAAACCAAAGTGCGGTTAGCAGTTGGTACAATTAAAGGATATACTTACTTACGTACTTACTTATTAGTAATTTAAACAACGATTTTTTTGTTATGTATGTATGTTTATATAAAGCGTGAACACTTTGAAAAAGAACAAATATAAACATGATTTGAGTCTTTATGATGAACTATAAGAACATTGGTGTTTCTAGATTCACCATGATGATGCTTTCAGCTATAGCACTTTTTCAAATTATGGTATCTGAAAGAAAACAAGCACCAATAACTTAATGCCATTTATTTGTATGGAATTCAATTTAGACAAATTTCCTATTTAAACTGTAACTCCATCTTCATTGGTTGATGAGATACAACATTTTACTCTTAATGTGTTAAATGAACCAAGAACCACAAAATATCTGGCCAGGACCAGAACAAGGGCTAAAACTCTCTGGAATGTAATAGAGTTAAGGTGACAGAAGTTGGTTGTTTCAGGATGGCTAGGACACCGAAGTTAAGCTTGATATCGCCTGAAAATAGCGGAAGCTAAGCAAATGGCAAGTATTTCTGATAAGTTTTTATACAGATTTGGAGAAAATGTAATATAAGAAATGGATCAAGTCATTGCTGGTTGGATAAGATAAAAGTAATAAGCTACAGGGGAATGGTGAAATAAGAGCTGCTGCTTATTCCAGTTAGGTCTGACAACCCCATGAAGTGTTGAATATAAGTTAAATCACAAGTGTTTAAAAACCCATTTATGGACGAAGTTATATAAAGTTGCTAAAGAATAAGAGTTAAATGTTCGTGATTGGATTTATATTGTTGCAGTGAGGCTGATGATAGGACATGGTATTACAGTACTCCAGCTCAGCTGGAAGAAATGATGCTGGCACTAGATGATGAGAGGTGGGAGGTGGACCTTGTGTCTGCTCTAAAAGCCATAAAGAGTGTAATTGTGGGGCAGATGGTCATCACTGAAGAACTGACCAATAAGGTCAAAGGAAAAAGAAAATCAGCTCTTGCAGCTCATGATGGTAAGTCATTTTGCTAATTTTGTTACAGGTTTAGGTTCACTCTTTGAACCATACTTATTTTAGTTACATGTGAGTGTTTGAAATATGTTTGCACTTAAATTATGAAAAATATACATGTGTATATAATTTATTTGGTTGCATATATTAGAATGAGCTGCTGCAACATGAGTCAACATCCAACAGCCTACCTACCTGTAAACTTATTTACTGTGGTTCAAAATATTTAGTGGCAGTAGCCCCTATTCAGACTACATTATGAGTAACCGTCATTGCATATGATATTTGTCATTACAGTTAGTATTGTAGTCCAGCTGAGAACTTGTGAATTAAGTGTAGCTGTTGCTAGGAAATCCATTTCAGCGAGCTATGTATGTATGTATCTGGGATTTTATCAAATGCATTTTAGGAACCCCTAAAGTAATGATCAGCATGTATGCATTTGTTTTTGTGTGCATCGGGTTATTTATTTAACACCTCTTAAGAATCTAACAGATCTAAATAGATGTGACTTAAGGAAGCTTTAAAAATATTTCCTGAGCTGACTGTGGAAGAATAGTACATATTTTAATGGAAGAAGGATGTTCCAATGCATAAGAAAGCACAGTATACCTGCATAGTCATAGGGGAATACAGGGCCATCAAGTCAGTGAAATCTGTCTTAATTCGTTCAACTCTGCCTTTATTAGAACTTGAATTTGTCCAAGTCAGAACTGTGAAATTGTGAATGAAAATGTTGTTTGGTGGCTATGGCAGCCATGTATGCAAAATCCGTAAAATTAAAAAATTGTGGACCTTAGAACCACGTTACATGAGTTTTCAGGTAGAAACTCCTTAGTTGAAAGAGTCCACATTTAGGCACAAAACATCGATAACGATCTTCCAAACAACATGCAAATCACTAGGAAACAATGGTGTAAGAGAGAAATAACCCAATGAACGTATACTAGGTCACATTGGAAGTCCGAATTAAATACTTTGAACAAACATATACATCACTTTTTGTATCTACTTCTATTCTTGAAGATTCAACAAATTTAAAAGTGATGTATGTTTGTTCAAAGTATTTAATTCAAACAAGTTTCATACCTAGCTGTATTTTCAGTATTTCGTGTTTTTATGTAGCAAGTGTGATGCACTCCTACTTTTATTTTGCCTAGCCGGGCTGGGTTCTACTTCTACATAGATGGAGTGCATCATAGGTCGTCTGCATCAAGATGATGTCAAAGGCTCCCAGGTTCCAGGGTTGGAATCTGGTGTTGCGGAGTATGGCCCTATGCTGGATAAATGTTTTTCATTAGGACTTCTATTGTGACCTAGTATGAGTTCATAGAGTTATTTCTCTCTTACACAATCATTAAGATCATTTAGGCTTGCACAGGCTGTGCTTTGTGAGGTCTTTAAAAGGTGCTATTGTGAGTTTCTGGATAGATACAGATATATATGTGTGGGGGACAGGTCCTTAGCCAGAAATACAGAGTAGCCTGTCCAAAAGCATTCAAAGTCTTGGCCACTCGATGCCACGAGTGTACGAAGTTGCGACCGCCCAAAGTTCTGCCGTCATGTGAGTCCGACTGCAGTGCCCCTGTGCTGTTTACAGAGCCTAATATCAACCTCTGCTCCTTACAGAACTGTCACCTGAACGCTGGCAGTGGCTCTAGCTGGATGGTGCCGGAGGAGAATCATGCAGAATTTATATCCGTCCAAAATAATTTTCACCCGCCCAAAGGACAGGTGGACAGATGGCTGGCTATGGGCCTGGGGGGAGTCTGTCAATGGAGACTTTCCTGCTATTCGAGCTTCACTCACCAGCAGATGATCTGGTTCTTCTGGATGAATTTAACATCATTTAGACTGGAGTGAGGACTTCTGAGAGGTTCTTAGAGTTATATAAATTTCACAGTACATGCATGCATAGTTTACTACAGAGACTTCCACATATACTATCTGTTTCCAGAAATCCTTAAAGACCACCGTTTGAAACATGAGAGCTTACAAACTGTAGCTGATGAGGACAATGTGGAGCAGAGAGTGGAAAGCTCAGAAGAAGATAGGAAGCCAAACAACATCTTGAATGAGAATCACATAAAAGCTAATCTGGAAGAGGTAAGTTTCCTCTGCAAATTTTGCAGCCATTCTAACTTAATCTGAATTATTATATGGAGCTAATGTCATCTGCAAAACCTAGTACCCTGACAGCCGATGTTAGGTTTATGAATTGGATAAAAATTCCGAACCTCTGTGGCTTGACCAGTTTGGGAAAGAAATAGAGCTACAAGCCAGATACAGAAGAAAATATATAAAACCATTAGGGCATAACTGATTTTGTTGTTGTTGACGATTCTGGATACTGGGCTGTATAGGCCATTGTTTACTGATTCCAGATCCGATTCCGATTAGTAATAACGTGTGTTCTTAAATCTGTGCACTAAGTCCTAATTCCAAATTAATCATCATTGGCTAATGGCTTGGCGTCAGCTACAGGCGTGGTAGGACAGAAGAACAGCTAGTCAGTCACCCCTTCCCTACACCATATTATATTTCTTCACTGATTGACAGGCCTAACGGTCACTGGCCCTGGCCGCCTGTGGCAGATACAGGGTAGATTGAAAAACAACAGTTATTAATCAGCAGGTTAGACATTCCAATTCCGGATAGTCCAAAATCGGTTAACAATCCAAACTTCGGTTATGTCCTAAAAACCATCTCAGCTAGATGAACCTAACATAAATTTAAGTGACTGTAATATAAACTCTGCTTTAAAAATGATAATAATAATACTATGTTGAATCATGCAGAAGATGATGTATTGTCTGTGCTAAGAACTCTGAAAACATTCTGCTTTGTATATTTATGGTTAAATTAAAGTTTATTGTTTCATTTAATGTTACCAATTTTTTTATTTTGCATTTTTAAAAATGATTAACTACATGTGAAATATTTTACCTATACTGAATGAAAGGAATTTTTGGTAGATGGTCTTACTGTCCTCAAAACTGTGTTGCTCGACTGTGGTTGGGCTGGGAGTGCTTCTGAGTAGGCAGTCTTGAAGGGGCGCTATATAAAACTGCTTTAATAATAATAATAATAGTAATAATACTGTGCTGTGTAAAATATTCTCTAACTAAATCTGTACACTGTACAGATTTAGTTGGAGAATATTTTAGGTTATTTCAGCATTATTTGATTTTACACATGACCAGGTTTACGTGAGGTTTCGTATGGCTTGTCTTGAAAGACTTGGCGTTAATGCGTTAGTTTAACAGATATATGTGGTTAATTGTCTAATGTTACATGTCGGAGCACAAAATTAAGTTGTAATATAGTATACTTAGCACAGAAAATGTAGATACAAAATTGCGACATTAGAGGTGTTCTTACTAAAGCAGTTTGAAGTTTTGGAACCAGCGGTCATTCTACATAAATAAGTTAACTGCTAATTATAGGAATATAAAACCTGCATTTTTCCCAACATTCCCCTCAATAATATGGGTGATATGCTAATCTCCAACAGTAATTGATTAGCTAGCAGCAGACAAACTTTGCATATGGTTGTCTTTTCGATGGTCAGAAGCCGTGAAGAAGTGGCATTGCCATTTTGGTGAAAAGTCTTAGGAATTATCTCCGACATTTGCGTGGTATAACAGATCTCATGCCAAGCATATCCAGGTATAAGTTTTGTCATCCAGCAACTACTGCAGGGCAGTTTTAGAATTCCCTAGAGCATAAGAAGTCATAAATCTGTGATCGCTTTGTTTACATCTGGGCTTCGCTAGCTCAGCACTTTGAGCACAAATTGCAAGAGCATTGTGATTGGGTTCATTTATGATCTGAGCCAAAGATTCTGTTTGTAAAACTATGAAAAACATCAGATGCTAGTGAATGTATTGATGTATGAGTGGGCTGACCCTTTTAGTAAAGTTTGTCCAGCCTTGTGAAAAGCCTGGTCTTGTTGACACAGTGCTACCTGAGATCTCTGCTGGTGTCACTTTTATTGTCATTTAAAAGTTATATAAATCAGTATGAATGCTAATACCAGATATATGTATTTAATTCTATATTGATACCGCATTTGTTACAGTGTGGATGTTTTTTTGTGTGAAGAGCTTTGGAGTGCAAGATCTGATGAAGTCTGTAGAAACACAAAGAGTGAAAGCGGAAAATGGAGAGGAAACAAGTAATGATCCTAAAGTCAGTAATTGTCAGATTCAAGGCAATGAAGTTGGCTCTGAAGAATCAAAGAAACTTGAAACTACACATGAAGCTGTGGCTGGTGACATGAATGTAGAATCTGATCTAATGATTCTGAAGAATGACAATGAAGGTAGGGCTGTTGCTGATTCTGCTGATACTGCTGCTGTTCCTGCTGCTGCTGCTGCTAATCCTTCTGCTGCTGATGTGAACCATTCTGCTAAAGAAGGTCTACAGGATGTTACAGCAAAGAGTGATGAAAATGATGGGAAGAAGACTGCAAAATCATCCCAAGAGCTGTCTGCAGTCACAGAGTCTTTACCATTTACTGAAGGCATCAAGAAGCTCAGTTCTGACACTGCTGTTGAAATGTCCAGCAGTGAAGCATCTGATTTCAGTAAGGCAATTGTAAATTTGTACAGTAAAGGGTAACAATTATCTTCTGAACTCATATTCACAGGCTTAGTCTTAGTGACATGGTGCACCAAGTTAAGTCTGTAGTGATTAATTTTTCATTGTTGATTTTCCCTTAGAGCTGTCTGCTAGCATTTATGTATGCTATTGAAATTAAAATCTCAGTGATCAGAACTTGAAATCTGTGCTAAAACCCAGGTTTTTTCTGACAGCATTTTTGGAAGCACTGTGAATTATGCATTAAGCCATGTAATAAACAGTTCTGCAGCTTGTGATCTAGCAACATGCACTTTTGCATACACCTCTGTGGGGCGTGGTGGCTCAGTGGTAAGTTCGGCGCCTTGTGACCGGAGGGTTGCAGGTTCGAATCCCACTCTAGCTGCTGCGTACGGACCTTGGGCAAGTCCTTCACTCGCAATTGCTCGTGGCGCTTCGGCTTGAAAATTCCGGCACAGTATCAAAATGCTGTAGTCGGGAGCGCCTCTGAGTAGTAGTTGACTTCGAGAGGCGCTATAGAAATATCCGGAATAAATAAATAAATAACCTCATTAATACAAATTTGTGCCTTCTTTGTGAATATACAATCTACTGGATGTGACCTTCTAGCTTCCTGAAAGCTTATTTAGCTTTCTAGGGCAGTATACATAGAGTTGTAACTGTGTGATCTTAATTAAACACAAAGTATCTAATGATGGTTGATTTTATTGCAGTTTCTGAGATGCGACAAACAAGGTCAAAGTCAAAACATCTTGTTGGTGTTAATGCTCTTGAACCTGATAAGCAAAGCAATTGTGAACAGCATTTTAGACCTTATCCTGTGCTCTTTAAACTTGGTGAGTTTTGTATTCAAATCTAGATTTTATTTTTTTGGTGTAATTGTAATTGTAACCGAAAACTTATATAGAGCCACTCAAATCAGAGGCGCTTTAAACCCGCATCAATGCCAGCACCGGCAAAAAGGAAAGTTTTCAGGTGTCTACGAAACTGGAGAGGAGAGAGGGCAAGGAGCTCTTGGCGGAGAAACAAGGGGAGACAGTTCCAAGCAGAGGGGCCAACATAGGCGAAACTCCTGGATTGTGCCGTGGAAGAGCGCATATGAGGGACAACCAAAGGCCGCGAGCCGAAGATCGCAAGGAAGCCCTCGCAGGCAAGGAAGAAACTGGGTTGCAAAGATTGATTAGGTAAGACAGAGCAGAGGCAGTGAGGCAGTTGCGCATGAGGGTGAGGGTTTTAAACTGAATTCGCTGTTGAGCAGGAAGCCAATGGAGGGAATCACAGATAAAGACAGAAATGTGGGCAAACTTAGGAATGTCACCTATAAGCCGAGCAGCAGCATTGAGGATAGTCTGGAGTTTGTGCATATTGGAGGAGGAAAGGCCAATGTACGCAGCATTGCCAAAGTCTACCCGAGTGCAGATCAGAGCGTGGTGATTGGCAGTTATACTTTTCCTTGGTATCATATAAATTGTAAACGAATATTTCGAAGTGTTCTGTACAAGCCCCATATTTTAACTGAAAGTGGAATATTTTCTTCTGACAGGCATGGAAGGCAATTACAAGACATATGTCAACCTGTACAGCACTAATCCATTGGCATTAAGCAAGCAACAACAGAATGATGATCGAGAGAAGAGACGTCATCTGTCTTACAAGTTCAGCTTAACGCCTCTGAGTGAATTTGTATGGAATGGTGTCATTTATGGCCATAGTAGACAGACTGTGGATGCTGTTAAGAGAATTCTCTTTAGCCTGGAAGAAAGCATTGACCAATGCTTTCTTCATCCGAACTGGTGCCAGAACAGTGGACGTTGGCAGAAGGCTGTTGGTCTGTGTTCTACAGCAGCTGACTTTGGTTTGGCTCTTATGATCTTGGAAGCTTGCATGAAACCATTACTCGTCAACAGCGTATGGCACGAAAGTCTAGGTGAGCTATTGTCTGCTTTAAAGTTACCAAAGTCTTCTGTAAACTTCTTTGTAAATTTCTGTGCTCCATTTACTCTATGTAGTACCATGTGAGTTAATATTTCTCTTCATAGGTCAAAGCTTCTAACATGTCTTACAAGCAAGTTAGCCAGAAAGTTCACAACATAACATCGGTGAACATTTGGCAGTGCTCTTTGGGTCATTCCATGTGAGATCAACCAGACCCTCCCACCTTCAACCTTAGATTTGGCTGAAAATTTTTACATGTGTTTGGGCACCAATTTGAGGCACAAATTCAAAATTTTATTTGGATATTTCAAAATTTGACCGAGATATACCATCTTAAAGTGAGGTGGGGTAGGCGAAAATTTGTATCCGATTTCGCGAAATGTTCTCTGAGGCCATATTCAACATGAAATAACTCAAGAAGTAGAGCAGATAGAGGCATGAGGTTTTCACTGCTGTATTCAGAAAGTTGTTGGCAACCTAATGAGCCTATTAAATTGACTGTGTCTTGATTACAGACTTTACAGAACAGCTGCCAATATGCCATCTCAGAAAGCGCAAACTGTATTTTCTTGAATTTGCCAGACCAATATGAGGAAAAGCAGCAGCAACAACATTTTAATCTGTTCATATTTTGAAATAGCAAGTAATGGGCTCCTACTGGATGTACTTTACTGTGGTGTTTATTTGCAAATGAATTCATACTGACATGCTAAACTTGGTCAAACTGATGAACAGGGGTCAACTTCACCAGCTGATATTGGGAAAATGGACAACTGGAATTTATCTGAATTTCATATTTCTGAAAAGTGCATGCCATAAGCTTTCTGGTGATAAAAATTTCGTGTTGGTGCTCAGAAGCAATCAGGAGTTATGCTTTGTTGAATATTAGCTATTTTTCGACGTCGCAGAAGGGTCAGTCCATGTGAAATCACAGAGGGCCTGTATATGACCTATCTCAGATTTGGCTGTAATTTTGCTATTTTGTAGCTTGATATGTTTGTACATCATATTGAAATTTTCAGAAGCCTATCACCATGTATCTGCATTGTATGGCTGACGGTAATGGAGGGGGTTTGAAGCACTCGCGACACGTTTTTGAACTTGGTGACATGTTCAAAGGCCAGTATCTCGGGAACAGATCCACTTAGGCCTGCAACATTTTGTGATTTTGTACAACTTTTTGTGTACTTTCTGATTCTGTAAATCATTCTGAATTGAAACAAATAGTTTCCACCTAATATTGGTGTAAAAGTGACCAAAAACGCAGTTGCCAGTTTAAAACTGTAATATTCATGGCATCTTAGCAGTGAAGACAATAAAAGCTATTCCAAATATTTTACATTTCTGTTATCTGCATATAGTTCACTCTGTATGTAGCAAATCTTAACCTTGTGACTCTTACGTCTTGTCTTCTTTATTGTCTTCACTGCTAAGATGCCATGAATATTACAGTTTTAAACTGGCAACTGCGTTTTTGGTCACTTTTACACAAATATTAGGTGGAAACTATTTGTTTCAATTCAGAATGATTTACAGAATCAGAAAGTACACAAAAGTTGTACAAAATCACAAAATGTTGCAGGCCTAAGTGGATCTGTTCCCGAGATACTGGCCTTTGAACATGTCACCAAGTTCAAAAACGTGTCGCGAGTGCTTCAAACCCCCTCCATTACCGTCAGCCATACAATGCAGATACATGGTGATAGGCTTCTGAAAATTTCAATATGATGTACAAACATATCAAGCTACAAAATAGCAAAATTACAGCCAAATCTGAGATAGGTCATATACAGGCCCTCTGTGATTTCACATGGACTGACCCTTCTGCGACGTCGAAAAATAGCTAATATTCAACAAAGCATAACTCCTGATTGCTTCTGAGCACCAACACGAAATTTTTATCACCAGAAAGCTTATGGCATGCACTTTTCAGAAATATGAAATTCAGATAAATTCCAGTTGTCCATTTTCCCAATATCAGCTGGTGAAGTTGACCCCTGTTCATCAGTTTGACCAAGTTTAGCATGTCAGTATGAATTCATTTGCAAATAAACACCACAGTAAAGTACATCCAGTAGGAGCCCATTACTTGCTATTTGAAAATATGAACAGATTAAAATGTTGCTGCTGCTTTTCCTCATATTGGTCTGGCAAATTCAAGAAAATACAGTTTGCGCTTTCTGAGATGGCATATTGGCAGCTGTTCTGTAAAGTCTGTAATCAAGACACAGTCAATTTAATAGGCTCATTAGGTTGCCAACAACTTTCTGAATACAGCAGTGAAAACCTCATGCCTCTATCTGCTCTACTTCTTGAGTTATTTCATGTTGAATATGGCCTCAGAGAACATTTCGCGAAATCGGATACAAATTTTCGCCTACCCCACCTCACTTTAAGATGGTATATCTCGGTCAAATTTTTGAATATTTGAATAAAATTTGGTATTTGTGCCTGAAAATGGTGGCCAAACAGATGGAAAAATTTTCAGCCAAATCTAAGGTTGAAGGTGGGAAAATGTCAAAAAATTGGTTGATTTCACATGGAATGACCCCTTTAACCTTGATTAAGTGACCTGTATAAAACCACCTCTGATGTGTGTGGGAACTGTATGTTATCCTTGCTTAGCTTTCTTATTTGTTGGTTTTGCAATGCCAGTTGTTAGAAGTCACTTTGTTATTTGAAAATAATGTCAAATAACTGCAGTGGATTTTATGCATTCATTGAGTGTGTTCACTTCTGCTGTATATACAATATAGGTCACATGAAACTGAGACGGACAACAGCGGCTGAAAAAGAGGAACAAAAGAAAAAAGAAAAGGAACTTAAACGAATACGATATGAAGATGAATGTGTGGCATCGACATGGGTCAAATATTCACTTGGTTTGCATCATCAGGTGATTTCTGTTTACATTCATCCATAAAGATTTTAGTTGTAAAGCAATGCCACAGAAACAGGAATGTACTGTTCCCATTAGTGCATCCTCTCTCTGACTCTGCTGTTCTTGCAACACAACATCTTGGATTTTCTGTCATGTAATTGACCACTTCAAGTTTTGTCCTTTTGCATGTGTTCAAGTCAATATATGTAAGAGGAAACTTCTAGTAAAAGGTTTGATTTCCAGCATTTGTTATGGGTGTCAGGCACCAGGAGTTGGAGTTGCCTAATCGTGAGCTGTAGTTGAGGACCATTTGTTTGAGGTCAGTGGTCCACTTATTTCTGAATAAGAATAACATTCCTCTCCATGTTGTTATGCACAACATTTTTGGTTCACCCAATTTTTTAAAACTTTTTGGAAATACTGAATTGCCCAACATTTGAATTTCCATATCTGGATCAGCTTCAATATATTCAGAAGGAAGCTCCATTTTTTCAAACAGCATCACCTACTGACAAAATCCTTCAATTTCTGCCCTTGTATCTTATGCATTACATCAGGGATGGCGAACCTATGGCACGCGTGCCCAAAGTGGCACGTGTTGAAATTTTTTGGGCACACAGCATTCAGAGCGTCCCCCAAAATTTCAAACTTAGAAATTCAAAATACCTGTAGGAATCTACATTTTGTTGTTGAAGGAATCTATTTTAACACCATTCAAAACTAGGGCTGTTCAACGATTAAAAATTTTAATCGCGATTAATCTTGCGATTAAAAAAAATAATCGCGATTAATCTTGCGATTAATCGCATCTTGAGCATAATATTGTCGTTGTTTACAGATAGTAAACAGCAGTGAATTTAAACAAAAAACTTGTCAATGTTTCTCCATTTGCTATTAACATTATATGTGGAAATACGAAGTTCATCCCCATTCTGTTTTTCATAAGTCCTGCTTCAGCCAGTTGAGATAAACTAACTTGTTCGCATTGTCAGGTGAGAGTGCTGAACGTTTCTTATTAAGAATGTTGCCAGCAGCAGAAAACGGTCTTTCGCATGGAACAGTAGTTGCTGGCAAGCCCTAGATATTTATGTGCTAACTTTGCAAGTGTCTTAGGTGCACCTTCGTATCTGTCGTTTAAAATTAAGCTGACCATTCATTATAGATCGACTTCTTTCTCGTTTGTTTCTCCCACATTTTAGGCCTATAGATGATTAATAACCCGCTAGAAGATATAATACGAACGAAGATTAAACTACATGAACAGAAGCTTTCACAGATAGGACGAATTTTGATAACTAATCTACACCGCCATTAACAGGAAATTGTTTTGGTTGTCTACGGGTTCGCCCAATACAACTAAGTTAATTAAGCCCAATCTCGGCCAAAGACGTTTGGCTTCGGCAGTACCTCACGCATTGCAGTGTTCGGTAAATTCCTATTCAAGGCGGTTTGCGATTAAAATTTAATCGCGATTAAATTTTTTAATCGCGTTAATCGTCAAGAAAATTTAACGCGTTAATCGCGCGCGTTAACTGCGATTAATCAACAGCCTTATTCAAAACCGATCTTTGAAATAACTTCTTTAATTCATTTTTATTACGCTTTGTTAACTAAAACCCATATGAGAACAATAATTATACACTGTGCAAAATTCCGAGGGGCACGCGACGATATTTTGTAAAATGATTAAGCAGCAATTTGGCACCGACCTTAAAAAGGTTTGCCACCCCTGCAGTACATCATTATCTTGTGCTTTATCAAAGGCTGATAGGCATATAATTAAAGTTAGGCATGTTATTAAGGTTAGCAATGACAAAAAAAGACAACAACATTTCTGTCATTTTTATAAGACTGTGAATAGCTGTGGACTTGGACACCGTCGTTGTTTGCCTGAAAAGCAAATTTGCAGGCAGTTCATTAGGTTCAGGAATTGGAGGAAAGTGCTGCATTTTCTCCACGTTTTGTACTAGCATTGTGACATATACAAAAATACAGGAAAATATGGTTGTACCAAAAAGAAAATATTAACATACCATATTTCATGAAATATGAGTCATGGTTTTTACTTGAGCTTTGAGAGTATCATCTTACCAAAAGGTATGACATGTGCGGAAATTTTGATAAACTTTTGAATAAGTTATATTTAATAAAAAATCGATTAACAGCAAAATTAATTATTAATTGTTTAAAATGAAATTTTCACAGTGAATGCAGTACTAGGCTTACCATAGAACCACATGAGCAAGATAATTAAGGGATCGTATATTTTGTTAATTGGATTAAACTTGCAATTGCACATAATGTAGATTCACAGTAGGTTCAGTTTGTACTTGTTTTGATTACTAATACAAGATAGACCCTAAATTATAACCCAAAATGTAATCATTTACGGCACATGCTGCTGCCTGCAGTCGCAAAGTTATCAACAATATGGCCACAACAGATTATGAGAGAAAATAAAGCGCTACTCTTTAAGCAATAAGCAGTTATGCACAAACTGCTAATATTGACCCATTACACAAAGTTGCAAGAGTGACAGTATGACTGAATGAATTTATTGTACTGAGACTCAATGCATGCTTTAATTTTGGCCTTTTCTAATTATAGTTGGTCATAAATATAGCACCCCTTCAAGAGCAAACTAATCACAGGTGCTCTCTGCACTAGCTTATACCATGGGAGTGCCTCTGAGTAGGTATCTTGGAGGGGCACTACATGAGTCCTCTGAATAAATGAATAATGGTTATTAAGAAATGGAGTTTTATCATTTAGCAAAACAGTGCACATCAGAATAGTCGGTTAGTCACCAGTGGTTGGCCTAGGCACACACATGGAGCCTACCTAACAAATAGATGGCTTGACCTCATATCAGGAGAATAGGCCTACCTGATGCTGTCATGTAGGCCTAGGTGACTTGCAAACAACATATCTTTTAAATGTACAAAAGCTGTAGCAGAAATGAAGAATTAGTCCAGTACACATAATTAGCAACAGTAAACTTCAACGTGTTAGAAATTACTGAACAAATTCTGCATTTAAAGAAAATAATCTGCTGAAATGACACATATGTCGATTAATGACTGACAAAGCTGGTGGCATGAGCAGACTTTTGTTGTAACAGTTTTGTATCTGTCGTCTAAGCTAAAGTAATTAAAGTTTGGATTGAAATTAAATTACTTTGTATGGAGAGACCAGCATGTGTTTTATTATGATGTAAGTCAGGGTTTCTAACGGTTCGCAAACGTGCTGAAGTGGCTGAATGGGTTAGTAAAGCCTATTAAAAAATAGCATTAATCATCTTCATCAGTGGCCATTTTTAAGTTGCTCTGACTTATAAGGATCAACGTGTAGTCCAGAATATACAATGCTTGTGGTACGTGTGGAATTTTGTACCTTATTGAAATCAGCTACAGATGTAATTTATATGCTAAAAATGTATATGATAAAGTCGGAATGTTACAGCTCAAACGATTAAAATGATGAAATAGTGACTATGTTTCTGTGCATACTTGGTATCTGTTATAATGTACTGTGTACATATTAACCTGTGCAAATTCATCTAGAGTGAACTAACGAGGTAATACTGTTGTTTTCAAAGACCAATTGCTTGTTCGTCAAATATTCAGAGATTCTGAGCAGTTACCGGCAGGTCCACACCTGCTTGTAACTGCTCAGAATCTCTAAATGTCTTGGTAAGTGCTGTTTTGGGGATTGTCTCATCTTCTTGTATAGATTGAATTGTCTGTGCAACAAATATTGCTGTTGTGTTATAAAATTCCCAGCTTTGTAATCATATTTGTGCATGTTTGTTGGTCAAATATCATTTAAAATACATGATTAAAATAAATGATTATTTCCATTATCAAGACTAAACGTGACATAAAAACTGCATGCAGTAGCAAGTGTAAAGTGTATTTTAGGCAATATTTGAAATTTGCCAGCCTGTAAAGTGGCAGATATTTTGTGCTTAATTTAATAATTGCTTCACTTTCTATAGGTGTGGAAACAAAAGGGCGAGGAGTATAGAAGTACAGGCAAAGGTGGATGGTTTTGGGTGAGCTCCACCAGAGTTAAACAACCTACCAATTTAAAAAAGTGCAGCTTGCTTCAGGTATTCAGAAAGAACTGTCAATCTGATAAAGCAGGTTTATTCTACAAAAAGGACAAAGGTGTGGGCATTGTTATTGGTCAAGAGTCTGGTTGTGAGTCCATCCAACCATCTACAGGGGAAAGAAAAGACAGTGATGAGGAGAGTGTATCCAATGACATCAGTCAGGTCACAGAGAGAACTGAATTTAACTGTGGAACTGTAAAATTAAGTGAAATGGAAACTGAAGAACATGAAAGGCATTTGGCAAAGCATGCAGAAGGGAAATTTCTTGACTGTTTTGATGTTAGCGAAGCTTTGATATCCCGATCATTTTATAAGAAAAAATCAACAATTTATTGTGTTCTGGACAGCCTTCTGGCAAGGAGGACAAGACAGCTGGAGTTGGAAATGGAGCAGAAGGCTGCTTTAAAACTAGCACTGCAGAAATTCCATTCAGATGCATTAACAGAATACATTCAGAAAAAAGGTTCTTCAAGTTGTCCAGACAGTGACACAGGTCTCTACAGTGGCAACTCTAAAAGTCTGGTTTCACCAGGGAGTGGCAATTATGTGGCTAAGTTGAATTTTGCCAAGCAGAAGGTTGCTGATTCAGAACATAGCAAAGATGAGAATGAGGAGAAAAGGGAGGAAGAGGGGGAGGAAGAAGAAGAGAATTCTGACAATGAAGTGACTTTAGAAAAAGAAGATCTGGAAGACACCAATAGTGTGGACAGCTGCGCTGCCAGATGTCAAGTAGAGGACATTGTTATGTCAGAAGACTCGAACATTAGTAATGCCTCATCATTAGCTGCGAACATCATTCCACCACCAGTACAAAGCAAGTCACTTTGCGGCACTCTCTTGGAACAGAACTGTGGTTCTGTTAAGGCATTCCAAGAAGTGTCTGTCAATGACAAGAGGCAATATGTGTCAGCTGCTGTAGCAGATGCTACTCAGATAGAGATTAGTTGTTCACACAATGTGATAAATTCACTTCAAAAGTATATAAAAGATGGAAATATTATATTGACAAAGGACACTGCAAAAGAAATAGAAGGACAGTTAAAAGAGGTTGGGAAAACTCAGTTTCAAGTGCAACTTTTGAAACAACTTAATTCTGTCACTGGAAGGAAGAAACGAAAACAGATAAAGAAAGGAAGCATTCCGCGAGCACAAAACTTTCTCACGAAAAGCAACAAGCACAGTTTATTTGTTCTAGAGAGAGATGAACTTACTCTCCTGGCAAGAAAGGGCGGCCAAAAGGAGGCCCTTGGTTTTAATTATGCCTGCAAAATTCACGATGTCATTTGGCCTTATCCTTTTCCTCGGCCTTACTTCAAAACAGCCTGGAAATATCGGACACAAACGGCCAAGAATCTCAGTGCCATTGCTCTTCAGCTGAGAATACTGTGGGCTAACATTCGTTGGGATGATATGGCAGCTAAGTGCACAGCGGGAAAGAACACAACCATTTCAGAGACTGAAGTAACAACTGTGGAACTACTTAAAAGAAGAGACATTGGCCCAACAAATCTAAGAGCTGAATATCTGATTCAGAAGACTGTCTCACCATTAGATATCCCTGTTCCAAACAAAGGTAGTTTCTGAATGTCTCTTTTAATCATATATATTTAAATGCCTATGGTTGACTGATGTGAAACTCAGACATCTAAGCAAAATGATATGACTGGACTATATATTATTTATATTGCACCATTCTAAACTGATGTGCAGAAATACAGGTTTGGATGTCTGCAAATCAGCTAGTTGAAAAGTGTGACACGTGGCTGGCGTACGACAGGCATGAGCACTGGCATTCTCTTACTGGCAACCTCAGTGTCATAGTTCGAGAATTCGTGACTTTCGGTTTTAAAATTCGTAAAAATTCGCGAATTTTTGGTCTATTTTAAAATTCGTAAAAATTCGTTGGGCCATTTACATTTTACATTTGTTATGCAAAAACAGCGTAAGCAACAATAACAAATGTGATGATGTCATGATTTTTTGTGTTAAGCTTCTGCTTAGAATTTTTTATAAAATTCAGTATAAAAATTTATTACGTAACGAGTTAATTTAGTTAAAATCTAATTTCTTAAAGATGAAAGAACATGGACCGGAGGGGAAGTATGTAGTAATTTTGGAGGAGAAGGAAAGGGTAATCGAAAAATACAGCGTTGTTTTTGTGACAAGGAATTTGTTAGTTGTTCTGCCAGAATTCGAGAGCATTTGCATGGTGAAAATATAGAAACCAGAGTCGAGTGGGGACCAGTGGGCTGTTCCTGACTTAGAATCAGAGGACGATGAAGTAGAAGACACACGGTGAATGTTGCCAACCCTTTTAACCATGTTTGGTTGCAAGCTGTGTTAGTGACTGACTGGTCACACTGGAGCTGGGGCACTGGTGGTTTTTCGTTCTGCTCACTGACACTCACAGTCACACACTCCAACTATGATAGAAATCGAAGTTCAAGACTCCAAGTAGAACAGTAACTGAATATCAGTACTACTGTGTTGTCAGTCAGCTATCTTTTACGACTGATACCTATGACATTGACATTTACTTGATTAAAAAGTTGAAAAGTAAACAAATAATAAAATTCGTTGCCATGGCAAACAATTCTATTATTTTATTATTTCACGAATTTTAACAAATTTTAAAACTGCAGCTTTGAAATTCGTTAAAATTCGTGAATTTTTAAAATTCTTAAAATTCGTAAAATGCGAATTCTCGAACTATGCTCAGTGTATCATGTGTGACATAGGTACAGTGGTGTTAATGATGCCATGACTCGTGAGACCGAGGCCTAGACTCCTAAGGCTGTAACCAGGACCTACCTTATAATAATAATAATAATAATAATAATAGTAATATTAATAATAAGTTGTTGATTCAGATTTGTACATGTGGTTATCTCTGGAAATTGTCTGAATTCCAGTCATATGATTTATATATGCCTTAGGAAAGTATGCAATTTATATGGTTTGGCACCAGACAGCAACAGGCAAAAATCAATATGACTGCCCTGTCCCTCCATTTTCCCCTCTTCACCTTTTCTACCTCTGTTTAGTATCTTGGGGTTCTCCCCGACCAAAAACTTACATTAGAGCAACACATTAACTAATAATAATATTCGTTTAATATCTTCAAACTGACAATAACGCAGTATGATTACAAATCAGTATGAACGGATGATCACAAGTTATTACAGGAGTCGAATTTAACTGTACACGGCAGCCATGCAAGGCGCCCATCACTTCCTACATCTCATTTTCACAAACGCGCCATCTCGCGAATGAAAGGCTGCTACTGTCAACTGCATGTTGTCTCCTACTCTCTTATTAAATCCAAGTGGGGCGTGGTGGCTCAGTGGTAAGTTCGGCGCCTTGTGACCGGAGGGTTGCAGGTTCGAATCCCACTCTAGCCGCTGCGTACGGACCTTGGCCAAGTCCTTCACTTGCAATTGCTCATGGCGCTTCGGCTTTAAAATTCCGGCACAGTATCAAATGCTGTAGTCGGGAGCGCCTCTGAGTAGTAGTTGACTTCGAGAGGCGCTATAGAAATATCCTAAATAAATAAATAAATAAGTGCTGCAGCCTCTGTAGTTCACACCTTTGTTACTAGTCTCCTCCACTATTGATCCACAATTTATGCTGGCCTCCAAAGCCACATTGGGCGCCTGGAACTGTGTTACGCTCAGCTGTGCGTTTGATTGGAGGTGGTGCTAGGGTGGGACATGTGTCTAGCTATATGTGGGATGTCGTGCACTGGCTTCCAATATCTTAACATATTACCTTCAGGATCTCTGCATTTGTTTGGGCGATTCCTTCTTGGTACTGTACCCACCTACTTACAGGAGCTTTGTCAGCCTGCAGTGACTGCCATTCCCTTCACTTTACGGCCCGTGGCGACCTGCTTGTCCCCTTTGCACGCACTTCCATCATGCAACACCGGGCTTTCTCTGTTGTGGGCCTGACCACATGGAGTAACCTCCCACTGGAGCTGCGCCTCCTGCCAAGGACAAATTCCCCAGCCTGTTACGTATCACTAAAGCTGCTTTTTCAGCCTTGCTTAGGCCAGGAGCGCCTCTGAATAGGTATCTTAGAGGGGCCTTATATCAAGTTTAGATTGATTGATTGATGATAGTTTGTATATGACTCTTGGTTTTCCTTTGCCAGTGGTGAGTTACGTGAGCATTAATCCTTAAAGATGAAGTTTTTGTTCATAATGAACTTAAATGTCACCTGGGCTGGCATGAGGACTGCTTGAACTGACAGATTCACAAGTAATTTCTCATCTGGACTTGCAGCTCCACTTCTAAAGATGCTGGATAGTATAGGCCATTATTTGCCGATTCCGATTAGTACTAAGGCCTAATTCCAGGTTTGTCATCATTGGCTAATGGCTTGGCATCAGCTACAGGGATCGGACGGAAGAACAGCCAGTCAGTCACCTCCCCTTCCCTCTGCCAAGATATATTTCTTCACTGATTGACAGGCCTAACAGTCGCCGGCCTCAACGTGTTCAACGCAACGGCTGGTATTAGGATAGCTGGCAATTAAACAGGTGTGGATGTCACCTCCACGGGTGGCATGTTAATTATTATTAGTCCATGGTGAAAGCATCGAAAAACAACTGTTATTTATCGGCTGGTTAGACATTCTGGATCCGGATAATTCCGGATAGTCCAAAAATCCGCAAAATCAGTTTACCGATCGGATTTTGGTTATGCCCTACTTTGAATATTTGCTGAATAAGTTAATGTCATATGTAAAGCATTCGTAAATTTGTATCTGCATGAATTGTCTACCTTCTAAAAGGCATAATAATTCGATATTGGAGGCTTATTGCCTGTAGGTTATAGTAAACTGCATGTGTTAAGGAGTACTATGACAGTTGAAAGTACGGGTTTGTTTTTGACTGTAGAACGAGTGATGCCATCACAGAGAAGTGGTCTGCGTGAGCGGCGCCAACAGGAAACCCCAACCAGCAGGGAACCAGTAATCAGCGAATTCTGGGTGCCTGAGGAACAACTGGAACTGTGGCAAGTCAAGCTGTTTGCAGAAAGGTACAGAAATCTCTTATTATGCTGTCTATCCGGTGGGATTTTCTTACTTCAGCTATGAATTTCACCTCAACCTACTCTCTCTACCAGCTCTACTCTCTTTACTACATGTTGCTTGCCTTTAAGCAGAGCTATAATACAGTTTAGTGGCTCAAGTTTGAGCAATTATTGTATGAGTTTTACTGCTTCATAATTTGCCCATTTTATGATATGACATCCACTCAAACACTAAATTGAAATAAATTGAACGATGGCAAAATTACCCCTGGATTTAAGAAATGACTGCTAGGGAATATAGTTGTTCATTCATTCATTCATTCATTCATTCTGAGAATTTGATATAGCGCCTCTTCAAGATACCTACTCAGAGGCGCTCGAGGTGTTCAGATGGGAATATAGTTGTTATTAGTGCTGTTGATTAATCGCCGTTAACGCCGGTGATTAACGTATAATTTTTAACTACGATTAATATTTTTAACGCCGATTAATATTTTTAACGCAGTCACATAATAGCCTTGAAATAATTCGAGTATGGATGTTTAAGCCGTGTTTCTTGACTAGCCAAGAAGTATCTGTCGTCACCAGCTACAACTGTACCCTGTGAGACTGTTTTCTTAATCAAGACACATAGTTAATAAGAAAAGAGCTTGATCCGAGCATGTGAACAAGCTAGTTTGCCTAAATAATTGGCTTCACTTAAAAGAGTAAACTCTTAACGTAAGATGAAATCCATTTAAAGACTATGTTAAATAACTGAATTTTCTTGACAGGATAAACTCTTAGAATAAAGACGTAAGCTTAAATTATTTAAAAAGATTTTTTATTGTGTAGATTTGTAGATATATGACTTAATGCATGAAATTGAGACTTTAAAGATGATGAAGATTAAACTCTTCAAGTCAAATGTAATCCATTTAAACAGACTAGAGCCATCACTGTGTAGATTTGTAGTGGAATCATAATTAATTGAAGCATTAACAACTTGTCTATTATTGTTTTATGATGATTTTTTTAAAGTTGGTGAATGTTGGATGAGACTTAAAAGATACTGATCTAAAAGTGTGATTGTCAGATCTTTAGAAGATTGGAAGATTGGAAAAACTGAACCCATGCTGAAGAATACATGTACTTTAGAGTAATTGACAAAGAATTCTATTAAAGTGCGATTAATTTGCAGTTAACGTGCGATTAAAATTTTTAATCGATCGATTAACTTCGATTAAAAATTTTAATCGAGGGGCAGCACTAGTTGTTATAGATGTTCTACATGAGCTATGTAAGTGGCTCTTATTGGATGTTATTTAAAGCCATTATTGTACTATAAAAAGTAATAATATATAAAATAAGTAATAAAATATGCTGGCCCAAGAAATTTGTTTAGCAGAAAACGTCATAAATGAATAAGTCTTAGTCCAGATATGTAGGAAAACTGTTGTTTGTTTCAAAATCTGGGTACTTTACAAGGTCAGTAATGAAATTCCATAGATTCATTTATTATAATAGGTTTTAAGCTGCAATCGAAATTTATTTCCGTTGGAATATGGTAAGACAGTGGCAAGAGCACTGGTCCAGATGAGGTTCCAGTTAAGTTATTCAAGTTTGGTGGAGAACAGCACTGGGCAGGATACACCGAGTATGTGAAGCATTGTGGGAAATTGGACAGATCTATTCAATCTTCATTCCTCTTCCAAGGAAAGGTGTTATTGGATCATAGTCTGTTCTGGCATGTTAGTAAAAGTATTCTCAAGATCAGACTAGAGAGGATCAGGATGAACACATATTTTGAGCTGGCAGATGAACTGTGAGCTGGATTCCATAAGAAGATGAGATCAAGTTACAAACCTTAAAATCCTCATGCAGAAGACTAGGGGTCATCAGCAACCCTCTGCATGTGCTTTATTGAATTTCGGAAGGCTTTTGATTACGTCTCAGGTTGGACATAATATGTGACCCGTCATTACAAAATGAGTCGGAAGTCGCATACAGCAAAACGCTGCAAATCGCTTCTGAAGGTGTTTTGCATTCATATTATTGATTTTGTGATATTTACATTTTCGGAATCTACATTATATAATACACTAAAAAAATATTAAAACTTTATTTATTTTGTTGTTTTCAATATGTTATTTATATAAAATAAGTGACCTATAAGATAAAAAAAATCATTTTTGTACGAATTTCACGTTCCTAGACGGTGGCCACCTGGCGAAAAAAATCATGGTTGTAATATATCATTGGAAAGCTTAGACTTCGCTCTATGACATGAAGAAATTATCTTTTCGACATGACCTTTAATTAACCAATAAGGTGCTTTTCTCGTAAGCCCTAAACTGGATCTGGGTAAACAAATATAAATAGAAAATCTTGATTTCCCGACATTTTGTATTGCACAGGATGAAAGCTTAAAAATTTAATAACTCAACAAGCACTTGGTGGATTTTGATAAATAATAGCTCATTTTGAAGGTAATTTAACATAGAATAATGTGGAATATATAACTCAAAATAGTCAAAAAGTGCCTAGAGACTCATTTTGTAATGACTGGTCACATATTACATGGGCTATCTTGTTCATATTGTTTACCTGCTTGCTGGACTCTACTGTAAACAACAAGCTGGAATGAGAATAGCCAGTGTTCTGTCACAAGAGAGTCCAATAGGGTTGTGTGATCTCTCCATACCTATGCAACACCATTGAGGAGATGGTTATGTGTGTGATTCAAGTATTGACATATGACATGTAAATCTCATATTGTTCATAAAGGAGGGAAGGAAGTTCTGGATGGTTTATGATGGTGGACTTCACATAGAATGAAGAATTACAAATCTGCCATATGCAGATGACATTGTTGTTTTGTTGAGCTCAAAGACCGAGTTACAGAGGAGTGAATCATTTAGACCAGGTAAGTAGCAACAGGGCCTATTGATTAATATGGACATAACCATGAACTTAGGATAGATAGCGCCAGCTAGCGTGCTTACACTCACCTTGGCTATAGTTTGCGTTTATGCTGTTTTTCATAGATATGAGTGGACAAAATTGATCTTGACGTTGCTACTTCGGAAATAAAATGTCCTGAACTGTTGGGCATCAAAATTCGCTGTAATTTAGAATTTTAATTAATAAATTTTGACTAGATATGATGTCTGAATAGGTTGAACACCCTTCCCCCACAGACGAGTGTATGGCATAGAGACATTGAGGTTACTCAACCACGACGACCTAATGGTGGTAGGGAAGATTTTTCCCTTTGTATCTGGCATCCACAGAACCAGTGACTGGTTCTGTTAGAACTGTCACCAAGAGTCACCAGTTACAAAACACATTATTACTTTTGCTTGGCATTGTTTATTATTTCCAACTTACAAAGTTATCACAAACATCACATAATTTTTCCTATGTTGTGCATACTGAAATCTACGCTGCCTGCCATTTCAGCATTGGTTTTTCAAATTCAGCTGTAGCTTATCTTTAAAAATGCCAGTATTTGCTGGACAAGTTACTAATGCTAGATTCACTATATAATTTCTGTCTTTTGCTACTTCTGTATAACAGGTTGGAGAAAAAGCAACATAAACAGAAGGAGAAGGTTTCTGAAAAGAAAGCAAAAACAATAACTCCATGTGGAAAATTGCAGGAATCGAATAATTTAACATCTAGAACAACTTCACAGAACTTGCTGGAGAAGAAAATGGCCACTGAGCCCATTGTTAAAGTGGGTAGTGCAGCAGTTGAGGAGGAGCTTCAGCAGCAGAGGATGCTGATGAGACAAAGGCGACTTGGTCTGTCACTTCTAAGAGGTGAACAAGGTGATCGGATGAATAGCTCATCATCGGCTTCCACACGGGATTCATTAACTTCAGCAACACGAACTTTTTCAGCGTCTCAGAATAACATGCCAAGGTCACTTAAGCTGCCATTTAGGCGTCTTGGAGTACTGAAGGTAAGTGAATCTGCTTCTGTTTGACTTCATGTCCCGAACACTTGCTAACATATGGGTTGTATGTACGATAATTCAATATTTATGTATTCTAACTGTTTCGAAGTCACCCTTTGACAGCCTGAATGATGTTGGAGTTCATGAAGAACAACAAGTTTATATATAAAGTAAATAACTGGAAAATCACCATTGGTGTCTTTTTGTACCACCCAACGAATGGTGTTGCATCCAGCGTTGACAGTTCACATGTGTTCAGAGTTCTTGGTTCATGTGTTATTGAGAATGATGAATGACAATACCGAATGAACATTTGCTGCATAGAGTTATTGTATTGTATCTAGAAATGTATAAAGCTCACATAATAACTATTCAGAGGTGCTCTCAGCACAGAAGCCCCGGGAAACAGAAATGCCTTTAGGGAACGCAAGACCGATGAGGAAAAGCCAGTCATTAGTTTGGTCCTGAGCAGAGGGGAAGGTCATTCCAGATCATGGGACCCACTACAGCAAATGCCCGGTGCTGGGCCAAGGCAGTTTTAACCCTGGGAACAAAAAGATCAAGTTGAATGGCACTCCATGTGTGGACAGAGGGCAGAAGGCAAAACATCTGTTTTTCCCTCAGTAATAATAATAATCTATTCATGTTTATTCGCAGCACACTGACAAACCACAGTAAGCTACACTGAAACATTGAAACATGACGTTACAATTATCAAAATCTTATTGAACACACGTCTTGGCAGCCTGTTAGGCACCTGCTCATTTTACTGCTGCCCCCTAGGGAGTAGAAGGTTGAGTCGACCAAGAGGGGGCTTGTGGGTATCGAACAGTGATATTTTCGTTAACGAAAACTAAAATTAGAAGTAAAATGATTTCGTTAACGAAAACTAGAAGTAAAAGTAGGAATTATTTCAGCAGCAAAAACGAAATTAGGAATTGAATTAGGAATTATTTGCAGAACTAAAATTATGAAGGAAATTAAGAATTATTTTCAGAACTAAAATCATTTTACTTCTTGTGGCGCTTAAACTGTGAGATGAAGGCAAGTAAAATTGCACGCAACGCAGACACATAAGCCATTGGAAAACTTCGGTTGAGATGATGGCGCTGTCCTTCCGATGAATTGGACCGGATGTTATGTTAGGCTGTGTCTGTACAGCGCCCTTGTAGCGGCATGGTCGCATTACGGTGCTATAGAAATTGTCCGCGTTATTATTATACCATTCTCGATGTAGACCCTAATCTACTACATGCCAAGTACTAAACTGAAGTAAAAAAGGCACCACGGTGAAACATAAGTCTATCAATGCAGAATTGCAGATATACCAGCGTCGCTGAAGGTCCAGAAAATGGGCATTGTTTTCAACATCGAATCGTCACATGGCCGACCGACTAGAATGAATTCCATCATCGACTGGACAGCGTTTTGTATATGGTTGTCCATACAGTACCCGGTTACGCTGATACTAGGTAATCCTTCGTTTCGTAAGACGATAACCACACTTGACTCAAAATTCAAATTACCAGGTAGTTTGTTTGTGTTTATTTATTTTATACTGCTAATTTATATAGCGCCTCTTCAAGATTGCCTACTTAGGAGCATCTCTCTGCGATAGCCTATATGATGCTGCATTGTTAGACTAACGTTTCACCCCTTGTTTTACTTCAGTTTTTTTCTTTCTCGAGACAAGTTTGGTTGTCTTCTCTATGCAAGCTTTGCGTACTTTACAGTGCGGAAATGAATAATTATTTGGAAAACTAAAATAAGAAGTAAAATTATTTGAGAACTAAAATAGGAAAGTTCTATAAGTAGAATTATTTTATTTATGAAGTAAAATTAGAATTAGAAGTAAAATTCAAGAGCTTGGAACTGAGTTAAAACTGAATTAGGAATTATTTTTATAAGTAAAATATCACTGATATCGAACCGCGTCTGTCAAGATCTTATATTCTTTATGCAAGAGTATTTTTTTACCATTCATCTATCCCCCTCCTCAGGCCAGCAATTCTGTCAAGGAAAGGTAATTACAAACCAGTTGAGCCGTCACTTTTCAAGTCACTTTTCATCACATAAAATACGTCTCCCTTTCTGGTCTGTCTATCTTAAATATCATTCCACTGAAACTGCAGTACTGGCCATTCACAATCACATAATCAGCTCCATTGACAAATGAACAGTAACTGCTCGTTTTTCGCATGATCTTTCTGTCACTTTTGATAATTTGTAATTATAATGACAAGTTTATATAGCACCACTTCAAGAGAGACTCATGAGTGTCATCAGAGGTGCTCCCGAGCTAACACAGTGAAACCACGCTCGAACAGAATGGTCTTCAATCACTTGTGGAAAAGAAAGCTGAGGAGTTCATGTCACAAGTTGTTAGACAACTTGTTCCAGGAGTATCGGTTGATCACAACAAAACTTCTATGTAGACCGTGGAAGTTTGGGCCGATGAAACATCCGAGCTGCTTTATGTGGCAGAGAAGAGAAATCTGTGAACAGGCATGGAAGATACTGAGATACAAAGCTTCTTGAGATAATATGGAGCAAAGCCTGCTAGATAATTATGCATGAGCACAAAGATCTTAAACTGATGCACTCTTGCATAGGTAACCAGTGCAGATCCTCCCACATGAACCTGGATATATGACCAAATACAGGAATGCTGCTGATCAGCCGAGCTGCAGCATTTAAGACTGATTGTAGATGATTTAAGCAGGAATGAGTTAGACCTGCATAATGGCATTGCCATAGTCAGCCCTTGAGGGAGTTGCTGCTTGGGTTGTAAGCGAATGGCACATAGTGCAAATCTGACGCAAGTGGTAAAAGCACTTTCGACATACATTCTTCATATACTCTGAAAAAGTCAATCCCTGGTCCAAGATTACCCCAGATCAGGCACAGTAGTTGAAAAGGAGATACCAGGAAAGCAATACTGCAGATTAGGCAAGTCAAGTTTGGGAATCTGCCATGGCTATCAAGCCAGATGAACTGGGTTTTCCAAGAGTTCAGACAGAGATGGATGGACAACATCCAGGCACCAAGCGCTTCCAATATCTGTAGCACAGCTACAGATATTGCAACCCCCAAAAATGAAAGAACTTGGTCCAAATTGGCAGTGTACTATTGTAATGCGCTGTTCTTGAACCACAGTGAAGGGGATCGGCGGCGGCTGCAGCGTGTCCAGAACAGTGCTTCTCATCTGATTTTATCAGAACCGATTTCGGCTCATACCGTGCCGCTGTTGAGGGAACTGCATTGGCTACCAGTTGACAAATGCATTAAAATATATAAACTGTGCACTGATATGTAGAATTGTTACTGGATAGCTAATGGGCTCTGAAAGTTCGGATTATCGCCAGTTAGGGCAAATCCATGGGCAAAACAGACCAGACGACAGAAGACTTGTTGAAATTTTTTTTAAACTTTTCAATTATTTAAAATACTTTGATTCCATTGTAATAAAATTTTCGAAATATCGTAAAATATAAAGTATTATGTAATTTCGCTGCTTAATTATACGCCAAGAAAGACTTTGTGCCCTAACATCTGATTCGCCGTCTGCCATAGGCCAATGACAAGCTTTATCAATCCCGTAACTTTTAATACATATCAGTGCAAACTGTGTCTTGATGTTTGACATGGTACATAATACTGCATCTGGTTACCTGACTGAACTGTGCACTTGTTGCAGTGACAGCCGGTTGTGTTCAGCCACCCGCAGAGACTTTGTTGTTGGGAGGGTTAGGACGCGCCTGGCGGACTCTTTGTTTTTCATGGCCAGACCCAGCGCATGGAATTCGTTGCCGCTGGTTATTCAGTCCATAGACTGAATAACCAGTCCACCCTACCTTTTACAATCACCTTAAGACGTACTTGTTTTGTGTGGCCTTTCCTTAATATTCTGTTGTGTAAGGCGCTGCTGAGCACTGATTGAGTGGTGCCAGGCCCTTAGCCAGAAATAAAGAGTAGGGCGTCCAAAAGCAAGAAGGCAGATTCTGTTAATGAGACTTATGGTGTGCAGACTGGAAAAGAGATTTACAAGTTGGAAGATAGGTGAGTTTGCCTGAAATTCATAGCTATCCATTCAAGAATTTCAGATGCATGGTTGGAACCAGGACATCAATTCACACTGTGGAAACATGTGTAGGAATGATTGTTGGATAAAAGTAGTCTAAAACTAGAGGTACAAAATTAGGATGAAGAACTTCATTCGGTGCAGAAGAACAAATTTTAGCTGTATGCCATAAATTTTACGTGCACAAAGGTCAAGAATGTACTTGCACAGTCAGATGGACAGACTGATGGTTTGATAGAAGGTTGGATGGATGGACAGATGGTTGGATGGATGGACAGACAGTTGGACAGACAGATGGTCGGATGGAGAAATGGATGGTTGATCGGATTGGCGTTCAAATGGATTGATGGTTGGACATATGGTTGAACGGACAGACATATGGATTTAGTGAGACAGTAGATTATTTCTGCATAAGTTGATTTAAACACGGTCTGGTTTATGCACCGTATCCTATGGTTTGTCCCCCAATGATTTCGCTCTGGCGGGTCCGCACTGTATGACAAAAGATTAAAGTCAAGACAGTGTTGTCTTAAAACAGTGGAACTTTCCTAAAATTTACGCAGTATTTGAATCAATGGAGTCAAAATACTCAAGCAGTAGTCTCAAAGATAGAACTCCACGATTTATTCTGTGGTTGCTCTGGCTACTCTTACTTTTAGGAGGTACTGTTATGCACGAATATAATGTGTGGTTTCATGAACAATGAACAGACAAATCTCACATGACAGTCAAGGACTTCTGTAGAATAACAGTACATGCAGTGCTCGAAATGGACCGGAACGCCGTTCCGGTTCGTCAAATGAATTATTGTGGAAAATACTATGAAATTAACGTGAATGCTCCCATATCTTTGACTAGCGTTCCGTTTCGTAAAATTTTCCATTTCGAGCACTGAGTACATGTAGCAAAGATAGTTTGAATTAACATACATAACATAGCATAACATAAGTGAAAACTTGTAAAGCACAGCTTCAAGAAGAAACTTACCAGCAGCGCTTTCGACTAAGCAGGGAGAACCCAGGATCAAACAGTAGCAAAACTTTCATGCTGGGTAGTGGACTTAGCCTGAGAGACGACAAGGACACCATGTGCAATCGATTGGAGGACCTGCGACCAGGAACAGATGAGGCTGAGATTCACTGAGATCTGAGATAGGATGGGGCAGTTTCCATTAGGCAATTCTGCATGAGAGTTAGAATCTTATATTCAATGCATAAATTTAGGTATAGGTAACCAGAGCAAAGTGTCTCATATGTAGGCAGAGATTTGGCCTGCATTGTTCCATCCGTCAGGAGCAGATTTTGACTGAAGTGTTGATGGATGTCAGTGTATTAATAAGTGAAAAAGAAAGTGTTTTATCTGCATTCAGCAGTCTGGATGTCCTCATATATGTTGTTTCTTTTGTAGGCAAATACAGTTTCAAGATCAGCCAACATGTCGCCTCATGTTCCTGTTGTTTCATGTCCAGTTTCTGCACCACAGTCCATTTGTTTGCCAGGTTTGTAAATGGCAAAATGCAGTAATTGTAATGTAAATGTATGCGATTTTCTATAGTGACCATATATGGCCTTGACCCTGCTCATTTTTCAATGAATTGATTGGGTGAGATCCTTCACCACCGCTGCCCGTTTGAATGGGTCCCACGCCATTTAAGGTACCCGTGTTGGGACCGTGCTAGCCTGAGATTTAAATCTCTGAAAGAAGCCACCTTCAGGAAGCGAACCGCGGTCCGCATATTCTCTAACACAGAGGCGCATGAGACGCAGCCTACCGATGTAGCTAACTGGGCCAGTAGTGTTCAATTATCTAATTGTGAGTATGCAATAAGCAGATGATCGTATAACTAAGATTGAATTAGCAGGATTTTGTTGGGCTTATTTAAAACTGGCTTAGGAATAACTTTGACTTGGATTTTATTTTCAGGTTCTTGCAAGACTTTCTCTCTGTAAGGAATCAGGAATTAAGCATCTGAGTCGGTGTTTTTAAGATGTCTCTTAAGGATGCTGTATTAATTCAGAATATTAGTTCAAAATTTGCATGCCGTCTGTTGAAACTCAGGCAACAATGGTACATTCCACATCAGACCATTGTGAAAATAATTAATAACTTGTTTAATGCCGATTTCTAATGCACAGTCAACTGATGATACAGCAAACCCCAGCTGTAATCAAGTCAATATCCAGAGGATCAGTTCTCTAAGACAGAGAGGTGGTGAATTTGCAATGTGAAATATTTAAGTAAGTCTTAAGTTGATTACAAAAGGACATAAGCAACTGAGCCGAACAGACAGCAACCGAAAAAACTCATTTACCAAAATCTGTTCTGGTTGTAGGTATGACCAGAGACAGATGATCAGATGACTGTGTTGAATAATGACAAGTCTGGGGAGCGAGGACTGAGTTTAAGTATTGCAGGTGGCAGTTCAATGTTGAGCCCAATTGGAAACAAATACTTTGCCAAGTAGGAGGTTAATGCAAAGATTTGAGCACAGGTTGAACAGAATATGTTCATATTTTGATGCATTAGTTTTGGCACCAGCCAAAGATTCTGAACTCTGGAGTTTCAGCATTTTTACTTACTGATGCCAACAAGAAGCAAGTTACAGTAATCAAGGTTGCTGGAGACCAATGCGTTTGCCAGAGATATCCTTAAAGACACGGGAACATCATGCCTAACTCTGCCTGTATATGATAGATGTACACATATGAAGATGTACAAATACTATTTACATAGTCAGTGAAATAGTATAATCAAAACCAACACCCACATTACAAGTAGCATCAGCCAATTCAAGTGAGTCACCCAGATTCAAAGATATAAGCCACTGAATTTAATTTGTTGCGAGTGCCCCTAGAAGAAAGAAATTCAGTCTTTGATGGGAAAAGGTGGAGTTTATTATCCAACATCGAGACTGCATGGCCTCAAAGGCAGTGGGCAAAAGCTACACAGCTGATTTCACTGCTCAAATTTTTTGATTACGCCTTATTCCTTAGCCGTGAGAATCACGAGAATGTTTTTGCGCTTCAATATTACACAGTTTCAGTTTTTTTTCACTACGTTGAATACTTATAAACTGAACCACTAGCTATGCATAATATGCCACCTTGCATCAGTGTTATCAAAGATACATACTTACATATGTGCATGCTCAGATACATATGCAGTGTGGTTGAAAGAATTGAAGCCACTGTGGGTGTTTAAATCCAGAACGGAGAGGCAGTGTATACCAGATGTGCTTAAGCCTAGCAGACTGATCTTCTGGATATTGACCTGAGGTTTTCATGCGCCATCGGTTGATGCGTTGTGCATTAGACACTGGCATGATAGAAGTAATAAATTACAATTTAAATGGAAATTTCGCTCTAGTCGGTTCAGCTGTGTATCTAACTTGCCCATGTATAAACATAACAATATGTGCTCCAGAGTGTCTGATTTCACTTTTCTTTGTTGGTCTTTTATTTATGAAGAGTGAACAACAGTGGAGGTATTTCTTTAATTTGATTTTGTACCGAATTTCATCTGTTTTCACTGTAACTGTGATTTATTTAGGCTCTGTAAACCAGTGTTTAACATCAGCTGCAAATGTTGTCTCTGCACCTATGTTGTCTCCAATGTCATCGTCTCCTGCTACATCATCTGTTATTCAAAGCATACGTATAAGAAAAGGACCAGATGGACAGTTGCAGATTACTGGACTTCAACCTGGTTAGCATCTTATTTAGCCTATTCTTTGTTTTTAAATGTGATCTGAAAGTGAAAATTATAAACTTTTTATTTTTCTTGGGAGCTGAAAGATAGAGCTGAAATTCTTCAGTACATCACCGACCCATTAATACTTGGGCTTTTGGAACCAAAACCACGACAACCTGCTTACGTCCATTAATACTAATGGGACCATGCTGATATAGAGTAGCATATGATTTACATAATTATTAGAGCAGCAAAAGAAAGTGGCCAGGTCTGATGTGAACACACTTGCACTGTAGCCTGCTATTAAATGAATTTGCCTAATTACTTTGAAAGGCCACATATTAAATCACAATCACAACATTTCTTTGCACGTGTAATCGTCTGCGGTTTGTCAGTTCGAATTGATATTAAACGAATATATATATACATTGTTGTCTGTTAATGAACAAAAGTGATTGTGATTAAATATTAGGCAATTTCTTTCTGGCCACTTTAATATCTACCATTTCCAGACATTATTTCAAAGTGTGAAACTGCCTGGATTGAACTGTGAAACATATAGGCATGTATGAAGCTGCTGTCACCTTAGCTGATAGTATGTGGATGTTAATTAGGAAGGCTAGCAGGAGGGAGGGAAGGGCACAAGTATCATTATTTATCTGAGTTACAACTGCAACTAGGTGTGGGGAATGGAGACATGTGAGGCATTATACTAAGTTCATCTGCTTTAGAATTGTACTACCCTCTGCAGGGCTTTAAGCAGTTGCCAGTCTAGCGATTGTTGCCCCATCCGTAATCCAGCAACTATGCACAGCTGTTACACAGCAGGTTCCTGTACTGTGTGTTAATGGTTCTTGCATGTTTAATAGGTGTTGCTGGTAGCCATGATATAACTGCATGAAGTGGTTTTGTACTTAAATGGGCCGCACATAGAACGAGTCTCCAATGTACAAGTGCGCCAAAGTTGAACAACAGCCTTTCCTTATGAGTTGTGTAGCTCAGCATGTTATCATGTTACATAAGTTCATATGCATTAGTAAACTTTCAATCCATAATATAAGGAATAAGTTCTGATATTAGATATAAATGGCTCTATGAGAAACAAAAACTAATATGAAACGTGTAGATGCTTGTTTCAACTGTTATTCAGTTCAAAATTGTTTTTAAAAATTTACCAGGTAATCAGTGTAGTTAACATCCCTTGTGCAACCAGTGTGTACAAAAGGGTCTTGGTTCAGCATGGTTTATAATTACCAGGCCCGGTTCAAGACATTTGGCGACCCTAGGCAAAGCTACATTTGAACGGCCCGTCGACCCATAATATAATATTATACCTGCGATTAAAATGAAGTCATTACAGGGGCGCCCGCAGACGGACGCAATGGATGCACGGGCGTCCACCCACCAAATCAACTCCACACAAGCAATAGGCATCGCATTGATATTTTCTCATGTTAAAGCATTAGATGTTATCTAAATTGAAATTTTTTGTAACGCTTTTCACTACTCACTACTGTATATATGGCAGCTATTTCAATTTTCTTATTTATATCTATATGGTAGCAAAACGGTTAGTCCAATTTTTTTAAGCCTGCGGGCGCCCCTGAGTCATTAGCTCTTTTTATTTTGCGATGAAATAACAAATTAACACTATAAACTAAGTAAAGTAGCTAGTAAAGTACGGTTATTTTGCCTCAGTGTCTGATGAAAGTGAAACTAACATTTTTGCTTTATGTGAATTTCACTTTTCTTGCTTTCATGTTTGCAAAGTCGTCTATTAACACATTCAACGCCGGCCCTTTTTTACCGGCTGGGCCATTATGTATGTATGTATGTATGTATGTATGTATGTATGTATGTATGTATGTATGTATGTATGTATGTATGTATGTGTGTATATGTATGTATGTATGTATGTATGTATGTATGTATGTATGTATGTATGTATGTATGTATGTATGTATGTATGTATGTGTGTATATGTATGTATGTATGTATGTATGTATGTATGTATGTATGTATGTATGTATGTATGTATGTATGTATGTATGTATGTATGTATGTATGTGTGTATATGTATGTATGTATGTATGTATGTATGTTTGTATCAATGTATGTATGTATGCATGCATGTATGTATGTATGTATGTATGTATGTATGTGTGTATATGTATGTATGTATGTATGTATGTATGTATGTATGTATGTATGTATGTATGTATGTATGTATGTTTGTATCAATGTATGTATGTATGCATGCATGTATGTATGCTGTATGTACGTAAGGTACTTACATCTGTATGTATGTATGTATTCATGCATGTATGTTAGTATGCACGTATATGTGCATGTATGCTTGTATGTATGTATGTATGTATGTATGTATGAATGTATATATAATTGTGACCTTATGGCTTGAAGAGGTCGTTGCCAGCGATTCTGGACGTGTTGAAGCGTTTCAAAACATTCGCCAGGCCAGGTGTCACCTCTATAAGGCTGTACATTATATTCGTGCAATACAGGCCGGTCTAATAACTCTCTGCAGGCCAATCATCGATAATAAATAGGTAGTATATAGGACGTAAATATACGTCCCGGGCCCAGCGGATAGCCATATTTGGGACGTATATATACGACCCGGGCGTTGAATGTGTTAATGCTGAATAATCAAGTGATGAAGCGATATCATTTCCGATGGATATTTGTGCTAACCCAACAAAATTATGAAAATGGTCTAACCATCTAGACTAGAGTAAACTGAACTGCTGATTCAGTACTTCTGGAAAAGCTTATGATTAAAACTTAACGGTGAACCCTACCTTAATAGAACATAATTGATTACACCAACACTATAATATCTTCCATCTAGCGAATAATAATTAAAAAATAATCCAACGTTGCTTCATTTATGAATTTCCAGAAATTATTTTTTTGATGTTTATTTTTGAAAAATGGAAAATTGGCAACCCCTAAAAATCGGCGGCCCTAGGCGGCTGCCTAGTTTGCCTAACAGACGAACCGGGCCTGATAATTACTGTAGTCTCAACAATTTGTTACTGGTTAGAGAAAGGCAGGGAAGTGAACATCTGCTTCAAGGAGCCACTTTGTGTTTTATTTTTGATGATTTGCTGCTTAGAAAGTTCTAGATTGCTGATTCTCTAGAACAATGTCAGGTAAATTAATCTTTTACAGATGATTCTGTTAGGTTAGGCTGTGTTCACTGTTTTGAAATTGCTGCTTAAATTAAAGTTCTGGAGCTTTCTGTTTTTGATAATGCAGGTCAGGAGATCATTCGTTTGCCTGATGGACGTCTTCGCCTTGTGGCCAAACCTCTGCCTGTCGACAAGACATCAGTTACAACCGTGGAAGAATGTAACAGCAGCAACACTACTCCATTAAAAATCATGTTTTCAGCACAGGCAGACAGCTCGCTTGAAGAAGTCGGCAGTACTGCAAAAGTATACAATATGCAGTCAGAAAGTTCATGTTGTGTTCAGCAGAATCCTCAGGATAGAAAGGAAAGTGGCAAGGGAAGACCTGAGCTGGACCTGCCACCTGCTGACAAACAGACAAGTGTCACTGTTGCAACAGCTGTTGAGAAGCTGTTTGCTTGTCTGTCGCCACTGCGGCTTCAGAACAAACAAAGGTTTTCAGAGAAGGCAGTCTGCAACAGACAATTGTCTTCCGAGGAAGCTGAAGAGGGGCGTTTTATGAAGAGTCCCACATGTGGCCCTGCAATGGTTGATTCTGTAGCAGAGATAGTGCATGTTTCGACTGCATGCAGTACGCAGTTCAAGGACCTCTTTGTGTTGTCAGGTGCCGGTTTGTGCTCACCATCACAGGCTGAACCTATCTGCCTGTCTCTGCCGACTGATAAACAGAAAGGTCATTCAGACAAAAGAAGTGATGAATCTCTGCACCGGTTTCCAATTGCTAATATACCAGATGCTGATGTTGGTCATCTTGCTACTTTCTCTGACCAACCAGATTTTCATTGTAGGAGTCAAAACAGTGCATGGAAAGAAGAAACATGCTCTGAAACGACTAGTGCTGGAAGTTTGCTAGTTAGGCAGTGGCCATCATCTCCAAAAGAGGATCTTACTGATGAAGGAATTGGCAACAGACACCCTTCGAAGACGGAGCTTGGCCCGGGTGTCCCGTGGGTCAGTGGCACTGCTGGTCCAATGACAGGATGCTCAAATGAAGCCCAAGGAAGTCGTAAAAGAAAATGGGAAAGGTCTTTTGGAACAGTTGCTGTGGAAGAGGAGGCATCAAGAAAGAAAGGTACCAGTTGAGTAATTAAATTGTGACTGAATAAGAGTGTCTGCTTGTCTGTTTCTTGTTGTTCAAGTCCTTACAAGTCCTTATAATTAGTGCTACACTTTGATTACAGAGCATAATTATCACTAATATAGTAATAGTTTGATTAAAATTTTCGGTTGTTACAGTTTTAGAGGAGGAAATTTATTTTCAATTGCACTTTCCACAAACTGAATTTTTATCGATTTTTAGTGAGTCACCACTAGGTGTTGTTGATACAACCAACCGGTTTTTTTTCAGATACTGGTTGTAAATCAGTGATTGCAAAAGAAAGTGAAGGAAACCAATCCACTTTGAACAGGAGCAAAACCACATCAGATAAGACTGTTTCAGATAAGCAGCTGACAGATCAAGCCATACGTGGGAGATGCAAACGAAAACTAAGTGGCACAGGGTATGTATTTTACTATATATTTACTCTACTTTACTATATGCTAGCCTGGTTATATGCTTGGCTACATCTGTCTCTCTGGTATGTGTGCCTTTTTTGGACCTCTGAATATTCGTCTTTTCAGCTTAACAATGTTTTCGTTTGAGAAAAATCACAAGTTCAACTGTAGTCAAATGAGGCTGTTGTATGTCTTTACAAGCAGGCTGTAGCAGAGTCTTAGAAACAGAACAGTCACAGGCAGTTGGTAGCAGTCATGTCTGGACTGAAACTCATTCATGCTGAACTGTCAGCCCAAAGGTTGGAGGGTCAAATCCTTGCCAAGGCAGAAGAGTGTTTCAAGATTTCTGCTCCAGTTGTATACAGTAATGAACATGGGTATAAAATTAGTACACAAACCATATATTGTTGGTGGGAAGAGATGTGAACAACGAGGGAGATGACTGGGTACGCTCCCTCACACACCGAGGCAAAAATGAAGTTACTTACGCTTTGTACCTGTGGCTGCCTCATGGGGTTAGCGTAACCCTTTACATGCCAGATATATTTAACATTGTTGTGACTCAGCCAGCTATTTTGTGGGCTTTTAGTCTATTTCATTCCTTAAGGATAGAGATGTTATGTCACATCATCCACTAAATATAGAGTTACATTGGTGGTTGGTAGGTAAACCATAATTTGTGAATGCACCATCGCTTCTTTCAACACTCATTGGGTGGTATGCAAAATCCAACGGTCATCGATATTGCGTAGCAGAAGTCGAACTTTGTATGCGGTTAAATGTCAGATGGGCTTTGCCATTTAACTTGAACCCGATTTCAAAATTTTATCTAACACATTTGCTTGGCATGATATATATCAAGCCAAGCATATCCAGGTAAAGTTATGTTGTCTATTGCATAGGCATTTGTACAGTTCTCTAGAGCAGCAGAAGTTTAATAAATCCATATATGTTTACATCCATGCATTGCTAGCTTTGCATTTGAAGCGCTTGGTGCTACATAAAAGATTAGCCTGATGCTTGTGTTCAGTTATGATCTGAGCCAGCGCTTCTAATTTTAGAACTATGAAAATTTATCAGAAAATGACAAGTCTATTGTATTGACGAGTGAGCTGGCCCTTTTAGTAATATATTTCAACTCGCTATTATCAAAGGCTGGCAAACCATCACCCAGCAGCACTGCTAGCAACGCTTTCATTATTGTTTGAAAGCTTCTATAAATCATTAGGATGAAGACTGCTTGTAGTTCTACTGGTCTGCTCTCGATAAATGTGTGAAATCCGTCAAAATTTACTCTTATCTGACTCTCAAACCTACCAAAATGCATACACCAAAGGTCGTCTTCATTTGTCAGTGCGGTTGTGAAATTTATGCAATCATAAAACAGATCACTGATTTTCATGTATCATTTTTCTGCAACATGTGCAAAATCACCATCAGCAAATTGTAGCGCATTTTAGTCGCCCTATTTAACAGTACACATATTTACGTAAGAAGACAGCTGGTTCCCTAATGTCGGCTGTATGTTTCTGCTCAGTTGTTTCTGTCATTTGTATTCCACTTTAAAAATTTCTGTTTCAAATTGTGTATTCACCATATGCTGTCACTGTGTCTCAAGAGACTGATATTCTGGATGTTGTGATTACGGTTTTGGTGCATCATCTGTTGATCCTTTACAAGTGCAATATACACTGGCACTATAGAAGTTACTAAATAATAGCGATTAATAATTATAGAATTTGGCTTAAATCTGGTATACTAGCATGCATTATTCTAGAACTTTTATACAACAGGTCTGCGCTTTGAATGCAAGTGTTGACTTGAATTTAAAATATGCACCTTCTTCTGGTTCTCTGCCCTCAGGCAGGTTCAAACGATTGATGTCGCTACTCCTCTCAATGTTGAGCCTCTTCTTTAAATTTACTGTATCCCTCCTTCTTCATCCAATCAAGCATCATCTGTCTTGGTCTTCCCGTTGTACTTCTCCCCTCCATTCTTCCCTCGATGACATTTCTTAGGAAGGAGTGCATCTAAGCTACATAAAAAGCCATGCTCTGTCAGCCAGGCAAATGCAAAAGACCTTACTAGATCCAGGATAAGGAACAGATGTTCCAGCTGCTATTACATGACAACTGCTGCAGACTTCTTAGTGTGGTTTATCCTGCAAAGATGACCTAAAGTCAACACACTCCACGTGATCATTAACCCTTTGGAACTATTGTAACCAAAGGGCCGTCATTACAACAAACTCTGTGGCCTTAATTGATGTCGTTAAGCCAGTAATTACATGTCCAGCCCAACTGAGACTGACTTTCTTGATTTAGTTATCATTTCTATTTCGTTATCAGTTAGCTGTTGCACTTAGTTCTTTTTTAGGTATAAGACTATTCTAGATGCAGATACCCTCACTGGTCATAAACCCCATGCTACCTTGTCAGCATTTGGATGACCCCTTAGTTTGTATTCATTCTTTTGAATTTCTGCTTTCAGAGGCCATGAACTTCCGACTATGCGTGTGGATTCAATAGCAAACTTTATGCTGCATTAATTATTTTAGTTATAAAGTTTAACAATGTACAATAAAGAAATGTTTGTGTTATTTGGATATTTAATTGAAGTTTTTTAAAGATGTTGTTTAGTTGTGCTGGTTTCTCACTGCCAAGGTGCTTCCACTTAGCAAAATGCAATACACTGCATAGATGCATGTGATTTTCATAGGCTGGATAATAGGGTGGTCCACAAAAATAAATTTCAAGCTAGAAGCCAGGACACCATCTCAGTTTTTTAGACCTGTCAGTAGTATTATTGAGACAAAATGTCAGCTTCCTATTCCAACTAGAAGACGGTGCTCAATGACATATAAATATTACCATATAGTAGTATTTGCTGTAAATCTTGATGCCGTATAACTTGGTCAACATTTGTCATGGAGATGAGCTTGAAATAGTTTCTGCTGTGTTATCATACTTACTTACTTACTGGTACTTGGAATAAAAAGTGTACAGTTCTTGTTGAAGGTCATGGTGCCCACTTCCTGTGTTTTTGGCGGACATGTTTTCAGAAGTGAATTTTTACATTACAATTGCTGCAGCGCTTGGCTGTGATCCTTCTCCCCTGCCACTTTGAACCATCCACAGAGTGCGTAAGAAAGTCAGGACAGAGCATGCTGAAGCTGTAAGATCTGAATTTGTACCATTAGCCACTGGTACTACACTGGGTTGGGAAAACCCTGCCTAAGATCTTTGGAGCAGGAAATGTCGACCGCCTGCCAGTGCTGGTTTCAGGTGGTGGTGTTGATAAGCTCCTCTTTGTGCCCAAATCAGCCTTTGGGACAGGATGCAATGAATTCATGGTCGTTCATATTCTTCTGAAGTTGTGAAAACTCACAGTTGACAAAGTTCAAGCCTTGAGCTTTGATACAATTCTGTCAACACTGGGTATTTCATCGGAGTGTGTTCTGCTGGAAGACAAATAGGCTGAGAGCTCCTGTGGTTGGCCTGCCGTCATCATGAAAAGGAATTGATTTTAGCCAAAGTATTCACCTTGTGCTGCAGTCCATCTGTTCACCATAAATCCCAATCTTCAAGAGATTTAAATCTGCTGGGAAGGTGTGACACGTGTCAACTTCCAAGGACTGGAAGTCATATCCGGCACTGAAGCCCCGATGAAACAGCATCAGTTTTCTCAAGGAGTTTGCTGAAAGAAAGTCCGATTCAAAGATCAGAGACAACTACCAAGAGCTCATTGAGTTGACAGTGGTTGTCCTTGGACGTCAGCCTTCAGTAATTCACTGGAGAGCCCCTGGGTCAATTGACCATGGACATTGGATGGCCAAGTTACTGTATGCAATCAAAATCTTCCTTTTTCGCGATCAACCTGATGTATTCAAGAAGAAACTCAGATTAATTGATCTTTGAACTTTGGTGTCCTGTTTAGGCAAAGGCGTGGACAAAGGCCCCTTGCTGCTGAAGCTCCAGAACAAGATCTGTCACTTTTGATTGGTCTAGGACAATATGAGTCTTTTGACTGTGAGATCAGCATTGCTGCCAGGAAGGTCCTAGAAAACCACTTGTGGTACCTTTCAGATGCGGCTGTAGGTCTGGGACTGTTCTCAGACCAACTTCCTATAACAGATAAAATGAAGATTGTCGACAGAATGACTGCAAAGCCTGATGAAAGGAGGTGAGAGCTGATGCTACGGTACTAAAGGAAGGGATTTTGGGTGATTTTACAAACCAGTAAGCATTGACACTACTGTCATACCTGAAGATGAGTGATTCCTTTGTTACACTTCCACTAGAGAAATGGATCGAGAATGAGGATTACAAGCAAGGTAGAGAGATAATTCAGCAGTTGAGACTGGTGAATGACGCGGCTGAGAGGGTTTGAAGTTGTTCGATGAATTCTACCGATTCATCACCAATAATGGAGAAAAGCAGTTTCTTCTCCAAGTGGTCAAGGCAAATAGGAAAGCTGTTCTCACTCTTGTTGAGTCTGCTGTTGATGCAGTGCTTGCAAAGCCTTGCAGTTTCTAGAGTCAAAAACGGTAACGGGTGTTGAAATGATAAAACAAGAACAATCGACATTCGATATTCATGGATTGGACGATGTTTTTTGACATTTTTGGACATTTCCAATTCATTAAACCTACTGAAATTTTACAGTTCCATCTGGCTAACTGTTCTTGTGTCAAATATGTTGTCAAATTACAGTAATATTTTATCTATCTTGAAATAAAATTCATTTGTATATTCGACAAATTCATTTCTGCAATTAATGTCTATTTATCGGTATATGACAAAGTAACACAGTCCGTGAGCATCGTCTTCCAGTTGGAATAAGAAGCTGAAATTTTGTCTCAATAATACTATTGATAGGTCTAAAAAACTGAGAGGGTGTCCTGGTTTCTAGCTTGAACTTTATTTTTTACCATGTATCTGTGAACCACCCTACTGGATAACCATTTCTAACCACTTTAGAACAGTTTGTAAGCCAGATAGGGCTGCAGTTGATGTTCTTCTTTTGCGCTCTCAAGCAGTTTAAATATAGCAATCGTACCATATAATTAAATAAATTATTTCGGCAACGCAGCTATCTTAACGGCAATGTTGATAGAATAAGTCTCTTGGAGAGTTCTCTTCCAGAGAAAATCATTTACAGATATGATGTTGACGTGCTGTAGTTTGACCATCTATGAGCTCAGTGAATTACGAGATCAGAGATCAGTGCAGAGAGTTTATGTGCTGTATATTTGTTCCATACATCACACGTGTGCATAAGTAAACTTTGGGATCCTTGACTGTAACCGCATTATGGCCAAATTTATGTTATAACAACAAGTGTTATTACAAGAGTCCAGTTTAGTATTGTTACTGCATCTGGGCCTTGTTAACGTGACTGTATGTGTTTGGAGTCTGGACAGTCATTGGATCATAGAGCAAGTGTACTGCTTCTAGCTGGAAAACTTTGGTCTTTTAAGTTTTGCATTGTTCTTCAGGTATACATTTAATGCTTGCTGATTGCTTTGTGCAAAACATGTTGTATGGTAGGGTCAACCCAAGTGTCGGAGAACCAGTGAAGAAATATCAATCTGAAATCAGGCAACTGACTGGAGAGAAAAGAGGTAACTTAGATGTTGACAGACGAAGATTGGAACCACAGAGGAGAAGTGACATGGGGAAACCTTTGGTGCTGTCTACAGAAGCAATGAAGAACCAGTCTAAAATGATCAATGCAGGCAGAGGCAATAGCAAGAGCTGCACAGTGAAACAAAATCTCAGAAAATTGGCAACAGATGAGAAGGAGAAACTGTTTTGCATATGTAGAACTCGTTATGATCCCAGCAGGTAAAACCGATCTCAGTTACACACAACTTGTTTTGCTTTATATTCATTTAAAATTTTCCTGTACTGCTTGATTGAAATAAGTTCAGAATTGAAATTAACCAAGAAATGAAACAAACCATATTTACTGTATATACGAGCTTAGCTTACAGGTCAATGTTGCAGATTTTTCATGCCTAAATTCTCGACCTTCCAAAGAGGAGAAGTTTATGACCCAGATGTAAATCAATGTGTGTTTTTACAGAAGCATCTGTACATTAACAGCACCATTAAGGCAGCCAAAGTGCCAAGTTAGGCCCAGTTGTGGAATGTGTGCTCCCTCTAAAGTAGTACAGAGCTGGTAATCAAATTTAGTCTATAGTATTTTTGCCGGAAGATCATAATTCCCAGACTAAATTTGTTAAAAGCCCTTAATAAAGCTAATTAAGTTGTATGGGATCTTGCATATAAATTGCCTAGTTGTCTTTGTTTTGGGAATCAGACCAGAAATGATCCCAAACAAAAAATCTAGAGTGAGGAGCAGCAGAAAATATGGCACTAGCATTACTGTTGAAGAAGAAATTACACTACCATTTAAGAAGTGGAGCAATGGCCTTGTCGCCTTATGATATTAATAAAACAGCATGTTTAATCTAGCTCTTTAAAATCATGACCATAATCATCACCAAAAATTGAATGGTGTTTTAATTGTATTTTGCTTTATCTAAAAAGCCATCTAAGGTATCAGTGAAACTGGTCTGTATCTACTCAAGTTAAAAAAAATTTGTCATCTCATACATGTTCTCATCTTGCCTGTAGAATAACTGATGCCACCATTTAGAACTCTACCAGTGCTCACAAACAACCGTGAGGAATGCCTAAACAGGTGTCAAATGAGTTGGCTCATAGGAAATTTCCCTAGACCAGCAGTTTTCAGGCTTTATTGTACCACCAAATAACAAAATCGAACGTTGGCGTACCATCAGCAAAGGTCAGATCAAAAACAACAGGCGAGCACGAAGTCCCCTTGCCATTAGCGTAGGATCATAGGTAGACAAATTGAAAAATTGATATATAATTTTAAGAGCGTAATCTTTTTGAATTTTTGTGTGTACCACTTAGCGATACCTGGCATACCACTAGTGGTACACATACCACCATTTGAAAACCGCTACCCTAGACCATGTATTTCATACATCTAGCCGGATAATATGTTGTGTGTTACCAGTAACCAGGTTTCTTGGAAACTTCACTCTATTCTTAATGCTTCTGCTCTGCTTATAGGTGATATTCCTAATAGGGGTCCACCGGAAACCGCCTCGGATATTCGCCTCGGCCGGAAATCCCGTTTCCGGAAGTATTCGCGTCGGCAAATACTGTAGACGCAAATAGTTCAAAAAAATTTTTAAAAATTTTTTTCTTTAAAACTTATTCAATAAACTTACGTATATAAAATTATAAATGTTCAGCCTTAAAACAATTACACAGAAAACTTCACAACTGCACAGAAATGACTACAATTCAAATTGTATTAGTGACTTATTACAAGTACACAAATTTATGTCGATAATTTCTTATTACATGAAAATGTGAAGCTTCGCATATGGAACAAATGGTACTCGGTTCGTTTCCGGTTCGTTACCGGATCCGGCAAAAATACATCCAAATACTCGGATTCGGTTTCCGGCAGAAAATGTCTTACCGGTGGACCCCTAATTCCTAAGTTTGCCCACATCTCTGCCTTTATTCGTGACTCCCTGCACTGGCTTCCTGCCCAACAAAGAATTCAGTTCAAAACCCTCACCCTCATGCTCATGAGATGCCATATATGTAAGTTAGAGGGGACAAAATTTCTCTCCATCCCCACCCGATTCCCGTGGGTCTGTCCCCATTCCCACCCCATACCCATCAGGTCTGTCCCCATCCCCACCCCATCCCCATCCGGTCTATCCTCACTCCATCCCCATGCGGCCTGTCCCCATCCCCACCCCATCCCCATCTGGTCTGTCCCCATTCGAAAACAGATAATGCTCACAACTGAAACAGTAACAGCTTTTAAAAAGAGCATACTTCAAATTCAAATTATGATACATGTGCTCATAAACAGTCAAGGCGGACCAGAAGGTGGAAAGAAATCGAATATTCAAGTTTTCAATGATATAGAGCAATGCAAAGACATTGAAAAAGCAGACCTGTTTAGAGTAAATACTAATTATTTCATGCAGTGGACAATGTTAAAACCATTACCGCGGTAATTACCGTGATATTATTTCCATCCCCACGGTATTACTGTAAGCCTTTATACCATCCCCACGGTATTACCGCCGGTTCTGACATGACTACCGCGGTTTTTACTGCGGTAACCACGGTAATACCGCTTTCCCATTACCGTGTCACTTTCTAATGTAAGTGAAATTGTTTTTGTGGGAGTGTAATGTAAAGATTCATTTAGTGTGTATGTTGATAATATCAATCAATCAATCAAATCTTTTATTGTTCCCATAATGCAGTTAACAATGGCAATACAGAATAAATCGCAAATTGGTTAAATAGTGATAATAAGCCAGCTCATATTGTAAACATTTAAACTGTTAAGGGAGGCAAACGGATACCCAGAAGGGACCAAAGTCCCGCTAAATTAGGATACCCGTGTGCCATATGAAGCATTGAGATAACGGTTGAGTTTGCATGTAAAGCGATGTCAGGATAAATGGAGTCAATCTGATCATCTAGATAATGAAAAGAGTAGGTAAAATGTAGCAACTGAAGAAACGAAGAAAACATAAGACAACAGAAGGGTATATGAATATAATATTGTAGCTGATAAAGGGAACTAATAGCATCTGTATGATTGTTTTTGTTAGATTTTATGTTGGCTGTGACACCTGCCTCAACTGGTTCCATGGGTCATGTGTCAGTATATCAGAAGAAGAGGTATTTGCGATTGGCTCCTTTGTTTGTTCTGCCTGCAAATCACAAAAGTCAAAGAATGACAAGAAGAAGAAAGAGGAACTGTTTTGCATCTGTCACCAGCCATATGATGAATCACTGTGAGTAACATAACATAACATTGAGTAACATACATATATATATTGCATAACTGAAAACTTGTAAAGCGATACGTCAAGAAATTCTCAGCAGCAGCACTCCGGGACCAAGCAGGCAGAACCGATGATCAAACACAACAGACTTCAAGCACTTGCGGAACAAGGAAGGTGACCAACTGATTAGCTCACTTCTAATTTTAAAAGGAAGACTATCTCAGGATATAGAGCCAGCAGTAGCAAATCATCCGTGCTGGGTAGTGGATAACCTAGATCAAGAGATTACAAGAATACCATGTGCAGCTGATCGGAGGGACCTGCGACCAGGAACAGATGAGGCAGAGATACAGGGATCTGAGATAGGAAGGGGCAGTTTCCACTAGGCAATTTCACATCAGTTTCTACTAGGCAATTTCACATGAGAGATAGAATCCTATATTAAATGAGTTGAGGGATAGGTAACCAGTGCAAAGTATCTCGTATGTTGGAGAAGATATGGCAACATTTTGGGATGCCACCGATCAGAGAAGCAGATGCATTTAGAGCAGACTGCAGTTTTAAGGTAAGAGAAGTAAGCCATAGGTTGCCTGCTTCAGCAGCTGACTGGTATTATAAGGCATTGAAGGACATCTTATGATTAAGTTAGCATGTAATTATTGTTATTATTAATTAAATTTGTAACAAGCATAGCGTAGATATCAGCCAGTCTTCAGCAACAAGTAACCACCAAAGCTAAAATTTGTGTTGGAAAAACATCTGATTGGGAATTCCACTGTTAATTAGTTTAAAATATGAATTTAAATTACGTCATTGTGTAAGGATCCAAAGGGGTGTGGTGTACACCCCTGGAATGACCCAGGTGTTACATTTAAGTGAGCTGATTGTTCATCCTTCAGGGTAACAAACTTGTACTTAATCATTACTGACTATTGCTATTCCTCATATTAGGAGAGCAGTGGGTTCTTATGCTTCCTTGATGGTGGGTCTGAGGATTCCCCCCACCCCCAGCAGTTCTGTACACTCCGTCAGTTCAGAAAGTGTGAAACTGTAAAATAACATACCTCTAGAAATGTTAGCTGTGTTAGAACTTCCAGCTGGAGCTGTAAATGTCATCATTGTTTTTTCCACAGATTTTATATTGGCTGTAATGATTGTGGTGGCTGGTTCCATGGAAGTTGTGTTCATGTTTCACCATCCGATGCTGGAAGGATGGATTGCTACACTTGCCCTACTTGTAATGTTAAGAGAGGTTGCAGCGGAGTTGAACTACAGGAACACCACTTGCCCAGTCTTAAAAAACTTATATCGACTCTTAAGGTTTGAAGCTTTTGTGTCTCATTTCAGTTGTGGTTGCTTGCTTATATGTCGATAATTTTTATTTATTTTGAAATGAACTCAATTTTAAAGTAGTGTTGATATTGTTTTCATTACTTTATTTGGTTGCTATTATAGTTGCTGTGAGTAATTACTTTTTCTTGATTATGTAATGAATTAAAGATTTAAAATGGTAGGTGGAGGCGTAATTATATTCTCGATCTTGTTTGGCTTATTTTGGTTTGATTGCTAAGTTTATTGTCGATCTTGTTTAAACTTGTTACTAGAATTCATTTTGGCAGCAGCCTGTGTACTGTTGAAATGACACTGGGGAGTGTTGTGAAGTTAAGCAATTTTGAACGAGTCACCAACTGTGTAATACCACCTCACCTAGTGCTTCTTACATTCAGCAGCCAAACACTGAGATCTATTTGTTCTTCCTCATATATTTCTCTATCTTGGCCTTCAATCTGGGGACCTGCGAATCACAAATTTTGAATTGAATCTCAAATCGAATCGGAGGTAAAGGTTTGAATTCGAATCTCGAATTGAATCAGGGTTTATTCATGAGTAACATGTTTGATATTCATGTTACTCATGTAGTGTGCACTTGATAGCACAGGCGTACCACAGTATCAATAACTTTTCTGCAGTTTAAAATCAATTAAACTAAACATTAAGCTAGTCAGAATTAACAATAACACAAATAATTTATGAGTTAAGTAAGTAAGGATATTCTTTATTGTACCAATTGCATAACCGCACTTTGGTGTGCATGCATCTAAGCCAGGCATGGACAACTTCTTTTAACAGAGGACCACCATAAGATTTTAAGGGCAGCTCTAGTGCTGCATGCCAATCACAGGCTAATTTTTGCAGATTAATTTGCCCCAGAAAATGAGACAATATTAATTTTATTCAAAATAAATAATTGCAGAATAACTTTTACGGTTAAACTTCAAGTTTAAAGTAAATGAAATATTTTTTATGATGAAAACATAATTATCCTAATACCTACAGTCCTACACTACAATAAAAACAAAATATGTTTCAAGTGTCTTCAGTTTAAAATACATAAAACTGTTAGTCTGTACAATGTATCCATTTGCTTGGTGTGTAATATTTAATGATTAATATGAGATCTGACACTTCTTCTCACAACATAAATCCAGAATGTTCGCCTTCATGCTCGAAGTGGCTATTCTAAGTTCATTGGAGAGATTGTCATCTGTTAGTCTGCATCCGTTTTTGCATTTTGTTAGTTTCTTCTTTGAGAAGAACTGTTCCCAACTATAGGTGCTTGGAAACAGTGCAACCATTTTTAGGGCATGAAATCTAAGTGAAGAGTAAGAATCCTGAGAAATGTACAGTTTGTAGAACTAAATAAGAAGTACTTTATGAAATTTCCTTTCCAATTCACTGTTGCATTGGAGTTCAATCAATTCCATTTGCATTGAGTCTGGTGCTGAATTAACATCAATGGAAAGGGAAATCCAAACAATTTGAAGTCTAGTTAATGAGCAGTAAAATCAGTAAACTGGGACTGTAACTTACCCACTCTGTGGTCTTGTTTCATGCAGAGTCATTATTTTGATGATTGAGTTGTAAACTAGTTGACTACACAAGGGGCCGGATTCTTAATAAATAAAAAACAGATGTTTTAATGTCAGTCTACGTACAAAAATCCAAATATTCATGTAGGGCAGGATAAAAGGTTTCCAAGTGCCAGGTACAATGCTAATATAAAAGACATGTCAAGGACCGGTCCAAAGGTCCCAGGAGCAGGATCCGGCCTCTGATCTAAGCGAAGTATAAGTAATATGTGATGCCGCATATGAAAAGGGACCATAACGCGGGTTTGGAGTTATTCACACCGCCATGATCAGCAAAGAATTCTGAAAATAATGGTGTATAATGTTTTACAGTGGGAGTATTATTGCTTTATCTGTAGAAGTTAGAACGTGAGGTACCTGAAATATGTGATTTTCGGTGATTCTGACTGAAGACCCGTACTGACTAAACAACTTTGCTGTTGTGGTATTCATTTGATATAGCGCCGGTGAATAAGCCGATCTGCCTGATATAGCCTTTGTTTGGTGCTGAAAATCTGTGGAGATTTACCTTTACATGTTATCATCTTTCCATCCATTTGTGCTCTTTAACAATTTAATGATGGAGCTGCAGCGGTTTCCCAGTCGCTTTTCAGTGTTGAATAAGAGTCAGTGTTAAATAAGTGTCAGTGTGAATTAAAAAGTGTCAAGAGAGTAGGTTGATAAGATCATGGTTGTGGCTAGCAAAAAGATCTTTTAACTTGAGAACCATTCTTCTAATGAGTTTCTGTAGAGACTTGTAAGCAACTGTCTTATTTACCTCTTCTATATCTAAAACATTCTGATACAGGTGCTGCGTTAAACCAATCTTTGCTATTCTGTAATTTCAGTTAAATTCATTAGCCAAACCATTCTGTAAGCTAACCAACAAAGCTGAAAATCAAGGCTACTCTGAAGTCATCAAAGAACGAATTGGTAAGTTATCAGGAAGGTTCTAAATTTCCATGTATTAAAACATAAGTCTTTTAAATATCCAAAATATCAAGATGTAATATTTTCAAATATCAAGATATGATTTCCAAATGTCAAGAAAGTGTTTCAACAATCATGAAAATAATGTCTAAGTACCAAGAAAATGATGTGTGACCAGCTCTGATGTAAGAGTAGACTTCAAGCGCTTGCAGAGAAGGAGATAGGTTGACTAGCTCAGCTCTAGTTTTATGAGGAAGGTTGTTCCCGGCCACAGGACCGCTGAAAGCAAGCTTCTGTGCTGAGTTATAGAGGAATGAGCCTGGAGGACGAGAACACCCTGATTGGCCGAACTTAAGCTACTTCCTATCATCTGGCTTCTTATGATCAAATTACTGAGTTCCTTACCACAGAACAACTCCAGTGACAATCTATCAGAACAAAGAGAAACAACTGCATAAATGGGTTCTACACTTTGGACAATCTAGCTGTCCAGTGAAGGAGGTTAGTTCAATAGATAAGACTAAGCTGGACATAAGTGTTGGTGGCTTAGGTTAGGCTAGATAGAACAGACATTGTATGATTGATATGTAGAGTAACTGTCATTGTGAATTGACTGTCATGGTTGTTTTTATTTAATGGGCATAGCTTGTGTTTTCAATTTAAACTGAAAGAGCAAATTCATTACAGTGTTGTTTACGTGGAATTCTCCTTCTACAGTCTGTCCTATGATCATTCATTTTGTATCAGTTGCTACTGATGCTGCTAGGCACTGCCAGACCAAGTGAGGACTCACTTCCATCCATTCATGCCACCTTAGACTAAAGCCAGTGGTGACACTCATCTTAAACCATCATAAATCGGAAGAGAGAGATCTGCAGCCAGTTAATTTGATCGAGACTGATGTATATTGTGAATTCAAGAACCTTTTGTGTAACTGGTGCATGCCTGATAGGGTAGCATCCACAGACATGGCTAGGTTTGGGAGCACCAAGGGCCGCATGTATGATCCGGTCGTAAACTAGTCGGTCGTAAACGGCATAGTCCGGACCAAGTAGGCTGTGACTAAAAGCCAGCAGCAAGCGGTGTGCATAGGCTTAGTTTAAGAGTGGGTGTACTTAGTCGGAGACCAAAATGGTCGTAGTCAGACTAAAATTGACGTGGTAAAACCCAGCGTCAATAGTTATGCGGTTATTTATTCCGGATATTTCTATAGCGCCTCTCGAAGTCTACTACTACTCAGAGGCGCTCCCGACTACAGCATTTGATACTGTGCCGGAATTTTCACGCCGAAGCGCCACGAGCAATTGCGAGTGAAGGACTTGCCCAAGGTCCGTACGCAGCGGCTAGAGTGGGATTCGAACCTGCAACCCTCCGGTCACAAGGCGCCGAACTTACCACTGAGCCACCACGCCCCACAATTATGGATGATTGCGTGTGTGCGTATGTATTTATAGGCGGTCGTATTTGTACACATCTCACTAAGACGTCGACTTGCACACCGCTCTTATCCGCTAGTCAGGCTTAGAGCAAAACTAGTCTTGACTAGCGTTTATCACCGGTTCATACATGCATCCCCAAGAGATGGTTGTGGCAATATCAGGCTACTTTTGCTGGCAGTTGCTGTGAGCCAGTGGGGGGCATCTCAACCTCACAGTTACTACTGTACCGCTACTGCAACAACTACTGCTGCTACTATGAGGTAACAATATTAATGATTGCTTTTGGCTTTTTAAGTTGTATTGTAAATAAGCAGTTACCTCTGTTGCCTTACACTGGTGTTTTTAATTGCAGATTTTTCAGTTGTTGAAGAGAAAATTGAAAATTGCACGTACTTCCTGTTAGAAGACTTTGTGACTGATGTGCTTGAGATCTTTAGCAACTGTCGTATGTACAGCAACAGAATGTCTCCAATATTTAGCAGTGCTATTGAAGTGGAAATGGAATTTATCAGTAAGTTTGAGAAACTGAAGACTGAAGTTTTCCAGCTGTAGATGACCATTTTTGTTGTTGTGGAAAATGACCAGAATCATTTAGCAGGAAACATCTAGACTATGTTATAGAGCAGAAGCATGTAACTCATTGGAAATAAACAGTTCTCATTTCCATTGTGTAGGAAATATGCTATGTGTTTTTAATTTATCTGATTGCATTTAGGCTGATATCATGAACTGTTGATATTTAATGTTTCTGTTTGTTCTAAAAAATAAATCAAACCTATTGTCAGCTTTAATTCTGCTCAGATTCCATATACAGTCAAACTAAACTTGAACTCCATGTTTTATTAATTTTCTGTGGTCTGTGTAACAGTGAATTAATTGCCTGTGAATTTCCTTTCCTTGCCCAGGACATCTTTAAATGTTAGTCTGGATTCATCATCTGTATCATCATCTCGTGTTTAAAGCTTAAATGTTAAAAGTTAGATGTTTTTCTAGTTAGCATTTCTATTATGTAAAATTAGGAGTCATCTATAGAGTGAAGATTGTTTTCTGAGCTTCCAAATGAGAGGAAGTGTTGTTTGGTCAAATGTGTTTCATTTTCATTTGTTACTGATCCCATTGTCAAAGATGATACATATTAAACTTCTACACTATAAATGAGATACAAATAGGGGTCGTCCATAAAGGACGTCCACAAAATATGACCCACTTTGGACCCCTCCCTTCCCCTCTTGTCGGCATTTGTCTGCATTTGACCTTACCCTCCCTCCCTCCCTCCCTCCCTCCCTCCCCCTTTGCAGATGTCCGCACACCTAAGCCAATTTTTAATGTCATCATCATTATTTTTACAATTATTCCACAGTTCATGATGTGCAGTAATAAAAGCCTCTTTAAAGTCACAGTATGGGTTATACCGTGCATGAGGTTTTAGGCAATCATTTCAGTGACATTTTTCGATTTTCGAGGAAGGTTGGTGGTGTTTAAAAAACTATCAAATTTAAAAGCTTAGATGAGGATGTCTGCACTGGTCATAACCCCTCCCTCCCTTGTCCGCATCTGTCCGCATTTCGATGACCCCTCCCTCTCCCCCCTCATTGCAGATGTCCTTTGTGGATGACCCCATAGCAGCTCCAACAGTTATGGCAGCCTAAAAAATCACATATTTAAAGAATCAGTCATCATTGCAAAAGTGTAAAGAAATTATATATAATATGAAAATAGAAACATTGTAAAAACTAAACCAAAACAAAGAATATTCAAGGCCAACTTGAACTGACACTTAAATTTGTTTGCCAAAGTGCCTAATTTAGTTATAAAAGTATAAACAAGTTTAACATTGTAAAGAGAGTCACGTTTACTTTCTGAATACCAGGGTTTGAATGTTAACGTACAGGCTAAACATAGTATGTTCCATTTGCTGCTGCATTGCATTCAGTGCTTGTCATGTGTTTGTACAAACAAAGTTGTAGTAATTATTTTGTTGAGATCTTGTCAAGAAATGCCAATTGAAGGCTGCAGGCAACAGTTTGTGCCCCTCAGAGCACCTGAAGCCATGAACTGAGTCAAATTTCAAGACACCAGATTAAAGTACATTTAACAATATTTGGTGTCTATACATTTCTTTGGCAAAAGTTTTATATTACACATCAGCCTTATAGGCTGGAAATGTGAGGCCCTTGTTAGTTGAAATACAAGTATTGTCAAGGAATGATAATAATAATAATAATCTTCGTTTAATATTTTCAAACTGATAATCACGCAGTATGATTACAAATCAGTATGAACGGATGATCACAAGTTATTACAGGAGTCGAATTTTAACTGTATACGGCAGCCATGCAAGGCGCCCATCACATCCTACATCTGATTTTCACAACATGCCATCTCGCGAATGATAGGCTGAGTGGACCTTGGGAGGGTTGCGGGAAGCGATCCCGCTACCTACTGCTCTTCACGCCAGTGATGTTACCCCTGGATATATTAATGTGCATCGAAGCAGGACATTGAATATGGGTCAATATTCCAGTTCTTTTAGTAGCCTAATGTTACGAGACACATGCAGGATATTTTTAAGCATAATAGGTCTGCAGATGAACTTGTCATTCTGAAACTAGGATCTGACAAGTGGGCTGGCAGTAAGCATCTTCTAGAGGTAATTCTGAAAGCTCTATATAAATTTCTAATTACATAGTTACAAATGTTCTTTCTAAGTTGTGACTCTCAGTATAGACACCAAGAAGTGTATGTGAATATACTGGCCATATTCACTGATTATCAACAATGATGTCTAAAGTTAGGAATCAATTTCTTATGTGAGCAAAATAAAGCAAAGTTTGGGGTTTGTACCTACATCCGAATGTAATGGATGAAAAACCAACCAGTGGTCTGTCATAAGAAAATGCTTGCACTGTCCACAAAAAGGAAGAAAGATTTGACACGTTTGGGAGGGTCATTCATATCATAAGAACAAACCAGATTTCAGATTTCAAAATCAGTTCATCAGTTGAGTCCATCCATACTTGTGTGTGCTTTATGGATCAAGGTTTCATTGCCTGCCTGCCAAAATTCTCACGTTCAAAATAGATGCATGAGAAACGGCACTGGCACCCAGTTGCAAACTGCAGAGAGACTTACATGTTAGATCCTCTGGGTGAGCATCAGATGTTGGAGCGGCTGCTGAACACGTCCGGGCTTCACGTTCCCACCTCGACTCAATCAGGACACTACACTGCGATATAGTTTGTAATTTACAAGTGCTGTTTATATAGCGTCTTCAAAACTTCAGAGCTGCTTTCGGCCTGACATTACAAGACCACAATCAATTAGAACGAACTTCAATCGCTTACAAAATCAAGGCATACACAGGAGGAGATAACATAGCAGATTGCATTGATTAGGGACTGATCAGGGTGAAGCTTCCAAGTTGCACTGTGGTAGTATAACCTATAGAAGGTAGAGGGCGTGGTTAGCCATAATGAATAAATATAATATATTTATTCATTATGGCTAACCACGCCCTCTACCTTCTATAGGTTATACTACCACAGTGCAACTTGGAAGCTCAAGAAACTTACCTGAAGGTACTTAAATAAGAAATCCTTAATTATAACAGTGAAATATACTAAATAAATTAAATACATTTTTAAAGCTAAGACCTATAGATCCTATACAATATATCAAATCTTTTTATACAATATTACAATATTTTAGAATTAGACTTAACATTAGTGCAGTTCGACACCCAAGCTGAAGAGGAAACGTTCCCGAACTTCCAGATGTATTTTCAGCCCAAGATTTTCAGTGCAAGTAAAACCACTTAATTATTTAGGTAGGTCCTTGAATGTTATTTATTTTTAAAGTTGTAATGTGGTAAAGTTGTAATGTGTTCAGTGTTCCATGCAAAAACGTCATTTTGCTCCCCCCTACAAAAGTTTTGCCCCCCAAAAATTTCTGCAGACGCCAATGTCTGTGTGTTTGTCTCTGTATGCTGTCTGTCTCTACCAACCTCCTTACCTACTACATAGAGTCATAGACCCCATAGGCCCTACACAAAGACATGCAGAAACAGTAATATTTGGAGACGCACAATTGGAAGTATACCTGAGCAGTCGAAAAGTGATGGGGGTTGTTTATTTAGACAGGATGGTGTGGTCAATCCAAAAACGGGGGTATAGGTACCCTGTGAAAATTAAGTCTATGCCTCTGTGTGTAGATACTTGGTCAGTTATTGATCAAGAGCTCTTTTTCAGTTATATAATGAAACTTCAATGCAACACTGAAAGATTATTTGTACATTTAGGGCCTACAGAGGTCAACTTTTCACATATTCAATCTTGAGCTAACTTCCTAGAGGCCAGCATCACTTAAATTTCTGACAGTTGTTTATAAAGGTTAGTTCGGAAGAGCATGCTGTGAGATTCTTAAACTGTCAACTTCAAACACTAAAAATTCTTTTTCTTCATAGAATTAACAGTGAAGACAGTAAACATGTAGAACAAGTGGGCCAACCGCGCATTGAATCTTCAACCGTCGCATCAAATATATCACTGAACCACTTGAGGTCAGTGCACCAAATGACTTAAAAGTGTGCACTTCTAAAGGAGGCCATTAGCAGATCACAAGCTGCACTGTATTTTATTCTAAATATGAAATGTTACTTCAAGCATCGAAAACAACAATTACAATATCAGCAGCTTTCCGAGCCTATTGTGTTCCAAGAACAACACAAGAATAAATCACTGCTGGCAAAGGGAAAGAAAGCAATAGGAATCACATGTGCCAGGGCTTCTAACAAGTTTTGGACCCAGCATTTGAACAGGAATTAGGGTATTACAACAAACATGTGAACAATCTGTTATAGCATCAGAAAAATCACAGCTATGCACATGGGCGTCCACAGGAATTTGTAGGGGATGCAAATTTTTGGGGGGAGGGGCAAAATGACATTTTTGCATAGAATAATCTTCATGATCATAGAACATGTGACAACTTTAAAAATAAATAATGGTCAAGGACTTTACCTAAATAATTAAGTGTTTTTCTCAATGAAACTCGTGTTACGACTTGTAATAGTCATAATAATCAAGATTTTATTTGTTTAAATATGCACAAAATCCAGATTTTCATTCGCACTGGCTTAGAACACATTGAAACACAATTATAATGCTGACAAAAAAGAGGCTGGAAATCACTACATATTCTACATAGTCTAGGCCTACATGTATATTCTGTATTGCCTATTTATGTCAATGTCGTATATTGATGCTGCTGGTTTTCTCGCTTTTTCTGGTTTTCTTGAAATAGGCGTAGGCCCTATAAAGTTAGTTTTCAAAATGTTGTCTAATAGGCCTATAGTATCATTTTTGTGCTGACATTGTGCCTTCGTTTTTTTACTGTTTTGTGTGCACTGCTGTTTGTGAAGTACGAGCGTTTCAACTCTGTATTTATCTACAAATCAATCAACAGTCAAATCAATCAATCTATTCATGTCTTATAATTTTATCTACCTGTCAATCGATCGATCTATCATTCTGTCCATCTGTAATCACTAAAAATTCTTTTTCTTCTGTTTCTCTGTAGAATTCAGTGGGGGCAGGGTGTGTATGTAGGCCTATGTGTGTATATGTATAGGGCCTATGTATGTACATAAGTATGTATGGATGTAGACATAGTACCCGGAGTCAGTCGCTAAGGAGTTCCGACTGACTTGATGAGTTAGTGACTGACTTAACAGCTCAGTCGACTAAGTCACATGCTTATCAACTAAGTTGCTTAGACTTGTCGACTGACTTACCGACTTTTTATCGACTTCTCAGGTAATCGGGTATAATAATAATTATATTCTTTATTATTTCAAACCGACAGATGCAGTAAGATTACATTGAAACATGAAAGTACAATCAATATCTTAATTAAATACATGGTTTGGCAGCCATGCAAGGCGCCGCCCTAGAGGAGGGTTACGGGAGTTGATCCGCGTACCTTATGCTCTCCTGGCCATGAGTGTTACCACTACTCTATCCCCCTCCCCATGTCGACTATTATATGTCGTGTATTATATTATTATATGTCATATTATATATTATGTATTTTATGTATATTATGTATATTATATATATTATGTATTATATGTCGTATATTATATTATAATATATATAATAGAAGAGAAAGGTCACTTCCTCATGCACGATCTGGCGGACTATGTCCACATTTGCATGTGACAATACGTTGCTATGCGCACTGTACTGAATATTCATGAACCGCTCGCCATGGCGACCAATTGTTTCGGCTTAATAATAATAATGGCTTAATTTTGACGTCACTGGCCCTGGGAGCTTCCAAAATAATAATCAATATTCATGACCAACGACGATGTTTACAAATGGCAACCTAATTCAAAGTTCTAAAAAGCCTACATTAGGCCACACATAGCAAGATTATGATTATATTAATTGATCGACTTCCTATAGCCGTCTCAGTTTGTTCGTTAGTATAATATATAGGCCTATGCAATCCTCATAGAAAGAATTTCTTAATTTTTATTCCGCGTTTTACGATCTTCTAACTACACGGGGACTTTAAATGGCATGGCGCCTATTCAAACGGACAGTGGTGGTGAAGGATCTCACCCGATCAAATCATTGAAAAATGAGCATGGTCGAGGCCATACGGTGGCTATAGAAAATCGCGTAATCGTAAACGTAATCGTAATCTCCAAACTTCTAAAGCGCCACTCAAAGGCCAAGCGCAGGGCACCTGCCTAATCACGAGCGCTACGTAAGATCAGAGGGGTTTCCAGAGAGTAATCCAAAGAGAGGTCCGAGTCAGGTTTCCAGAAGGCCAAACCAAATCAGAGGAGGTTTCCAGAGAGTAGTCCAAAAGAGGTCCAAGTCCGATTTCCAGGAGGCCAAACCAAATCAAATGGGTTTCCAGAGAGTAGTCCAAAAGAGGTCCAAGTCCGATTTCCAGGGTACCAGATCAGGAGAGGCAGAGCAGCTGTCAAGGCGGGTGTCGTTTATGGCGAGAATTATTGGAAGGCGGAGGATCAGATGAGTCAGGGTAGGAGTATTTGAAAAGGTGAGACTTCAGTTTTACATTTAATCGCAACACTTTCGAACGTCATCATAGATGACGATCGGACACGATCCTGTTGAAAAAAAATTCGTCAAGCTAGAGAATGTAAATAGAATATGTTTTTCGCAAAACATTGTTTATGATGACATTTTCACAAATTTTTAAACTATGAAGGTCATAATAAATGTCACGTCTTAGGACGGGCAAACATCTAGTTATTATATGTCGACTATTAGTCACCTAGCAATATAATGCATCTTACCGCATACTGTACTGACCTTGCCGTCATTATATGAGACCCATGTGGGCTCTATATGTGTGGAATATGGGAATCTGGGTTCTATATGATCCTTTACTAGCTATCCATGTGGGCATGCTGACAGAGGACAGACCGATGACCGTGAAATTTAATGTGAATTTATGAAAGGTGACATACACATTTGAGCGTTATAAATGGAGTACATCATAGGCTATGACTAAGTCCAAAGCCGAATTTCTCTTGGGAACGCAAATCTTTGCCTCTTTTCCCCAATTTTACAAACATCAATTTTCCTGGCTTCATCTGCAGTTATAGGCCTACCGCTGGGTGAAATCGTTGAAACCAGCGTATTTTCAACAAGACGTTTGAGACGTCATAGATACGCCATTGTCTATGAAAAGAAAAGCATGATGTCAGATAACGTGACAGACATCCGAGTGGTGGTAGTAAGTATAGCTAGGCCTAGTAAAGTAGTAAGTAGGTATGTAGTAAAGTAGTAAGGCAGTATGACAAGAACTGATGATTGGATATCGACTGATTGTCAGACTGTCAGTTTGTTGTACTGTGACTCGTACCTTAGAGGCAGGTCTTGCTCCTGTCCTGCTGCTGATATCTTCGTCGAATCGAAATTCGGAGACCGTAATTAAAACAATAAGCAACATATTAACGTGAATGAAGTCGCTAGCAGTCGATATATCTTATATATCCCTCACAGAAGGTAGAGATCGATGCTGCGTCCGGAAATTCCTGTCAACGACATTGTTCGCAACTGTCCACTTGTCTGGTCGTAGAGCGTTCTTGCAACAGAACACCAATCCAACGATTCTCTTATCATTTACAGCAATCCCTGCGGTGACCTGAAGACACATCGGTAGGAAGAGTCCACGAGGGCGCGCGATACCCCGACAATTAGGCCTAGTTCCTGGTGTCGCCGCCATCCACTGATAAGCTCTTAAGTCGAAACCAGTCGCTATAGGTATTGTCTGCAAGCGACTTCGTTCGCTTAATATTGTGCTTATTGCTATAATTGCGGTTTCCGAGTTTCAATTTGAGGAAGACATCAGGAGCACGACAGGAGCAACAGTTGATATCAGATTACCAGTTCTTTACTTACTACCTTACTTCCTAGCTGCTTACTCTACTTTATTAGCTTATAGGCCTACTTATTACCACCACTCAGATGTTTGTCACGTTACCTGACGTCATGCTCTTGTTTTCATAGACAATGGCCTCTCTTTGTATACGCAAACGTCTCGTTGAAAATACGCTGGTTTCAACCACTTCAGCCAGCGGTATTTATACTGCAGATGAAGCCAACGACTTCTTAGCCAGGAAAATGTGTCTGTAAAATTGTGGAAACTAGGCGGCCATTTGAGTTCCCGAGAGAAATCCGACCTTTAGTCGTATGCTTCATTCCTTTTATGAACACTCAAATGCGTCTGTCACCTTTCATAAATTCACATTAACATTTCACAATCATCAGTCTGTCCTCTGTCAGCATGTCCATATGGAGTCCGTATAGGCCCCCAGGGTGAGAATTTTCGGGGAGTTGGGGGGTTCAACCCCCCTAGTCTTTCTTAGGACTCCATAGTAAAGTCTTCATTGCACACCCAAACTCCACATGAATCAAGGTCTAACCCCCCAGTCTTTTTTCCACAATTCTCATACTGTAGCCTAGGCCCCACATTCCCATATTGGACCCGTACAAAGCCCCTAATGGGTCCCATATTATGCCCACAGAAATGACGGCACGGTCGTACATTATTTGGTAAGATGCATTATATTGTTAGGTGATTAATAGACATATCTGATTACCTGAGAAGTCGATAGCAAGTCGGTAAGTCATTCGACAAGTCCAATAAACGTAGTCAGTTGATAAGCTTATGTGACTTAGTCGACTGAGTTGTTAAGTCAGTCGCTAACTAATTAAGTCAGTCGGGAACTCCTTAGCCACTGTTAAGTCTGTCGCTAACTCATTAAGTCAGTCGGGAACTTCTTAGCGAATGACTCCGGGTACTACCGAAAATAAATGTCCGAACATCGTTTAAATCACTCAGAATTCCTGCAAATAAGAGAAATGTAATGGAAGACGGCGACTGGGATGTGAAAATATACGAATAATGGAACATTGTGTGAACGATGTAGGAATTGAAATTATGGGGGAATTTTTAATAATAAATAATGAGCATTTATATAAACGACAGATAGGCATAGCATTTTCTAAACTAAATGAATATGAACAAACAGACTGACTCATGACTCATGAATACAAATATAATAATACAGACTCCATAATCCATATTATGGAGTCTGGACAGACTAAAGACGTAGAAAGTCGTAGCTGGTATATGAAACACCAACACAGCGGTTCCCTACAGCTACACCCGGGCGGAGTCGACCATGCAGTAAGGCGACAACAGCTGCGGAGCAGAGACAATTAAGCACAGAGATCGGATTTGGAATGACCATAAAGGGAAGAAAGAAATACAGACTGGCGGGCGAAAGCAGCTGCAAAGCAGAGACAAGCACAGGGACATGGGCGTCCGCAGGAGTTTTGTAAGGGAGTGCAAATTTTTGTAGGGGGAATGACGTTTTCACATAGAATAGCTCTTCATGAACACAGAGCACGTGACGACTTTAAAAATAAATAATGGTCAAAGACTTTACCAAAATAATTAAGTGTTTTTCTCATTGAAAATCGTGTTGGTACTGTTGTAATAATCATAATCAAAAGATTTTATTTCTTGTAAAATAGGCGCAAAATCCAGGGGAGTAAATGCCCCCTCGCCCCCCTCCGGACGCCCATGTGCAGGGGCAGGATTTGGAATGATCAAAGCAGAGAAGGAAGAGACGCAGACTTGCGAGAAAGCATGAGAAGGGACAGGAACAGGAAGGAAGTAAAAAGGAAGCGAAATCTGAAGTCAGGTTTCACTCTTGCAAGGTGTCGTCAAGGTCGAGAAAAGGAACGTTATCGACGGCAAAAGGAATCAGCTGGAGAAACGTGCGGACATCTGGACCACGCCAAGTGCGTAGCCAATCAATATAGTAATATATTGAATGTCAATCAATTTAGTAAGATAGTCAATTATATATGTATATGGACTGATGCTTCATCGATAGATGAATAGAGTTGAAACACACGCTTTATATATAACCCTTTATTATACGTAATTCTTTAGGGATCAGAATGCTTGACAATGCGAAAGCAAGGTGCACAGAACAGAATTTCTCACAACAGAAATGACTTGACTGTGGAAATTGCAGGGGTTTCAAAACTACAGAAACTTAGAAATGATGACATAAGTATCCAAACAACTCTGCTAGGTCTACACTCTACACAGAGTCCTTCAGTTAAGACTCCGTTGGTTTGGAAAGTCGAATCCCACAAAATGCATTACATGCAAGATAAGAAGAGAAGAGAAACAAAGGCAGATAGACAATATAAACGAAGACATAACATCACGTGGACTAACCCTAAGGGACTTGGATGTGACAGGAACAGACCAGCGTCTGATAAAGGTCCCATCGGTCTCTAGTAACCGATAGCGGCACCATCGCTTCGAGGATCCACTCCAACCCAGAAAACGCTCGGATCATCAACAACACTGGTATTGTCTTGTGCCTTCCACCAGGCTCCTTTTGTTATGACCTGGCCCCAGCCAAACAGGGAGCGACTTTGCCCTACGACTGGTCCTATGGTGTCATGCCCCATCGCTCTCAGACCGTCTATAACCGTCGATGTAATCCCGTCTTCCAGAGAAACGTTGCTAAATCTCTCACCACTAAAAAAACAAACGGTTACTGTAGTTAAATAAATTCGGCTAATGTAAAAACAGTTTAGGAAACAGTGGAAACTTGTAAAAACACTTTGAAATTAAACGCCAAAATTATTGCAGCGCTCATAAGTTGAAAAGCTTTTCAGTTTCAATTGCTGCTTTAGGTCAACATACATGTATGTTGCTTCTACTTTAATATCCAACAGTCAACTTCTGAACTGTGAACTTTTATACCCAATCACGACGCAGACTTAACTTTGTACGATGCTACCGTTAATGTGTTTATGCTCTTCGTGCGTCTTTGAATAAGCTGCATGGTTCCCGCGACTTCGCTTTTGTGGGCGCTGTAGAAATTTCGAGATTATGATTACGATTACGCAGTCTTGTTGTCAAGACCTTAAACCTCAAGACCAAGACCAAGACCAAGACCTTGAACCTCAAGACCAAGACCAAGACCAAGACCTTGAACCTCAAGACCAAGACCAAGACCAAGACCTTGAACCTCAAGACCAAGACCAAGACCTTGAACCTCAAGACCAAGACCAAGACCAAGACTTTGAAACTCAAGACCAAAACCGAGAACAATACCCAAAAATCACAATAATATCCAGATTTCTATTCCTTACTAAAAAAACTGTCAAGTCAAACTACTCGCTATTTTAATTAAAACACGATTCTTTTATTTTATTCAAACAAAACAATTAAAAAATGCAGACTGCAGAGAATTCCGAATTCGTATTTACAGAAGTCCTTCGGGCGAAATCTTATTCCATATGCCTGTTGCATTTTATAAAAACCAATTCGCTCAGAATTTTCTGGGTCCTCATAAAAATTCTGCCATGTGAAAAATACGTTCTACAGTGCTGAATTCACTTGTACACGGAACAGCTTTTCAAGTACCGGATGTAAATGTACAAATTGTGAGTCTGTTTTGAAATCATTACATGGTAAATAACCGGAAGTCTAAATAAATGTCAAAAGCAACAGTAAAGCCTCACTCTCACCGTGTAAACAATAAAGCAATTGTATTAGTAATTATTGGATAAATTATTAAAATCCTTACATTTTGTTAAATGACTCCTTATATTGTCAAAAGTCTTGGTCTTGGTCTTGCAAAACCAAGACCAAGACGTTGAACCTCAAGACCAAGACCAAGACCAAGACCTTGAACCTCAAGACCAAGACCAAGACCAAGACCTTGAACCTCAAGACCAAGACCAAGACCAAGACTTTTAAAAACGAACTCGAGTGCACTCGAGACCAAGACCTTGGTCTCGAGGACAACAAGACTGCGATTACGATTTCAGTCGGCTGAAATACTGGATCGATGCCCATTGTGATCAAGCCAGAGATCTATTATTATTTTCAGACTGCCATGCATAAACACATTCCACCTGAAGAGGGGCATCTCTCCTCCAGACCACTGACGCAGTTTCCACTCGTTTCGTCGCTAATGCCAATCAACCCCTTTCCTTTTGAAGGAAGAAGGATCACTTGTCAAGGCAAAAACGTGACAGTCACGCAATAAATGGGCATTTTTAAAAAGTATATCCGAGTTATATAGCAGTAGCTTAAATTTAGCAGGCTGACCAACAAAGATACCGAACTGAGGAGAGTTAACGAGGAGCCGAGCCAACTATAAGCAGAAATCCGTGCTAATGAAATACCCTTCTACTACTGCAACTCTACAGTGCCGTTTTAAGGCCTAAGCACGCGAGGCACATGCCTAGGGCCCCGCGGATCAGGGGTGCCCCGCGGCGGCCCAGAAACAAAATAATACAATTATAATTTATGTTCTAAGAAGTAACAATTCTGCAAAGCAAAGTAAGAACAGTATCACATTTTAAAACAAACGTCTGCTGCGGTCTGTATTTTAGTTAAATGTAATTATTGGTAATAAGAGCTGAGCGCCATAGAAGTTAACCTAATCAATAATGTTAACGCATGGCGGCGATGGGGCGCAGCTTACTGTATAGACCCTATACTTTGTTTTCATTGTCTGTTTTTTACAACGCTATTCAAGGAATTTCTTATATCTTGGTAAGTTAATATTAAATCTCTCTCAGTCCTATAATCTAGTCATTTAGGCCTACTAAATTGTTTTAAACTTTAAATTATAAAAAAGGCAAAAAGCATATTTCTCACAGTTTCCTTTAACTGTGAGAAACTGTGAGTTAATAGAAATAATAGAATAGATGTCGGTACTCGGTACTGAGTCGCCGTCGGTAGGCCTAGTGAACTTAGCAAACTTATTTAACTTAACGAAATCTAAAACTGCTCTTGTCACTTCAGTTCCACGTACCTCCTCCAATGAATAACGTTAAGTTATTTTGATAGTTCAGTGCACATTTAAGGGACAACATTTTTGAACTCGTCTCTGAAAAACTTTGATGACTTTTTCTGGGAAATTCATCTCCCCGAAAAAGTTGATGACCTTTTTTGGAACTCATCTCCCAAAAAAGTCATCTCCCGAAAACCGTTGATGACCTTTTCTTGCGAATTCTTCTACCAAAAAAACTTGATGACCTTTTTTTTACGAACTCACCTCCTGAAAAAGTCATCTCCCGAAAACAGATCATGACATTTCTTTACAAAGTTGAAGACCTTTTTTTAGGGAGTCATCTCCCGAAAAAGTCACCTCCCGAAAACAGTTGATGACTTTTCTTAGGAATTCCTCTCCCGAAAAATTTCATGACCTTTTTTGGAATTTACTACTGGGGCAAATCTTAAAACTCTTCCTACATTTTGTCCCACTACTTATACTTTAACCATACATTGCCTGGGACAAATCAGCCTAACTACTGGGACAAATCCTAACACTACTGGGACATTTGTCCCACTAGTTATACTGTTAAAATATGCCCTGTGATAGTTTCTACCCTTTTTGTTTTGCAGATTCAGATTGTCATTGTCAGTTATCACCGTCGTTCACGTTTAACCGATTTGCCATTTTTATTTTTGGGCAATTGTCACTTACTGCGATCTATTAAGCGAACTATAAGACAACCCATCAGAAATGAGTAGAAATTACATGAGTGGTGCTGGAACTGGAGATAAGTTGGCAAAGTTGCAGAGATGTTGCTTAACTGATTCCTAAATGTGAACACCTAAAATACTATATGTCATTGTCATTTGTAAAAAGCATCAGTGCCATCAATGTCAATTCTATGCCATGATAAAGAATGACAATCTGGAATCAACATTTAGAAACGTTGAAATTGCAAAAAGAATGTTTCTGTCAACGAAGGTGACAAACAGTACGCGTGAACGTTCTTACTCAAAACTTAAATTAATCAAGAACGAGGTTGAATTGCCTGTCTGCCATGAGCATAGAATCAGATCAGTGGCGGCGCTACACCAAATGCCCTGGTAAAAATCCTTTGCGCTGGTCGTTGCCCTGCCACAATTTTTGCCCTACCCAGAATTTGTTCGTGGCATAATCGTCCTCTGCACTGGTTGCTTGCAGGGGCGTAACTTTAGTCTAAAAAGTGGGGGGTACCAATATTTTGGTCTAAAAAGTGGGGGGTACCAATTTCGTCTCCACTTTCGCTTTTCGCATGGTGGCCATTTTGAACATATTATCTGTCGGCATTCTCATTAATTTTGGCTCTCGGTTTACATGTGTATCTAAGTACTTCCGCACTTTGGCGGATACTGCATTCTCTGGGAAGGCACAATAACAAAAATATTGATTTACATTGTTTAAAAAGTGGGGGGTACGGGTACCCCTCGTACCCCCCACAAATTACGCCTATGGTTGCTTGTAGGCCTGTGACTGCCCTGGTTATGACCTGGTTTTAAAAAATGTCTGAATCAGATTTGTTTAAATCTTTGAATTTCGATGATATTAGGCCTATAAGAGACTGCTCAACGCAAAACATGGCAGTGATGTTTGAAAGAAAAATGTAGCGACAAAGTCACAATCCATGTAGGCCTATAGCAAACATTTACTCATTGCAATCTCACTTTCAATTTGTATAACAAATTAACAATGGAAACTGTACCGTATGTTAAACTAAACTTTTATTTTACACTTGTAGTACAAAGATTGCTGTGTAAGCTGTGTTAGTATGAGTTTAGTAATAGTACTCTATTAATAAATTTAACAAAATGACACCTATGCACATGCAATGCATCAATGCAATACCCTGTATCTGATACTGAGAGATTGAGGTGGAAATCGGGTTACATTTAAGGTGAGTTGGGGTTTGTGCGGATTATGCCTAGGGCCCCCAAACGCCTTTAAACGGCTCTGCAACTCTAGACTCCACCTATTTTCTCCCGGAATTCACACTTCTTCCTCTAACTATAACAATGCACCAGACTGCAAGAATATATCCTGGACTCTTTTATCGAGACCATATAACATCTCTTCGTTCTCAGAAATGCGAAAAGTAAGTTTACTTTCAAAAAGAGCCTAAGAATATTCTTAATTAACGAATAATTATCCTGTGGTTTCTGTATCCTTGCGACAACTCGTGTTTGTAGGCAAATAAAACACGGCGGAATCAAATGTAGGAGCCTGTGTCCTTAGGCCTACATATCTTTGTAGGCCTACTCATTTACACTACTCAGATTACCAACAACTGAGCATGTCGAGTCCCAGTTAGGACTCGCTGAAGCCAATTTTGTTGGGCTTCCTTTTGTGTTATTTTTTATTTTCCTTATACTTCTAGCGAAATTATGCCACATGATGGGCTAATATGTCAAGTATGTTGTTAATAAGCAAGGAACAGATAGTATTCATGTACCTAAACTCATGCTTACTAAATCGTGTATCAGATGTTGGATCTATTCAGTTGTCATCGTTTAAAGTAGGCCCTATCTGATAGGAATAGCAGGGCTTCCCTAGTTAGCGGGACATCCATCCCTTTAGGGTTTCCCTTTGCTATTTGCGACTACAAATGGATTAACTAAACTGAATACTAATCTTATTTGGTAATATGCGAAGTTTTAAATGTTTCTATTCTCTAAAATGTTACCAAGTGCTTATATTGTCAATTGTCTCATACTACTTTGCTGTTATACCAGGCACTTTACATTTAGCGGATACTAATAACTTTCTGTAATAATGTCGTGGATATCAATAAAGTATTAAAGATCTATTGATTGATGGATTGATTGATTGATTGATTGATTGATTGATTGATTGACTGATTGATTGATTGATTGATTGATTGATTGATTGATTGATTGATTGATTGATTGATTGATTGATTGATTGATTGATTGATTGATATGGCTTCCTGTATTTGAGCATATTCGCTTCAAGCTTACACTCCTCATGTGCAAAACACATGCAAACCATCCGCCGGCCATCCTACTTATCCTTCCATGATTACATCCTGCAACTCTGTTAAAGGTCGATTCTCTCTTCGATCAGCATCTGCTAGGAAGTTATAGGTGTTCATGGTACACGTCTTTTTTCTCGCTCCAAACTGAAAACTTACTTCTTCCAGTCTCTTATTGTTTTTCCGGCTTCAAACTGCACTTCTGAATTTTGTAAATGCAATACAAAAAGTCACTTGTATTATATTGTATTGAATTTATAGGTACATTTGAGGCGGGACGCTACGTTTCACATATTCAGCGTACAGTGGCAAAACAAAACTCTGTATGGATGCGAATCTAGCATGCTTAGGATTGGTTATAGTTACTGTTTAACGACGCTGTGTGACTGTGTCACAACAAAGATGATCAGCGTCGCCCTCCTTTATCCAGGCTTGGGACTGGCACCAACCTTACACGGTAGTGGCGGAATTGTAATTGTAATAACAAATTTATATAACGCTTCTTCAAGAGAGAGGCATCAGAGGCGGAGCTTATAGGATATAGTTCCTAGTTTATGGTTAGCCAAATATAGGCCCTATACAATGTTTCCTTAATGCAAGTTTGCTATTCAGTTATGCACGTCGTTGACTAATTACACGAAATAGAGAGAGCGTTCAGATAAACTGTATGTAAAGTACTGATCCACAGTCAACTTCATTATAAATCTGAGTCGAAACAGCTTGCTTCCGGTTCCACGAGACATATGTCAATCTGATCAGTGCTGCTTGTTGAAGAACAACGGGTTTGAGTTAAACCATGATTCAGAACCAAGGGTAACACCGGAAATTCCGTCGTACATGAAGGATACAATTCTGGAAGAATGGTCGCAGGTTTTCTAAGTTACGTAACAACCGTTTATATGTCTATAGGCCTATCTAGACTATTAATCTATAGGTACATGATACCGTACATAACAAAAGCTATGCCTATATACTCTAGTCTAAATTGCGTTAAAGTCAGTAAGAACAAAAAGTTCTTTGATAAGTAAGTAGTATTTGGATGAATAGAAGTCATCATTGGCGAGATCCCGCACACATGCAGAGCCCAACCAACAAATTCCCATTCAGAATTGATAGTTGCGAAACTATGGAAGGGACAAATTGAATAGCTCGAGAAAGGTGATTCCCAGCATAGGGCCTAACATAGGCAAAGCCTCTGGACTGAGCTGTAGTGGTGCGCATACGAGGGACAGTCAGAAGCCCATGGGCAGCCGACCGAAGGATGCCACGACCTGTTACCGAGGAGACTGAAATGCAGAAGTCCCTAAGGTATGGTGGAGCAGAGTCAACAAGACAATTGTGCATAAGGGTCAGGAACTTAAACTGAATACGCTGCTGGATGGGGCAAAGTATCCCGCATAGAGGTATACCTATATGGCCAAACCTGGGTAAAGCTCCAGGAAGATCGGCGGCAGGATTAATAACCGACTGAAGACTTGAAATATTAGCTAGTGAAAGTCCAGCAAAGATAGCGTTACCAAAGTCCACCCTGATGCAGATAAGGACGTGAATTGAAGTAATGACAGCATGAAAGCAGAGACAGCGGCAGATAGTACGGTGCTGACAGAGGTGATAAAAGCATGAGCGGCAGACACTGCTGACATGATCAGTCAATGAGAGATCCCGTCAAGGACAACCCCAAGATCACGGACTGTGGGGAAAAAAGAATGTCCGGAACTTCTGGCGTAAACAAAAAGTAGCCTATCTTTCTTAGCATGCTGAGCGCGTCTAATAGGCCAGATGAACTGGGTCTTATCACAGTGGCATCGGAGGCGGTTGGAGGACATCCAGAGATTAAGGGCAGATGGTGCATAAGAATTCTCTCTTTCAAAGAAAGACCACCATCCGTTGGGCCGTGAACAAAGGCCTGGTTGTCGTCTGCCTAGTGATGAACAGCAACATCATTGGAAGGAGAAACCGTCCCAGGTCAGCAGTGTACACAATGTATGAGGGGCCAGGACAGAACCTTGAGGAAGGCCGACAGGAATCGAAGTTCAGGAGGACTAACATTTATAACAATACCTGTCGTTGTCTCCAATGCAGAATCTTGCTTGGTCTAATGCCTCCTGCGGGTGCATACCGAACTCGAACATGTTGAGCAGAACTTGAACGTGTCCCTGTGGCTGCATGAAGCCGCCCATGACTCCGTAGCTGCACAACAGATCACCTTCACAAAAGCCACACAAATTCTCGCCCAGTTATTCTTGATATTCTGGCTAAAGAAAATGGTCACCTTATAGAAGACGATTACCTTTTTAATCCACCTCTGATAATTATAATTATATGCCGTCGCATAATATATAAGCCCTACGCGATTGGCGTTAGAGTGCTCGGTTTGTAAAGTGGAGAGTATAGTCCTACGAGTTGAAGCGTCCTCTGAGACGGTTACTGTGCATGGGCCTTGAACAAGTCCTTCACTCACAACTGCTCAGCGTCACAAAACATCGACTGATGCCTAGTCTTTATATAGTAACGTTTAATAAATATACAAATAATAACGCGGTCATGTGATCATATACTTTGGGAGGCGATTGAAAGATTTTATATAAATGTTTGCTAATTACATTCCATTTGGTACATAATGATGATGATGATGATGATGATGATAATAATAATAATAATTATAATAATAATAATACCCGTGGTAGCTTGCGGCCTGGGGCTGAGTGATGAGGCCGTTCGGGTGGCCACAGGGCTGCGCCTCGGTTTAGATCTTTGCGCCCCGCACCAGTGTCACTGTGGACAGTTGGCCGACCCGAGAGGACATCATGGGCTGGTCTGCAAGCGGTCCTCTGGCAGGGCGGCACGCCACTTTGCGATAAACGACCTGGTGTGGAGAGCCCTCATTGGGGCGGACATCCCCAGCTCTAAGGAGCCACCTGGCTTCATCAGGACTGATGGCAAAAGACCAGACGGGGCAACACTGATCCCCTGGGCTAGAGGAAAATACATCGCCTGGGATGCTACCACTATACATACTTGCGCGGCCTCCTACACGCACCTGACATCTTCGATGCCCGGAAGGGCGGCCGAACACGCTGCAGACAGAAAGCGTTTAAAATACGAGTCTCTCCCAACTACACACGAGTTCGTACCGGTCGCGATTGAAACACTGGGTCCCATAAACCGCGCAGGACGCGAGTTTCTAACTGAGCTGGGACGCCGCTGGACTGCTATTTCCGGCGACCCAAGGGAGACAGCATACCTCTTCCAACGAATATCAGTCTGCACTCAGCGCTTTAACGCCGTAGCTTTCAGAGGCACTTTCACACCACACACCGGGGATGACGACCATGAGCTCCAAGCTTAACTAGTCTATTAGTAGACAGTCTCTTAGGGCCTGAGGGATCTTAAATACCTCGGGGAAAAAAAATAATAATGATAATAAGAGCTGACGGAAAAAGGCCTGATGGAGTCACCATAATACCTTGGGCCAGAGGTCGATGCTTAGCGTGGGATGTCACGGTGCCAGATACATTCGCAGCATCATACCAGCATGTAACATCGCAAAATGCAGGTGCCGCAGCGGAAAAAGCAGCCCACAATAAGGAAAACAAATACGCTGCCATCTCACAATCGCACCATTTCATCCCTGTAGCAGTCGAAACCTCAGGAAGCTGGCATGCCGAGTCACTGGAATTTATCCAAGAACTTGGTGCCAAGATAAAAGCAGCTACAGGTGATCAGCGTGAGACCAGCCATCTGCTCCAGCGTCTCTCAGTTGCCCTACAAACTGGAAACTCTCTCTCTGTTCTAGGAACCTCGGATTTGAACAACAAGGAGACCGCGCAGCCAGGACTGAATGTCGGTCTATAGCCTAGAATCCCTAGATACAGTTAACAATTCGTCTGCATATGACTTTGTTGGTTGGATGAAGAAATAAATTTGTATAATAATAATAATAATAATAATAATAATAATAATAATAATAATAATAATAATAATAATAATAATAATAACAATAATAATAATAATAATAATAATAATAATAACAATTTTGCCTTAAATGGCACTTTTGTTCAGTCCAAACTTGACGAGATATAGCCGTTCCAGGTGTGTTTTTTAGTTTCTCAAGACTTTTGCACAAGGAACTTACATAGCGTATAGTATACACTGCCCATTCATTTTCAGAATGTCACTGGATGAATTCATTTAAATATGCACAGAGTCGAGTCTAGAGCAGTCGCGGGCAAATAACCTTAAATCCCCATTTGAAGCAGGTCGCCTCAAAAGGCCTCTCAGAAACTTAGCTATAGAGGACCAAAAGATTCTCTCGCTTTTAGATTTCATATCACAAACCTGTCAATGAATCAGTTATCATGGCTGGAATTATCGTGTGATACGGTCGTTTGACTGGTGCTAAAACATTCGGGTGTCCTGGTACAAGCGAAAAATTTCCTCCTCGATTCTGCAAACACATGCCAAACAATGACAGGGCGTACACGTAATCTAAATTTCTAATACATCCAGGCCTTTTTAGACGTTCAAGCTTCATATACTTAAAATGAGGCGCTGAATATAGACCTACATGTTTCTCAATTATTTTCAATTTGGTGGCATATACAGGGTGGGCCAAAAAAAGTTACCCCCTACAGGTTTTGCTAATATCTCGGCCAAAAGTAATAATTTTTAAATCAAATTTTACTGGCTTAAAAGTAATTAATATGTACGTATAACAGCCAAATTTCACCAATATATTTCAAACAGAACCAAAGTTGTATCACTTTTACTGAGTCCACCCACTGTTTTTGATGGTCCAAAAACATGTAATGCAACAAAAAGTAACAAAAAACGATTTTAGTAAGTCACATCTCAAATAATTGGTATCAAACAGACTTGATATTGCTTCACAACTTGTGTTCAATGTGTCCACCACCAGTACCCACACATGTTCTGAGTCTCTTTGTAAAGTTTTTGATGGCCTTGTTGATAGGTTCCACAATTAAATTTCCCATGTCAACTTCGACGCGACTTTCAATTATCTTATCGTTTTTGGCTTTGGTCGCGGATTGTGGTATTTCTCCAGCATAGCTGCGCACACGTGATAATCCAACGGGTTCAAATCCGGAGAGTTTGAGGGCCATTTGGTCCTTCTCAATGAAACCAGGGCAATTACCATCGAACCAATCTTACGTGAGACAAGCAGGATGCACTGAAATTAATTCTGGAAGCAGAGGAGAAACATAATTTACCTTTGCCTTTCATGAACAAAATGCAGTCGACCTTTGCCACCAAAACAATTACCAGCCGACACTATAACATGTGGAGCGAACTTCTCGCATTCAACGATCAAGCTATTAGGCAGGTATGACATCTGATTTCTTGCCGCTAGACCAAATACAATTGTTTCGGTTGCTGATTGGTGGATTGAGATAGAAGTTCTTCTCATCCGTGAATAACACTCGTTTCGTGTCGTGAACCTTCAGCCGTCTGTTTGATACCAATTATTTGAGATGTGACTTAATTTTTTGTTACTTTTTCTTGCATTACATGTTTTTGGACCATCAAAAACAGTGAGTGGACTCAGTAAAAGTGATATAACTTTGATTCTGTTTGACATATTTTGGTTAAATTCGGCAGTTATACGTAAATATGAATTACTTTTAAGCTAGTAAAACTTGATTTAATAATTCTTACTTTTGGCAGAAATATTAGCAAAAACCTGTAGGGGGTTACTTTTTATGGCCAACCCTGTATATCTTATTGTTTCACTTTTCCAAACCTTATTAAGTACGTCATGTACTCCAAAAACGAAATCGGGTATTTTCTTAGTAGAGCTACTCTAGTACTCGATAATTCAGTTATGTTCTTTGTTCATTAATTGTTTTAGTCAATAAGATGCAAATCCAGCTCAACGCTTCAAACGAATGTTTTAATGCTATCTGTTATCGATTGCAAATCATTGCATTGGCTTCCTGTTCAGCAAAGAATCTCTTTCGATTTGTGATTTAGGGTTTATAAAACATAAAATGTAACAAACCATGGTATTTAATATCAGTTTTAAACATCAGTGTTATCGCTATTCATCAAGATAATCTGATTGCTTTTCTCTGATCATACTTAAAACCAGAAACGTGCTTGGTAGACTAGCATTTTCAGTTGTTGGTCCTGTGCCGATTTGGGCCCTTTGATTTTTTTTTGCCATTGCGCCAGTGACTCTGCGTCAGCGTCAGCGCTCTGTGACACTGCACGGAGTGACCTCTGCGTCGTTGCGATCTGTGTCAGCGCTCTGCGCTGCGTCGTTTGTACACTGCGTCTACGCTCTACGTCAGCGTCTGCGTCCTGCGTCATTGTGCACTGCGTCATTGTGCACTCCGACTGCGTTCTGCGCATGCGCACTGCGCTGCGTCTGCGCCTGCGTCGGCGAAATCGTCTGCGCTGCGCCAGTGATTCTGCGTCGGTCGGCGTCGGCGCTCTGCGACACTGCACCGAGTGACCTCTGCGTCTGCGTCTGCGTCTGCGCCCTGCGTCAGCGCTCTGTGACACTGCGCTGCGTCAAGGGACAATATAGAGTCAGCGTGCTCAGTTACTTCGTCGTGGCTGCGTCGCTTGTACCACGGACTCTGCTAGTTCTTTCGTCGTTGTTAGATCGTCGGTGACAGGTAGTCGTCACTTGTTTGTCGTAGGCAGTCGTCGTCTGCGTCGCCGGAGTCGTATCCTCCGGTTGAGTACGTTCTTGAACTCTGCCCTCGTCGGACTGCGAAACTGATTTAACTGTGAACTCATTACATTATGTTTGTTCGATTATATCGACGGGTAGTCGATTGTGTTTGATCAGGTAATAAAGTTGAAACCAGATGTCAGTCTTCTGCTTGACTAAGGGAAGCCCTACCCCACAGAATAGAGTCAGGAGTCAGGACACGAACACTGGGCTGGGCAATCCTGGTAAGCTGATTCGGCCCAGGTTCGCCACAGTCCTAGATATCGGAACTCCCTCCCGCTATCTGTTCGTTCTGCCTGGTTAGTTCTGTCATTTCGTTCTCTACTTATCTTTCTCAAATTGTCTATCCACATAGGCTGGCTCTCTCTCTCTCTCTCTCTCTCTCTCTCTCTCTCTCTCTCTCTCTCTCTCTCTCTCTCTCTCTCTCTCTCTCTCTCTCTCTCTCTCTCTCTCTCTCTCTCTCTCTCTCTCTCTCTCTCTCTCTTCTTGGTGTTGGTTCGCATTGTGCATTAAAACAGACACTATAGAAGTTGTGCGATTACATATATATATATATATATATAGTTTGCTGTCTTGAAAGCGATTACATTATATATATATATGAAAGCGATTACATTATATATATAATGTAATCGCTTTCAAGACAGCAAACTAATACTATTTTGTGGTTAACATTGGAAGGCTTCTACCTAGCTACTACTGAATAGTTTGCCCCACCCTTGTTTTTCTCAGTCACCTCGTTCTGTTGACTAACCTGAAGAGTGAATCCGCATCCTTGTGGCACAATACCGGTTCCGAAACCCTGGTAGTTGCTGTTGATGAATGAGCAAGCGTTTCCATCTTTATCAACCACTGTGAAGTAGACGGTGTCTTTGCCCGCAGGATTGTATGGCCAAGGGTCACCAGGAGGGACAGTTGTCATGGCACTAACAATATGTCAACGAGGGCTTAGCTTAGAATAATCATCATCACAAGATACTGAGGATAAGATAATACAGGGAAAAGGATTATTACTATTCTGAATAGCGAAAACACAAGATGGTCGAGGATTTTTAGAAGTGGAGGAGAAAGAGAGCTTATATGAGATTTAGAGGATGAGGAAGCAGACTATGAAGGAGGGACAGGAACACCTTAGAATGGAAGCTGGAATGTGAAACCTTTGACAGGGATGGAGGTAAAGTTGGAAGAAAAAAAGGAAATGATGTACAATGGTAGATGTCCTTAGAAGTTAATTGTTTCCGCCCATTTAGTCTTTAAGTCTAAAAATTAGCTGAAGTAACCAAAGCACACGTTTTGTCACTTCTCAACTTCAGCATATTCAGCTGTTATACATTCGTTATGCAGTCATTTTCAATACGTTCCTCTTCCAAACTCACACAAAAAGTAGGACGGCATTTCAAAGATCAGCTCTACGATGTAGCCTAATAATGGCCATTTGAGGTCAAAGGTTGTGAGTCTGAAGGATAAGTTGCTGTTGCTGGTTAGTCGGAATTTAGTGTAGCCCTTCATTATAACTCAATTCTTAACTACAATTCGTTGCTCTCTACTTTTGCTGGTGTTTAAAAATCTTCTGACCTGCCTGGGTCGATGAGGGGACGACGGGTGGCAGCGTATTCCTTCGAGATCATTCCCTGAGTGGGAACGGGAACGACTGATGGGTCGGCCACATATGTAGCGCCATCTACGAAGCTCAGCCGCATTGCTTCTATCAGTGTGTGCAGGTAGGCCACGGAGTTGTGGCCCATCGCTGTCAACCAAAAAAATTGCAACCGAAATAAAATGGTAGCAGCGAGTGGTGTCGATCGGTGTTCCAATTGGAGTTGAGATGGGAAGGGACGCCAGTGATCGTGTTCCGATATTAATGCATTCCATTTCCATTCATTACAGTCAGCACTTATTCTGTTTATTTACTGTCAAGACCAAGAATGTTTTTTTGATTGAAAGGGGTGTAACTCCTGTGAGTGGCAGATGTCCGGCTTGAGAAGTGATGGACACCAACACCTTGCCTAACTCATACCGATCTATAGGCCTAGATAGATGTTTAAGTGTGTAAATAAGTGTATGTGCACATGCGTGTATAAATGTACATATATATATATATTAATAATATGTATGTATTTGTAATATTATCATGCATGTATACATATATGTACGTATGTAGCCTATGCATGTGCAATTATGCAATATACATGGACGAATGTTTGCATATATGAATGAATGTAAATAAGTATGTATGCATGTATTTATTGCTTACACTTGAGGTCGTATGGTTCGAGGATGTTGAGCGTCGTCAGAGCGACAACCCCTTGTCCGTTTGGAGGGCACTCCCACAGACGCAGTCCCTTGTAGTCGACGCTGATTGGTGTGTCCAGGGTCGAAGTGTGAGTTCGAAGGTCATCGGCAACCATGACCCCACCAAATGCTCCCACTGCCGCAACAATCGCATCTGCAATCGGTCCTTCGTAGAAAGCAGTCTTTCCTCCGCTGGCCAACGTCTGATCAAATGATCGAAACAGGTCTTGATCATCAAAACGTCAGCAAACGTATTTCACACAGATGCGAACATACAATTTAATTTTAATGTCAACTATAAGACGGTTTTTATGGCAAAATAACTTTAGAGAACTTCTCAAAATAACTTTTAATTTTCGTTTTCTTTTCTTATGATAGCAGAAAAGATGAAGAACAACAACACAAACAAATGCAAGTGGAAGAACAAGAATATGTATTTAACAAGAAAAAAGACCAGGCAAAGAAAAAGGACGAGGAGGAAGATAGGAAGAATAAGAGGCAGAAGAACTCTCAGTGGCTTAGAACCACGAGTATCAAGTGTTAGCTGCGTCATGCATTTGTCGATGGTTATAGAAGAGACGGAAAAGCAGTCAGTGTATGAAAGAAATAACTGTCTTAAAATATTCCACAACAATTACATTGTGTAGTTGTGTGAACGTAGGCTACTGATGCCCAGTCTAAATAATGCACAGCGGTTAGGCTATGGTTAACTTTCTGGATTGAAACATCTTCCCATAACATCAATAGACTACATCAAGTGCAGAATATGACAGTACATTTTGTTCGCTCTAATAGCAAACTCTCATCTGCTGATAGTCTGTCGCAACTTCACTGGCTCCCTGTCTGAAAACGAATTGATTTTAAAATAGCAACTGTTACCTGTCGACTCCTTCACACTCAACAACCTACCTACCTTCAATCATCAACTGATTATCACGTTCCTGCCCGTATTTCACAATCCAAGAAGCAGTTGACATAGCTTCTTCAACTTCTCTGTGAGTAGCTATTGTGAGCGTGCTTTTAGTTTAACCTTATCCATCGTCTGGAATAATATTCTTAAATCTATGAGGTCTGCTCCGTTAATTTCATTCTTCAAGCGTCAAACAACTTTCATTTCACGAATCTTCATCGTTCACTTAGTAGGCCTGTAGTTCTCTTTCCACCGTCCCTATATTTCCATATAGGCCTATATACTGAGCGACTGACAATAACTCTGATTCAATTTTGTCGTAAATTAAGGCACGTTAATCTATCGTTATTCATTGTTCATTCAACAGCTGCAACGGATGTTGCACCGTTATTTGCGCACAGATTCGGGATCTCTAGTCGGCAGTACCTCTTCCTTACCGCAAGAATGTACTTCATCGAGGAGCGGTTTTAAATTTTTAATGCAATTATGCGAGAATTTGGAATCTCTTTTAAGCTTGAGTTTGGATTGATTTTTTAACCATTTTCCAGTGAATCAAATATTACAGTTACGGTATTTGATGGCGAGTCCAGTAGGCCTAATAGTTGTGTCAGCTTCACATATTGCTCTGTATAAACACAAAGCTCCTTGCGCAACTAACAGAATTGTATGTTTAACGCTTTGATGTTTTCAAATCGGTTAACCCAGAAAAGACTGAATTCATAGGGTGGATCAAATGACATGAACGAGCAAAGGTTGACAGAGAATAGACAGCGGCTTCATTTCCAGCTTGGAAAGCACAGCAGGTCCTTGATCAGTGTTTTGGATGAGGACCAATTCATGAAAGAGCAGGTTAACTAACTCTGCAGGCTCTACCAGTGTTGTCTAAATTCTTCAGAGTTCAGATCAAAGTCATGTGGCGAAATTTATCCTTCGATCCCGCTGCATGCGACTTTCGTCCATTCTTTCAATCTCACGCGACTGAACTATTAGAAATCTGTCCTTCGAGGCTTGTCGAAGTTCAGGATGCGACCAGTGGCTTCTATCCCCACTAAACAACCGGGCTCAATTCCTCTCCTTCCCCTCTCTTTCACAGAACTGTGAGCGAGGACTGTAACTTATAGAGAGTGTGAAAAAAATTGAAAAGAAAGACTTCTGCCCTCTGTTTTTCATTGGGCTCAACTTGCGCCCGCCCTGATAGAAGCCCCTGGATACGACAGCTTCAGCCAGTTCTCATCTGCGCCGCCCAAATCGGCACCAAATTCTCTCAAGTTTCGAATTATAGACACTGCACTGACTTCCGGTCGAGGACAGGATTATATTCAAAATCTGTCGTATAAGACAAGCTTCAATATTCATGCGGTCTCAGAATACGTCAAAGTGCTCTAGGTGTTTCTTTAATCTAGCCCTGCAGTCTGGCCAACGATCGCTTCGTTCAGCGGTCCGTGGGACTTGATGGCCCAGGGCTTTCGCACGGCGATGCGAGACCTTTGCACATAATTATTTTCTCGTCCATTGGTCCGTTCTTCTGGAACAGTGTTCCATTAAAACTACGTACTTTGCCGGCACAGACAGTTCAAGATACATTTTCAGTTGCATGTTAAAAGCCCTTGCGAAATATTCAAAATGCGTTGAACAATAATTAGCCAGATATATAGTACAAACGGACTAATACTATTAGGCCTTCAACATTCTAAAAATACAGAATGCTGTTTACACTTACAGAACATAATGTTCAGAGGCAGATATATATATGCTGTGAAGAATGGAGAACCCAGGCCATGGCGAGTGGGGTTTGGGTCTTGGACGAAGCCCACAGTGGGATCTAGGAGTCCAGTGATAAAACCTAATTTCAGGGACAGGCAGGTAAAACCTACTGAAGCTGAAAGCATTTACTTGGATAAGGTCATTTCTTGCATAATTTCTTCTGTATTTCGTTAATTTCAGCCTATGTGCATAAATCACATGCACTAATTAGGCTGCTCGGACACAGCGTCTTCTAGCGAAGGATTTCTTGGTTTTGGGTTCCTACATGATCATCGTTCCCCTTAATGGTTAGACGCTATGTAGGGGAACTCAGAACACGGTGTCTACTGTCAGCTCTGAGTGGGAATTCATCGGCTGCGCTAAGTTTATTTGCGGGGCTCGCTAATCTGAGCACTGTTATCATTAAGTTTTTTGTTCTTTATGACTTCATTGATATTCACTTCAATTCTTAGATAGACTGCGGCTGCATTGGCTTCCCTGGATCTTCCAGTGGTCCTGGCTGTATATGCCCTTGTCACTTCAGTTCCGCACAAAGCTCCACGCAGTATCTCTGTATAGCATAATCCTTAACAGATCTTTACGTATTCGAGATATTTTAAACGAAAATTTATTTTCCAAGTTATAGCTGAAACAAAAACCCGCTTGCTCTCGTCATTGTTGCGAATTCATCAGCATATAATAGTGTAAAAAAAACTGCATTAAACAGACAAGTAAGTGAAGAATAAGAAATGTTTCGTCAGTCCACAGAGACACCTACCTGCCTTTACCGATTTGTGACATCATTGTCAACTCAAATATTGCAGGGGCCTGACCAGATATTGCTAGGGTTTGGGCCTCGGGAACCATTCTCTGACTGACGCCCTGATTCTGCTGGTGTGTGTAGTACAGATATTGAACTTTGTAAGTAATTTCCAGAATACCGTTTTATGGTACATCGAACAACCAGAAAACAACAGCAGAGAGTGTTAATGAGAAACTCATTACTACACAGAATGTTGAAGCGGCATCGATGTTGCATTGCATCATACTTGTATTACACTACAGTTCAGCACAAGACAATAATTATAGCCTCTAAAACACGCTCAACACTTCATCAATCTAAAATATTCAGTCCTTGTTACCCGAAAGGTGTTGGCTAGGTTTTGATTTCTGAAGACCTCTCCCCATTTGGGGGCTCTTCCGTCAATCAACAGATCGCTACCGTAAGTGTTGGCAGGATTCGTCAGTAAACTTTCTCCTGAAAGTAAATCATTTAATCTAATCTAATCTGAAACTTCTATAGCGCCAACGCCATAAAGCTAAAGTCATCTGCAGTCGATGCATGTCACTGCTATGCAGAATCGTTGTGGAAGCCAAATTCCAGGGTGAGTCCGGTCAAAAGCAAAGAAGGGAATCCAAGACAAATAGGCCTAAACATACTCATTTAGTGGGTCATTAGAGCTAACGTTAATTTAAACTCCCTCCCTCCCTCTCTCCTTCCCTCCCTCCCTCCCTCCCTCCCTTCCTCTCTCCCTTCTTCCGTGGTTGCCAGAATAAGCCAGAGTAAGCATGAATTTTCGGTATTTACATTCAATAGAAACAAGTAACTGAATAAACACTTTTAAAAGAAGTTATTTAACGGAAGCTGTGACTAACCGCTTTTCCACTGTTGAGCTGTCGTTTGCGCCAGAGGAAATCCACTTTCCGCCAGGGCGATCGCCGGTTGCAAGATCTGCGACAATGTCACCTAAATTATCCAATGGGACAAACATAATAATGTTAATATACTTCGCGTAATGTATCTTCATTATCACCTTATCATTCTTACAGGTATATAATTTGTCACTTTATCACTATGATACGGCTATTCACTCTCAGCTTATCAGGGTGGGAATTGTCTGGGGTTGAGGGTTCAACCCCTAGTCTTTCTTAGGACTCCAGTTAAGTCATCATTGCACACCCCAGGTGGTTGTTTCCAACCCCCTCAGTTATGCAAGTGTGATTTAGCATTATTTGACTCAGAGTCTCCGACACAGAGAGGAAATTTCCATGGTGTATCATTTATGCATATTTGAATTTCTCAATAAAAGAATTGATTTTGATTCGAGTCTGACTTGCAAACTGCTAGCGCTGAAATCAGCTTCTTTCAAATTTTGTTGACACCAGTTTGTAGAATACGGATAAAATGATCACCCCCCCAGTCTTTTTTCTACAAATCCCACACTGCAGCTTAGGAAGCATCGTATCACCTTATCATTCTAACAAGTATTTTCGCTATCATCAAGTCATGCTTAAAGGTATTTTCATTATCACCTGATCATTTTTACACAATTCACCTTATCTCTTTGTTATTCTTACACCCACTAGAGTAAACTTATCCAAAATATTGGGGGAGGGGGCATGGGGTCTGGACCAGAGGTGCAGAAAAAACAAGTTTTTTCAAAATGAAAAGTTGTTTTTGTTTGGGTTTTTTCGTTTTGTTTTTGTTTTTTATAGTATCTTGTTGTTTTGGTTGTTTTTTAAATTTTCGGATTTCGCATCATAAAAATCATGAAAAATGGCATGAACAAGACCTCTTACTCAGTTTAATTCAGTTGCGATTTCCGAAAATTAAAAATCATTAAATCAATGTTATTAAAATAACTTCTACAAAAAAAGAAATGTATGTAAAAAACAAATTTTGTGGTTTTCTTTTTTGTTTAAAACAAAAATCCGACAAAACTTTTTTCACCTCTGGTCTGAACAGTCAGCAGAGGCTTCTGGTGTTACGTTAATGCGTATGAAATGGGGCGTTTTGTTTACATGTACATTTGTTTCATATTGAAGATATTGAAGATAAAAATAAATCTTTGTCTTCATTATGAATTTCTGATAGTATTTCTGTTCTGTGTCTCTGTTTTTCTTTTTCTGAAGAAATTTGTCTATATTGAAACATAATATTTTAATATTTGAAGAAATTCTTCTCTCGATTTTGAGGGGCATTGCCCCGGCTCCTCAATTATTGGGGGACGTGCCCCCGCTGCGCCCCCAGAGTCTACGCGTATGCTTACACCTTTATACGTTTGCCTTAAATTGACTGAATTCATTCTTACAGGTGTGCTCATTGTCACCTTGTCATTGAACATTCTTACGGGTATCTTCATTATATCTTTGTCATTCTTACTGGCACTTTCGTCATCGCCTTATCAGCCATATAATGTTCTTCGTTACTAAATTATCATTGTTATATGTATCTTCATAATCACCTTATGTGTAAATCCGTTATCACCTAATCTAAGATAATCTAGTTCAGCGAGTTCTATATATAGTACTGTTATCATAATGTCTAAGAACATTCTGATGGGTATTTTCATTATCACCTTATCATTCTTACAGGCACTTTCGTTGTCGCCTTATCAACTATACAAGGTTCTTTGTTACCACCTTACCATTGCTACGGACATCTTCATTATCACATCTTCAGGTCACCAGCCTATTCACGAGCGCTACGTCAAATCAGAGGGGTTTACAGAGAGTAGTCCAAAGGAGGTCCGAGGCCCTTGGGGGGTCCATAGAGTATTGGGGGTCCATAGAGTAGTGGTAACATCACTGGCGTGAAGAGCAAGAGGTAGCGGGATCGCTTCCCGCAGCCTTCCCAAATTTAGGTCCACTCAGCCTTTCATTCGCGAGATGGCGCGTTGTTAAAATGAGATGTAGGACGTGATGGGCGCCTTGCATGGCTGCCGTGTACAGTTAAAATTCGACTCCTGTAATAACTTGTGATCATCCGTTCATACTGATTTGTAATCATACTGCGTTATTGTCAGTTTGAAGATATTAAACGAAGATTATTATTATTATTATTATTATTATTATTATTATTATTATTATTATTATTATTATTATTATTATTATTATCATCATTATCACGTATATCTTCATTATTACATAATCTATTCTCAAAGCGTAGCCAGAAAACAATTTCGGGGTTAACTTGGACAGTTTTCAAAAGTTAAATGTTTTTGATTTTGAAATTTATATGAGGGGGTTGAACGCGTGACCCCCACCTAAATACGCCCATGTCTAATCTGTTATAATCCAATGGGTTCAATGAGGTCGTTATCATTGTGTCCAAGATAGCAATCGATGGTCGATGGTCAAGTGAAGTCACAGTAAAAAAATCATAATTAATTGGAAGAGCCAGGTCGAAGTCCTGTGAATCAGAGAAACCAGAAGCGAGGCTATGGTGGACTGGACGAAAGAGATGAGTCTTAAGTTTAGACTGAATGAACATCAAAGACTTGACAGAACGAATTTAAGTAGGTAGCTTATTCCAAAACTTTGGCCCAACCACCGAGGAAACCCGAGAACCAAACAGTGTTCGGAGGGGACGAGGCACAGCAAGAGTCATTGTGTCCATAGAGCTACGTAATGCAGTATCTGTCGTTACGAGGGGTGCATTATGAGCATGAGTTTCACTGAGCAAGGACACAGATAGTTCGGCTGGTTAAAATGTAGTACTCTGTGAATAAATAGCCATCGAATGTAAGATCTCTTACCTATAACGCTCTTCAAACCTCTTAAGGTTTGAAGAGCGTTGTAGGTAAGTGATACAAGTTTGCAACAGATGCGCTGAGGGACTTATAAGTTTTAGCCAATTAAGTGATTTGAGAACTGGGCTTATGTGGTAGTTTATTTATTTATTTATTTATTTATTTATTCAGGATATTTCTATAGCGCCTCTCGAAGTCAACTACTACTCAGAGGCGCTCCCGACTACAGCATTTGATACTGTGCCGGAATTTTCACGCCGAAGCGCCACGAGCAATTGCGAGTAAAGGACTTGCCTACGCAGCGGCTAGAGTGGGATTCAAACCTGCAACCCTCCGGTCACAAGGCGCCGAACTTACCACTGAGCCACCACGCCCCACGTAGTGTTTGGGAGTTTTTTGTGACTGCACGGGCAACCATAACCTTTAGTTGACCTTTCGCTCAATTGTTTAGCATCTTAGCCTCTTTATTATGAACAACCCATGATGGTAATAATAATAATAATAATAATAATAATAATAATAATAATAATAATAATAATAATAATAATAATAATAATAATAATAATAATGAATAGGGCCATTCCGGACACCTTTTTTTTAACATTAGTTAATATTGAAGTCCCTGAGGGATCCTGTATACCTCGGGGCAAAAAAAAAAAAAATAATAATAATAATAATAATAATAATAACAATAACAATAACAATAACAATAACAATAATAATAATAAGTACACGTCCTCAGAAGTAAAAAATTATGCTAGCTGTTATGGGTAGGCCCCCATCTGGAAAATCAAACCTCGTCTTCCGCAACATTAGTGAACATGGTTTGAAATGCTTATTATTATTAGGCCTATTATTACTTTTTGCCCGAGGTACATATGATCCCTAGGACTGAAAATGGCTCCGGAGAATTGCAAATGTCTGTGTTGGCTAAGACTCGTCAAGTTCAGGCAGGGAGAAAGTGTTGCAAAAGGTGACAGCATTAAATCGCTGTATGCCAACTGAGAGGCGCTGGAAAAGAGGACATAATAATATAATTTCTCTAAAGTCTCCAGATGTATGGGTGAAAAAACGCCCGAGCTCCGTGATAAAATCAAGTCCAGCGTTGTTAGTAAGACCCAGAGTTTCGAAAGCCAGCGGAACAAAATGATACTGCAGCAGGAGTGGATTGTATTTGGATACTTTCTTAGATGTCGCCAGTTCCACAGTCCCACTGGCCGAATAAGATATAGCAGCTATGTATGAAGCCGCCACGGTTTTAGTCACGTTGACGTCCCAGATCAAACTATATACGGCCATTGTGCCACAGGATAAGCAGGAATAGAAGCCCTCGGGTCTATTGCAGTTAGTTCTGAATAGGACAGTTGGCTCTTTGATCACGGGAAGACCAGAGCGAGCAAGACTTCGACAGAATAGGTAATTTAATGCCGGACGAAGCGACCAGGACCCAAGCTGCAAGAAATACCATGCCATCCATTCGCCGCAAACAAGTGATCCGCAAAGGCAATTGTGATGTTTCACGGCCTCGTCGTCCAGTGTTAAGCCACAGGCACTGGTTATAGGCAGTGCGAACAGCCAGTCATTTCCATGCAGTGCGGAGATGGCTTGAAGCGTGCCTGATTAGGCATCGATGAGAGAGGCGTCGAGACCAGTAAGAGATATTGCGGCAGCAGTGGATTGTATTTGGATACCTTCCTGGATGCCGCCAGTTCCACAGCCTCCAGTTCCTCAGGGACTCATCATCCATTGTTATTATTATTATTGTTGTTGTTTTTTTTACCAAGGACCTTTGCTCAACCGGATCTTGACGAGTCCTAGCCGTTCCAGAATGTTTTTGTTTGTATTCTCCGGATATTTTTTTAATTCCTGAGGGATCTGCCGCATCATCTGTGGTACCTCGGGGCAATAATAAAACAGTACTAATACATTAACGTAAATCCGAAGCAGATAAGTTTTTTAAACCGGCTAACATGAATGACTCGAGATAAGAGGAATTTGCTTTAGGCGTATACAGCTGAATCATGCTGAATCAAATGATATAGTGCCAACGGACCGTGCCACTTCCGAAGTTGGTGATGGTGTCGACCCAAGCAGCTGCTGCACCAGGAACGGTGACGGCATGGCCATGCTGCTGAGGAAAAGGATTCGATTCATTGAAGCCATCGTCATTTGCTCTCTGCAACGTCAGGGCAGTTGGCGATCGGCCGCTGCAACAACAAAATGCACGCATCGCAACAACGTTATGGGTTATTTCGGAATCAAATTCAAATGTAAATCGTTCAGTGGAAATTTTCACAACTTACATTCAGGTATGTTAAATGTAGAGAAAACTGTTTTATTTTTAACTATTTTGGCACGACTAAAATATACTGTCTACCTTCAAATATGCTGGCATCTTTCGAAATATTAGGAGGCATTGAGATAAATAAATCACCAAAGAGGCTTCTATTCCTGATGCTACTCAGTTTTACATTGCTCTGTCACCAACAGATCAGTCCGGCAAAGTAATACTAGAAGAGTGCCTCTTTTCAGTGCATGCTTGCAACGGTTCTGCTTCAATGGCCTTGCTATAAACTCAGATAAGTCCGAGGCAATCATGTTTGGTTCACGCCAACGAATGCGCTCTTTCCCATCTGTTTCAAGTATTGCCCTTGCTGACACTGCTGTTCCGCTATCAAAAACTGTCAAAAACTTGGGATGACTCTGGACAGTAATCTCATTCCAATCCCAAATAACAAACCTTTGCTAGGCCTAATCTTGTTCCTATCATATCTGGGCAATACGTCACATAAGGTCTGCTCTTACTCAACAAATTCACAGACAATAGACTGTTCTCTTTTCTGCTCTTGCCTCGATTATGCCTACTCTATGTTTGCAGGTATATCATTATATTGAAGTGAACAGGTTTTAGCACATCTAAAAGTCTCTGGTTTGTGTGGTGTTGAGTGCACCTTCTCATTCAAACTCATTAACTCACAGGTTTTAGCACATCTAAAAGTCTCTGGCTTGTGTGGTGTTGAGTGCACCTTCTCATTCAAACTCATTACCTCTGCTCGGTGAGCTGCACTGGAATTCAGGATAAGAGTTTAACTGGCTTGTCTGACCTATAAATCCCTCACAACGGGCACTCCTGCCTACTTTCAACCTCTACATTCTCCTTACATTCCGGCACGCAGTCTGCGATCTTCTTGTATGGGTCTGTTGGTTGAGCCTCAATGTAGGCTAGCTCAGTAATGGGCTCTCGTGCATTCCATTTTGCTGCCCTTGAGGAACAGAACAGACTACCAATGTTTGTCTGAAGTTCAAACTCTTTCTCTTCCTTAAGAAACGCTTCAAATCTTACTATTTCTTATTGACTTTCAAGAATTTAGATATCTAGCAGCTCTTCACCTATCGATTGACTAACTGCAACTCCGATTCACATTTCTGTGACATTGCGCGCATTAAAATGCTAATAATAATAATAATAATAATAATAATAATAATAATAATAATTATTATTATTATTATTATTATTACAAATTTATTTCTTCATCCAACCAACAAAGTCATATGCAGACGAATTGTTCACTGTATCTAGGGATTCTAGGCTATAGACCGACATTCAGTCCTGGCTTGTTCAAATCCGAGGTGCCTAGAACAGAGAGAGAGTTTCCAGTTTGTAGGGCAACTGAGAGACGCTGGAGCAGATGGCTGGTCTCATGCTGATCACATGTAGCTGCTTTTATCTTGGCACCAAGTTCTTGGATAAATTCCAGTGACTCGGCATGCCAGCTTTCTGAGGTTTCGACTGCTACAGGGATGAAATGGTGCGATTGTGAGATGGCAGCGTATTTGTTTTCCTTATTGTAATAATAATAATATTATTATTATTATTATTATTCTATCTATATATTAGCCAGGAAATAGGTGAATAGGGCCATTCCGGACACTTTTTTTACATTAGTTAATATTGAAGTCCCTGAGGGATCCTGTATACCTCGGGGCAAAAAATAATAATAATAATAAGCCATAGGCTTCAAGCCATCTCCGCACTGCATGAAAATTATTAGTGGCCCTGCACTGATCAACCTCTTTTCAGACATTCATCAACAGCTCCCAGCATAATTTTTTAGACTCCTGAGGGATTACATGTACCTGGGGGGGGGGGAATAATAATAATAATAATAATAATAATAATAATAATAATAATAATAATAATAATAGTAGTAGTAGTAGTAGTAGTAGTAATAATAATAATATAGTAGTAGTAGTAGTAGTAGTAGTAGTAGTAGTAGTAGTAGTAGTAGTAGTAGTAGTAGTAGTAGTAGTAGTAGTAGTAGTAGTAGTAGTAGTAGTAGTAGTAATAATAATAATAATAATAATAATAATAATAATAATAATAATAATAATAATAATAATAATAATAATAATAATAATAATAATAATAATAATAATAATAATAATAATAATAATAATAATAATAATAATAATAATAATAATGATAATAATAATTAATATACTGCCATTTTGTCATCGTACTGCTTTGTGCCACTGGCCTTCGAAACTCTGGGTTCCGTAAACCAAGATGGCCCTGCACTGATCAACCTCCTTTGCTACCGCCTTAACCAGTTGTCTAGAGACAACAGAGACTACATCACTCTTTCAGCGCTTATCTATGGCTATCCAGCGCTTCAATGCAATCGCTTTTTGTAACGCTTTTCCACCGACAAAATCATCTGCGAAGACTGTAGTCATTCCAGAACAACGCTAGCATAATTTTTGCAATCCCGAGGGATAATAATTGTATATATATTCGTTTAATAAAAAATGTACCTAGGGGAAATAGTAGGCCTAATAATAGTTGCCACGTTATAATTTAAAAGCAACGAAGGTTACATTACATTAAGAAAAGTAATGTCAACTGAGATATTAGTCATTAGATAGAATTTGAAATAGGTTGGTATGAATTGATCAAGTTAATAACACCATAAATCTACATGTCGGTTCTTAAACTAACTTATGCGGCACCGATTACTTTAAATAAATTATCAAGCCATCTTTGGATTCTTTCAAATATCGTAGCGAAGAAATGATTCACAGACCGACATTTTTACGAAGAGAGTGTAGCAATAAGTAAAACGGTGGGGCTAAACTTAAACTGTAAATGTCCGAACGGATTTCAAAGCAACATTAACTTGAATAATCCAGATTCTTGGAAGATTGTTTGAAACGCTGAAATAGACATAAATCTACCTATATCTTCCTTATATTAGATTATTTCCAGATGATTCTTTTGCATAACCGTTAGATCCGACTACTTCGCGATACTGCCCTCAACTATTTACCTCAATGACTGAGCTAAATTTGTAATCCGTCAAACGAGTTAGCTTGAAAGTAGAATGCCGTCGTCAACCGATCTGTTTTTCCAAACTTTCTTGTTCATGACCTTCATTCATTCATTTTCAACATCTTCTTACAAATCCCAACACGCTCTAAGTCTAAGTCGTCCTATTCGTCTTGTATTACTATCGCCGTCATCATTGTCCACGGAAATTAAATAAGTCTGCCTCTTTGCCTCTCTATATAATGTAAAAAAAAATATTCCTAGGTTGCCATGTTATAATAACCTAATGGTGTCGTCTAATTAAACTGATTTATTCTAATATTATAATAAATTAATATTTAAAAGGAAAGTTTGTTTGTGAATTGAGTGAAATCGCTGCACGACTTATCTCTCTAAGCCTAGGGGGTTAAAGTAGTTTTTGAGATTAAAGATTACGATGGTTGTGCTAGTAGGCCTACTACTACTACTACTACTACTACTACTACTACTACTACTACTACTACTACTACTACTACTACTACTACTACTACTACTACTACTACTACTACTACTACTACTACTACTACTACTACTACTACTACTACTACTACTACTACTACTACTACTACTACTACTACTACTACTACTACAACTACAACAACAACAACAACAACTACTACTACTACTACTACTACTACTACTACTACTACTACTACTACTACAACTACTACTACTACTACTACTACTACTACTACTACTACTACTACTACTACTACTATTACTACTACTACTACACCTACTATTACTACTACTACTACTACTACAACAACTACTACTACTACTACTACTACTACTGCTACTACAACAACAACAACAACAACTACTACTACTACTACTACTACTACTACTACTACTACTACTACTACTACTACTACTACTACTACTACAACTACTACTACTACTACTATTCCATTTCTTGAACAAATGTCATAATTATTTAACAATCGCGAAAGGGGAAAGGAAACGAAACGTGGTACCCCATTTTCTAGACCAAAATTACTCCATGCTGTTTTTTTATTTTGTAGGCTATGTGTGTATCTTTCTCTCGCTTTCTCTCCGTCTGTTTCTCTCTCCCTCCCTCTCTCCCTCTCTCTCTCCTTCCTCCCTCCCTCCCTCCCTCCCTCCCTCCCTTTCTCTTTCTCTCATCTCTGTATATTTCCCCAAGCTGTGGGTGCCTATCGTCTTGTTTTTTTTTATCTCTGCTGATTTATGTATTTGGTTTTATTTCTTCGTGTTAACTTGCCTGCCGTTGAGTGCTTTCACTGTTTTAGTCGTAGCATCGTAGAAGATACAGAAGGCGTCACCTCCGAGACCAGTCGATGTTGGCTGTGTTAGGTTGAGACCAGCAGCCACCGCAACTGCCGCATCTGCTGCGTTCCCTCCAAGGCGAAGGATCTCTACACCACAGAATGCGAATTTAATTAACAAAGAGTAAAAATTCATTAGTAACGCGATATCTAACGCAACATATTTTCACGAACTAAAGGCCTGACAATCGAATCTTCCAATAGTGTTTCTGTATTTATCTCCCGCTATTCTAAATGATGTTAAAAATCTTTAACAGCAGCACGTTCATCAAGAAGTATATAATATACAGGGGCCTAGCCTACTTGAAAACTACCATTGGCAGAATTTTGAATACAACCCTAAAAATGGACAGCTGCTCAATGTCAAGATTTCTTATTCATCTTCGTTCTCTTCTTCTTCTACTTGTTCCGGCTGTTTGCTTTTCTTCTTCTCCTTTTGCTTCTTCTTCATCCTCCTCCTCCTCCTCCTCCTCCTCCTCCTCCTCCTCCTCCTCCTCTTCTTCCACTCTCCTCTTCTCCTTACCTCTCTCACCGCTTCAATTCTAAACATCATCCACGTTAGCCGTCTGACTGTCTGCCTGAAACTGATTTTTACCCTATACCTGCCTATCTATTTCTTTGACTATGACATCTCTCTATCTCTTGATTACTGACTTCGACCCTAACTCTAAACTCATACATTGCCTATTTCTACATGAAATCACTCAATTGACTTTCTATCATTTCTTATTTAATACCTTATTCAAAATGACACCATTTTTCTATAAATAGGGCCTAAATAAATAAATTTATTATATGTCTGTCCAGAAGATTCGATTGCCATTTGCCAGGCCTTTAGTTCGTAAAAATAATGGAAATGTAGATATTTGTAAGCTGAAGAATGGTAGGCCTACTCTTTATAGAAAAATGATGTCATTTTCGTGGTATTTAACGCGCGGTATTTAGGCTGCGTTGGCAAAATAATGCGCTGGTTCAGATCAAAAGAAGTCAAAAGCTCTTGAAAGGCATAATATACCCCGCATGCTATAATTATACAAACATCTACTAAGCACTGAGACCCGAAACCATTGATTATCTGTTAAACCCACGCTTTTAATTACTCTTGTAACAAGCAGCGTTTTGCCTGCTAGTTTGTCTCAATAAACGAATTTACAATACTAGAAGTGTAATTATTTACATCAATATGAATAGGGATGAGACTATAGCCTTCAACAGAGCCTCAAATCCAGTATGAAAATCAGTTAAATGAAGTGACGGAGGTCGATGCATATATAATATATTATGTATAATATATGTATAATATATATATAATTATATACATATATATATTAGGGTGGTCCTTAAAATGAAAATTGAAATTTTGAAGTCTTACCCCTTTGTATTGTTGTATGTGTTAAGAAAATAATAATAGGCCCCTGGCCCCTACAATTTTTGGGAACTGATCGGATGTTTTAAACAGGTGCCACAAGCCGCTAGAAATTTGTAAGTATAGCTTTTGAATGTAAGGAAATTCGGATTCACCGTTGACATTACTTTTTTGCAAAAAAGTCATATACCTTGTAAAAATTACTGTTCTTAATAGGTATTTATCATAACAAGAAAGTGTAAACTCCCTAATTGACTACATACTAAATAGATTTCAATTTTTTTTCAATCAATCAATCAATCATGGAATTTATATAGCGCCTCTTCAAGGGCTCTACTCAGAGGCACTCCCAAGCCAGGCCTGATCAAACAGAAAAGTCTTCAATAGAGCGTAAAAAGAAGACGGGTGAGTACGGGGAGAGAGGCGAAGGAGAGGTGGTAAGTCATTCCACGCAGTTGGGCCAGCGACAGAGAATGCTCGGCGCTGCATAGTAGCAGTGCGGGCATACGGGACTATAAAGTCGCCCCGAGAAGAGGAACGGAGGGCTGAGCGACCCGTAAGAGAAGAAGAGAGAGTGAAAACAGAGCATAGGTAGGAAGGAGCCATACCCAATATACATTGCCAGGCGAGAGAGCAAAGCCGATACAGGATACGCTGTCGTTTCACAATACACAGTCTGCAGACTGTGTAGGCCTATTGTGTATTTTAGGGCCTACATCCAATCACTCATTGATAAATACTACGGTCGCAAGTTCTTAGTTTCAGTGCATAAATGTATATTATATACGTATATTGTATAATGTATATTATGTATATATATAAACATATATATACATCGACCTCTGTAGCTTTGTTTAACGGATTTATATACTGGATTTAAAGCTCTGTCGAAGGCTATAATCCATACCCCTAAGCCGCCGCCGTTAGCCGCCGAGCCGAAAAAATTTCTGCCAGCTGACAGACCGCCGGAAATTTTGCGGTTTAGCCGAAAAACCTCCGAGAATTATTTCATGGCTAGCCGCCGAAAAAGTTCGGCTAGAACATGGACAAATTTATGATTATAAAGTTTCCGCGCTGGCTTGCTAATTTGTACTTGGTGCGCAATGAGCGGTGAGTGCTGACGTCAGTTACATGGCCGTCTAATCGTCTATTGTAAGGGCCCTGTCCAGGCTGTCCTATGTTGCATGTTGGTTGCTTGTTGGTTGGTATTCCGAATTCTACTTCCGGTTTTATATTCAATGTTAAATATTTCTAATTATCTCTCATGCAGGTTAGTGCAGTATGCATACTCTTACTGCTCACCTGCAGTCTATTACCAGAATTTTTTCGTTTTTTCGTTTTTTCGTTTCTGTGTAGGCCTATCTGTTTCTTTTTTCTCCCGCCTACACCTATTAATGCATGTCTGGTAGCCCTATTATTTTGTGGTTCTAACTTCCAATCAGTGTTACATACTCGTAAATCGTAATTCAATGTGAACTCAATGCAATGTAGGCCTATATCATCAGGCTATATGTGAACTGAAAACATTAAATGTCCGTTTGTTTCTTAACATAATTATTTGAATTTATTTCTACAATTTTTTTCAGACTGAGTGAATATTGCCCATCTTCCGATTTAAAACTAGGCCCTAATGTATATTGTATTATTGTGTTAATTATTGATGCACTTAGGCCTATAACCGAAAAAGTTAGTTTACGCTCTTTTACGGCTAGCCGAAAAACCAGCCGTAAATTTGCTCAAGCCAGCCGTTAACCAGAAAAATGACGGCTATGCTATGTGTGTGTGTGTGTGTGTGTGTGTGTGTGTGTGTGTGTGTGTGTGTGTGTGTGTGTGTGTGTGTGTGTGTGTGTGTGTGTGTGTGTGTGTAGGTGTGTGTGTAGGTGTGTGTGTGTGTGTGTGTGTGTGTGTGTGTGTGTGTGTGTGTGTGTGTGTGTGTAGGTGTGTGTGTAGGTGTGTGTGTGTGTGTGTGTGTGTGTATGTGTGTGTGTGTGTGTGTGTGTGTGTGTGTGTGTGTGTGTGTGTGTGTGTGTGTGTGTGTGTGTGTGTGTGTGTGTGTGTGTGAGTGTGTGTGTGTGTGTGTGAGTGTAAGGTGTCTGTTGCCAGAGTTCAGAGTGGCGATCATAGCTTCAAAATGTCGAGCACAGAAGCCTCGAGGAAATAAATCGATAATACGCTGGCGACAATACTCTGGTATATCAGGCCAGAGCAAGTCCAAGGATGAAACGCAGCCTTGTATATATTATGCAGGGCAAAGGTTAACGACAAAGTCTACAAAGTCTGTAGGCCTACTATCCAAAGCTGTAGCTGCTGCGCGCGTATTCGCGTCAATGAATGTTAGAATCAAGGGTCGCAGTTTACTATAATAAGAAGTAGCTGTAGTAATGACGTCGTATACTTGTGAATATTCATGAGTACAAATGCAAATCTGTGGCCAGGGATGACTTTACACAGAATAGAAGGCTGCCAGTATTAAGTTGTAGAGGGCTAACCGTGTTAAGTTGCTAACTAGCCTATACTAGTAGACATGTACTACATGTAGCCTATGTACTAGTAGGCCTATGTAGGCCTACTATATGTGTCGACTTAGGGCACCAGCAGAAATAATTGACATCAACTTTTGCTTTTCTGTTGTATTAATTAACTTATTTGACTACACTGTTGGAGAACTTTATGTCACTGAGTGACACTGACTCATGATTGAAATTGTAAATTTATATAGCGCCACTTCAAGAGAGACTCGTAAGAGGCGCTCCCGGCCTAAGCGATGAAACCATGATCGAACAGAATGGTCATCAAACGCTTTGCAGAAAAGAGACAAAGAGAGGCTGAGGAGTTCATGTCGCAGGTTGTTAGGCAACTTATTCCAGGGGATAAGCTTACGGTTACCATAGCAAAACTTTTATGCTGGACCGTGGGAAAACCATGTAGCCTTGCGCAGAGCGGAGAAATCAGTGGCCATGGGATGAAAGAGACTCAGAAGCAGAGCATCTTTGAGATGAGATGGAGCAGGTTTCGCCCCAAGGATCTCATCGGCATCAATGGTACCAAAGAGTAGGCCTAACAGCACATATTCCACCTGCTCACTCAGTCCTAATTTTAGCATTATTTTTCGATGTTGGATTACTGCGCCTTGTTCTAGCCTTCTAGGTATCGGCGCTCGACTAAATCATTGTGTTGGAGATCACTTAGACAAAGAAACAGTGAAAAGAGACCACGGTAGATTGTCACTATGTATTTACGTGTGTCATCTATAAATTATCCCAATTGTGCGATAGGTTACATAAGTGGCATAATACATTATAGCATCTGTAATTCATACGCATCCCATACTTTGCTTACCGAGTCCCATTTCTGTGGCCAACGGCTGAGAAGAAGCGACTGCGCCGTTCCTAACGCAAATGACACCACGACGAGAACTGTATAGCATTGCATTCGTCATCTGCATTTCGAAAAACAACAACGAAATACTGTTGCTACTATTCAAATGTCCGATTTAGTTTAGTTACGTTGGTTGGTCTACTATTGCAAGTCCGACTATTAATTAGACTTATATGTTCTACTCGGCCTAACGTAAAAGAACTACAATTCAACTTAATGAAAATTATTCAATTCAAACTATTCAATTAGTAGCATAAAATATGTAGTACTAAATAAGTTTATGGGCGACAGCAGAAATTTTCGTAATGGGGGCAGAACCACGTAGTACCAAAATCTTTTTGGATGAAAGCAGAAACCCTGTGGCTTAATTGCAATTGTAATTGAACATTTATATAGCGCCACTCAAATCAGCGGCGCTCTCGACCCGCATCACTGCCAAAACCGGCAAAAAGATAGGTTTTCAAGCGTCTACGGAACTGAAGAGGAGAGAGGACAAGAAGCTCTTGGCGGAGGGTCTGGGGAAGACTTTTCCAGGCTGAAGGACCTACATAGGCAAAGCTCCTGGATTGGGCCGTGGAGGAGTGCATACGCGGAACAACCATAAGGCCACGGGCCGAGGATCGCAAGGAGGCCTTCTCAGGCAGGGAAGAAACCGGGGTGCAGAAATTCATTAGGTAAGACGGAGCAGACCCAGTGAGGCAGTGAGGCTTAAGTTGCCCATTTTACCATATGGGATTCATGAATGGCCCATGTGCATTATGGGCATTCTTGTAAGCAAGGTACAAATTTGAAGATATTACTTGTGTAATAGTTTAAAATCAACATAGCAGCATAATAAAAGAAGACAATTAGTTACAAAAATGCTTATTGTTTTATCACAGGCATATATTTTTAAAATACAAATAGGCCTAGTGTAAGTAATAAACTGTTGCGGAGAAACTCTGCACAACTATCTGAAAGAAACTGAAGGCGTCGACGGCTGAATCTGTCCACAATATTCTTAATAAATTCTTTTCTTTAGGCCAACTGATTTATTTTACTCTATAATATATTCTATGTACACTCGTCTTCTTTCTTTGCTTCTATTTCACAGGTAGTTGAAGACCTTATTCTATTCGACTGTTGTCAGTTGCACTTCTGATAAGTCTCATCGCAGAGGCGTTATATAAATGAGTACCTACAATTACAGTTACTCATCACAAAAAACCTACATAGTCCGTCATAGTCCCTGCATATATAGTTGCAACCGCGTAGAGATTAGAACTGTAAACCTGAGTTTAGGCTCGTTGCAGCTATCAATTTATTTAGACAGCCTCTACGTTACTGTCCGTCGCAGAAAGTGAATTTATCCATTTCTAATTACGTTTTTGATCTCGGCCATTGCTAGTAATTTCTCTACATTTTACTGAGCTTTAGTTCAGCGCCTGTCTAAATATTTGATTTCTCAAACCTGCCGTAATTAATGAATCAACGTTATGCTGTTTTACTGATGATCCTGGCTCGGGAGCGCCTCTGAGTAGATTTCTTGAAGAGGCGCTATATAAATTCTATGATTGATTGATTGATTGATCCGGTGTCTTTAGCTCAATGTACAAGAGCTTCTTTGTATAACGAAATGTCAGAATAACCTACTTTAAAACTCGTTTCTTGAATTGAATAATGTTCTTAAGTTTGCGCATTTAGATTTTAAATCCAGGAGGGGCCAGTGCGGCAGTGCCCCTCTTACACTACCGGGCGGGCGTTCATGAATTGTGGTTCATGAGGTACCAAATCTTGCAAATATTGCCATGTGCAGTCAGCCACTATTGAAGTTCTTCCATCCCTGATCCGTTCTCAGGCCTACATACCAAGTCTCCGTTAGTGCTGTCTAAACTCGGTGGGAGGGGAGGGAGGGATGCAAAGATTGGACTGAGAGCAGAGAAAAGCAAATTGCCTCTGAAATTATATGATGTGGTCAATCGTATGAAAAGCAGAAGAAATGTTAAGGAAACAAAGACAAGCAATTTGCTGAGGAGTAGGCTAATGTCAGAAATAGGCTTTGGTTGATGCTATTTATGAGCCCTTGCTTAGTGGATTAAGGAAAGAGGTACATGTTGCACAATCATTAAGCCGTGTCAAAACAATCATTAAGATATTTTAGAATAATAGCGTTTGATTAGATTAGATGCGTAAGAGTAAGACAGGCTGGATTTGAATACAATTAATTAATTCTGAATTGATGGTTTCTCGAAGCGTTTGAAGAGTTAAGGATAAACTACACGTAGAGAATATAATATCTTCTCTACTTAATTGCTATGCGGATATAAGAAGACTTAGCCTAACATTGAGAGGAGCACAGATACACTTCTTCCTATCATTACTAAAAGAATTAACATATTATGTTCTTTTAGTAGTGATAGGAAGAAGTGCATCTGTCTTCCTCTCACTGTTAGGCTAAGTGTAGGCTAAGTCTTGTTATATCCGCATAACATATATTGTTCGTACACTGTTGTCTATCTGCGAGAGATTTCAGTGGGTTTTATATTTCAACCTCTGAGTCGGTTGAAATCCGTAACTACAATGCTTAAATGCAAAATCAACGAATTCTTGATTAGATAGACATTATCTCATGATTTAAACGGTATTTCCTTAACTGGACAAATCTATAGCCTCTGCGATCAGGTCAGCTTGTTTTAAGGATAAACTTCGATCTTCTTTTTCTTACTTAGGCTATACGCCTACCTATTAATTATTAGGATGTATAGGCGCAGTTTCTAAATTCTTTTTCTTACTTATTACCTACTATCCTAGGGTGCTTGAATACCTGACAACACTGTTAGAAGTCACACTCGTAATACCATTAACGGGAAGTAGGCTATAATTATTACGAAAGTGCATAATTATAGACATTGCTCCAAAGGAATCTGGCAACCAATCAGACGATAAGGCGTGAATTTGTCTAATGAATATTCATGCCGCATCTGTCTCTAGCCAGGCGTACGATAGTGCGAAGGGTAACGTGGCAGACGGTAGAGTTCACCTTCGATTTTAGACAATTTACGAACGATAGTTTGTATAGGCCCTACTCTTTTTTTCATCTGTAGAGTAAAATGTGAAGTAAGAATAATACAATAAAATCGATAATGAAGTTGAAATCTACCGTCTGCTCAGACCAGTCTAATTGATATCATGAGGCAATAGCCTTCGATGCGTTACAATGTTGATAATAATGGAACACAAGAATGCCAGTTACTGTTCCTGTCCAATCTGACTTCGCATTTGGAACACCAGTTTCAATGTTACGTGCCAGATTTCTTGAAAAGTTTTGGTTTAGGCCTAAAAATTTACAATGTTTCCATTTTCATAATCTCGAGATTTCTACAGCGCCAAAAAGTGCCCATTCAAAGGCGCTTAGTAAAAACAAAATTGAAAGGCAGGTAGGGGCCTATATATATAGGCCTATATGGTCAAAATCGGTTACAGGTCAAGATCCAAAGAGAGATAGCAAGGAGTCAATTAATAGCGTTCACTCCTCAGATTCGCATTCCTAAAACAATTGCAGAATGAAAAATATGGCATGCCATATAAACGTTTAATTACGCCACTTATCGATTTGATTGTATTATTTTAAGTTCAAAATTCACTCTACAGATAGAAGGTGAACAGTAGGCCCTACTCTACCGTCTGCCATGTTACCTCTCGCACTATCGTGCGCCTGGCTAGAGACAGATGCGGCATGAATATTCACTAGGCAAATTCACGCTCATTGTCTGATTGGTTGCGAGATTCTCTTGGAACAATTACCCCGTGTACTTTCGTAATATACTAACGGAAATTACTTCCGAACGAGTCTACAGTTTCATCACCGTCTTAACTCGTAAATGTATGTATGGATGTATGTAGCAGAACATTTCCATAGGTCGTAAAAACAGTTTTAAATGCAGTCATTTAAGAACATGGAGAAGTAGGCTAGGCTATAATATTATATTATTATATTATAATAATGAATTTACAATATAATTTTAAACAACATATTATTTAGGCAACGAACTAACGTTTAAGTACTTATAGCAGAAAAGCAGAAAAGCAGCAACAATTTAGGCCCTACTTTCCAAATATGAACTATAATTTTAATAAAATAGGCCTATAGTGGCTTTTTCACGCATGCCATTTGAATCGTGTTGCCGTTAACGATCATTCTTAAACTGCGAAGTTTCTTACCTTGATTTTGTTAAATGATTTGAACAACTTGTGAAGAACTTTGTCAGAGGAGTTCTTTCATTAACCGCTCACTAGAGTTTAGTACTTTTCGCAGAGCTGAGCAGCTGCATAGGTATCTTCCTTTCACGAAGCGAGATTATTATGTATGACGTGTCTGTTGAAACTCATCCAGTTTAGAGTTCACTGCTTAAGATCGCTCCTCCCCTCTCTTCGAGAGGAGGCGTTTTCAGTCCTCCGCGTACAAGGTCCAAATCGAAATGCACATGCCGGAGGACATGCTGTTGATAAGCTGTGACACGCAGTCATTGGCTATTGTTTCCTAATAAGGCAATCTACAAGACTACAACCTGGCTCTGGATTTATTATCAGTGGCGTAAGTAGAGTCAACATGTAACCCGAGCAGCAGACCAACTCGACATTAATCATAAATATGATAATTTTAAGTAGGAATTGGTAGAGATTTAAATTCGAAAGTGGCAAGTTAGCAATGGGGACCTGCGAATCACAAATTTTCAGTCGAATCGAATCGGGGGTTAAAGTTTGAATTCGAATCGAATCTCGAATCGAATCAGCGGGTGCCAGTTTGAATATATAAATAATTTTCTGCAGTTTAAAATCAATTACACTCATAGGCGTAGGGGAAATTTCAGCGGCGGGGGGTCAAGATTTTATTTCTGCCCGAAAAAAATCCCAGTAATTGCCATGGCGTCGTGCATTTATAGTCACTGTAGAACAGTCACTCTAGAACAGCCCAAAAAGCCCCGGGCCCCTGAGAATTAGCCTCCACTGCCCCCCTTCGGCGGGCCTGCTCTTGAACCATTCAGGATTAAAATCCCTTCGAGTTCCTTCACGTCCGATTCTTTTTGGACAATACTCTTTGAGCATTGGTTGGTTTGGAAAAGGCTGGCCATCCTTCATTACATCATCGTTAGAGGGAGTGTTGAAGTTCTCATTCTCAGACTCAGCTGTTGGTCAGCATCCTCTTCATCAAAACTTGAACTTTCACTATGGTCGTTTTCATCAAACAGCTCGTTTGACGCAACTGTCGTCTGTCGATAAGCTTACACCAGATGTGTCCGATGCAGACAGTACAGAGGACTGAGCATAGGTCTATCTGAGGCAGATAGTGAGACTGGGGTTTGCTTTGGTTGCACGAAAAAAGTCCGCTGCTTTTGGGACTGTTCACGCACAGCGATGAACTTAACATTTTTACTCTTGTGATTTTTACCATGCTGATCAGCGTAGTCTGAATCCTTACCACATTCACTGCACATAACACGCTGTCGATACCTTCGTTTTCGCGAAGGTTCGGCCATTACAAAGTTAAAATTCTAACTTGATAACTGATGCTAACAATTAACACTTAGTTTTGAGTCACAAATTCACAACTAAGTAAATGTCAAACATGAGAGAAATGTCTGCACACAACGCTGACTTCCCGACCTGCACGCCGAAAAGTGGAGTGCAACAGAACTTGAATTTATTTCTTTTCTGAAGTCGGTATCCAGCCCACATGTTGGATGCTATAAGTAGGTAAGTAACTAAGTAACTAATTATTTAGTAAATCATTGAATAAAGCTGTAAATGCTGTCGCGTCTCTCTAAACCCTGTCATGATGCATGGCCTATCGAGAGCGGCGCGACGTATTCAATCTCGGTCCAAAGGAGGTTTTTAGAGTTTTAATGTAACAACCTACATATACAGGTTACATACATGTATACGTACCAATCTCTATCGTTTCTATCTATCCCAGTTACTCTTCCAAGTCAGTCTGACCCGTGTTCCCTGTCCCACAACCTCTGTGTTCCCCTATCCTCCTCCACGATCCCTTGTATCGCCCCCATCAGGCTTGCTAAGCTGATTAAAGGCCGGTAGGGTGAAACGCAGGCAGGCAGGTAGGCAGGCAGGCAGGTGCCCAGCTTACACACCAGTCGGCCTCGCCTCTGGGGTGATTACGGCGAAGGGGTGGATGGAGGGTACTCTTCGGTTGATGTGGCCTCCTGTGAGATGTGATATAGTTTGAGGCATCTGCTGTTCTTCCATCACCACTCTGTGCTGGCCGTTTCTGTCATAGGCCAAGTCGGGAGACGAAGCCGTGACAACTGCTATAGTGGTTTGCGAGCTAATAGCTACTAATAGTCTAATAATATTCCGATTCGGGCAAATTGTTCAGCATATTTCCCGGTGCCTACTTGCCCGAAAAACAGGAATGCCCGAAATTTGGGGGGGCGCTTGCCCCCCTTGACCCCCCGCCTCCTACGCCTATGATTACACTAAACATAAAGCTAACTAACAAATTTAAAATAACACAAATAATGTATAGCTTAAGTAAGCAAGTATTTAAGTATATTCTTTATTTTACCGATTGCATAACCTCATTTTGGTGTACATAGGCTACGTCTAAGCGGAGTATAACAATCTAATTATAAACCCTTTTCTTGCCAGAGGTTTGCTGAAATTCATAAGCCAATCCACGCGTATTAAACAATTAAAACAATTAGTTTACAACAAAGTGCGTCAAGGGCTAATCATTTTTCGAAAAGTGAATCGAAATTTTTTTGGAATCATGAATGGAATCGAATACCGCCATCCGATTCGTTTTCGACTCGAATATCGAAGCTTAGCAGGTCCCTATAGTTAGCAACTATTATGATGTTATTATAATTATAACTAGAATATTTACCCGTCATATATGACGGTTTGATGAGTGAGTACTCCCGTCAGATCGTGTGCATGGGGAGAGGTAGTGCGGTAGCGAGTGAGGCAGAGACACAGTCCGTCCGTCTGTCTGTCTGTGCGTCTGTATGTCTATTTCCCTCCCTCCCTTCCGCCCTAGCTGTGTCCTCCTTCCCTTTTTCACTGACTCCGTCTATCAATCCTTCCGTCTGTCTGTCAGTCTGACCGTCCGTCTGTCTGTCTGGCTGTGCGTCTGTACGTCTATCTGCCTAGTGCCCAGTGTTTTCGTGGGCCTGTCTAATTTCTGGCTAGGCCTGTAGCACTCCCTAAGGCCGGCTCGGCCGGCGGGTCGGCCACCGGCCTGTCAGGCACATTTCATACATTCGACAGAACAGCGGCTGTGTTCATTCCAAACATTCCAGAGCGTTTATTGGCACACAGAGCTGGCAAACTATATAATAGGATATATATACATCATCATCAACCGTGGGCTCAACGCCCGTAGGTGTCCGTTGCCATTCTCACTGTGTTTTTCCACTGCGGTGTGGTTCAGCTCCTGCAGCGATGTTCCACACCATTCGGTGACATCGTCGAGCCATTCTCTCTGGGGTCGTCCTCTCTTGTTTGTACCATCCATCATTCCGAACACTAATGTCTTGATCTTCCTATCATTACTCAGTCTGCATATGTGGCCAAACCGTCCCAGCTTCCTCTTAATTATCTTCTGTACCAAGTTTTGCTTGAGATGTATGCGTCTATATAATACTGTATTGCTGACTTTTTGTGTCCATCCTATTCTCATGATCTTCCTAAAACATTTTCTTTCAAAGGCCAGTATTCTTCCTTCAATGTCTTTCGTTATTACCCAGGCCTCGCATCCATATAACATGCTACTGAAAACGCATGTTTTCAAAACACTCAGTTTTGTCTTTAGCCTTATGGCTTTGCTTTTCCAGATCTTGTCCATGGCTTTTAGTGCTGCTAACGCCTTTGCAATTCTGACCAGTACTTCTTTCCTACCGTCCAAATCATACGTCACATTACTCCCAATGTATGTAAACTTTTCAACGTTTTCTAACTGAATTCCGTCGACGATTATCTTCTTTGCTAAATTCTTTTTCACAAATACCATTGTTTTTGTTTTATCAAAATTCATGATAAGGTCATATTGTAAGGTTGTTGCCTGTTGGTCTTGGCCCTGTACACCTGGTGGTGGGAGTTGCACAACCTGAGGGTGCTGAGAGCCAGTGTAAGATGGCATTCGAACATCCGCCGAGCTGTGACCACCAGTGTTGAGGTCACTCGAGGGCTTCAGTACACCTGCTGGGGGTGCTCCATTGTTGCCGTGGTGCACTGAGGGGTTTTCTACTACTTCGTCAATCGTACGAAGGGAACTATTATCATAAAGACTCCGATCGGATGCTAACTCGCCGGATGGGGTTTGTCCTATGTACATAGTCAAGTGTCTGTCAGGAGAAGAAGATACCATTTCTCGATGGATTTGAGAGGGGCCAGCCTCAGGTCTCATAGGCTTATTAGGTATCTGGGGAACGGCCGATAATGTATCCAGACCTCTTGTCAAGCGAGTCCTAATTCGTTCGCTTCGACGGAGAGGGTTTAAAGAGTCAAGAGAATTCCCTGGAGGTGACGTATTCGTCACTCCTTCAACTCGACTAAAGGTGACGCTGAGGGTAAGACGCGCAATTGTAATCTAATTCAACTGGAGGAATCGCCCAGTCAAGGTCCGTATTGGCAACAATGAGCGGGTTTTCAATCTCCACCACTCTCTCGGTCAATTTCTCAACACACTCATTCACATCATTCACGCTATCATGCAAGGCTGACTGCTGTCGGGTCATTTCCGCCTGCTGGTCACTTATTACTTGTAATTCATTACGTAGGGTAGCCTGTTGCCTGTTAAAGTCATTTCGTAAGGTAGTTTGTTGGCTGTTAAAGTCATTTCGTAAGGTAGTTTGTTGGCTGTTAAAGTCATTTCGTAAGGTAGTTTGTTGGCTGTTAAAGTCATTTCGTAAGGTAGTTTGTTGGCTGTTAAAGTCATTTCGTAAGGTAGTTTGTTGGCTGTTAAAGTCATTTCGTAAGGTAGTTTGTTGGCTGTTAAAGTCATTTCGTAAGGTAGTTTGTTGGCTGTTAAAGTCATTTCGTAAGGTAGTATGTTGTGCAATGATTGATTGTAAGCTTCCTAATATTTGAGTGAGAAGGGGGTCAGAGGGAGGGGGACTTTCAACCATACCACTACCTCCTTGAGGGTGGTCGTCGTTGTCATCATCACTATCAGATCCTACTGTAGCCAATGCTAGTTTAGAATGAGACATGACTTGCGTTGCACAGTTATTATTCTCAAGCAACAATTTCACTTGTACAGCAGTTTCTACTTATCTAAACAAGATTAATTAATTAAGCACACTTCAATACAAACGCAAATTAATATGCTTCATGCTTGCAGCGGGACGCTCCACACGGGACCACGTTACTAATTCTCAATCGGGACAAGCTTTAACACACACGCTATACCATATATGCCAATCTATACGCTTAATGCAAACAACAGTTCGCTCCACCTGGAAACGTATTACTAGTATCAGCACAGGGCGATCTTTTATACACACTGCAATACACACACAGCTATACACTCAATGCCAACAGTAGGTTGCTCTACCTGGAAACGTATTACACATTTATTGGGACTTTCTAAATATGGATAGCAGGTTGCTCCACGCAAGCACACGATACTATTTAGCAAACTGGGCAATCGTTCACACACACACTGCAACACTCACGAATTTATAACCTACAGGCAGGCAGCAAGTTGCTCTACCTGAAACCGTATTACACACTTACTGGGACACTCTAAATAGGGACAGCAGGTTGCTCCACACGGACACACGTTACTAATATAAAAAACAAAGGAAGGGGCCAGACTTAAGATACGGGGCAGGAGGGATCTAATATCAATCGTACATACGTTTGGCTGACTCGGGAAGTTCCTTTCTGCGACTTGTCTTTCTTCGGCTAGGCAGCTGTCGTCGGGTTAGGTTGATCTGTCGCAGATAATCTGTTCTGGCTGGGGAAGGCGATTTACTGTGCTCCTTTGCCTGTTCTGGCCTTTTCGCATACACACGACGTTACTTTAATCCAAGGTTTACGTTACGGGTTGACGCTCGCATTACTACTCTCCGGGTAACTTCTATAGCGTCTAGTATTCCAGCGACGATCTGTTGAGGAATGATCTCGCTTATATTATTATACGCCGTTGCTCTCGAATACGTTAATCTTCATATCTGTGCATAAGTATCAGTCTTGTTGTCCTCGAGACCAAGGTCTTGGTCTCGAGTGCACTCGAGTTCGTTTTTAAAAGTCTTGGTCTTGGTCTTGGTCTTGAGACCAAAGGTCTTGGTCTTGGTCTTGAGGTTCAAGGTCTTGGTCTTGGTCTTGGTCTTGAGGTTCAAAGTCTTGGTCTTGGTTTTGCAAGACCAAGACCAAGACTTTTGTCAATATGAACAGTCATTAATTTTAACAAATGGCAAGAATTTTAAAAATTTATCCAATAATTACTCATACATTTATTGCTTTAGTATTTACACGGTGTGAATGAGGCTTCACTGTTGTTTTTTACAATTATTTTGACTTCCGGTTATTTACCATGGAATGATTTCAAAACAGACTCATGATTAATTTGTACATTTACATCCGGTTCTTGAAAAGCTGCTTTGTGTGCTAGGGAATTCAGCACTTGTAGACCGTGTTTTTTCACATGGCAGAATTTTTATGAGGCCCCATAGGTCACGTCTTGGTCAGAAAATTCTGAGCAAATTGGTTTTTATAAAATTCAATAGGCATTTGGAATAACATTTCGCATGAAGGACTGTTGTAAATACGAATTCGGAATTCTCGGCAGTCTCCATTTAGAGTTGTTTTGCTTGAATAAATGAAAACACTAATGTTTTCATTAAAATAACGAGTTGTCCGACTGGACAAATTTTAGTAAGGAATAGAAGTCTGGATACGACTGTGATTTTTGGGTCTTGGTCTCCGTCTTGGTCTTGAGGTTCAAGGTCTTGGTCTTGGTCTTGAGGTTCAAGGTCTTGGTCTTGGTCTTGGTCTTGAGGTTCAAGGTCTTGGTCTTGGTCTTGGTCTTGAGGTTCAAGGTCTTGGTCTTGGTCTTGGTCTTGAGGTTCAAGGTCTTGGTCTTGGTCTTGGTCTTGAGGTTTAAGGTCTTGACAACAAGACTGATAAGTATATCTCCGTGATACGTCTTTGAGGTCGTTGGGGAAGAGGGTAGCACACGGCTCTGCATATATATATATATATATATATATATATATATATATATATATATATATATATATCTCTCTCTCTCCGGGTACGTCGTTGAGGTAGTTTGGACAGGGGATAGCACACGCATGCACTATTCGGTAGTTTCAGACGGCAGCAAGGAGGACGCACGTGATCAGCTCGTGGCGGCTGGTTATCGTCGTTATCTCTCTTTCGGGGTGGATGGCGTAGAGATCCAAGTCACGTTGGATGAGGTTCGAATCTTCCTTCGGGATGGAGGGCTGGATGCGGACACGGCGTCCATGGCTCTCCGTAGGTTTCGGATGATCGGCTGCAGTGCGATCTCTATCGACAGAGGTACATCTTCGGTTGGGCTGGTTGCTGGCTGGAGCAGGGGTTCGTCTCCTTGGTATCGCCGCTTCGTCGTCCGTCTTCTGTTGGGCGAGTAGTTCCGTCTTCGGCAGGATTTCGTCTTCTTCGGATTCGACCTGCTGACTGTAGAACTTCCGTCTATTTTTATGGGTTTGTTTTCAAGCTTTACGCCTTATCTGACATCACCTTATGCTGATCTCAGACGCTGCTGTCGGTTCCTCTCCATCTACTGACATCAGATTTGGTCGCTTGCTTCCCTCCACATCTGCTGATATCAGAGCTTAGGCTGCTTGTTTCTCTCTTCTGCATACGCTGCAAGTTTTCCTCCAAAAGCACATTGCTTATGCTGCAAGTTCATTCGGACTTAACTCGGTCGTTGGAAGTTATCAGACGTTCAGACTCTTACTGGATTTTATCTCTCATCCTCATTCTATTGGTTACTTATGGAATACTCTATTACTCTACTGGATATTAAGGGACTCCAAGGGTTAATATGATGAGAAGGTAAGTGGAAATGGGTTCTGCTGTAGACAGGTAAGTGGACTGTAATGTTACCTCGTTAAAGGACAGGTAAGTGGGTTGTAATGTCACTAAAGTACAGGTAAGTGGGTTGTAATGTCGCCGATGGCGTACCGGTACGTTACAATATCTCTTTCCTTCTTCGCTCAACGTTTGTACTGTATGTTCCAATTGCTGTTCGTCTTCTCCAATCAGGCCAATACGATGGGCAAAGCAAAAGTTATTATTGATCATTATGCCGCTGATCAATACTGCTTCATCGTTTTCCCTGATCTTGTCCAGGACTCTTTCTAAGTGCATGATGAAAGTAGTTGGTGATATTGGATCACCTTGCCTTGTACCTCTGCTGGTGTTAAACCAGACTCCAGTTTCACCACACACTCTGACCGCTGCCTTTGCAATGCTGTTTATTTCCTTCAGCAGACGAGTCAGTTTGTTATCCACGCCATACGATTCCAGGACTGTCCATGTTACATTCTGATCGATGCTGTCGAAAGCCTTTTGGAAGTCCACGAAGCATTTATATATTTTCTTATTCTTTCTTCTAGCCTTTTCTCCTCTCAGTCTCAGTGCTAGTATCTGTTGTACAGTACTTCTATCTCTTCTAAATCCCGCCTGTTCGTCTGCAGGGTATTCTTCGGATTGTCTCCAGAGTCTTTCTGTTAGTATCGTCATCAATACTTTGCCAAAGTGACTTATCAGTGCGATTGTTCTAGTTACTGCATTCTAGTGCGCTTCCTTTTTAATGAAGAACGACTAGAATTGACTTCTTCAATTCATCCAGCGTGCACTCTTCCTCCCATGCTGCATTACAAATCTTGTGTATCTCCTTTATCATGATTTCGCCTCCACTTTTTATCATCTCCTCTGTTATGCCATCATTGCCCGGACTTTTGTTGTTTTTCGATCGCTGCACAGCTCCTATCACCTCTGCTTCCAAGATGTCGTTTTCGATATCTTCGCCTGGCGGAGATATTTCCTTTAGTTCAGAAACCACCTGATTTGTGATGTCTTTATCCATTTGTGCTTTATTTATACAGGCTGTAACAGTAAGTTGTCCATCTGTGTCTACTTTGTTCATAAGCACCTCACCCGTTTCATCCCTAATTGCTGCAAGTTTTGGTTGCCACTTTCTGTTACTGTTTCTGATCATCTTGCACATCTCTCTTGTTATGTATTCTCCATGACATTTTTCTATGTCGTTACATTGGTCCTCGAGCCATTTGGTTTTGTCTGCTCTCGCCGCTTTCCGTACCTCGTTGCATTTTGCCCTACAGAGTCCTTCTGCTGCATCCGATCTGTCTCTTCTGATCTTCAATTCTTTTCTCCCACACCAGTCTCAAAGTTTCTGGTGTGATCCATTTTTTATTGATCTTTTCTTGTTATGGGATCACCTGTTCCGCTGCTTGCATTATCCCTGCAGTCAGCTGTTCTGCCCGTTTATTAATATCTTGTTCCTCACCCAATTCTTTGAGCTTTGCTTCTAGTGCTATTTGATATGCGCTCTGTATGTCTTTTTCAGCCAGTCTCGATACATCTCTTCGTTTCTGTGTTTCCTCCCTGTGTCTCTTTTTGAGTTTTTTTATGTTGGCAACCACCGTAATCCGAATCCACATCTGCGCCCTGAAATGTCCGACACTGCTGGACTGACGTTGTCTAGCGCGTGTTGATTAATATCAGATCTATCATATTTCTAGTTTTATTATCGCTAGATCACCATGACCATTTACGACAGTCTCTGTTGAAATCTGGTGTTGCAAATCACTAATTCCTTGTCCATTGCAAATTCCAGCAACTTCTCACCTCGTTCATTTCTATCCCCATATCCAAATCTGCCCATTACTTTCTCCCACCCTGTGTTGTCTGTACCAATCTTCGCGTTCCAATCGCCTTCAACAGTAAATACATGATCCCGCTCAGGTACTTCGTCGACAGCTGATGTCAGATATCTCTGTAAAACCTCTCGATATCCTCATCTGAGCTTTCTGCTGTAGGTGCATACACTTGAACGACCGTCATGTTAAATGGTTGGGCTCCAAATCTTGCCACTATTATTCTTTCGTTTACTGGTTTATATCAGTCTTGTTGTCAAGACCTTAAACCTCAAGACCAAGACCAAGACCAAGACCTTGAACCTCAAGACCAAGACCAAGACCTTGAACCTCGAGACCAAGACCAAGACCAAGACTTTGAACCTCGAGACCAAGACCAAGACCAAGACCTTGAACCTCAAGACCAAGACCAAGACCCAAAAAATCGAAATCAGGTCAAGACTTCTAAAAATTGTAATGTCGGAATATTCGCTATTTTAATGAAAACATGAGTCTTTTATTTTATTCAAGCAAATTAACTATAAATGCAAACTGCAGAAAAATCCGAATTTGTATTCAAAAGTCCTTCATGCAAACTCTTATACCAAATGCCTTTTGTATTTTATAAAAACCAATTCGCTCAGAATTTTCTGACCAAGACGTGCCTTTTGGGCCTCATAAAAATTCCGCCATGTGAAAAAATACGTTCTACAGGTGCTGAAATCGCTGACACACACAGAGTAGCTTTTCAAGCACTGGATGTAAATGTAGGCCTACAGATAGTGAGTCCTTTTGAAATCTTCCCATGGCTAATGCTGGTTATTGCTGTTTTTTTTCGCTGGTTATTAGTGCTGGTCAATTACAGAATAACTGTTGCTGCTGCCAATGAGTTTTCCTGACCAACATGACTTGTATCCATCCATAGATATTGGTCGTATGATGCAAGCAGGCTTGATACAGAATTCTTGAGTTCTGTTAAATGACTGTTCATATTAACAGCCGGTCTTGGTCTTGGTCTTGCGAGACCAAGACCAAGACCTTGAACCTCAAGACCAAGACCAAGACCAAGACCTTGAACCTCAAGACCAAGACCAAGACCAAGACCTTGAACCTCAAGACCAAGACCAAGACTTTTAAAAACGAACTCGAGTGCACTCGAGACCAAGACCTTGGTCTCGAGGACAACAAGACTGGTTTATATCCCATCAAGGCATCGCGTGCTTTGTTGTTTAATAGGAATCCGACACCTGATTCATGTCTACTCTCGTTTCCTGACCATATTAGTTTTCCTCCACTCATTTCTTCCGCCATTGTCCAACGCATTTCCGAAATTCCGAGAATGTCGCATCTGTATCTCTTCATCTCTTCCTGAAGCAGCTGCAGTTTACCTGTCGCCCACAGTGTTCGGACGTTCCATGTTCCCACTGACAACACGTCCCTAGTAGATTTAATCTTTCTTTCGGTAGCTGACTTTTTGATCCAACCCGCTCGGTTGGAGTCGCGGACCTTGTTTATCCGGGCGACCACCGAACCGGTGTCACGAAATAGAGTATCCCCATACAACTATATCCCCTTAGCAGAATGGAGACTATGGAGTATCCGGCCGGATGAAAGTGAACGGGAGGGACTATCCCCCCTCGTGTAGAAGTATCCCCCATGAGTCGCACGAAATTATCCCCCTGTTAGAAAGTATCCCCCTTCAACATAATTACAAATTGTACGATTTAAGTCAGTTTAGAACTACATCAGTCGTGGTCATGGACAAAGCTATATGCTACTTCAGTGCATATTTTTAGGAATTTTGACTACTGGAACAACATTTTGGAACTCGTCTCTGAAAAACTTTGATGATTTTTTCTGGGAATTCATCTCCCCGAAAAAGTTTATGACCTCTTTTTAGGAAGTCATCTCCCAAAAAAGTCATCTCCCGAAAACCGTTGATGACCTTTTCTTAGGAATTCTTCTCCAAAAAAATTGATGACCTTTTTTAGGAAGTCATCCCCTGAAAAAGTCATCTCCCGAAAACAGTTGATGACCTTTTTAACGAATTCACCTCCAGAAAAAGTTAATCACCTTTTTGGGAATTTACTACTGGGGCAAATCTGAAAACTCTTCCAACATTTTGCCCCCACTACTTATACTTTGACCGTACATTGCCTGGGACAAATCGGCCTAACTACTGGGACAAATCCTAACACTACTGGGACATTTGTCCCACTAGTTATACAGTTAAAATATGCCCTGCCTCTGCCAGCAGCAAATGCAGTGTGATTCTCGTTAACGTTAACGATAACGAAAATGTTCGCTAACGAACAAAAATGATTTCGTTAACGATAACTATAACTATAACTAAGAAATATCATTAACTAGGACCTATGACTATAACTATAACGAAAATAACACTAAAGAAAATTCATCGCTATTTTCGTTAATGAAATAAAAAGTGCAATATCGATTAACATAAGAACGTGAAAAAAGAAGTCTTTAAATTACTCATGGGGTCGTCCATTAATTATGTAAACTAACTAAAATGAAAAACCATTAACTATAACTGTAACTTTAACTAAAAAAGTAAGGAGAATCATACTGAGCAAATGGACTTCTCTTCGTGTGGGCTGTACGCAGCTGCCTAATGCCTATATATATGCCTTTGAGATTGCTTCCGGTTCTGCCAAGCTGGATGTTGACTTCGGTGAGCCTTTAGAAATGCGAAAACATGTTGAGAAATGTTTCAGCGACAACACAATGCTGCTTTTCCGCAAAACCCCTCTTAAGAGAAGGGGAAGAAAGCTACTTCTGCGTGTGGTTATCCTTTCTACTGTAACTTCGGTTTCATTTGCTCTGAACATTGTTTAGAACACTTAGAGTCACTTTAATTGCTTTTGTATTTTGATTACAGCATAAATTTATCAATTGTACACATTTTTCAATAATACCTTATACCTCTGAATTCTATCCCCCGGGGATGATTTTACACGATGGCGGATAGAAATGGTTTATCCCTCTGATACTCTACACCGGTATATTCTATCCGGGGGATATATTTATTCATCCCCGGGATTTTAGGACGGATAGTCTGTCACGCGACACCGGCATGTTTGTGGATTTGAGTTTCTTGGCATCAGATTTCAATCGTCTTTGTTCTTTGCTGTCAGCGCATCGACACACATCTGACAGACCCTCCTCTTTTATCCGGGCTTGGGACCGGCACGGGGAGTTTCTGGTTTGCAGCTTGCGCGAAGTGCTCCTCGAGGCAGGGATACCGCCCACGTTGGCCATCTGTTTCAGGGTTCCTGCTGAGCCTGTTCACCTCGCACACGTGTGTATATAATATATGTATATATAAATATATACTTGCATGTTTCTAGGTGTAACTGTCAATCAAATAGGCCATGGCTCAGAACCTCAGCCAATTAAATAGGCCGTCCCAGAGCCGCACACTGTATGTTGCGCCCACAGTGCTGCTTGTATGTATGTGTAATATGTATATGTGCATTGTGCATGTATCTATGTCTATGTGTGCCTGTCAATCAAATAGGCTAGGGGTCAAAGCCTCATCCAGTCAAAATAAGCCTAGAGCCGCACACAATATAGGCTCCGCCCACTGCGCCTAAGCATGAGTGAGAACGTTTGCCGACACACAGATCTAGGAAATTATTATTCAGGATAATTCACTGACTACAGCATTCAACATTTTGATACCAGATAAAAAAAAAGTATTCACATTGTTACATTAGAAACTTAACAATATGCAAACTGTAATCTATCTGCAGCATTAAGACCATTTTGCTGAAAAAGCCAAGAAAACGTTCGTTAATACTTTTTGTAGATTTATCAAACATATCGTTACACTATGGACGCTTGTTCAGTTTTACTTATATCTTTTGTATCGTCTAATAAACGTGAGAACATAGCCGATTCTTTGAGAAATGCTCAACAGATGAGTTGTGAAGAGTTAATCCGTACTTTCACCTGTTGCGTGCTGATAGTAAGAAAATCATGTAGGTTCAGCAAACGGTGAATTTTCTTTGACCCTGTAACGACAGCAAAAGCAGTATGCAGTATCCTGCAGAACAGAATAATTATTCCAACCATGGAAATTCCGCAAAAGAGAACTTTGCAAAAGACGTTTGACTTATTTAGTCACTCCAAAATATTTCCATGGGTAAATATGCAATTTGTGGGACGCGGTGGTGTAGCGGTATGTTCTGTGCCTTGTAACCAGAGTGTTGCAGATTTGAATCTACCTCAAGCCACTGTGTAGCGACCTTGGAGAAGTTGCTCACCCACAATTGTCTGTGAGGAAGGCAACGGGAAACCACCTCACCTCATCTCATCCTTGGGTAGCATAAAGCCAATCGACCTGCCTAATTCGGGCAGAGAACTCATCATCATCGTCATCATCATCATATGTAATTTAGGTTGAACCGGGCTATGTAGTTCACCTTTGGAGTTGGAAATGTCCTCTGGAAACTTCTGTAGAGGTTGAGCTTGTTTGTTCAGTTCATTTCTCGAGTTTGTAGCGACACCGACGTCTGATAGTGGTAGATTACCTCAGGGCCTTACTGACTAGTTATTGAATTTGATGTAGATGTTTCCAAGCATGAGGCAGCTGTTTTCTTCCTTTTGGGGTCTATAATAAATCCGAGCGCTGAGAACTTGTGCGATCCAGACAATGCTGCTGCCAAATCTTCATTTTTAGTTTTTTCTTAGGTTGAGTAGCTGCCATGGTTAATCCGGGAAGAAATTTAAATTAAATAACACACAAACACAACATCTGATAACATATTTAGGCTACGTTGTTCAAAAGTGCCACAACAAGGGTTACAAGGCCCGTGTAGGTCTCAGCCTCTCTGCAGTCTGAACTATAGCCTATATATATGACGGGTGCTTCATGATACACAGGGCCGCAGACGTATGTAAGAGCGGTGCGTGGATATTTCGGTCTTCACGTGCAGCATCTGTCTAGGTACCTGGTAATCCTAATGTGTTCGGGTATTCGACCTTGGTCGACCAACAATGGTAGCGAATACCCAGTTGTACATGAAGAAACATTCATTCGCATGCACACTAATATACAGCCAGATTCTCCCTTTTGGCGTACAACCAATGCATGTACTTGAACTCAGCTCCAGGCTAAGAAATGCCCGAGATAACATCTGCCTTCAGTGCCTTGTTCGCAGGGCTGTAGTGGTAAAATTGGAGGCGAGTAGGCTATACGCTACCGGTTAGTTTTCCGAAACAAATTAGAGGTGAGTATACGCTACAGTATTTTGTGAGTATACACTACAGTATTTCAATATAAATAAATATAAATATTTTGTGAGGTGAGTATACGGTCTCTAAAGGTGAGTATACGCTGTATACCCGCGTATACCCTCGACTACAGCCCTGCTTGTTCGTCTGTCTCTCGCCCTGTAGCTCTGTCTGTCTGTCTGTCTGTCTGTCTGCCTGCCTGCCTGTCTGTCTGTCTGTCTGTCTGTCTGTCTGTCTGTCTCTCGCTCAATGTAAAACTCAAAATTAAAATTTCTCAATTTCTCGATTCCGGACTTTCACAACCCGGGCAGAATTGAATGCAACCCGGGCACTGTCTATAATTGCCTGGGCGTGGTTACGCCACTGTTTATTATCAGTGCAGACCATCATCATCATCATCATCATCATCATCATCATCATCATCATCATCATCATCATCATCATCATCATCATCATCATCATCATCATCATCATCATCATCATCATCATCATCATCATCATCATCATCATCATCATCATCATCATCATCATCATCATCATCATCATCATCATCATCATCATCATCATCATCATCATCATCATCATCAGCATCATCATCATCATCATCATCATCATCATCATCATCATCATCATCATCATCATCATCATCATCATCATCATCATCATCATCATCATCATCATCATCATCATCAGCATCATCATCATCATCAGCATCATCATCATCATCATCATCATCATCATCAGTGACGTGCTCCTCTCTTGCCTTTTCCACAACCCTTCGCAAATCGTCTCGGTCTTTGGCTTATTGTTCTGGCTTTCATATACTCGGGACATATAGAAAGGTGGTCTCCCGTTGTCTTCCTCTCGGTTTTTTCTCGAGACGCCATCTCGAAGCTTTGGCTAAATTACGTAAGAGTAAATATTTCATATTTAAACAATATTGCCAATTAGCAAGTAACTGAAAAGAAGAAAAAATTATGCACGTAGACAAAGTTAACACACATCATGCAATTCAGCTACTATGGATATGGCTTGAACTAATCCTCGGCCATGCCAGGCCCGTTCTGGCAACCCACCATGACGGATCAGGTCTTGAGGGGCGCCGTCATACAACTAAACGGGGCGCGAGGGGGCGAACCATGCACTCCCCGCGCGCCTATGGCTAATTTCGGAATAATAATAATAATAATAAGACGATTTATGTAGCGCCGTAGCACAGCCGAGGCCGAAGAAAAGGGCGCTGTACATGAGTTATAAAAGTCAATGACAGTCGTATGAAAGTTTAAAAAGATATGTCTTCAGGTGCGCTTTGAATGACTCCAGAGATGGCGCATTCTTAACGTGGTCAGGAAGATTGTTCCACGCAGTAGGTCCAGCGACAGAGAAAGAACAGTCGCCAAATCTCGTAGAAGACCGCGGGACTTGCAATTGATTCTTTGATGACGATCGTAGCCGACATCTGTTCTGGTTGTCTGCCACACGAATGCAGAAATCAGATATATAATCCGGCATGAGGTGATTCAATGCTTTATAGGTTAGCAAACACAGTTTGTACGTGATCCGCTGAGGAACGCGCAGCCAGTGAAGGTTGTCGCGCAGCAGATCAGTGACATGATCAGATCTTGTCCGGCCATATATGATACGTGCAGCAGAGTTGAGCACCGACTGTATTCGATCTAGTTGAGAAGTCGGCAGACCCGCCAGTAGGCTATTGCAGTAGTCAACCCTGGAAACTACGAAGCTGTTGTCCAAGATGACGGCAGTTGAGGTTGGAATGAATCTGTGGATGGTTTTAAAATGCCCCGATACAACTACGATACAACTACGACCATCAAAATAGAAAACTCCGTTTAACTCCCCAACCTGTGTTGCACTGGTACTCGTAATTTACTGGCCCTGAAAGAAGGGAGGACTTAAATGGCGCTGGATAGCAAGGTATATCTGAAACAGTCACTCATACCAATACTAACAGTACTGGGCTCAACCGGACTGACTTCGTCATGCCTGTTAGCTTCGTATTTAAATTACCAAAATGACACTCGACGCATAACGTGTATATGTTACAGGTAATTCGTAAAACCAGGGATTTTGTAAAATCCCTGAAATCAGAAGACGAAAATTTGACAGATTGCCTGAAATGAAAATGACGAACATAATCGAAGTTTATTACGCAAACAAACCCTATTTTCAAGGGATCGACAGTTTAAGATGGTATTTTATTTTAAGCTTAGTTCTCATGTTGTAGGCCTACAACCAGGAATTTTGTAAAATGTCTGAAAGTTTATTATGCATGTTCTTATTATATATGTTCTTCCCACCAGTAGGAATGATCGCAATACAGTTATCTGATGACACATAACCGTTTTAGGATGTAGTACTGTCTGTTGGTCTTTGTTGTTGTATCCTTCATCGCTTCTTTCAGCTCATCAATCAAATCGAAGTACGTTTCCTTCTTCATCAGCTCTGTTTTCTTATCATAACAAGCAACTGTTCCATAAATTTTACCTCTGTCATATTATGCTCACTATCCATTTTGTTTAGAACTGACCTAACCAAAGGATAACCAGAAATGAAATAGTTCTTGCTGGGTTTTAATTTATATCAAGGGTACTCGTCTGACCACAGTTAATCTCAGCCAATCGGAAAATATTTCGGTCAACTTGTAATTGTTGCGACGGCACATCAAAGAATTATAAGTAAATAGACAATCAAAGTTCTCTGAGTTCTGCGAAACAAATAGGGACAAATTTTTCAAACGGAAAGTGCAGTTGTCGAGCCGTATTGTTTACTAATTTGTGAAGTATCAACAACTTCAATTACCCTGCAACTTCAAAGTCTACTGAGTGCTGCAAGACAAATAGCTGCAAATTTTTCAAAGGGAAAGTAAAGTTGTCGAGCCGGATTGTTTATTAATTTGTGATGTATCAACAACTTCAATTAATTTGCAATTTCAAAGTTAAAAATTTTCAAAGGGAAAGTCAAGTGTCGAAACCATTCGAGTATGTCGTGTGACAACAAAAACTGATGTAGAACTTAACTTAAAATAAAATACCATCTAAAAATGGTAATCGTTTGAAAATAAGACTTCTTTGCATAATAAACTGTCAGACATTTTACAAAATTCCTGGTTGTACAACATGAGAACTAAACTTAAAATAAAATACCATCTTCAACTGTCGATCCCTTGAAAATAGGGTTTGTTTGCGTAATAAACATCGATTATGTTTGTCATTTTCATTTAAGGCAATCTGTCAAATTTTCGTCTTCTGATTTCAGGGATTTTACAAAATCCCTGTTTTTTTCAGGGATTTTGTAAAGTGCCTGAGTGAATCAGGGATTTTACAAAGTACCTAAAAATTTCAGGGATTTTACAAAATCCCTGGTTTTACGAATTGCCTGTAACATATACATATAATGCATGCCACGTCGCTGAAGAATGACACCTTTATGTTCTTTGTTACATACTATTCACTAGACACTGCCACGCTGTATACCACGTAGAATGTCTTGCTCTGTGGCAAACCAGCAAAGACTAGTTCGTCATTATTAAGACTGGAGCTTCATCGTCTCACACGGCGTCGATGGCTTCCGCTCTGTCCAGAATAAGAGTCTGGCAAACACGTCAGGCTACAACTACTCATAAGCTGTGTAAACTCAAGTTGGAGCCTTACCATTAATTGAAGACGAACTGCACGAGCGGTCGCTTTTACTGAATGTGATGCATTTATTATTATTATTTTTATTTTTATTTTTTTTACCCGAGGTATATATGATCCCTCAGGTGTCATGATACTAATTAAATATGTTGATTCTGGAGTGTGACCAATGCGCCGGAATTCTCTGTCTCTCTGTCTCTGTCTCTCTCGGTCTCTCTCGCTCTCTCTATGTCTCTCTGCTCACTGTGTGCCTCAAGGGCTATCATTTATATAGCCATATCGAAAACCTTCCTACGCGACAAAACGACAAACCTTTAGATGGTGCCAGTCTGAAAGTGTGTCTGTGTATGTATCTGCCAACTCCCCACGCTCAGACTATAGGCGTACGTTCCGCTGCAGTCTGGCCAACCACTGACAAGGTGATAATGATGACCAGTCCCGAGAGGATCGGAATACAGTTCATAGGCCAACCCCCCCACACAAATTCATCTTCGATTGTCTGATCATCGACAATGGACATGCAATGGTAGGCCTACTTCTGTTGCATCAGAAGTGCAAATACTTGCATACCGGTAATTGTTTGGATAATTGTTCTACCACAGTTCTTTGTACAATGCAGATTTATTCTTGTGAAATCTTTGATTATATATCTTCATTTAGTCGATCGAGGGCAGGAAAAATAGGTGCCTACTTTTTTCAAGTGGAACTGATACGACTGCGTCTGCTGCCAATTCATTCACCATGCAACGTTTCTTTCAAGGTACTGAAGAAGCAGAGAAGGCTGTCTCCAGGACAATATCAAACAAGATTCCTGTGATTGGAAGTTTCCCGCGTTCGAACCTCACAGAACTGCTGAGCTCACATAAGCTACAAAGCCAGCAGCTGATGTTCAACAAATCGGATTGATTGCCTGAGATCCATGTGTCCAATTGTCTGCAGTTATACGTTGTCACTTCAAAACACAAGATATATATTCGTCTCTCATGGAAAATTGCTGTAAGCAGGGATTTGAATCAAAGCCACTTGCCCATCAGTATGTCACTCTGGCTGCGTGTGTTTTCACAGAGCAGTTCACAGAACTGCTGAGCTCTCATAAGCGACCAAGCAGTATTTGTGTACTTAAACATTTATAATTAATTCCTTTCTGCCACAGGGGCCTCCTCGCAGAAACCAGAGGGGCCATATGCCACAAGCACACGAGTACAATGACCACAGACTGCCAACAGATGATCAGCCGAGTAACAGTCTACCTTTGCATTTATCCGACACTTCGATTCAGCGGTTACAACTATCGCTTGAATAGCGATGCAACATCGGACCAAGTAGCACTCACCTGCGGCCTCCCTTCTCGGCCCCTTGCGTTGCTCTTTCTACTCCACTCCACAAGGTGTTTTAATCGCAGGGTTACAACTATGTCTACACTACTTTAAGTTTTAAAAATTAATTATAGGCCTAGCCTATGTCAGTAGTGATAGTCAGGAATTCTTCACATTCTTTGCAGAAAAAGCTGCACACGTATTATGATTCTGCCATTCTGCCATCCAGCTGTAGCAACTCTAGAGTCAAAGGTGCCGCTGCACCCAGGTTAGAAGCACCAATACAGTATAATGTAGGCCTATTCACTGTAGTCAACGCGTACAGTATGATGTAGGCCTATTCACTAGTCAACTCGTGTTCAGCACACACATTCATAGCGACAAATTAATGTACATATGGAGTGACGTTCATTCTGATTATGACGTCATTGACCGTATAAGTGGATTTTGAACAGACGAATCCTATGTACTATCGAAATTAATAGTTTAACTGGCACATACAACTTAGTTTACAGGAAATATTCACTGTGAGGGCTGTGAGATGAAAGGCATCTAATAATGTTGGCGTCTAAATCGTCTCTCGTCGTCCATTCTCTTTTTCCAGTCGACTATGGCCTTATGTCTGAAACGACGCTCAGCCTGGACTTCCTTAGACGGAGGAGGCTGCTGTAACTGGACGACTATTATCTCAATCCTGACCTTTACTACTGGTCTCTTGTTTATCGTCGTCAGGATCTATAGTCTGAAAGAAAACCAACAGTCGCCGTGTCAAACTTCGGGAGCTCTGCATAGCATACAAGGTGAGCAATCAACTGGCCATCAAAGTAGACTAAAGGACTGACTTTGTTATATTTACTTCGTCTGTTGTATCCTTCGGTTCAAGCAAAAACATACATGTACCGGTATATGCGTTGAAACCGATGCATGCTAACGCGTTGAGCTGGCATGGTGGCTTTTCACACCAACGACATGGGTTCGATTCCTTCGATTTCCACGGAAATGAAGCAGCAGATGTGGGAAGACGTTTTGTATTAAAGATATTTGCCGAGGGCAGAAATACGTAGAGACTTTTCCTAGAACTTCCCTGTCCCAGGACCACAGGAGAACGACTCGTGTCTCAGATAAATTACTATAGCTCCTAACATAGGCGTAATTTGTGGGGGGTACGAGGGGTACCCGTACCCCCCACTTTTTGGACTAGGGGGTACTGTACCCCCCACTTTTTAAACAATGCAAATCAATTTTTTATTTTTGTGACTTCCCAGAGAACGCAATCTCCGCCAAAAGTATGAAAGTGCTTAGATACACAGGTAAATCGAGAGCCAAAACTAATGAGAATACTGGCAGGGAATATGTTCAAAATGGCTATCATGCGAAAAACGAAAGTGGAGAAGAAATTGGTACCCCCCACTTTTTAGACCAAGGTATTGGTACCCCCCACTTTTTAGGCTAAAGTTACGCCCCTGGCTCCTAAGTTAAATAACCTATTTAATGGCAGTAAAGAGAAAGTCCGTAGTAAAGAAGGCACACAAGAAAGGAAGAAAGGAACGACTGTTACTGGAGAAAGAACGAAACCTGTTGTAATAGATGCCATTTGTCTGCACTTTGCCCATTTGGCAAATGCGGATGATGCAGATTCTGATCTCGTAATCGTAATCTCGAGATTTATACAGCGCCCATAAAAGCGAAGTCACGGGAATCAGCTTATTCACAGGCGCTTAGTCAAATCAAAATCGATAGACAGGGGTGAGATCGGTTCCAGGTCAAGATCCAAAGGAGTCAGTCAGGCAGAAAGTCGTCTGACTGTCTGCCTGACTGACTCCTTTGGATCTTCGTCCAGTTACTCCTCAGGCTAAGGTGGGTGGTGTTTAGGGTTGAAATGGCGAGGGAGGAAGAGAAAAGAGGAGGAATCGAGATAGGATTTGTGAAAGAGCAGTGTTTTCAGTTTTAAGTGAAAGACCTGTGGAGATACAGCAAGTGGTGAGGTTTTGGTTAGTTCGTAGGATGGATCTTAAATTTCTCGTAGTACTGGTGGGAGTTTGTTCCAGAGGGGTTGGACAGCAATGGATATATGGAGCGATTCGCAAATTTTAGTGATGAGGTAACGGAAGGACGAAGCAGTGTTAGGGCAGAAGGGGAGCGGGTTGAGTGGAGTGGTTGGACCGTGAACATCTGGAGGTTTGGAGTGTACTGTAGGTGACACATGTTTACAATGCTGCCTCTTCACCTCCGTTTTGAACCCGCCTTAAAGAGAACAGATAGTGTTGGTAAAAATGGTACGGAACGGGCATTCTATATCGAAAGTAGGATGGACAGTGAAGTGGGTGGCCCTGTGCGTAGAATTGGACTGGTTCAGAGCTTTGTGGCATTCTATATGAGGGGAACTGATTTTTGTTATTAAATGTGGCAAGAATGGCAAGAAGATGGCGTCAGAACTCTTCAAATTTGCGTGACGTCACCTATGGACGACCCCACAGCAACGAACACGTAACCAACCGTAACCAAACCTCCTAAGCTACTAATTACATTACAGGTCCAGGTATACAAAATAGAGCAGACAAACACCGTATTTCTAATTCGCCAACTACACGTATACCTAGGTTACAGTGACCAACAGCGCTTTGTAAATTAACGAGAAGAAATCAAAGACATCTTAGACATCCCACTCTGAAAGCCATGTTCCATGGACCGACATCGTGTCCATAGCGGGTCACCAGTCACCACAGTACGTGGCACAATGTGGGCCAGCTTGGGCTCAATGTACGTGGCTGTATGGACAGTGTCAGTCTTCTCTTTTGGGATACTTAAAGCAATATTGGTAATTCTCTTTTTGAATGGCTTCGACAATACCAGAGTAGCCTATACTGCAACAGCAGACACCACCAAAGCTTTTAAGAGTAATCAATTAACAGATAATATGTTTTACTTGGCACTTGTGCTTGTACTCGAGTATGTAGGCCCCTACTCGAACTTGTACTTTAGACCATAGGCTCCGACTTTTGCTTTTGTCTCTGGGTGCTTGGGTCCTCCATCCCTTCCCCTACCTCCTTTCCCTCTCCCTCTATTTCCCTTCCCTCCCCTTAAGTAGGTGAGTTTTAGAGGATTTTCAGAGAAAGAAAATTGTGGCATTCGGACTCTCCAGTGTTATTATTTATTTATTATTTTAAACAATAAATAATTAAATAAATAATTTATGTACTGGCTGTGACTGTGAAATCATGCAATGCTGGGTATTTGTGTTGCAATTGTACTTCTCAAGCTGTGAAATTACTTAGGTGTAAAAAATTTGAATTTGAAAGGTCCGAATTCTTCTGGGTGCCACGCACTAACTGAACTTTCTCTCTGGGTGCATTCGCACCCAAGGGTCCCAAGGAGTCGGCGCCTATGCCTTAGAACAAAGTATAATTGTACTTGTACTTGAGACCTCAATTAACTGCATTCATATTCGTAGGAAGCATTGAGGGGGTAGGAGGGGCAATTGCCCCCAAAATTTCAAGCGTTCCTGTTTTTCGGGCAAGTAGGCGTGACTATAAATGCACGACGCCAATAATTGGGAATTTATTTTTGTTTCGGTCAAAGTTATATAATAATAGTAGTAGTAGTAGTAGTAGTAGTAGTAGTAGTAGTAGTAGTAGTAGTAGTAGTAGTAGTAGTAGTAGTAGTAGTAGTAGTAGTAGTAGTAGTAGTAGTAGTAGTAGTAGTAGTAGTAGTAGTAGTAGTAGTAGTAATAATAATAATAATAATAATAATAATAATAATAATAATAATAAGCGGCTTAATAATAAAAATAATAATAATAATAATAATAATAATAAATAATAATAATAATAAGCGGCTCAATAATAAGCGGCTCAACGGTATCAGCCCAGCAGGACTTGGACGAGAGTTAACCGTTCCAGAAAAAAACAACTAATTTAATCTCTAAGACCCTGAGGGAACGAAGTACCTCAGGGCAAAAAAAATTTAAAAAAAATAAATAAAAATAATAATAATAATAATAATAATAATAATAATAATAATAATAATAATAATAATAATAATAATAATAATAATAATAATAATAGCAGAGATTTAAGTGCCATAGTTCGTAAACAGTCTAAAGGAAATCGATGCAACGATTCAGAAGCACTCATTTCCCCTACGCCTATGCTTGTATTTGAGACTTTAAAACGTCTGACAAAAGTTATTTTAAATATATATATATATATATATATATATATATATATATATATATATAGTTTCCTAGATCTCAGTAGAGCCCTGCGCCGCCCGCGCCGCGCCGCCATTTCGTGGTCGCCGCCGCCGCCGATTTTTTTATGTCGGCGCGCCGCCGCCGACAATTCGTCGGCGCGCCGCCGATGCCAGTCTGATGTGTTTAATTGTTATTGTTGCATTTTTCATGTTTTCCATGATTCCGTGATAAAGTGTTGCTTTAGTGCGAAAATAATATGAGTGGGCACCTTGATTGTACTGTCATGTTTCAATGTCATCTTACTGCGTATTTGTCAGTTTGAATTAATCTTCTTCGTTTAATATTTTCAAACTGACAATTACGTAGTATGATTACAAATCAGTATGAACGGGTGATCACAAGTTATTACATGAGTCGAATTTTAATTGTATGCAGTAGCCATGCAAGGCGCCCATCAGTCCTACATCTCATTTTAACAACGCGCCATCTCGCGAATGAAAGGCTGAGTGGACCTAAATTTGGGGAGGCTGCGGGAAGCGATCCCGCTACCTACTGCTCTTCACGCCAGTGATGTTACCACTACTCTATGGCTCTACTCATAGCTGATTATTATATGTGTAGTCTTTATCTTGACACCAAGAATGCATGGTCTTCATGACCAAATTCCTTTTTACTTATACTTTGATGATCTCGTCTTTGTGCCATGATACAACAGTCATTTAAAGCAATATCTTGTTACAAGTAGCCAGCGTTTTGATATTTCTGTGCCTGTTGCCATTTCCTTTTTGCCTTGACAACAAAAGCAATATGAATGTCTTTGTACGTGCACTACTGTACCCGCATTCGTTACTTTCAGGTTGAATAGATTCTATAAGTTATTGATTGTTGTCTTTGATGTCTGTGGTCTTACTATTATAATAGTGTAAATTTTTGGCTTAATTTTGTAAGGTTAGAGGAGTTCATAAGTGCTATTAATATCAAGAGAACAGAGAGAGAAGAGAGGGAGAGAGAAAGAGTGAGAGAGATAGAGATAGAGATAGAGAGAGAGAGAGAGAGAGAGAGAGAGAGAGAGAGAGAGAGAGAGAGAGAGAGAGAGAGAGAGAGAGAGAGAGAGAGAGAGAGAGAGAGAGAGACACACACACACACAGACAGACAGACAGACAGAGACAAAGACAGAGACAGAGACAGAGAGGAGACAGACAGACAGACAGACAGACAGACAGACAGACAGACAGAGACAGAGACAGAGACAGAGACAGAGACAGAGACAGAGACAGAGACAGAGACAGAGACAGAGACAGAGACAGAGACAGAGAGGAGAGAGAGAGAGAGAGAGAGAGAGAGAGAGAGAGAGAGAGAGAGAGAGAGAGAGAGAGAGAGAGAGAGAGAGAGAGAGAGAGAAATTGCAAAGCCCTCTACAGATAGCTCAGAGGCAGTGGCGTTAACAGTGAGTTCGCAATGGCTTTAGAGAAATTGGCTTTCTTGACTGCCCACAGGACAAACGGTTGTTCATAGTGACTCATACTTATCAAGTATTCCGACTAGGGCAGGCCGCGCCGCGCCGCCGCCGATTTTTGTTGATCGGCGGCGCAACGCCGCCGCCGGCCCAAAATAACCGGCGCGCCGCCGCCGACACTATCAAGTCGGCGCCGGGCTCTAGATCTGAGTGTCCGTCTGTCTTACGATAAACGCTTTTTAACTCATGCTGCAACCATGCCTGACAGGAAGTTGGCCGACCTCCCTAAGTCCGACCTCTGTAGGCCTATGAGCCCAGTGCAATCTTAAGGCATGGGAGCCCTGAGCAGTCGCCAGGGCCCCCATGATTTTAAGGGCCTCCAAATTAAAAAGACTGTGTTGAAATATTTGTGTTTTTCAAGGCTTATGTTATATTGTTAAAAAGTTTGTAGTGATTAATCTTCGCTTTACAGTATGTTTCTTATGTTTAAACATTCATTTTGTTACAAAGCGAATGTTGAAAGTACCAAGACATCTATAGGTTTAATTTTATTTACCGTTTAAATTTTTATCCCTGTGGGTGGGCAGGAGCCCCAGTGCATTGTTTTGCTCGGGGCCTACAATGCTGTTAAGACGGCACTGTATGAGCCAGCGCATCTGTCAGACCGGTATCGACCGAAGGCCAACGCCGGCGGTCAGATATACAGACAGACAGACGGATTGATAGACAGACAAATAGCGGTAAGTAAGTCTGTCTCTACCTCCCTCCCGGCAATATTCCCTCATTATGGCACACGATTTCACGGGAGGTTGAGGGAGGAGAAGCAAATACTGATGAGGCGAAGACTGATTAGCCTAGACATCGATTGGTCACGTCAAATACAGGGCAATTACTCTTTTTCGATCCATGGCGGGAGGGAGGTAGGGAGGCAGAGACAGACTTACAAACTGTTTGTTGACTTATAATCAAGCATTGCAATAAACAAATTCTTTTCTCTTCCTATCACTCCATTCATTTTCTCTTTCAACCCTCAGATATGATGGGCAAATACTCTAGTGGATATATAACGGATACGTTACCAATCAATAACTTTTAACCGTCAACGCCTACGGATCGGATATTTAGGCAGTTCTTTTGTGGAGACCGATGTTTATATGTATCACATCTTGATCAGAATTTTCTTTCGGTTGTCTCGTTAAAATGGATCACACGGACGTTAACAATGTTCACGATAAAGTAGGGACCTGCGAAGCTTCGATATTCGATTCGAAAACGAATCGGGCGACGGTATTCGATTCGATTCGAAAATGATGTCATGATTCGAAAAATTTCGAATCTTTTTCAGAAAAATGATTAGCCCTTTGTTGTAAACTAATTGTTTTAATTGTTTACTGCGCGTGGATTGGTTGTTGAATTTCTGCGTGCAACGCGGCACGTGACGACAGCAAACCCTCAGCAACAGTGAATTGGAAAGGAAATTTCGTGAAGTACCTCTGATTTAGTTCTATAAACTGTACATTTCTCAGGATTCTTACCCTTCACATAGATTTCATGCCCTGAAAATGATTGCACTGTTCCCAAGCACCTATATTCGCAAATTCGTGAACAGTTCTTCTCAGAGATGAAACTAACAAAATGCAAAAACGGATGCAGACTAACAGATGACAATCTCTCCAATGAACTTCGAATTGGCACTTCGAACATTAAAGCAAACATTCCGGATTTGTGTGGTGGGAAGAAGTGTCAGATCTCACCTTAATCATTATTATATATTAAATATTACACATCTAGCAAATGGATGCATTGTATACAGTTTTATGTATTTTTAAAACTGAAGAAACTTGAAACATATTTTGTTTTTTTTATTGTAGTGTAGAACTGTAGGTATTAGGATAATTATGCTTTCATCATAAAAATTATTTTCGTTTACTCTAAACTTGAAGTTTAACCGTAAAAATTATTCCACAATATTTATTTTGAATAAAATTAACATTGTCTCATTTTCTGGGGCAAATTAATCTGCAGAAATTAGTCTGCGATTGGCATACGACCCCAGAGCTGCCCTTAAAATCTTAGGGCAGCCCTCTATTAAAAGAAGTTGCCCATGTCTGGCTTAGATGAACGTACACCAAAGTTTGGTATTGCAATTGGTACAATAAAGAATATACTTACTTACTTAACTCAGAAATTATTTGTGTTATTTTTAATTCTGTTAATTAGCTTAATATTTAGTTTAATTGATTTTAACTGCATAAATGTTATTGAGGTATTGATACTGTGGTACGCCTGTGGTATCACATACACACTACATGAATATCAAACATGGTACCCGCTGATTCGATTCGAGATTCGATTCGAATTCGAATCTTTACCCCCGATTCGATTCGAGATTCGAATCGAAGGAAAATTTGTGATTCGCAGGTCCCTACGATAAAGCTACTAATATTCCTAGAGTCGTAGGCCCCTAGAGTTTGGTTATGATAAATTTACTGTCAATGTAATGTTATTTCTGTTATCTTTTCGTCATGCAAAAACTACGGTGACTTTCGATGAAGGCGATTGTTTGAAATTATTCTGGAAATGCAGCAAACTGTAGGCCTATGAGCCAGCGCTTAGCGCGCTGAGTGTGCCTGCATCTAAAGCACCTGTTGAATGTGTGTTTAGTTATACGGTTTAATATATTAAAATCGCACCGATCGAATATGAGCGGCAAGATCGTATGCGTAATCTCGAGATTTCTAAAGCGCCCAAAAAGCGGAGTCGCGGGAACCAGCTTATTCACAGGCACTTAGGCCTAGTCAAAACAAAATCAGGATAGGGTCAAAATCGGCTCTAGGTATAGATCCAAAGGGGTCCGGCAGGCAGACAGACAGTCAGACGGCTACGATGTTTGCCCTTCTAGTTGGCACCGCCTTCCACAGGAATTACGACTTGAGGACCTCTTCTCTTCCGCTGTTTCGGAAACGCCTGAAGTCCAATTTATTTGTTAGCGATAGCACTGAGTTGGGTCGGGAGCGCCTCTCAATTGTTGAGTGGCGCTGCTTTTATAAATGTTCGATAACAGTTACGATTAAGGCAGATGGTGTTTAGAATTTAAGCGACGAGAAAGGTAAGCGGTGAGAAGGAATGAAGATAGGATTTGCAGTCTTGTTGTCAAGACCTGAAACCTCAAGACCAAGACCAAGACCAAGACCTTGAACCTCGAGACCAAGACCAAGACCAAGACCTTGAACCTCAAGACCAAGACCAAGACCAAGACCTTAAACCTCAAGACCAAGACCAAGACCAAGACCTTGAACCTCAAGACCAAGACCGAGACCAAAACCCAAAAAATCACAGTCGTATCCAGACTTCTATTCCTTACTAAAAAATGTTCAGTCGGACAACTCGTTATTTTAATGAAAACATGAGCTTTTCTTTTATTCAAGCAAAACAACTATAAATGGATACTGCAGACAATTCCGAATTCGTATTTACAAAAGTCCTTCATGCGAAATGTTATTCCAAATGCCTGTTGAATTTTATAAAAACCAATTTGCTCAGAATTTTCTGACCAAGACGTGACCTGTGGGGCGTCATAATAATTCTGCCATGTGAAAAAACACGGTCTACAAGTGCTGAAATCGCTAGCACACAAAGCAGCTTTTCAAGAACCGGATGTAAATGTACGAATTAATTATGAGTCTGTTTTGAAATCATTCCATGGGAAATAACCGGAAGTCAAAATAATTGTCCAAAACAACAGTGAAGCCTCATTCACACCGTGTAAATACTAAAGCAATAACTGTATGAGTAATTGTTGGATAAATTTTTAAAATTCTTGCCGTTTGTTAAAATTAATGACTGTTCATATTGGCAAAGTCTTGGTCTTGGTCTTGCAAAACCAAGACCAAGACGTTGAACCTCAAGACCAAGACCAAGACCAAGACCTTGAACCTCAAGACCAAGACCAAGACCAAGACCTTGGACCTCAAGACCAAGACCAAGACCAAGACTTTTAAAAACGAACTCGAGTGCACTCGAGACCAAGACCTTGGTCTCGAGGACAACAAGACTGAGGATTTGTGAAAGAGTTTCAGTTTGAGTAAAATGCCTGCGGAGCGATAGCAAGAGGTGAGGTTTTGGTGAGATCATAGGATGGACCAGATATTTATTTATTTACTTTCCTTTTCGGATATTTCTATAGCGCCTCCTCAAGTCTACTACTACTCAGAGGCGCTCCCGCCTACAGCATTTGATGCTGTGTCGGAGTTTTCACGCCGAAGCGCCACGAGCAATCGCGAGTGAAGGACTTGCCCAAGGTCCGTACGCAGCGGCTAGAGTGGGATTCGAACCTGCAACCCTCCGGTCACAAGGCGCCGAATTTACCACTGAGCCACCACGCCCCACATATATTATATATATATTTGGCGTTAAGTATGGCGGCAGTTTATTCCAAATATGGGGGAGGAGCGGGCTGAGCGAAGCGCATGGATTGTGAATAACGGACGAAGGTAGGATGGCTGGTAGGATTGAAGTGTATTGTCAGTAAGTGATAGGACTTTGTATTAGGCCTATATATGCTCACATCGCTATTATTTCTCAGGAACATTTCTAAACTAGTGCATCCTTAACTTAGCTAACTGTCAAGGGAATAAATATCTCTCTTGTTCTGGCGGTAGCTACTAGCACTTTTATTACAACCCAAGTACTTGTATTCGTACTAGAACTTGAAACCTAAGTACTCGAAACATCTCTATCTAAATGCAACTGGATTGCGTATCATCAATTGGTTTAAACTCTGAATCGATAACAGCCCACACATCCTGTTACCAGAAAACTGTCTTGTGCACCATGGTCCATGACCGGATTAACCAGTTTTGGACCCCATTTATTCCGGATATTTCTATAGCGCCTCTCGAAGTCTACTACTACTCAAAGGCGCTCCCGGCTACAGCATTTGATACTGTGCCGGAATTTTCACGCCCAAGCGCCACGAGCAATTGCGAGTGAAGGACTTGCCCAAGGTCCGTACGCAGCGGCTAGAGTGGGATTCGAACCTGCAACCTTCCGGTCACAAGGCTCCGAACTTACCACTGAGCCACCACGCCCCATGCTAATTATACACGGGCGAGGGGTGGGTCTTGCAGTATATTGAGCATGGAATGACAGGGATGCCGTACAGACATAACAATCAACTTGTAGTAAAGAAGGGTCAGTGTTTTGTGTCGTGTTACTCAAATTAGCAGTCAATGCATATAATAAAACTTTAACGCTTTTCATTTTGGGACTATCCAATATTGTTTCAAATGTTATGTTGTTACAGTAGGCTATTATTGACAGCATACAGTTAGTGTAAAATTATAATAAAAATTCTAAATTGTGTGCTGACATTTCAAACTTGCAATTTGCTTAGTGCAAATTCTTGCTCAAACTGAAACTAATGATTCTTTCTTGTGAACAAATAATAATTATTATAATTATGGTGTAATAAATTCTGTGTTTGTCCTGCAGTATTCTGACTCCAGTCGGGGGCCATCTGTAAGTGGGGGCCTCATGCTAAGGCATACTATCATACTGGTTAATCCGGCCCTACCCTGCTCAATGCTCATGTTTATAAGTAACGGCTGCAAGCATTAGATAGGCCTACTAATGCAGCTACGAACATATATTGGGGAGTGTAACACTCTTGCTTGAAGAACATAAGATCTTGAAAGACCCGGTTCCATACTCGTAAGCCCCTATAGGTCGACTCAGCCTTCCACTCTCTACGGGACAGCTGCAAAATCAGCAGGCACCTAACAGGCTGCCAAGATGCGTGTTCTATAAGATCTTGATACGTGTCCTTTCATACGTTTCAATTTTACTTACTGCGGTATGTCATTGAGTGAGTTGTCAATAAACACGAATACATTATTATATTTTCTGGTACCAAACCACAATGACTTTGAACCGTAACTGTCTTGCAATGTGGTCTTTTAAAAGTAATTGACAGCAGGCTACAGCGCAAATGCATTTATGTTTTTGAGCTTTGTAGCCACGCTAAGAGAATGCATTTTAATATCTTTCCTTTTTATTCTTTTCAACACTACAGATCGGGAGAGGGCCTAGTTCAAATTTCTAAAGTTCATACATAAATCGCTCATTTCGTATTCATAGAAGTTCATGTTAACAAAACCACTGAAAGGCATTCGTGTAAAGTTAAAGCTTTGTTACTTTGTTCATTATTGATGGCAAAGTGCCATGAAACTAATTGGTAGAACTATAATTAGGCCTAGGCCCCTATATAAGTTTCAGGTAGTTTGATATTATGGTGTAAGAAATTGACAGAAGGCTATAGGAGCGTTAATTGTGACTTTGCTGCGATTGTTTTTGCGTAAAGTTTCCTCCTACAATATAGGGTCTAGTGAATGTCAGATAGCTCTTAAGAGGAAGTGTTGTTGTTTTGAGTCGACTATGTACTTTATTTTGCTTACGAGACAGAGTTAGTGTTTAGGCTCTCAGTGCGTTTGATTGACAGGAATATTTTTGTTGCTGACCTTGTATTATATAATTGCTGATTAGAGACTTAGCAGGTAGAGGTGCAGAGCTTAGGAGAAATAGCACTTTGTGATTGCTGTGGCTTTTGAGGTAATTGAGCCAAAGGTCGAGTCGCTATGCTTGTTTAAGTTTCACATTTGCATTTTGAGCTGGTATAAAAATTTTATGCATATTGTATGTGTTATTATTAGTCAGAAGTTGGTCTATGCTCTCTCTATTCATGTATAAATAGTTGCTGACAGTGCGAGATCTTTAGTTGTTAAATAGATAGTTGTTAAATAGATAGTTGCTAAATATATAGCTGTTAAATAGATATTTTAAAGTTTGCATTTAAGTTTCTTTGAGAACTAGATGTTATACTAAGATTAAAGATTATTATACAGGGCCTACTGTAAGAAGTTGGAGGTTTAAGTCATTTGAGCGACTGTTGTGACTGTTTAAGAACGGGACGCAGAACGGTGCAGATGCTGGGAATGGACACACTGTGTGTTGGTAGCTTTGGCTATCAACACAGTGTCCAGCAACTGAGAAGCGTGCAATGGTCAGCCTTACAGTTAGTTTACAGCTATTAGTCAGTGAATCCCTACATGAGCACAGAGACGGCACTGACAGTGATCCCGTTAAACACCATGCAGTGACATTCCATGAAGGCTTTGAGAATTAGATGCCAGCTTAACAGCGTGCCACACTGTAGGCCTAAGGCTAAAATATAACTGAACACTCAATAGTCTATAATACATTGATTAAGTGCCAGAAAACAATGAAGTAACTTTAGCTTAAGATCTCATATTATGTAATGTCACATTTGTAGAGGTCATCCAATCTATAAACCCACTTATGAATGTTACAGAAATCGATCAGCAGCAGTCACCTGCATTCTTTAAAAGCGCCGTAGAAATGTCTTCGGATGGCAGTAAGCGGCGAGCGCAAGCGGTCAGCCTGCTCAACGAACACTCACCCCGGATATCGGAAGTAGATTCAAGTCACAACAGAGACGAACCTGTTAGGTTGAAAGTTGACAGGGAATCGTCGTCTATGAGACACGTGGAACGGCTGAGAAACGAGTCTTTGCTTCCGGCAGCTCCAGATTCGACGCACGAAAAAAGCAAACCGTCGATGGTCATTGGCATGAACCACACAATTAGTCGTTTACTGAACGGTTTCGAACAACGATATAAAACCAATTCTTTATTTCATCGTCGAAAACTTCGTCTTGAGAATCTCAGCGAACGCAGAAAAGCACTATTGCCTTTAGGTAAGAGGACTAACCTCGATCAACCTTCATTGTCCAAAGCTACCCAAATAAATAGGCCTACGAACAAATCATCCACAAGTCGGCCCTGTTGTCCCCATAGCTACCCACTCTTTCAATCAACATCTATTCAAACTAAGAAGAGGGAACATAGAAGAAAGAGAAGCACTAATGAAGAAGACGTGCGGAAACTAAGGAAATTTTTGATTCGTTTACTTGAAGCAACAATGGGCTCCGAAGAACGGACTGCCAGGAATTTGACGGATTTACTTTTGGACGTTTTGCTGAAAGTCGAAAATGTATCGAGATCCACAGCTGACGAGAGAAACATAAACCAAACCGGAATAAAGAACAACACCGAAGAACAAAAAAACCAAACTTTAGTAGTGAGTAAAGCAGTAGGAAAAGAAAATGTTACGGGGAAAAGTGACCTAGGAGGAATTGGAGGAACAAATAAAACAGGAGGAAAACAAGGGAAAAAACTGGCAGCCGAAGTAGGACAAAGTGTTCAAGGAGGAACAGAAGGATTTGGTGAAATCGGTGGACCAGGAGACGGAAGGCTAATTATATCAGCGCAAATTCTTAATGGCACTGAATCAAAGGAATTGGGACAAATTATTGTCAATTCGAAGAATCGAATGGAAGTTGCCATTAAATTGGTAAGCATAAAAACTTTCTGAATTATTGGACAAGTTAATTAAGAGGCAAGTTAGTGATATCGAGCCTTACAGTATAATGAAGAAATTATATCGCGTCTTCAGAAAAATTATTTTCAGAGACGCTTCTACGCAAGTTGGTGAAATCGAGCCTCGTAGGAAGAAATTATATCGCGTCTCCAGACTACGATCAGAGACGTTTCTAACTCAACCGCGACCTTATCTGGCCATGTTTGCTTCATGTAAAATAAGTCCATTTTTATGCAGCACTGCGTGATGTTGGTAGAATCACAGCTCATTTGACGCAAACCGTTTTGAATACTTGACGCATCCGCGTCCAAAAATCCATGGAAACATCAAAAGAGACGTTCAAATGTTATCCTATTCCTTACTCAATTCCTCAAGAAACCATCCACTGATATGAAATCCTTTCAAATGAACTTTACCTTACCTGCCTTTCATATATTGGGGCCTACCCAAAACTCGTCTAATGCTCCATTACGGCCTAAGTTACGCCTGCGGCCGATGATGTGGTCGTCCCAGACTATAAGAACTAGAGTCTCACAGTCACAGGTAAGCGCACAGACATTCTCCATTAGCAGAGGGGGACTGGCCCGCCGGGACACCGGGAAAAATCCAGGTGGGCCGCCAGGTTCGGTGATATTTGGGCCGCTTCTAAGTTCTTAGACACAATGTCTAAAATCGGTTATTTTATTTATAATAATTTTTTATGGTATTTATGACGGCGTTATTTTTTATTCGCTGGAAGGCACAGGGCTGACGACAGAAATTCCGGGCCCATAGGCAGAGCAGTCACGGGCAAATGCAAATCTTGCAAAAAGTCCTCTTTGCTGCTTTTCTGTGTTACATAAATACAATTTCTTTGGTCAGACTTACAGGCACCTGTTTCGTGCATATAAACTCTTAGGGGCCATCCATAAAGTACGTACGCGTGGAGGGTGGAGGGGGTTAACCCAAATGCATGTGCTTGCGTATGGGGGTCTACTGATAATGTACGTACACATAGGAAACGGGAGAGAGAACCTATAATTTGTCTATATTGGCTTTCAAATTGATTGGCCTTCAAGTGAGCCAGAGTTCAGTCTGTTCAGCAATCAGGTACTACCAGAGGAAGTATGACTGTGGGAGAGGTCACAGAGGTGTCACTTGTATGCCACCTTACAGTCCTTACCTCTGAACGCTATTATTAAACTGTCAAACAGCTCAGCAGTGAGTCCACGGATGTAATGTAATGTAATGTAATGTAAATCTCCGAAATTTCTCAGCGCCACACAAAAGCCACGTCAGGGAGACCAGCTTATTCACCGGCGCTATATCAAATCAAGTCCGCAATAGCCATCTCCGCCTTATCCGTTCCATTGCCAGGTCAGAGTCCGGCATGGGCGGCGATCCCGGGGGGATCGCAGGGGACAAGACCCCCCACCTTTAAGAGTGGGGGGGGACACGCCATGGCATGCATCGGACCCCCAAATTTTGAAGAAAGACTAAAAAATGCAATAGTGTGCGAGGGCGAAAATGAGTTGTTACCTGAAAAGTAGTTTCGAGCAGAAGTGTCCCCCCCAAAATAATGTGAAGGAGAATTTTTTTGTAAGACGAATAGGTAAAAAAGGTCGTGGGTTGTTTAGAAGGTATTTTTTTTGAAGAAGTCACGAAAGTAGGTGGAGGACTAAAAAAAAGGTCATCAACTTTTTCGGAGATAAAGTGGTGGCAAAAAAATTTTTTCTTGGGACAAGATTTTCCAAAAAAGGTCGTCGACGAGATCGTGGCCGACTTTGTCCCCCCCCCCCACCTCTCAGACAAGATCGCCGCCACTGGAGTCCGGGGAGGTCAAGCCGAGGAGACAGCAGGGTACTACGGTGGTAATCGGTGATGATGGCGGTTGTGTGGTGGCGCAGGAATGGAATCAGGATAGGATAGCTTGAAGTCGAAGAGTTCGGTTTTCAGTCGTGAGTGGAAAGCACCAGAGGACAGTGCAAGCGGAGGAGAGGTGATTTCAACAGGCGATATGGGAGGATTAGCAAACTGGCGGAGATCTTTTGGGGGATTGTTCCAAAGAGCCGGTGCAGCATAGACTAAGGAGCGGTTGCAGAATTTCAGAGATGAGGAGACTGAAGGCCGAGATAGAGAAAGATATGATGATGAGCGAGTAGACCCGGGCGGTTGGATGGTAAATAGCTGGCGAATGTAAGAAGGTTGAGAGGTTTGAAGGGCGTTGTACGTAAGATATATGATTTTGTAATGGATGCGTTGAGGGACTTTCAGCAATGAAGTGATTTCAAAACGGGAGTTATGTGATGGTGTTTGGGAGTTTTGGTGACTGCGCGGGCGAGGGCATTCTGAACTGTTTGCAGGCGTTTTATTTGGGAAGAGTCGATATTGTAGAAAAGGGAATTGCAGTAGTCGAGTTTGGAATGTACAAAGGACATGTATTGTGCAGGCAGTTTTGTAATCGAGTACTGGGCGCATTCGACGAAGGTCACGGATGTGCATGTAGCAGGTGCGAGATAGCTGAGTGATGTGGTCGGCAAAGGTAAGGTTTTTATCAAAGATTATTCCAAGATTGCGGACAGGAGAAGAGTAAGGTACGGGAGAAGAGAGATCTGTTAGCGAAAGGTCGGAAGGATAGGTTACTTTGCTTAGTTGCTCGCGGAGGCCAATAATGAGAAATTCTGTTTTTGAAGGGTTTAGACATAAGAGATCACTCGTCCTTCAATGTGGCCTAAAGTGCAGACAGCCGCTGCCTGGACCTGTCGTACGGACACATTCTGCAATTGGTCTTTGATCAAGCGTACGTTCGCAGGTGGGGATGGAAAAAGTACGTGTGCGTACAGGAGGGAAGGGTCCAATTTTTGTAGATTTTTGTGTACGTACTAAATGGATGACCCTTTACTGACTCTGTCCTCTACCCAAGTATAGCGTGTGAGATCTTTCTCTCACACGCTTAAGTTTTTCAAAACCGAAGTACATTAAAAATCGCTTGCTGAGCTCGTTGTCTTCTACAAATCTTGAAGCATTTTTGCTCATGTCGGAAGAAACCGATGTTTTAAGTGAACTATATAATGACACAATTATAGATCATGAGTCTGAAATGGCACCCAGCTTTAAAAAGTTGCTTATACAATAACCGTCATTTGGGTGGGTCATGATAAATCGATTTATAACTTTAAATGCATTCTTAATATTTTATGTCTAATGTTTGCGATTCATCGTTGTGTTATGACTACCTCGTTGTAAAGTTACCTGTTACCTTGGCTGAAGACAAATTCCCAAGAAAATAAATGTCGGATAGGGCCGCTTTTAATTTTTTTCCGGGCCGTTTTGACACTCCAGTCCACCACTGTCCATTAGTATAGAGACGGCACTGAGTAGGCCTAATGAACCGTCGAACCGGGTAAGACACAAACTGTTTGTGAAAAGACTTATTGCTGGAAAGAAGTGATCGAATCGGGTAAGTTTCTGTTAAACATTATTTGTGTAGGCCTACTGTCTGTGTGACTGGCAATTAGCAGACAAAGGTGCACTTAATTATATTCACATCTGCTGAATATAGGGGTCCAGCAGGTGACCAAACTGACAAGAGGGTCACGAAGGGAACAGTACATCGCTAAACATACCTTAAAGATATTAATTCTTATTGCATTGTCTGATTGAGCATGGTTCATTTGATAAATTATGTAAAGAATCCTGATGATTGTTTGTATTACTTAGCTTACAGTGTGTCAAATATGGTCGTATTTCATCTCCTGAGTTGCGACCATGCTTAGTTTCTGATACACTTCTCGCATAATTTACTGAAATGAATGAATGTGGTCCCAAAGCAATAAGGCGAGTATATAAGGATCACGTGAAGGACTGTTACTTCTGTCTGACCAACGTCTCGGGCTTAGGGCCTATCTGCTAAAAATAAGAAAGCTATTGAATACTCCAAAACACCTTCAGCCACGAAACCAATGCCGCATGACGACAGTTTGCAAATACCAAAGCCACCAGAGCCTAGATGAGGCAGACGACGATGCCACAATGCAAGAGTCAGATGTGGAAAAAGACACCGAACTAGATTTTGAGCCGTTTACGTCCGATGCCTCATCTGATAACACAGCCAGAATTAAATGATCTGGACAGGACTTAACTGTGCAGTAGGCCTACCCATGAAAGAAACCTACGAAAACATGGAACTGTAATTGAAACACATACAGTACAACTACAACTGGAACATTTGTGGTGATCTAGTTGCACAGAACCTAAGAATGCAGCTCGGATATACCCAGCACGTGTACATGGATGATGTATCGTTGTTTCATTTGCGAATGGGACAACAGTGCCAAAGAATCTCATTACACTGAAAAGAACACAATGCTTCGTAAGCAGTTGGTTCCAGGGCAGAACAGTGTGGCACACAAACCACTTGTCGACATAAGACAGATATTTTGCCATCTTCATACATGTATAAAAGTTGGACTGATGAGAAATTTGTTGAAAGTGCTGAACAAGAAAGGTGAAGGATTTTGATATTTTAGAATGATATTTCCAAGAGTAACTGATGCCAAGATAAGGCAGATTTTTTGGTCCACAAATCACAAACTACATCAAAGACAAGAATTCGAAGATCTCTAGTGAGGCCAGACTGCCGCCAGAGTAAATTGCATGGAAGGAATTCAAGCATGCTGTTGAGAGTTTTCATGCCATTCCGGAGCACCAAACTACATCCAGCTGGTTGACAACAAGCTTCAAGCATACAAAACCATGAACTTCATGAAGTGCAACATGATGCTGAAGATTCATTTCTTTATTCACCCTTTGACTTCTTCCCTGCTAATCTTGGTACAATCAGTGATGATGATGACGAAAGGTTTCACCAGGACATTGCAATGACGGAAAAGTGGTATAAGAGCAACTGGAACCCATCAATGCTTACTGACTATTATTGGACATTGAAACGAGAACCATAAGATGCCGAGAACAAAAAATCAGCAGCAAAACACTTTTATCCCAGTTGAGCAAGAATCATTGTGCGACTAAACATAACAAATTCAAATAAAGTAAAATTTCATGTTTCTACAAATTCCTACTTGATACAGTCAATCTGAAATTATATTTGTTTTCAGCGTGATGCTATCCTAATCACCAAAAATTATCAGGAGCAAAACTTTTGAAATGATTTGTCCAGTGATAGTTTTGTGGATGAACTGTATTGATGTATATGAGTAATTTTCCGGTATTTGGCTAAATTGGAAATACGGCTGTCCCCGGTCATTTCTCAGAAAACAATACCTAGTCTGATCATGCTAAGTGATTAGATTAACACGTTATTGATCAGTCAACAATTTAAGACCTTTGAAAGTAATTCAGAGCAATAAAATAATTTAGTAAAATTTAATTTGAATTTAAAATGTTCCACTCCGTTACCGTCCCTAGGCTATAGTACATATTGATTCGTCTACAATTTCAAAATGATTTGCATTAAACCAAAAAATGTGTATGTTTCTTTTATAATAAACATAATTGTATATTTCTAAAAACAATTTTGTGAACCAAATCTTCAGTATAATTTTGTTAAAATATATTTTAACTTGTCCCGGAAAATTATGTCCGCTCCGTTAACATGTAAAAATTATCTCGTATCTCACAACCCTTTTAGTTCTTTGGTCTCGCAACTGAAGGGGCCGTCCATATATTACGTACGCAAAAATTCGGGAAAATTGGACCCCCTCCCTGTCCGCAAGCGTACTTTCTTCCCACCCCCCCTGCGTACGTACGCTTGACGCAAACCCCCCACCCGAGAAGACCAGCCGCAGAAAGTGTCTCTCTGCACTTTAGGCCAGATTGAAGAATGAGTGAGGGCCAATATAGACAAATTATAGGTGTCTCGTTCACAGCACAGAATAACTGCACATGGCTTTTATATAATGTAATAAAATGCCATCGGATGACTACAGGACAATACAGAGTTATAAATAGGCTAATGTTGACGTCATAATTAGAAATTTATTTGCGTACGTACACACTTTTTGACCCCCCCCCCCTACCGACGCATGAGAGATAATACGATATTTACCGTGCTGATACACAAATTGTCCACTCCGTTAACTGTCCACTCCGTTACCATAAATGTGACCCTTGAGGTACTAAAGTTTATTCCGCTGTCAGGATAAGTTGTCTACTTAAATTATCATTTTTAATACAACTTATATAACAATATATGACATTTTTAATAAATTTTTGTTTCGGCAGACTTTTTTTTAAAAAGTTCACTTTTCACATTCTGTGCTCAATTCTCGACAGATGGTAACGGAGCGGACCTTTTTATGGTAATTTTTTTATGTAATTTTGATGCTATGAGCAGATTTTTAAGAAACCATCATAAATATTTTAATGTTTTTTTGTTCATTTGATCACTGGTAATGATTGGCTCAAGTGATTTTTATTTTGTTATTTGGCCAAAAAAAATACAGCCAACTTTACATTGATTAGATTCCCTATTTTTCTTTCGGTAACGGAGTGGAATTTCTTAACAAAATTTAAAATGTGATGGAATTAAATAATCATTTGTATTGTAATTTCTTTTATATTTATTTTATAAACATTAATACTAAAAACATATTGGCATGTCAAACTAAGCAGTAGGAAGCTGTCTACTATATATAAATAGCTCATATATATTTTGGTAATGGAGTAACGGAGTGGACAAACATTTTCGTAGGGCTATTTTCTTTCTGCTAAAAACTTCATAATTTTACATATTAGTGCAAAACCAAATATATATTAGTGAAATAGAAATATTAAAGATTTGCTCCAAACAAAACTCAATGTCATTTGCAAAAAATTTTGTTGCTTCTTCAATTAGTGAATGTGACATATTACCGGAAAATGACTCATATATTGGCTGGATTTGTTATTAAACACTGAACATTAAATAGTTTTACATGATTTGAGATGGTCCCATATTTCTGAACTGTCTCTATTATGCTCTTCCATATATATATATATATATATATATATATATATATATATATATATATATATATATATATATATATATATATATATATATATATATATATATATATATATATATATATATATATATATATATATATATATATATATATATATATATATATATATATGTGTATATACATATATATATATATATCAACAAATATCAACACAGTATATATATATATATCAACAAATATCAACACAGTATATATATATATACACATATATATATATACTGTGTTGATATTTGAGATTGGTGTAATACATGTAACCATCAAACGTCAAATTCAACCAAGTTTTGGAGTACATGTGAAATGTACTTCACTGGCTTACCTTCCCACAGCGGATTGCCTATAGGGTCTCTGCACTCATCTGGTGCTGTCTAGAAGGGCTGGCCCACTGTACCTGCAGGAACTATGCAGTTTTACCTCTGGTGTCCAGCGGCGATCTGCTCTTTGTTCGGCTGACCAAGCTGTCCTCTTGGTTTCTCATTCACGAACTGCTTTTAAGTAGCGGCATTCCTTCTCGGTCGCTGGCCCTGTGACCTGGAATTGACTCCGTGTTGACTTAGTCTCCACTTAGTCTCTGCTACGTTTTTTTGCTAACTTAAATACAGTTCTATTTAGCCATGGATGGATCAGGAGCGTTCCTGATTAGATTACCCTGAAGGGGCGCTATAAGGCTTGATCTGTGGTCTTGGCAGATTGGACTTGCATCACATTATTAAGAAACGTCGCATGATGTTCTGTTGGCGAATAGCTCGTTCAACATCTAACCTTCTTAAAAATATTTTATGGTGTTACTTTGGAGAGCATTTCCTTTATGATTCCGAACTCCTTGTCATTTGAATAGCAAATATAGTCTCACAACTGCCATTTATGATCATTTTCTTAGTTTGTGCGTTTGAAATTATGTTTAATTTTTGTAGTTTGTGCCTTTGAGGTTGTGTTTAATTTTCGTAGTTTGTGCGTTTGAAATTCGGTTTATGCAGCGTGTATGTTTTACTACTGTGTAATTTGACTTGTTCTTTCTGCCTTCGGGCGTAATAAAGTACTCGTATGGTACAACACGTGTACTGGTTCCTTTTAACCTCTACATATCAGAGAGTTCTTTGGAAACACCCTAATGCAAAGAATGGTTTGCTAGAAGGAATTGGTATGGCTAAGACACAAGAACACTAATAATGTGAAGTAAATTTATTTCTTGTAGGTGAACACATCAAGCAATGGTACAGAACAGAGGCAGTGGGTTGTTGAACTGAATGGTGAACAGAAGATGTTCGTTGCTGCTGTCATCGCAATAGCAAGTATTGTGGCTGTTGGAACACTTGTGTTTGCCTGTGTCTGGTGTCTCTATGATCACGAAGGACTGTGCCTCGGCGTTTTTCCATGCATCAAACCTCCGAAGGACAACTTCTCACCTCAAAGATGGTGGATGGAAACCCTGGCCAGGAGGGTTGAGAATCTGGAGTCTCAGCCATTCCTTGCAGCTGAAAAATACAAACGGACAAGTACAAGTTCAAAATACCAAACGAATAGGGAAGAAGGCCGACTGAGTCAAATGGTGTCCAGACTGAGTGATAGGATGTCAAAAAGCGGCCAGAATATGACAAAGAAGGAACAGATGGTCAGAAACAGCCAACTGGCTAGAGCTAGTCAAATGGCTAGAGCCAGTCAAGAGGCCACAGACAGCCAGATGGGAAATGGCAGCCAAATGGCTAAAGATGTCAAAGAGGCGAGAGAAGGTGGGCAGAGAAAAGACAACCAACTGAATAAAGGCAGCAATCACCAAAGATAGAATGCCGCACGCTGCAAAATAGACATCTCAGTGAATTTCTTCAATAAATGCACAGCATAAGAAATTAATAAAGTTTAACTTAATTGGATTAAAACACTTAATTAAAGCTTATGCTTTGCATTCATGTTTCATCACAGTTACTACCCAGTTTACTGCACTTTCTTTAACTGCTCAGCAGTTTGATATAATGAGAAAAACTAATCCTAAGACAGTGGCAAGACTCTGTACTTGCTTTAAGATGTAATCACTTGCTGATGATACTCAGCTTTACAGTACTATGTCACTTACTAATCAGTCAGGCAAAGTAAAACTTAAGGAGAGCATCTCCTCAGTTCATGCATAATTCTGTTTCAATTGTTTGGCTATGCACCCAGACAAATCCGAAGCAATCGAGTTTTGCTCAAACCAACTCCAGAGTTCTTTCCCTTATTATTCCAGCAATTGACCTTTGTGGCAGAACTGCCAAAACACACGGGGTGACACGGGGTGACTCTGCACAAATCTCACATTTCGACCTCACATATGAAACTTCTTCAAAATTTTGTTTCAATTATACCACGGCATTACATTACACAAGATCTGCTCTTACCAAAGACATGTCACAAACCATTAAATGCTCTCTTGTTTGCTCTAAACTCGATTAAGCCAACTCTATTTTTACACGAATCTCATATCACAAAGTCAACAGGCTTCAATGCATCTAAATTTCTCTCACTCACATAATGCTCTGTGTCTGTACGTGCATGAATTCCCTCCCCAGACATGGATCATTTGGAATACCGTTGAAGCATAAGTGTCATGGGCTCTTGGGCATTCATGTTTCTCCCCCCATGGATTGGAACTGACTATCAATTACAATTATAATTAGTAACTTCTATTGTGCCAGTGTCTAATGCACAAAGCATCAACCGATGGAACACCAAAACCAAGTCGTAATCACGTCAATATCCAGAATATCAGTCTGCAAAATAGAGAGGCAGTCTATGGTCGATAAGCAATTTGACAGAGGTAAGTTTTCAATTTAGAACAAAATGATACAAGTGACTGAACACAGCGGACAGACACAGGAAGAGAGTTCCAAAAAGTAGGTCCAGCAACCGAAAAAACTAATTCACCAAGAACAGTTCTTCACTAGGTATGAACAGACAAAGATAATCAGATGATCTCGTTGAATAATTATATGTCTGGGGAATAAGAACTGATTTTAAGTATTGTGGCTGGCTCTAGCCAGAGTTCTGAACTCTCTGCAGCTTCAGCATGTTTGACTTATTGATACCAGTAAGATGTAAATTACAGTAATCTAGGCAACTGGAAACCAATGCATTTGCCAGAGATATCCTTGCAGACATGGATACATAATGTTTAATTCTGTGTATTTCACGAATGAATGCATATGATGACTTACAAATACTGTTCACATGGCCAGTGAGAGATATGGTAGACCTGAAAACAACGCCTAAGTTACGAGTAGCGTCTACCAGCTCAACAATTGAGTCACCCAGTTTCAATGACTTAAGTCAATCAATTGTTTTTAAGTTGCTGTAGAGTGTCCAGTAGCAGAAATTCAGTTTTCGATGGGTTAAAGAGGAGTTTACTGGCTGCCATCCAAGATTGTACCTCATAAAAGACAACAGACAACAGCTGCATAGATGAGTCACATGACAAATGAAAATGTAGATTTGAGTATCATCAGCATAGAAATGATATCCCAGACAGTGATCATCCAGAAATGTTTCTCTGATGCTCAAGCAGCTTTTCAGTTTTTCTTCCCTGCACAAACAGTTCAAAACTCACTATTTCTCCTTGGCTTTCAACAACTGGACATCTTACTGCTCTTCAACTAACTAAATGCACCTCAAGATTCACATTTCTATCTGACCTTGCATGCTTTAAACATTTTTCTTCTAACATCAAATCCATTAGCTTATATACAGCAAAACTTTGTAATATCGAAGTTCAAGAGCCATCATTAACGGTTCGATATATCCGAGGTTCGAAATAAAACGAAGTAGATATTCACATCAAGCTCTATCCAACTCTAAACAAATGGAAGTCTACATGTATTTGTATAGCGACCGTATGACCTCAACTCTGCTTGACTATCACTGCCCATTTAAATGGAAGCCATACCTTTTAAAGTCCCTGTGTGTGTACCATGCTAGCACGATATTATGATATGTGGCACATGAGGCGTACGCTCTAACAAGTGTAGCCAACCGGAAAACAGGTCCATTTTTGGTTTTGTGGCATTCTATACACCACCTGATAACTACTACCCCTTTCAGTACTTCTGAAACAATTGGTACAGGTGTCAGTGGTGTCACTGTTGGCAAAAACCCCTCCTCTTCATCAACCTACCTTTCAGAAGCTCTAGGATTTAGGTCAATAAAATGAGGCTAAGGTATGAAGAAAATCAGACAACAACCTCGCCTCCACTGACTGACCCCCCCAACTGACCAGTCATACATGTGCATCAGTCTTTGTCTCATAACTCATGCTCGCAGTGCCGTTGCTCTCTCTCTGCTCAGCTGCGCAAGCTGAACTTATTGTTCCCCGCGAGTGGACAGCCATACGGCAGCGCTGTGCCTTCTCTGTGGCTGCCCCCATGACCTGGAATGGGCTCCCAACCAAGCTCTGCCAATTACCAATTGGTCATTTCACCCTGTTTCTTAAGTCCTAAAAACTGTGTTTTTCAATCGTGGTTGGGCTGGGAGTGCTCCTGAGTAAGCAATCTTGAAGGGGTGCTATATAAAACTGCTGTTATAATAATAATAATATGGCCCTTGAAGACCAAGAGGTCTTCAAGGGTTGCTGAATGCAACGACCATCAACTAGGCTGGATAGAAACAGGAATTTAAAGCTCATTGATGTAGTCTGGTGCAACATCAACTATCATAGCTATTCCCATGATGTTGAAGGCAATCTTCTCCTAGACTGGCAGCCAGTGTGGCATCTCTTTCATAAAGCTTGAAACATGTGAGAATTTTGACAGGTTAGCAATAATTCAGATGGTGTAGTTTCTGTACTTACCTTTATATGCAAATATCTGAGACAGCAAACTCTTTTCATACTGTAGTCCACTAGTTAAAGACGTTTCAAATGCTTAAAACACAAAAAGACAAAGATTACAAGTGCTGGTGAATAATACAACAAACAGAAATGTAGGGGTCAACCGGAAATCGCCTCGGACATTTGCCTCGGCTGGAAATCCCATTTCCGGAACTATTCTGGATTGCGGCCATCGATGGCCTGGAAGCAAAAGAGGCCTTTGAGGAATTCTATTACCTATTCAAGACCAGCTACGATGCTTACTTCCCTCTTAGATCGATCACGATAAAGAAAAGAGAACCTTCTTACTTGACGCCTATTGTCAAGTATCTTCTACGAACAAGAAATAAGCTAAATAGACAAAACCGAACTGAAGCAGCATCGGCCATAGCTGGCAGAATTAACAAAATAATTGCCGACCATAATGCAAAAACATTTGGCAAGCTCAGGCGTGGTTCCAGGGAGTTGTGGGCTGAAGTGAACAGGCTGCGAGGGTCTGGTCGCGGCCTGGCCGCCACCCCCGATAACATTACAGCTGACTCCCTGAACTTACATTACGGGTCTATATCCAATGATCAACATTACGTTCGACCTCGGCCTAAGGCTACAGCCGTCGGAAGTGACGACCTGTTCATCGAAGAATACTCTGTCTTCCGCATGCTGGAGGCTGCCGGAAGGACCTCAGCTGGACCTGACGGAGTGCCACCTTGGCTATTAAGTAGAACCGCTGCGGCTATGGCACAGCCAATCGCAGCTCTCTTCAACCTTTCCATTGGAGCAGCGTATATTCCTCCTCAGTGGAAGATTAGTTGCATCACTCCTGTCCCAAAGGTTTCCCACCCGAAGACGGAGGCCGATTACAGGCCAATCTCAATCACTTCAGTCCTCTGTCGTATACTTGAGCGGATCGTGGTGCGCAAGTATTTCTATTCGATGTTGACGTACGAACAGAACAACCGTGACTTTCAAGATCAATATGCGTTTCGGCCCACCGGGTCTACTACTGCCGCACTTAGTTCATTAACGCATCAACTCACTGAAATGCTGACGTCCAGCCCCTATGTACATCTGATAGCGCTGGATTTTTCTAAAGCATTTGATACGGTGAGGCATGACTATCTGGCTAACAGATGGCGGACTTACCCATTCCCGACGTTGCTTACAATTGGATCATTGCGGCCCTCCACCAACGACAACATTGCACTAAGTTTAAAGGAATTACCTCTGCGGCGATTGAAATCAACTGCAGTATTGTCCAGGGATCAGGAACTGGTCCGATACTGTTCCTAACAGCAATATCCAAACTTAAACCTAAACATCCAACTAACCGGATACTCAAGTATGCTGACGATACCTATCTCCTGGTTCCTGCTGCCAATAGCAACTTGATAAACTCGGAAATCAGGCACATCGAGATCTGGGCTGCGAGATGTAATCTGAAGCTTAACCAAGCAAAGACCCAGGAAATGGTTGTCCGTAAGCCGAGAAGAAAACTGAATGAAAACCAGCCGATGGAGATTCCTGGTCTTTCCAGAGTCAGAATCATGAAGCTCTTGGGTGTCACGCTCTCCGATGACTTCTGCTTTGACGTGCATGTTGACAATCTATGCACTGGTGCAAGACAATCAATGTATGCTTTACGGATCCTGACTACTCATGGACTACTTGGCCCCTCAATGTACGATGTGGTGACAGCTACCACAGTGGCGAGGATGACGTACGCTGCGTCCGCTTGGTGGGGTTATGTGGGGCAGAGGGGACGTGAGAGACTACAGGCAATATTTAGGAGACTGATTAAAGCTGGTTATCTTCCTGTGGACTACCCTAGATTCGAACAATTGATCCGTACTGCTGATTCTAAACTTTTCACGACCGTCCTTACATGTCCTACACATGTGCTTCATGTGCTATTACCTCCTGTTAAGTATACGGGTTATACTTTGTGACCCCGTGTTCATAATCGGGTTCTCCCGACTGCTGACAGTCTAGCTCGTAAATCTTTCATAATTGGGATGATTTTCACCGGAATATAGGCCTTAGTACTTTAATCTGGACGTGATATACATGTGTAAACCAAAATGCGGTTAGCAGTTGGATTAATAAAGGATATACTTACTTACTTACTTACTTATTCGCCTCAGCAAATACTGTAGATACAAATAGTTGAAAAAAATGTTTTCTTTAAAGAAAATTTTTCTTTAAAAACTTATTCAATAAACTTACGTATATAAAATTATAAATGTTCAGCCTTAAAACATTTACACATCGATTGAATTCAATTCCATTTTCTTGAAAATAGTACATCCAAATACTCGGATTCGGTACTCGGTGTAAAATGTCTACCTGGTTGATCCCTACAGAAATGTTTGATTCTTTTATTCTGATTTCCTGGATGAAAAGGCAGACTGCTGAGTCAAATGCTGCACAGCCAGACGACCATTCCATTACCTCAAACTGCCTGACTGGAGCAGATAGAATGACACATGGAAAGAAAGGCAGCTAGTTTAGTAAACAGCTGTCTTGTGTAGTGTCTATTAGATGTGTACAATCATTTTTTATAAGATTCTAAGATATGCGTAAACTATAGTCATGACTGGATATGTCTTAAAGTAATGTAAAATCTTAGGATGTTTTAGACAAGTTCAAATTACAATTTCTGCACAACTCATTGGCCAACACTATAATGCAAACACTGAAAGTCCAACACATCAATCATCTACTCCAGGCTCGCTATAGAACAAAGAATACAGTATAAAATTTGTCTTATTATTTATAAAGCAATATGTATCTGGGCTTTACAGAGCACTTTTTAATAATCTCTCAATTTAAGCAGTCATAAGCTGGCTTTTGAGAGGTTCTCAAACTGCGCTCCAAAAAAGCGAGAGATAAGTTAGTATTTTCTACATTTTATTTTTTATTTTCATTTTATTCCGGATATTTCTATAGCACCTCTCGAAGTCAACTACTACTCAGAGGCGCTCCCGACTACAGCATTTGATACTGTGCCGGAATTTTCACGCCGAAGCGCCACGAGCAATTGCGAGTGAAGGACTTGCCCAAGGTCCGTACGCAGCGGCTAGAGTGGGATTCGAACCTGCAACCCTCCGGTCACAAGGCGCCGAACTTACCACTGAGCCACCACGCCCCACATATATCGAGAAGGTAGCCTGAATAGAGGACATTGTAGATATGAATAAAGCAATATCCAGCTGATATTTCAAGAACTTTTACTTGTTAGCACTAGGATTTATTTTTATAAATTGTCCAGGTTTAGCCTCTGAGAAAACTTAGAAGCACAGAAAAATCCTCACAGTTGACAAGTTAAATAGAGGAGGATTTTGTGACTGGTTTGTTGGAACTGATATACGTACTAACTGATATGTTGACTTTAAAGTAATTGATATCCCTGGGATCTCAATGCACACTGTTTAGAAAGAAACTCTTGGACTGGGCAACTCAAACAAGTAAGATGACAGACAATAGAAAAGATACACTTGGCAGGAAAGCAAAGGAATGTGATGGAACTAGAACAGAAAGAGCTTTTGGAAGTAGCTTGGCTCATGCAAAAGGGAATGTTTAGTGAACATCGTTAAACTGAAGACTGCAGAAGCCTGTGGAAGAGCTGCCAACAAAGAAGGCCTGTTGGATGATGAAACTGTGTGTGCTCAAAGCAGAAGCAATGGAAGCAGCAAAATGTTCAATATTAAGGCTGCTTATGGACTGATAATATTTTCCCTTCAAACAGGACTAGGACGAACATGACAGGTATGTTGAGGATTGAGAGATGTGTTCAATGCCAAAGATGGAAGAGAGTGGATTGAGTCATCTATCTCTGTGCTCGACTAAAACACAATGCGCTTGAAGCCTTGCCTGCCAATGCACTAAGTACAGGAAGTGGGGCTACTGTACAATGACTGTAAATCCTGGCAAGCAGCAACTGGACATAATGGAGAAAATGCAGCCTAAAGAACTCATGGAAGTAGGAGAGAGTTTGATGCGATGAGGATTGTGGTCAACAGCCACAGCAATCTGCCTCATCACTAATGACTCAGGTCAAACAGCCAGCATCATAGGAAAGTGGAAGCTAAGTATTGCATCCATCATTCACACCTGTGAGATGACTGTTGTTGGGCAACAATGGTGGACACCAGCTGTTGTGCATTGCCGTTGTACTCACAAGCACTGTATTATGCACGGCTGTAAATTGTTTGTCAATGCATGCAGGGACCTCAACTGAGCAACAATGCCAATGGCGGAAAGTTGGACAACAGAAGGTTGTCGTGCTAAGGACACTGGCTGTTTCGCAGTTGTCGCCTGAGGGATCTGGTGGCGAACAAAGGTTCAACAGGTGCAACAGAGATCTGTGTTGGTCAATGGGACAATTCAACACATAACTGCAGCCAAAATCAACATCAATTCTTCACAGTGTAGGCGAAGGCCAGCTGGATAATGGGTCACAGCTTGTCAGTGGCTACAAGTAAGGGACAGGGTACTGCTTACGTAGATGCCCTGTGGCAATCAAGGTTGCATAAAACATAGTTGCTAGTCGTCGACACAGGATGCAATAGACTGGATATTATTGTGGTAATGACTGTATTTCTGATTTAAGGCATTAGGTTTCTGATTTGCATCATTTGAATATTCTGCATTGACCTTTGTTTGCAGTGCTGTAGTTAATAGGTCAAAACATTCTGTACATGCTAGCTGATTGTTGTTGTATAGAACTGTAGGCTAAAATTACTGGCCTAGCACTTGCAGGAGCGTTGATGCAGTCTGCGTCATTATATAGCTTGGATAAATATTTTGAGGTGCTACAAAGCTAAATGCATAGTATGCTATTTGCACTTGTTGCTGACAGTGATTAAATTTCAAGTTGGCATTGGATCTCATTTTCACTCTTCAAAAATGGGATGTCATTTGATGAATAGTTGCTATATTTAATTGGTTGGGATTATCCTCTTGTCAACAAAGACACAGTCCAATATATTAGCCTCTCACTAGGCACAATCTAAAGCAGTAGCTCTGACAGACATGGGCAACTGGATATCACCTTTGCTATAAGCGCCTGCAGTTTAAGGCACGATGGCACTGTGATTTGCATAGTTGCAAGTTCGCATCGTTAGAACCAATTTTGTGCAACCCATAGGTACCACTGTGGTTTCATTGGTTTAGCTGTAAGGTATATATGAGTATGGCCTGCTATCTAGGCCCCAGTAGGACCACAAGATATGCTGCTCTAAATGACCTAGCTTGACAAGCCCTTTCAGCACGATACCCATTTTATAAAGAAGCAACTGGCCTTTGGAAGTTGGTAGAGGCCGATTGAACACCCTCACTACACATGGATAAGAACGGTGGAAGCTGACCTGTGCCCACTGAACTTTGGGTTGCACAAGCCCAGAACAGGCTGTGGGTCATGGAAATGGCAACGCTCCAGAGAGGAGCAAGTCACAGATGATGATGAACTGGACTTAATGAGGTCTTATGGCAAGATGGTGCTATTTTCATCCTGGCAAGCAGGGAGGAATATTGGCTAGGATGCAACTGTTGTAGACTAGACACCCTGGCTAAATCATATCTATCTCATACCACCTGCTCTGTATGAGCAGTGACCAAGTTGGCAGCCCAAAGAAATGTAGCCAAGCATGAAAGCCCCCAAGCCTGTTACTACTACTGCACCCTTTTGGTTTTTAAGGGTCAATCACTAAGGCTTGGACTTGCCAGCCTGGATCGCCATCCAGAATGATAGGATGGCCGCCTAGTAGGCAGCCACATTGTGGAATGATAGCTTCTTTAAAAACAGTTCTCATTAATTTTGCAGTTAAGATTAGATATAGTTACAACACTGTCTAGTTGATTAACGGTAGCGAGTTTAACTAAGCTGACTTGGGACCAATTTAATGTCGATTTTGCTAATTTTTAATTGAACTATGAGTGGATATACAAATCAGAAGAGCATTGAGGCATAACTGTTTCTATCTGTGCCTGGTGCCACCTGCTGGAATTGCGTTAGCTGGTATGGATAGCTCGGGCCAATCAAAACGTTATACCCCGCGGCCACTGTGCACAATTCGGAAAGCCTTAACTTAAAGAGATGTGGAAGAATATCACTCGGAAGTACAAGAGATCACAGCAAAGCTATCAACACTCAATATACTGAGATTTTGAGGAAGATGAGGGGTAGCAAGACAGCGGCGACAAATCCCAGTTGTACGAACTCTTTTTTTGACCAGATCAGTTCAAAAGTGTCCCTTGTTCCCCCACCTGTCAAACAAGATCGCCACCAGTGCCAAGTGCCGCCTGGAAAAATACTCAAATGACGTCCATGCCCCCCTGAAAAAAGCTGAAATGACGTCCCTGCTGAAGGGTTTCTTTCCTCTTCCACAGTCTTGCTACAAATCAATGGTTTGATTGTGTTCTGGGACATGTTTGAGGAGCCAGATATCTGCAAATAATAGCCATTCTGCAATTCCATTTGCCTTTGCATAGGTTAGTTTATCCACCATTATGAATTTTATCCTTAGGGTTAAATAGTATTAATAATCATTAAAATACGAATAATACAATACTAACATTACTAATAATGATAATATAGTAATAATAATAATAAAAAGAACTATATTTGCTACTGTAATCAGTAACTGCTATCACACTGAAGTCTAATACAGGTATCAAATGATGATGCACGAAAACCAAGACTTTGTAATCAGGTCCATATTCAGTTGAGTCTACTAAGATAGAGAGGAAGATTATGGTGGATAACTAATTTGAAGAGGGTAGTACGTCTTAAGTTGAGAACAAAATGATGCAAATGACTGAGCAGAACGGACAGATATAGGGAGATCTCCCAAATCTAGGTCCAGCAGTTCCAAGGTAATAGTAATTTAATAATTTAATAATAATAATAATTGACAGCAGCAACTGAAGAAAAGTGACAGCAGAAGTGGCTTAGAATGCTTGAGGCAGGTCGCTTATCAGGAAGTACCAGGTACAAAATATTATCAGAAACAAACTAAAGATGAAGAAATTTAAAAAACATAGAAGAGACAGAAAGAAAAAACAAGAAAAGACATAGCAATTTAAAGAAAAAAACAAGAGAAAAATTACCAGTATTAACAGCCTGTTTAGCCATCTGCACAATCATTGGTGAGAATGCAGCGACTTTTTCAGCAAATCGTATGGTTTCATCAATAACTTGATCTGAAGGAAACACTTTACTTACTAAACCTGCAAAAGATAAATACGACACTCTAGTCAGTGTTAGATGACATGGACAATTGGAAGAAACAGTTTATTCTGTGTCACTCAGGCCTTTGTTGATTATGCAGCCAATGTAATTAGGATGACTGCTTTAGATTTGGTTGGTTACAGCACATGGTTCAGTGTGGTAGGATATGAGGATTGGTGGCACGAAAGCAGGAAAAGAAAGGTACTACAGACAAGAAGTGGTTGGTGGTGAAGAGGAGTATTCTACTAGACTTTACCCATGCTAACTTGTAAAAATTTCCAACATATTGAAAATTATACTAGCACAGATTAAATTCACAAGTAATGGAAAAATATGTACCTTATGATCCATGTAATTCTTAACAGATTTATTCTGTACCTAAATCACAGATGATTGTGAAACAAAACAGTAAGGCAAGCTGCAGGAGTGTGCATCAATCAGACAGATGGTCAAATTTCCTACTCCCCTTATCAAAGCTTGTGCTTGTATAGAACTGTGAAAAGCGTCTTGTACAGTAAAATTACTTGCCTAGCACTAGTAGGAGTGCAAATTAACATTTGCCTGCTTACCTGCCAGACAAGCCTCCTTTGCTGACAATTTCATGCCACTCAGCACCATTTCCATTGCTTTTGATTTGCCTACAGCTCTTATGAGTCGCTGAGTTCCTCCAGCACCTGTACATTACAGGTAAGAAATATTACAATCAAACTCTGCAGTTGTAACAGATTGTTCGATATCTAAGCAGACACATTCAGAAAACATCAAGTATTCTGTATTAAAGGACACGTAACAAATTATTAACATCACCATTCAAAATACAACATTGTTTGGAGAAGACGAATTGCGCTGCAAATAAAGGCTTACCCAATTTAAATAAATATATACGTACAAACACAATGAATGACACTGTTGTTGTCATTATTGTGAACAAAAGCCACTACATAAATGCTCTGAATAAACGAAAGCCTTTGGAAATAGTGATAATTGACAGCTAAACACTATTTATTATTATTAAAAAATTGTAAAGTAGGAAAATTCAAACAGAAATGTGAATCTGAGGTGAGGTGAAGAGCAGTAAGATCTCTAGACATTTGAAAGCCAATGAAAAATCAAGAGTTTTGAGGCATTTCTCGAAGCAAGTATGAGTTTGAACATCAGTTCCTTTCCTTGGGGCAGCAACATGAAATGCATCAAAGCCCATAACAGCATTTCATTGTGGCTCAACCAAAAGACCCATACCCAGAGATCACAGACTGCAACTGGAAGGATGTAAGGATATCATTAGTGGCTGAAGGTTGGTAGGAATGCTCACTGTAGGCACCTTATATGATTTTATAGTTTCACATACACATAAATACATGCATATTTGTATGCAAGTATATATAAATACGCATGCTTGCACAGGCCTGCTGAAAGGGGGGAAAATGCCCAGGGGCCGGCGATTTTTAGGGGCCCAGGTCGGGCCCGCAATCAACTTATGAAAAATATTATAATCAGTTATATAAAGTTTATGATTTATGCCATTTTAAATATAATATTACTGACATTTAACTACAATCAGTTTAAACTTCAGGCACCTGAATATTACTGTTGAGTTCCAAGTCATAGATATTTCACTTTGTTTGAGTTGAGCTAAGCCAATTTTGATTACATCCATGCCAGTATTTCAGTAACAGTGGCTAGAACTGATGCACATAGGCAAGTGAATTGGATGGATGACCTATAGAGCACAGCTGGACATTGTCAGCAATTGACAGACACAAGAATTCAAATGCTGCAATGACTCGGTTCAGATCTGCTCTGTACAAAAATGTATAAGAGCAGCGCAAGAACTTAGTCCTCAGGTACACTGAAAAGAATAGTTAACACAGTCTGATCCCATGATTAACATCAATGTTTGCTCACCAAGAAATGATTCAAGTCATTCAAGTAATAGTCCAGTAAATCCATAAAATGTACTGATATGAGCTAACAGTATATTGTGGTCAACTATGTAAAATGCAATGCTTAAGTCTAGAAGAATGAGCAGTGAGACACAATCAGAGTAGAAAGCATCATAAGAGTCTACAAACATGGCAAGCCTATCAGCTGCAATGAATCATGATCCTAAGTACTAGAAGCAGCTAAAGCCACATTACTAAAAAATGTTGACATCTTGATGTAGTTTCAGCAAATAAAATTAAAAGAACCAGCTGCTATGTTAGTTATTTAAAACATCACACAGGCTATGGTTTCACCAGGCAGCCAATCAAACATGATATGATTTTTAATTGCCAACTGTTATTGTTACAATACAATTTATATTAAACAAGTGTATTTAAGTGTCTTCAACAATAGTTGCACTTAAATGTATACCTGAAAAATAAATATTATAAAATATTTAAGTACCTGGAATTGTTGCAAGAGAAATCTCAGGCTGAGCAAATACAGCGTTTTCACTCGCATAGATGATATCGCACATCATTGCCAGTTCACAACCTCCACCAACCTGTCAACAGATCACAATCTCATCTCCTTCCTACATTAAAATTCACAGTTTTCAGCCATCCATCACAAATAGAATTTGCTCTGAGAATGAATATAGCCATTCCCATGATCAGAAAAATAATGGAAATCAGTAAGAAATGCAAATACAGTCGGGTCTCGTTAACACGCCCCCCTCGGGGGACATGCCTTATGATACAGCGCGTAAACCGGACCGCGCGTAAAACGGGATAACATTTAAGTTAAATAATAACAATGTCTAACGACCTGAAATATCTCCAATCATGCCACTGTGCGGTTCTCTTAGCCAGACGCGAGTCTAAGTTACATGTACTTTGTTTCAGATAAAAATATTACAAAAATAAACGCATGCTACGTGTAGTTTTTGATCGAATTTTAAAGTATAATGCTGAAATACTGTAATCCAAAAACCTAATAAATAAAATTTAATAAAAACTCGCCGAAGTCACCCGATATTTGCATCCCATTTTCCTGCTCGGACAACATACTCCGCATGCCACGTGTAAACTAGCGTCAAAGTCAGAATTCCTTTGCCCAAAGCCACTTTATTTTCGTAACTTGATACGTCAGAGGGTTTTTCATTGTCAGATTAATCGAAATTGTCATCATTTGAATTTAATTCCTCGAGTAAACGTCGATTTAGAATGTCCGCGAGTGTCCGCCATCTTGGATTATTTACACACGCGATAGATTTAGATCTCAGTTTTCATTGGTTGAAATACGCGTTTACGTTCTCATTCTACAAATATCTTCCACTTATTTCTTTGCTGAATTATATTATCTTGGCCTACAAAAGGCCCTAGATGAACCAAAGCGGCCTTCTAAGCAAAAAGGACAAATAAATGCGCTGTTCAGAGCATGTGCCATGATTGAATTAGAATTACATGCAGCTGTAAAAGTCGATATTATAGCGCTGTAGTACGGTCCATATGCCGCACGCGTTAACCGGTATGGCGTGTTAAGTTAATTGCTTTGGGGGACATAAAATGACTTCGCGTTAAGCGGAATGGCGTGTTAAACGGGGGCGTGTTAGCGAGACCAGACTGTACCTCAATCACTTTAAAGACAAAGCAGAATTAAAGAAAGGCTAAGTAATAAAGGTAGTTTACCTTCACCTCCCATTGTTAAAAGGAAATTTCATGTTCTCGGCTTGACCTAGACTACTGTGGATTCAACCTGAATCTGATAGAAATGAAACCAAAAGAAGATTCAGTAAGATCAATGGTAAGATTAACAAATCTCGTTTACCGCATGACCACTGACAGCCGCAATTATGGGCTTTCGACAGTTGCTCACTTGACACAAACTAGAAGGAAAATCTGAATTAAGAACATCTTGAAATTCCAGCAAATTCATTTCTCTGATATCAGCACCAACTGTAAATACAAACACAAACACTGATATTGAATATATCTAGTTAAAGATTGAATATATCTAGTCTAACCTAGTGATTTCTGACACAAGGGCACAGACATGGTATTGCAAGTAGATAGTTAGCATATACAGCAGAGACCCATGAAATAGTGAGCAATAACCTCAAGTGCTTAACAAGAGGTTATGCCATGGCTCCCAATGATATCTATTTAATGCATGATACCCATTGCATGAAGTACAAGCACTTGCTGTGTGGCAGTTTGTAACAGCTGGGCACAGCTGCCTCAATACGGACAAGGCAACAGTTGCTGATTGCAGCATGCTTTAAGCCCTGTAAAGAGCAGTACATTTCCAGAGCACATGAATTAAATATATAGCCAGATACAAATCAGCTGCTGCATTCTGCATGCTCTGAAGTTTCTTCAAATGCCCCTCCTGAGCATACACCAAACAGCAAGTTGTTGTTGTAGCCAAGACGACTGCTTATGAAGGCACGCACCAGGCTCTTTTGGCTTCAAAGTGTCAGCAGCAATCAGATTCATAACAGCAGCTGATCGTCGCCTGACTGGCATAGATTGGTCACATGGTCTTTCAATTTAAGCTCATTATCCATGGTAACTTCCAGGTCAGCCACTGTGCTGCAGAATGGAGCAGACGTTGACTGAAACTGGAGCCCACTGACCTTATGCATAATTATAGGGGTTTGGATTGATAACAAGTAACGGGACATCCGTTCCCTAGGCTATAATAATCAAATAAGGGAATTAAAAGCTATAATCTGAAGTTAACAGATTGTTGTTTGTATCATTGTATGTAAAACAAACTGTAACAATTGTGATCAAAACCTAAAAGTCATTCAGTGTAGGGGCATTGCAGACTTTTGCAGTCGGACTTGTATGGTCGTGGCATCAGGAGGTTGTGAATTCATATGTTTGTGGCATCGGGGGTCATGACTTTGAATGCTTTTGGATGCCCTACTCTTTATTTCTGGCTAAGGGCCTGACAATGAGATACAGCTGAATATCCTCAGCATATGAATGTGCAGCCATAATGCATCGATCACGCTGACTACACAGTCGTCTTAACTACTACAATGGTCAGCTGTTGTGCATCCCAGGTCCCTCGATCGGAAGGCTTACTCCTCCTTCTGCCGAGAACCCAGGTGTTTTGAAGTGTTGTGGAACCTCAGGTAAAGAAGGTAGAGGAAGGCCCAAAGGAAGGTCAGACCAAGATACAGCACTAGAAAAGACAGGGGTTGGTTCAAATCTCACTTTCAAAAACTATACCAACTTTCCTTCTTATCCTTTCGCTACGATGCAACTAACAAGGTGGCGCCAAAGTTTCCTGTCGCTTCACTCAACTCCTGAGGCTAACCGAGGGTTAATTTATGTGGCGCGACTGTAGCATGTAAAGTAGCCTAGCCACAGCAAAGATAGAACCAGGATTCTTTGTTTGTTCCACAACACACTTTCTAGTTTCTCTTATTCTGGTTTCTAAACTAATTAAGGCCTGGGTTTGTCTTTCATTCATATCTCATAAAGCCTGGGTTTGTCTTTCATTCATAGGTTCTATTCTTTTCTTCGGACTCTTCACTTATAAGTCTTTTTCTCGTTTCTGCATTCCTTACATTTAGTCTTTCCAGAATTCTGTCCAAAGCTACTTCAGTCACACTTTGGCAAGAGGCAGGTGGATCTACAATTTCACCTTCCCTTCCTTCCAATTCTACCTCTTCTAAAGATCCATGCAAAGACTGAAACATAATTGTAATGAGATGTAATCAAAATAACAACAATGTCTAGTTTCTCAGACACATAAACAGAAGATACAATTGTTAAACTATTAAAAAGCTAGTTACATCCAAAAGTTAGACTGAGATACAGCTGAATATCATCAGCATATGAATGTGCAGCCATAATACATCAATCACTCTGACTACACAGTTGTCTTGACTACTACAACAGCTACTACAATAGCAAAGAATCCAGCCAACCTAACTCTGCTCAATACTCACTACTTACACTAACACATAGTAGCACTGCACTATTAAAACCCACTGACGATAAACTCTAGGTGTGCATCACACCTGAACAGTCCTGGGTTCACCAACTGATAGCTGGTCAGAAACTTTGCAATTCACTGCCAGTTCTACAAATTCCATCAGTTCTTTAAAGTCATTCAGGCCTGAACTTTAGACACATGTTTTAACTTGCTTACCCATTATGGCCTAACTTCTGATTTCCCCAACAAATTGGACTTTGACCAGGCTTCTCCAGCACTTTATGAGTTTTTTAATACACGTTCACTTCAAGCAACTATCAAGTGATGCCTTGAGCTCTATGATGAGAAATGTTCTGCATCAAAATGTTAAAAGGTCAGTATCATACATGCAGACCAGGACTATGAATTATAAAGTGAAGCAGAAAGTGACCAACCTGAAAAGGCGCGTTCACCTCCGGTCAGTATCATACATGCAGTGCTTTCATTTTCTTCAAACTCCCTAAGTACTTGGTTGAGTTCAGCGACAAGTGCTGAAGTCAAGGTATTCATTGTCCGACGGTCATTCAGGCGAATCAATCCAATGTTAGATTTTTCTCCAACTGATTTAACTGTGAGATACTTGAAATCAGCCTCTAGGCAAAAACAACAGAATGCATTACAATGGCAATGATGATAATTAATAACATCATATGCAGTATGTGTTTCAACCTTATCTTGTGCAGCTATTCAAAACAGACAGACAACAGACAGTTAATCAGAAATCAGACAAAATGACAACAACAAAACAGTGAAACAGACAAGCAGATAGAAAAAACAGTGCTGCTCTTAGGCAGGTCTATTTATAAATACCTGGGTGTTATGTATGTATGTATATATATATATAATGGGCGTCTACATGAGCAAGGCATTGATTTGTGTGCTGTGCATATAATTAACTAGTCTGAACTGGTATTGAAATTATATCAGCAGTTTTACAAAAGATGCTGAGGTAGCAGCTGTCTTTGAAAGATTAGGCCTCCAAGATAGTAGATATAATACTAAAAGCACAACCAAAGCAAATGCAGTTCAGTTATCACATACAGTAGTAGATTAGACCAAGAAAGGCAAGAATCCATACGTACAAATAACAGAGCAGACTCAGTCTTAGTGAGTCTATTAGTGTTGACAGCTACACTTAGCAAGTGACTAATTCCCAGCTGCTGCAAGTGAGGTTCAACTGTGAAACAGAAGATCAATTCTTCTGTTTTACAAGAAGCGGCAGAATTTGAAAAGTCGTAATTGAGAAATATCACACAAATGAATATGCTACACAAAGATACATACTTTCCGATTTCCACCGCCAAACAAAGGTGAAGGGTGACATATTCAAACACTTCAAGTGAAAAATTTCTGCAGCATTTCTTGGAACTGATGAAGCGAAGATCCGCTGTAGCCAAGCCATATTTGCACTTATTCACCAGCGACTGTAATGTACATACTTACAATTAATAATAAATCCGATAGCACACAAGTTTTGGCTCTGTAACACCAATGGAGAAGCATGCTCACACAACTTTCTTGGACACATTAATACTGGTCATAAAAATACCCATAATACAGGTTTACATACTCTGATAATACGTCACAAAGTTTGCAAGAATAACAGTCTTCTTGTAGATTATATAGGATATAATGTATAATTTATCCACCTTAGGTCAATACTTGGCTGAAGTTGGCTCACACAACTTTAAAACACATTCTGTGTCACTGATTGCCAATAAAAAATCATCAAAATTCACCATAAAACTCAAAGGTAAAATGCAAGTGGAATCTTTGCAACATTCCAAACCTGACCTGATGTCACTTGCCTGGCAACCTGAAACATTAGCAAGCATGGTGCTGGTATGTATACATGTATGATCGGTAAAGTGTCAAACCCAATACAATATAACTGTAATTTAATAATGCCCTCCTTAAAAAGTTTAGAAGTGTACATTGATGCAACAGGAAACATTAAGAACCACAAACAGATGAGAAGAGGCAAGTTTTCTGATTAGAGTGAAAGGCAATCTCAATAGAAGAGTTGTGACGTTCAAAGCAGAGATAGACAGTTCCAGATGGATGGACCAGCAACAGTAAACGAATGATGACCAAAGACACAATATGTACCAGGAACAATATATTTTCCAGAAGATGCTGATTGAAAAGAGGATCAGCGATTCAGCGTGCACCAATGAATGCTACATAGGATGTCAGCTGATTTCCACATGCCTTGCACACCAACTTAAAGTGGATATGCTCACAAACACGACGCTAGTGAAGTGAACAAAAAGTAGGTGTGATAAGTTCTTGGTAAGAGAGTGCCAGTATATTCAGAGCTGCTCAATCCAGAGTAGAGTGAAGCTGTTGAATCCTTCTACGTGAAACAGGCACTTTTGAGAAGGTGCCATTATATGTATTTAGGGGTTCAGAGAGTATGTTGAGTCTAGCATGACTCAACTGTTCCAAAACAGTAGAGGTTGGGAGACAAAAGAAACTTATTATTGGATAGATTTTTTTTAATTCTTGCGTTTTGTTAGATAATTGCATATTGACAAAAGTCTTGGTCTTGGTCTTCCAAGACCAAGATCAAGACTTTGAACCTCACGACCAAGACTTTTAAAAACGAACTCGACCTTGGTCTCGAGGACAACAAGACTGGATTTCATTGCATTCGTAAGAGTTCTAATACAGAATTTGGGAGATATAGTTGCTGCTGTCTTTTTATGTTACAATGAATTTGTACAATCCATTATGAAGATGGTGTTGGTGACTGTGAAACGGGGGAATAAGTGCTGGAGTACATGATACTCGTTCTCTGCTAGTGCCTGAAAGAGGCACGCATCAGCAGTTTCAGCCAACTGGTGAGCAGTAAGATTGGGTAGTGACTAGTGCTATAAATATAAATCAAGAAATATTCAGGCAGATACATACAGTGCAAATCGGTTAAGACGAAAGACAGGGTACCAGAGTAAAAATTTTGTCTTAACCGAATTTCGTATAAACCGTTTGACAACAATAGACACAGCAAAACATCAAGAAACGAGTTATATGTGTAGTTCATGACATACATGTAGGCCTACGAGTGCATGCATTATGCTTACGGTAAATGCGGCTATCTAAAATTTAATTATAAGGATAAGCTTGTTCTACTTAAAAATATCAGCAATGTCTTTTAAATAGAAGAATTTTCACAATATTACGTGTGACAGGCAGGAGTTTCGGTTTTTAAGCTACAGATATTACAGGGCTGTATGACTCAGCGTCGGTGAATCTGTCAAAGATATCGACAGCACCTGCCCTAAGGCTGGCCCTAGAAAGGTCAATATGTCGACTACCTAGAGCCTCATGCATACTAGATTAGGCTAGCCGGTTGAAACCTGGCCCTTTGGACCTGTAAGCTACAGCAGATGCAAATTTAGTTGTTGAAAGACAGATTCTTCTTCTGTGTTAATGTCACGTGTTAATACAAAAGGCAGACGAGGGGCAGTGGAATGGGAGAGAGTGGTCGGGCATAGAGAAGAACAAGACTGCTACAGACAGCAAGTACCACACAGCGACACACACAGGCACGCATGCACAGCGTAAAGATAATTATAATATTCGGTGCGTGGGCTTGCAGTGAGTGGGGATAGGCAGAGAGTGGGTCAGTTCATCTCCGGGTGGAAACTCGATATGCCTGTCCCTCTTCACAGCTGGACCAGTTCGCTGAAGAATATACAGGCTATAGTGCCTGTCTATGATGAATTTGATGCGCATGTGTTTCGATCATTTCATCCAATAATAAACATGTGGGCCTCAGCTATCTCATTCACCGAATGCAGACATTTATCAAAGACAGACGATGTCAATTAACAGTAGACATATACAAGGTGAGGAGCAAACCTTACCGCAACCAGTGCGAATGTTGTGTATCAGTCAACCTTTCGTCTTATGCGAAGGATTTTCCCTTGAACTACATTTACGGGACCGAAAATTATTTTCGCAATAACCGATTTTTTCGTCTTATCAGTTTCGTAGTAAGAGAATAATTTAAAGCCCTAGGTTTTAGGTTTGGCGGTTTCCCTCGTAGAATGAAGTGACCAACGACTGTAGGCGGTTCAAGTAAGCATCTGTCGGCCAATGGGCGTTGATTTCATTTTGGTTTACACATCTTACAAGCATAGGCTGCTGAATTTAATTATATGCATAGCCTAGGCAACATCGTCCGCTTTGTGGAATGGAGGCGAGGCGCAGGGACGGTCGGTCGATCGGTGGTAGCCCCCACCCTAGGCCCTTCACCCTCCCTCTGGCCTACCCCGATCAATTGACCACTTGTATATATAACCGAGCTTTGGGTCGTAAACCTGTATATAAATGCCAGCTGTTGATGCTGTCACCGTTGCCTTATTATACCCGGAACACTAAAGACAATAAGCTGTATTTCATATTCTAAGAATTTGCACCAGTATCAGATGCTAATATACAGCCTAAGGAAGAGAGACTAGGTCACATGCCAAATTATGCTAATGAACTTAGGAAATGAACTTAGGAAATGTCCTTTCACAATTGAGTCTTGGTTTGCAGTACTCATTCTAGTTTGAATTTCGCTGCAGCAGAGTTGAGCTTCGTAATTTCTTCACTTCATAGCCATTTTAAATCGCATAGTCGATACAGCTTATATCTCGTGTCTGTATATTATATTATTATCTTATTTCAGTAGTGGACCTTATAGTAGTATAACATTGTATTTCGTTAGTGGACATATATTAGTATCATTATATCGAACTATTTCCAAAGATGGATGGAGACTACGCTGTACCAACGACACCGACTTCAGGTGTTGCAGTTGGCAACATGCGAACATTTAAAAAACGGTTGTCTGATGGATCTACCAAGAGTTATAGCTACCCTTACGTTTCTGTAAGGAAACATTTTGAATTAACTTTTACAACCGACAGTGATAAACTTAAATTTGAGCAAAAATGTGAGGACATTCGCTTGGCGTTGGGAGTAAAAAGTTTGAGAGAAGTTCTGGTGAAAGTCATAATGGATGTTGACACCAATAAGCTCTCTTCTGCAACTCAACATCCGCAGCAGACACTCACGATGTCTTCAGTCACGGAAGAAGTAAGTGAATCAACTTCACTGACTGATCCAGCATCTGTCACAGCAGCAATATCAGCAGCTCCAGCAACAGCTTTGGAGACTGCACATGAGAATTTTGTTGGGCAGTGCTCCAGCATTGCCCAGTTGATCGACACAATCTCACAACATTCATCCACATGTGTGACGCCGTATTCAGTGAAGTCATGGACACACAGTGGTCATGTGCTGTCGGTGGATATGGAGTGTGCGAAAAAACACTCCTTTCAGTGGAGTTCCTCATCCACAATAGACAGCGAGCGGAAGGAATTTGAAGTCAACCACCGAGTGATGTTGAGCTACCTGGCCTCTGGTATGACACCCATACAGTACGAGCGCTTTAGCGACTTCAGTCGGTTTGGACTATTGTCAGACCTTTTCCGCAGGAGGAATATGGTTACATTTAGTGCCATTTCTGAGAACCTGCGAAAGCAATCTATATTTGGCGCTAGAGCGCAGGAGTCTTCACTGTCGCCTGATGGAGCTATCTCTATAATGACTGACGCACGACATCATTGTAGACGAAATAGTTATCACACCGACCATGTTGCTATCGGGTTGAAAACTCACAAAGTCGTTGATATTCAACACATTAACGGGAATGATGATAACTGTTCACAGCGTCACGAGGCAGTGGGATTCGACAGGATGTACGAGAGCCTGGATCTCAGCAACATTAAAGTTGCCCATCATGTGCATGATCGAAACATGACAATCAACAAGCGCCTACGTGAGAGGAAGCAAGCCAGGAATTCCAATGACCGCTGGCACTGCACCCGTCCTATAACAGCCGGGGTGAAAAAAATTGGGCAAGGAGCACAAAAAAACATTGGAAAAACATGGCATCCCGAGCTTTCTGACAAGGGTGCTGCCATTCGAAACCACGTCTATTGGTGTATGGACAATTGCAATGGAGATGCCCAAACCCTGCGTAAGCTCATAGAATCATGCATCCCTCATTTTCAGAACAACCACAGCAAGTGCCATGAAACTTCCCACTGCAAAGAGCCGGGGCATATGATTGAAGTTCGAATTGTTTCAAATGAGGCTGCAATTACAATGCTCCAGGACTTTCTTCGGTCGTTGGTAGTGTACAAGCACGCTGAAGATTATGTCAAAGGCCACGACACATTTTATGTGGAAAGTTTTAATAACGTTTGTCTGATCTATCTGGATAAACGGATACACTACGGGAATTTAATGTACGAGCTGCGGAGCAATCTGGCTGTCTTGGACTGGAACGAACACGTCGACAGACCATACACGTCTATATGCACGACTGTTCGTTCGAAAAACCCACGTCGCCAAATCGGGAAAAAAGTGTATCGGCGCAAGACCTACGTATTTGTTGAGAACATTTGGAATTTGTACATTGCCGTGTGGTCAGCATCTAAAGCAATATCGGAGTCTGTGACAGAAACTTCTGCAGATAAGGAGACCTGCCAGAGTGAAATCTCTTCGGACGAATCCGATGACGACCAATTAGGAGACAGTGAGAGCTTTTCAAATGAAAGCAATGCACCCTACACAGTAGAATAACCGTAAGAGCTGTGACAATATTGTATGATACACTAAAATCAAACATATCAGTGCTACATAACCATCAACCGTCATTACACATAACCACCTTAGCATTCTGCTGTCTACTCTGCTTGACCTCCCCGGATTTTGGCCTGGCATAGGACAGAGAGATGTGTGGCAGAGCTGATGTGTGGCAGAGCTGACTGCTATCACACGCGTCCACAGGTGGCGGATAGTGGAACGACCTCTAGAAATAGAGGTCAGCTGCGAAATAAGCAGGGTTATATCTGACGAATAAGCAGTCGCGGACCAACAGCGGCAAGGCTAGTAGGGCACACTGTAGAAAAAGAGTGGCATTTTGCTTGACAACTAAAAGCTGCAAATATCCAATAACAGCCTTGTGACATGGGAGCACATGACTCAATTTAAATAAGCCTGATGACCCTCTGCCTAGCGGGCATGTGTTCATCACCAAGACTAGGTCCACAGCGGAAAACTGTGGTTGATGCCACGAAGGGCATCCGATCTGTAACAAGATGCTCCAATCTGTATAAAAATGAATCTGTGGCTTACCCCCCCTCAACGAGGTCCTAATCCAAGCAAGAAAAAAAGAAGATTGAACGGACAAGGGACTGTGGCCATTGCAAAATTGATTTGACATAGCACTTATGAAAAACCTAGTCTCCGTAACGTGGTTTTCGTGTGGCGCCGAGCAATTGAGGGCAATTCAGGTTTAAATCCACCTCTGAGTAGGAATCTTGAAGAGGCGCTATATAAATTTAAAATGGGGGAATGTTATGTTACATTGAATCATAGCTATGACAGGTGTACATAAGCAGCTCACAATCGATAAAATTCTGCTTTATGTCAGAAAGTAAGTGTACAATAAAAATCTCTCTGTCTAAACAAAGTCCGGCGAATTATCCAAAGTATCAATGTTACTCCCACTTGTGGCCCATGTAAGGCGTGCCTGTTGGATTCGGATACAACGATCTCACTTTTCGCACTACGCAATCTGGCATTATTTCCCGCATGTGAAGTACACCGTTCGATTCCGTTAGTTTCTTGGCCAGATATAATGGGCTCGTCCACCCACCCAAGTTGCAAATGATCTTCCAATATTTTCCATAAATTACTCTTCGTATTGGACTGTTAGCTGCATGCGCTGCTTGTCCTCCGCCAAGCCAACCTGGAGATGCAGAACCCACGCACGGAGAGAGAAAACAAAGAGGACAGGCGCCTTCCGATTGATGATTTTCACCCTGCAGCTGCAAATGATCAGCTGACACTTGAATGTCATGACTGTTTTGAGCCTCAATTTCTGACTCTGTACTATTTCCATTGGACGCGACCAAGACCTCCTTCGAAGCGGCATCCATACAAGATTTTCTTCTCTTTGGTGGTTCCAACTCTGCAATTGGAACAAAGGCAGTTTCGATTGGTTGGAGATATATTTATAATGTCATCAACATACAATTAGCTCTTTCGACTTGACTTGAACGACAGCTTAGCTGGGTTATGCATATGTTTATTGTCTTATTACATATCGTAATAATAATAATCATGGTAATTTTAATAATTACATTTTTAATTGGCCATTTATTATCATTACTGCTGTTACTGCTGTTCACATCAGTTGTCATTATACTAACATTGCTGATGTTATTATTACTATGTATTTCTATAGCATGGTTTGAGCTAAATATTTGCAAGGATAATAAATGCAATTTAATTTAATATTTATAAATCTTAGTTCAATCTTATTTGCGCACGTATAGCGCTACCTGAAGAACAATAGGGCCTACTTGTACAGGGTTCACCACACAAAACAATTTATACAATTTCAGTATATATATATATATATATATATATATATATATATATATATATATATATATATATATATATATATATATATATATATATATATATATATATATATATACGCATCGTCTTCATAATTACCAATTTTTTCAAAATTCCAGTTGTTGTGAGCAAAAAATGCCCGTATGGCTTCCTCTTGATCGCCATCTACCACAATAGTAAGTTCGTATTTGTTCATGGCAATCTAATCGCATATAGAAACTACAGACTTGTTTCTCAACCCTGTAAGTATCTTCATAGCAATGAACTCCATAGTAATATGAGTGTATGGGGGGGTAAATTTGGATAATTGGAACAACTTGTATACATTCTAGAAGTACAGGTATGACCTCTAGCCAGCTTACCTGGCTTTCGTATACACAAATTAGTCGACCCACAGCTCGGTTATATATATACAAGTGGTCAATTGATCGAGGTAGGGCCTGTACGGGGTATGCCCTGTCGGGTCTAGTCTGCCCTAGCGATGCATCTCCATCCATCCGTCCGACCGCTAGAGGGCCAGAGGGAGGGTGAAGGGCCTAGGGTGGGGGCTACCACCGATCGACCGACCGTCCCTGCGCCTCGCCTCCATTCCACAAAGCGGACGATGTTGCCTAGGCTATGCATATAATTAAATTCAGCAGCCTATGCTTGTAAGATGTGTAAACCAAAATGAAATCAACGCCCATTGGCCGACAGATGCTTACTTGAACCGCCTACAGTCGTTGGTCACTTCATTCTACGAGGGAAACCGCCAAACCTAAAACCTAGGGCTTTAACGTTAAAACGCATTGACGCGGGAACGGACCAAGCTTTCGTTACGTACTAAGCGATATTTCGTTCTAAACGTTTTCGTCTTAAGTGTTCTGCACTGTATCAATTGTCAGCAGCAAGGACAGAGTCAATATAAACTGAAGAGGCAAGAGCACAATTTTTACGTGGGCTACGTGGGGAGGGGGATAGAGTAGTGGTAACACTCATGGCCAGGAGAGCATAAGGTACGCGGATCGACTCCCGTAACCCCCCTCTAGGGTGGCGCCTTGCATGGCTGCCAAACCGTGTGTTAATTAAGATCTTGATTGTACTTTCATGTTTCAATGTAATCTTACTGCGTTTGTCGGTTTGAAATAATAAAGAATATAATTATTATTATTATTATTATTACTCTATCATCTTAAATACGAAAACACATTCGACATAGGCCTATAGTCACGACAAGAGATTTCCGGGTTCTGGCTTAAATTCTATTTCTGGGACCGAGGTCCCCCAAATAGAATTTCCATACACATACAAGTACACGCATACACTTAAATGCATACATACATACATATATAAACACATGTACAGACGAGTTAAAGTTATGATGAGCAGTGGCATAACCACGCCCGGGCAATTATGGGCAGTGCCCGGGTTGCAATTAATTCTGCCCGGGTTGTGCAAGCCAGAGAAATTATATATAATTATTTTAGTATTATTCAAGAAAACTGGATGGCACAACCCACCCACAAAATTGAGAAATTTTTAATTTTGAGTTTGACATGGCTTCAGACAAACGATACAGAATATGATGTTCCATCACCCCAGCATCGTCTGGATCACAAAAGTTGTCAGCGCTCGCATTTATTATAAATCCAAAAAGGAAGAAAACGGCTGCCTCATGCTTGGAAACTTCAAATGACACAGCTTCTACACCAAATTCAATAACTAGTCAGCAAGTTAATCGACCACCATCAGACTTCGTTGATGACGCGTTACCAAGTCAAGACTATGAACTAAACAAACAAGCTAAACCTCTACAGAATCTCGTTTCCAGAAGACATTTCCAATTCCAAAGGAGAACTGCATAGCCCGGTTCAACCTAAATTAGGCCTACATGTATACCCATTAAGGTGGTCCAAAAAAGTAAAATTTAGAAATTTGTTTCTCCACAAGGCTGCCCTTGTTACATGTAATATTATGAATTTTGTGACAAATTTTGAAGTTAATCTGAGAATATTTAGGGGTCGCTATGAATTATCACTTTTTGGATAAATAACGAAAAACAGTAAATAATGAGTTAATTTTGACAATCACATCCATGTTTTATTTTTATTTCCTGACATTCAGTAACAGGAAGTGAACAATAATAAAACATTTGAAAAACTGTTAACTGGTATCTAAAAATGTCAACAGTAACAAGCATTAGTCTTGAAGAAAGTCTGAAGGATACAGTCAAACTGTAAATGCAACAATGCATAGCAACAGTTTACAGTGTTTTTCTTTTTTAGTGATCATCACCTGTCATGGCTGCTTTGGATGGGGTGGGGTACAGCCGGCGGTGGCATTGGGCAAACTGGAGCAAGAACTGCTTCTAATCTTCATAGATTTTGTGATCATTCATTGTCTTTCTGGATGAGCGAAATGCCACATTCAGCACTGTCATTGACCACCTTCATGGTATGGACTCTTGCTTTCAACTTCTTGTAGGACTCGTCATCTTCTAGGCCTTTGAAAGGAAAATCTCAGCCTCCTCCTTCCCTGTGATGCTCAGCAACTTGAAGACGTGCATGGTTTGCTTGGTCACAAAGTTCTCTAGTCTCAAGAAGTCAGTGACTGTGGTGGCATTCACCCTTTGCAGAGCCAATGGAGTCTTGGAAGCTGGAGGTTGGCTACTGTGGCACTCTTGGCATTTGGGTCAACCCGACTGTCGAACAGTGCCAGTCCTATGAGGTGTTCAGAAAAGTACCAAAACGACGAGACAATCCTGTGGAGGTGGCATCGGCAACAAGGCAATTCAGATACTTCTTGAGCAGACTAAGCATCTTGTCATCATTCGAAACCAGTGGGGCTTCATGCCAGAAACGGTGCAGCAAAACACGGAAAGCTCTATCAGTCTACTTTTCTCTTGGGCCGTCAGTGTCAGCTGGTCCTGGAAGAGTACCATCTTCAGAGCATAGATGGCCTTCACCATCTAGTGAGCATGGTGCATTGTTCCTGGAGCTTGGAACTTGATGTCCTTCACAGATCCCCCAAGGAAGATGAGTCACAGTCGAAGAAGCTCGAGGTAATCCTCACTGGGCTGTTGGAGGCTGATGGCAGTTGTGTAAAACGATATCACATAGGCTGTGCAGCAGCAATTCATCACCAAAGAGCCCATCTTTGCTGGTGTGTAGCTCGCTTCCTGTGTTTATGGCTATTTCTTCTGGAAGCTCTTGAATAGGCCAACCTCGGGTCCCCTAGATGCGCCAAACAGAGCTGTGAAGACACTCAGCACTGAGAACGACCTCCATGACACGATGGCGGCAACCAATCACCACAAGCTTATAACCCAATGCTTTTTCAATGAGGACGCACGCTCCTCAATGGGTATACCTGTATTGGACAATTTGGTTTCAAATACTAGCCCATTTGCACCGATGCAACCACAAACATAGCTCCACGATGTGGGAGGGTGACCTTGTCTAAGGCACCTGGACTAGAAACTGTGTTCCTCTAGAGATTATTTGTCATTGGAGTAGACTTGGATGGAGCAAATGCCACTGCAACAGTTTGCAGGCACTGTTAGTGCCTTCACAGTGCAAATTTTACATGTTCTTATTGTTCTAGTCATTTGAAACAAAATTCAGAACATTATATGACATAAATTTCATCCGAAAGCACTTATCAGAAAATTGTTGAAATCATAACGACCCCTAAAACTACTCAGATTGATTCAATTTTTGGCATGGTTCTTCTGTATACATAGTGAAATAAGGGCAGCCTTGTGGAGAGAGTTTTTGGACACTTTGAAATTTTACCATATTCATGTGGACCACCCTAATACCCATGGAAATATTTTTGAGTGACTAAAAAAGTCAAATGTCGTTTTTAAAGTTCTTTCTTTGCAGATTTCCATGGTTGGAATATTCTGTTGCGTTCACTGCCTGACAATGCTACCTATCTTTCGCCAACAATCCAGAACGATATCGTCCTTTGTATAGCCACTTGCATTTCCGATGTAATATCGAAGGCCGTCAATTTTCAAAGAAGCGGGTATGTTCTCAGTTTTAGTAGATGATACAAAAGATATTGATGCAGTGTCATTTATATAATTGGATACTTAGTTACATGCTACAGCTGCTAGTGCTGACTCTGCAAATCTGGCATTTTCCAAGTTATTTTGTTAGTCGCTTGATGTTGTCGCTTAGTTGTCTTTATGGCCTACAGCCCTACACGTTTGAAATATCTTAACTGGCTGCAGCTTGATTACAATTCGCGTATGAAATTTTTAATGTAAAATGTAAATAGTTTTTTTTATCTGGTAGCAAAATGTTGAATTATTATAATTATAATAACATTATAGGTAGTTGATAACTTGCCACTTTCGAATTAATAAAAATGGCCTCTACCATATCCTACTTAAAATGATCATAATTATGATTAATGTTGAGTTGGGCAGCTGCCCAACTTCCATTTTCACTCTGGTTACGCCACTGATGATGAGACGACGATAATTTCGGCACTAAAACGATATATTGTCATCGCAATGCCAACTACTAGTTTGACTTTTATTATGTAATATATTCATCAACGATCCAGCTACTAGTTTCAGTAATATTTTCATCAATAATCCAACTTCTAATTTGAGTTTTACTATGAATATTTTCATCGCTGGTGCAATGTAGGCCTAAATAATTTCCGAAGCTAAAATGGGGCTTTACCTCAAAAGATTACTTTTTCGTTAAATGTAGTTATTGGAACCAAAATAATGTTAAGATTACATTTGCGCGTGCTTATATGTTTAAATCTCCATAACGTATTAGTATATTCCGATTTATAAAATAATCTTCCACCATGTCATATAAACACGCAAGAATCCTTGATGAACACGTGTAGCATTCAATGTCTTTGGCAAGGTCTCATCCAGAGCAAGGACCTATTATTCAGAAGACTGGAAAGTCTATCGTGTGACCAGTTATGGCGTCCATGGAGCGTGTCGCTCCTAGCGACAAAGGTGTATAACGGTGTGGTTACGACTTTACCGGTACATAATAATAATAATAATAATAATAATAATAATAATAATAATAATAATAATAATCGCTGCTCGCGGCCTCAGACTGGATGACGAGACCATGAGGGTGGCGGTCGGTCTACGATTGGGTCTGGCAATCTGCGAACCGCACAAATGCGCATGCGGCGCCAACGTCTCGTCCAGAGGCGCGCATGGGCTGTCGTGCTCACTGGGGTTCGGCCGACAAGCTAGGCATAGCAACATCAACGACCTCATCCACCGCAGCCTCAACAGAGCCGGCACCCCGGCAGTCAAGGAGCCGTCCGGCTTATCCAGGTCGGATGGTAAGAGACCGGATGGCCAGACCCTAATACCGTGGAGCGACGGGCTGTCCCTGTTGTGGGACGCGACGGTGGTGGACACGGTGGCCGCCTCTTACATCACAGCAACGGCGGCCACGGCAGGAGGGGCAGCGGAGGTGGCTGCCGCGAGAAAGTACATCAAATACTCTGAGCTACAGAAGCGATACATCTTCATACCTGTAGCTGTGGAAACCTTCGGTCCCCTTAACAGAGAGGGCCTCGCCTTTCTATCGGAAATTGGTCGCCGGCTGTCGAAAACCACCGATGACTCCCGCGAAACAAACTTCCTATTCAAGAGCCTATCGGTGATGGTGCAGCGTTTCAACGCAGTGGCTTTCCAAGGCGCCATGTCAAAGCTGCCCGGAGCCAAAGAACAACAAAGCCGTCGATATCCATCGCCTTCTTAACGGAGGCAGCGGCGTGGAACTCGATTTTATGAGTGAACAGAACCTTGACATAATAATAATAATAATAATAATAATAATAATAATAATAATAATAATAATAATAATAATAATAATAATAATAATAATAATAATAATAATAATAATAATAACATCAGAGTAACATCTCCGGATATAGCTTTAGACAACCCGAGGAATCATATCTACCTCGGGTGCAAATAAAAAAAAAATAATAATAATAATAATAATAATAATAATAATGATAATAATAATAATAATCTTATTCTTTAATTAAGCGCCTGCAAACGCACTGCGCTGTACAGTGAACATACATATTATCAGGCACGCAACTAGGATTTTTCGTTTGGGGGGCTTAAACCTTGAACATGGCAACATTTATACAGTGTTCATACGAATTTTAGCCGTAAGCATACAACGGCTTGACTTGTTTGGGGGGCTTCAACTTCGTTTGGGGGGGCTTAAGCCCCCCCAAGCCCAACGCTAGTTACGTCCCTGCATATTATAGTAGAAACGGCAGCCACGTACGCAAGGCGCCTTACATAGGCCCTACATGTATACCAGAGGTGGCGAACCTTTCTTAAAGTGCGTGCCAAAATCTGCTAAATCATTAATTTTTACAAAATACCGTCGCGTGCCCCCTCGGAACTTTGCACAGTATATAATTATTTTTCTCATATAGGCAGTGGCGGATTTAGCCATAGGCCCGGGGGGCGGTTCGCCCCCCCGCGCCCCTCTTGGTTGTATGACGGCGCCCCTCCAGATCAGACGCGCCTGTTATGGTGGGCTTCCAGAACGGGCCTGGCATGACCGATGTTTAGCTAAAGTCAGTCGGCTAGGTCTATTTTCAACTGTGCTTCCCCAAGTATTGCTGTTCTGTCTATCTTTACGTATGTAGTAGGGAGGGGTAGATAGACAGACAGCATAGGCAGGATGTGGAAGATTGGCATGACCCTGAATTGACCCTCACTCTCCATGTGAGCAAAGCAAGAAACCTTGTGAGCAGAGTGTCTCAGGAGGTAGGCTATGTTCCAAAGTCCAACAGAGTCCAACACACACACACACACACACACAACACACACACACACACACACACACACACACACACACACACACACACACACACACACACACACCACGCGTGCAGTCATCCTCAATATGAGTCATATGATACTCCCAAGTCGCAAATTACCTACAGCATGCAAGTGAGAATGTTAGCTTTTCAGATGGAGAGCGAAGAGCAGGTGTGATAATTTATGGTCTCGGTAGGAGAGTCCAAGACAGTCTTGCAGCCTGATGCAGTATTTTGGCTAGAGGAAGCAGTATGCATTCAGGGAGACCATTGAGCATAGAGTTGCAGTAGTCAAGTGACGTCAGGATAAGGCATCGCAACAGTGTTTCCAGTTATGCTGAATGCAGAGTAGAGCGAAGCTGCCGAATTCTTCTGAGATGAAACAAGCCAGCCCGAGATATGGCGGCTATCTGAGGTTTTGGGGAGAGTCCAAGATCCCGAACAGAAGATGATGGGCAGAGTAAAGAGGAGGATGTAGAAAGTGAGAGTTCAGCGCACTGTAGGAGCATATATAGAGGAACGGAAGAAGAAAAAGAGCAGTCCCTTAAGCTAGCCCTGTGGCAGCCTTGGGTATGAAGTGTTAGCGACTTCATTTTCTTAGCCTCGGCATATGAAGGTGGGTGGCCAGTCCTCTCCCTTGTCGTCCCATCTTTCCACCGACAGTGTTTGGTCAGTGTACTAATTACACATGAGTTGGCTATGGGATGCAGGTGGAGCAGAAATCTCGAAGCAAATTCTTCTTGGCGGGTATTTGAACCTCCACTCCCCAGAGCTATTGAAAAGGACGACGTTATTTTATTTTAGTAAAACAATGGCTTTCATTCAGAGAACACCGAGAACATTCTTGCATAGTTGAGAATAAAAACACTGGGAATTTTCTTGAACTATTAGATAGGCTAAGTCTGCTCACTATAGTTACTGCTCAGTTCTTCCCCTTAATTGTTGACTCGATAATTGATATATCTAAAACCGATCAGGTGTCAGTTTCCTTAAATTTTTCCTATCCTCAATATCCTATTCCTATTGAAAATGTCCATGGTAATAGGATAGGAAACATTTCGTCACTTTTCAACAGGTTTATAGGTCTATATACTAGTGGTCTACTACACATGGCATCATTTCAATTATACACGTAGGCCCTACTATCATTTAAAGTTGATTACCAATTTACCCAGAACGTGGCGCCCCTCGAGATAAACCTCTGCCCCCCCCCCCCACGCAAGAAATCCTGGATCCGCCACTGCATATAGGTTTTAGTTAACAAAGCGTAACAAAGATGAATTAAAGGCATTATTTCAAATATCGTTTTTGAATGGCATTAAAATAAAGTCCTTTAACAAAGAAAATGTGGATTCGTACAGGGATTTTGTATTTCTAAGTTTGAAATTTTGGGGGACGCTCTGAAATCCGCGTGCCCAAAAAATTTCAACGCGGGCCACTTTGGGCACGCGTGCCATAGGTTCGCCATTCCTGATGTATACAGTAGAAGCACATGATAACAGTTTTACAGGAGTCGAATATTTAACTGTTTATGCGGCAGCCAGGGTTAACCTACGGCGCAAATCAAGGCCGACTATTACTTAACCACCGCCGCCACCTAGCGAGTGGAAGGCTGAATAAACCTTACGGATGCCTACGGGGTTCGATCTTGGTACCTACTGCTCTTCACGCCAGTGTGTTGTCCATTACTCTGCGCCCCCTCCATATTAGAAGTGCATTGCGGTTTCTATAATTTGGAATGACCAAGAAAAGGGAAGGAAGAGATGCAGACTGGCGAGAAAGAATATGAGACTACCAAATAAGGACGGAATAGGCGAAAGGGGCAGGAATAGAAATGGAATTAAAAAGGGGCGAAATCTGGAGTCGGGATTCACTCTCAGAAGATCAGGGTCGAGACACGGAACATCGACTACGCGCCAGAGGAATCCACATGTCAGAGATTCTCAGAAATTCTCGAGAGCCTGCCATACAGGGTCTCGAGAAAGGACTGGAACGACGGCTGACCAAGACGGCGCATAATTAGGTCAACAGTCTACGTCGATCTCTTCCCTGTTTTGGTCATTCCAAATCCAACCTCCGTGCTTAATTGTTTCTGATCGGCAGCTGTTGTCGCCTTACTTGTCGATTCCGCCCGGGTGTAGACAGACTTGTTGTCCTCAAGACTAAGGTCATTGGTCTCAAGTGCACTCGATTTCGTTTTTAAAAGTCTTGGTCTTGGTCTTGCAAGGTCCTGAGACCAAAATTCTTGGTCTTGGTCTTTAAGTTCAAAGTCTTGGTATTGGTCTTGAGGTTCAAAGTCTTGGTCTTGGTCTCGCAAGACCAAGACCGGCTGTCAATATGAACAGTCATTTAACAAAACTCAAGAATTAAAATAATTATCAAGCCTGTTTGCATCATAGCCTACGACAAATACCTATACGGACGGATACAAGTCTTGTTGGTCAAGAAAACTCATCGGCAGCAGCAACTAAGTTATGCTGTATCTGGAAGCCCTGCCGAGACTTTTTCTGAGAAACCATGGGAGGATTTCAAACAAAGGCGCACAATTTGTACATTTAAATCCAGTACTTGAAAATCTACTGTGTGTGCCAGCGACTTCAGCACCTATGGAAAGTATTTTTTCATATGGCGAAATTTTTATGAGGCCCACAAGGCACGTCTTGGTCATAAAATATTTTTTTATATAAACCAATTCCGAGCGAATTGGTTTTTATAAAATACAAAAGGCATTTGGAATAACATTTTGCATGTAGGACTTTTGTAAATACTAATTCTGAATTCAGTGCAGTCTGCATTTAAAGTAAGTTTGCTTGAATAAAATAAAAGACTCACGTTTTCATTAAAATAGCGAGTAGTCCGACTTGACAATTTTTTAAGGAAAAGAAGTCTTGACCTGATTGTGATTTTTGGGTCTTGGTCTCTGTCTTGGTCTCGAGGTTCAAAGTCTTGGTCTTGGTCTCGAGGTTCAAAGTCTTGGTCTTGGTCTTGGTCTTGAGGTTCAAAGTCTTGGTCTTGGTCTTGAGGCTTAAGGTCTTGACAACAAGACTGGGTGTAGCTGTAGGGAACAGCTATTTTGGTTATTCATAATTTTTATACTTGTTACGACTCTCTACGTCTTCAGTCAGTCCATACATGGAATATATTCCATACATATGGAATATATTCCATGTATTCCATATGTATAGTGCCATTGTTTAAAACGAGAATTAGAAGTGAACCAGGGGACTACAGACCAGTCAGTTTAATCAGTGTGGTGTGCAAGATCATGGAGAGAATTATAAAGGACAATATAGTGGAACATTTGAATAAGCATGATATCATAAATGGCAGTCAACATGGATTTACGAAAGGCCGTTCTTGTTTGATAAATCTGCTAGAGTTCTTTGAGGAGGTCTATGAGAGGGTTGACAAGGGAAAATCTGTAGATATAATTTACTTGGACTTTGCCAAGGCATTTGACAAAGTACCTCATGTATACGGCTGGCCAAAAAGTTGCGAGCAAGTGGGATAAGAGGGCATGCAAGTACCAACGTGTATTCAAAGCTGGCTATCAGGTAGAAGACAAAAGGTGGGCATAGGAGATTAACACTCTAGTTGGACGACAGTGCTAAGTGGAGTACCCCAGCCAGCACACCGACATCGGGCCAATGTTTGCCCAATGTCACAAAAGCCACTAACGTTGGCCCTATGTTGTCCCTACGTCGAATGCAATATTGGCGTAATGTAGGGTGTACGACGTGTATTCCACGTATACTTTTTCATAGCCATAGAACATGTATTTTAACTTAATTCCGTTTTCACCTATTAAAGAGTGCCAGGAACAAAGAATTCTGCACATGTGAACACTTAGATATAATATAATTTCCGATATTTATCAAGTTTCTTACATACGTCGGACCAATGCTGGGCCAACGTCGGATCTATTCATACTCACAGAATGTGTATTTTAACTCAATACCGATTTTGTCTGTTGAAGCGTGCCATGGACAAAGAATTCTACATTATATTGACATTTATATATGAGAAACTTTCCGATATTTCTGATGCATGTCACATACGTCGGACCAATGTTGCGCCAACATACAGAATACCAACATTGGGCTAACGTTGACCCAATGTCAAAAAATCACTAACGTTGGCCCTATGTTGTCCCTATGTCGAATGCAATATTGGCACATTGTAAGGTTTACAACGTGTATCCAACGTATACTTTTTGTATCGGTAGAATAGGTATTTTCACTAAATTCAATTTTGTGTCTATTTAAGGATGCCAGGAGCAGAGAATTCGGCATATGTAAACATTTATATATCATAAAATTTTCAATATTTCTGACGCATGTCACATACGTCGGACCAATGCTCAACCAACGTCACACGTCATACAGAATACCAACATAGGGCCAACGTTGGCCCAATGTCAAAAAATCACTAACGTTGGCCCTATGTTGTCCCTATGTCGAATGCAATATTGGCGTAATGTAGGGTGTACGACGTGTATTCCACGTATACTTTTTCATAGCCATAGAACATGTATTTTAACTTAATTCCGTTTTCACCTATTAAAGAGTGCCAGGAACAAAGAATTCTGCACATGTGAACACTTAGATATAATATAATTTCCGATATTTATCAAGTTTCTTACATACGTCGGACCAATGCTGGGCCAACGTCGGATCTATTCATACTCACAGAATGTGTATTTTAACTCAATACCGATTTTGTCTGTTGAAGCGTGCCATGGACAAAGAATTCTACATATATTGACATTTATATATGAGAAACTTTCCGATATTTCTGATGCATGTCACATACGTCGGACCAATGTTGCGCCAACATACAGAATACCAACATTCATCTCATACAGAATACCAACATAGGACCGACGTTGACCCAATGTCAAAAAATCACTAACGTTGGGCCTATGTTGTCCCTATGTCGAATGCAATATTGGCGTAATGTAGGGTGTACGACGTGTATTCCACGTATACTTTTTCATAGCCATAGAACATGTATTTTAACTTAATTCCGTTTTCACCTATTAAAGAGTGCCAGGAACAAAGAATTCTGCACATGTGAACACTTAGATATAATATAATTTCCGATATTTATCAAGTTTCTTACATACGTCGGACCAATGCTGGGCCAACGTCGGATCTATTCATACTCACAGAATGTGTATTTTAACTCAATACCGATTTTGTCTGTTGAAGCGTGCCATGGACAAAGAATTCTACATTATATTGACATTTATATATGAGAAACTTTCCGATATTTCTGATGCATGTCACATACGTCGGACCAATGTTGCGCCAACATACAGAATACCAACATTGGGCTAACGTTGACCCAATGTCAAAAAATCACTAACGTTGGCCCTATGTTGTCCCTATGTCGAATGCAATATTGGCACATTGTAAGGTTTACAACGTGTATCCAACGTATACTTTTTGTATCGGTAGAATAGGTATTTTCACTAAATTCAATTTTGTGTCTATTTAAGGATGCCAGGAGCAGAGAATTCGGCATATGTAAACATTTATATATCATAAAATTTTCAATATTTCTGACGCATGTCACATACGTCGGACCAATGCTCAACCAACGTCACACGTCATACAGAATACCAACATAGGGCCAACGTTGGCCCAATGTCAAAAAATCACTAACGTTGGCCCTATGTTGTCCCTATGTCGAATGCAATATTGGCGTAATGTAGGGTGTACGACGTGTATTCCACGTATACTTTTTCATAGCCATAGAACATGTATTTTAACTTAATTCCGTTTTCACCTATTAAAGAGTGCCAGGAACAAAGAATTCTGCACATGTGAACACTTAGATATAATATAATTTCCGATATTTATCAAGTTTCTTACATACGTCGGACCAATGCTGGGCCAACGTCGGATCTATTCATACTCACAGAATGTGTATTTTAACTCAATACCGAT